>JALAZF010000111.1:13987500-14698621 GCA_022829125.1 Lathyrus tuberosus
CATTTTTTTAAAAATCTATGATATTCCATTTTTGGAAAATCAGACAATGTTTTTTTAAAAGGATCTATTCACCCCCTCTCTCTAGACATTTTTCTACTCCATATACTTACCCAAGAATTGGTATCAATAGTTGGTCTTTTTATTAAGTCTAATTGACTCCAAAGGTTTTGAGAATATGGATGACGATGACGATCCAAAGAGAGTGTATAATAAAGCACCTATTTTCAAAGACGGAAATTATATTTATTGGAAAGCGAACATGTACGTATGCTTACTATCAGTTGACAAAAATATGTGTTGTGCCATCACCGAGAGACCATATATCCCTAAGGGTGTTGATGACGTTTTTAAACATCCAAAAGATTGGACGGATGATGAAACCAAAAAGGCTTCATATGATTTGAAAGCAAGAAACATACTTATATCCGCTTTAAGCACGAAAGTATTCTACTAAATTTCACATCATACAAGTGTTAAAGGTATGTGGGATGCTCTCCAAACTATGAGGGAAGAAATGTCGTCAAGGATTCTAAGGTCAATATGTTTACAGAGGAGTTCGAACTATTTCGTATGGAACCCGGAGAATCCGTGAATTTCTTGCAAACTAGATTCTTCCACTTAATCAACAAACTAAGCAACTTGGGTAAAATATATTCTAACAAAGATTATACTAACAAGATATTGAGATTTATGTGTAGGGAGTGGCAACTGAAGGTTACCACTATAAAAGAATCTAATGATCTTAATACTTTAGATATTAAAAATTTATTTGGGAAGTTAGTCGAGCATGAAAATGAACTAAAATGACTCATCGATAGCGAAGTAAAGTCGAAAAAGAAAGAGAAAGAGAAGAAGAGAAACATGGTCTTTATTTGAAAGCTTAGCCATCAAAAGCGAAGAAGTCAAAGGAAGAAAGTGATAACTTTGACTAAGAAGCTCCTAAGCAAGAGGATATGGGTTTCTTCGTCAGACACTACAATAGATACTTGAAGAGAAATAAGCTCAAGCATGTCGCTCCCGAAAGATTCGCATCCAACGGTACAAACGCGAGAGTGGCACCGAAACAGAGTCGCCAGCAATGTGTATTTATCCCAAGAGAGGGAAAGAAAACACTGCGTAAACTGGAGGGAAAGGAAAGAGCATGGTCTTGCGACCAAGAGAACTGGGTTCGGGAGTCGATTACGCGTGAGGAAGGTGTTAGCACCCCCACGCGTCCATCGTACCCGATGGGATCCGCGCTTGCTTGTCTCGATCAAAGGGTGTAAGGAAAGGATACTAGAAAAGGAACTGCTAGCTGGAGAACTGGAAAAGGAAAGGAAAGAGAAAGAGGAACAAATGTAGGGAAAATAAAATAAGTGCTCAAATGGGCCCTACCCCACTGCCTACGTATCCCATCGGGAATATGAGAATCAGAGCGACGTAGTTCCCCTCACCTAGGGAAAATTGTTTATGTTTTTTTAGTGGAAACGTCAACGTTCGCGTCCTAGCAGTTAGGTGTTGCAGCTCGCTGTATGGAGACTTAGGCGTTACCTGTTTGCGGTAGAACGGAAATGACGCATCCTTAAGGAAAGAGTGAAGAGAGGAGAAGAGAAATTGTTGTTTGTTTTTGTATCTTTTAAGGAGAAGTGTTTTGATTATTTTATGTTTTGTAACACGTATTGTATTTAAGTCCCTCATGTAGGATCGAATGCCTCGCATATCGACCCAAAACAGGACGTATGGTAAACATTCTAAGAAAGTGAGAGAAGACCCCACACTTCCTTGTTCCCACATGAAAGGCCTAAATACAATAGGTGTTATGCCTTTATTAAGTGTTTTTTACCTTTATTATAAGATGAGAGAAGAGACTCAAAAGAGGCAAAGGTGAAAACTAAAGGAGACTAAGACTCAAACCCTAGTGTTAGCATACTTGGAGATCATATGGTTAATGTGGTTTAACAAACCTACTTCTAAAAGAAAGAAGAAGAAGAGCAAAAGAAGCAACTTACTTCCAAGATGGAAGTTAAGTTGATCTTAAAGAGGGGTGAAAGAGAAGTTATTCAAGGAAAGCATGTAAATGCTTATCAAACACAAATTTGAATGATTAAATGAAATAAGAGAAGATGAAGGAGAGAAATGTATGTGGAACTAAGTCCACACACTTACTTACCTTTAGCACATACATGAAAATGTTAGTTCAAAACAATTTACAAGTAGTGCAATAAGAAAAAGAATAACAATTGGTGAACAAACAAGTTAAGAGTTAAAGGATAAAGCTCCTAAGAGATGAACCTCAATCAAGGCCAGAACCTAGGCTCTAAGGGTGTTCTCTAATGTTAATTGATCAAACAAGAACAAACTATACACAACTAAAGATCTTAAACACCAAAGAAGTTAATCGTGGAAGAAATAGATGACGAATGAGTGGATATGTAAGGTGATCATGCAATAATGCTTCAAGTAATGTCAAAGTCAGAATGTGGATGACCTAAACATGTGCCTAAACATGATGTACAAATGTCAAGTAAGGCAAACAATCAAGTATCCAAGCAATAGGAATGATTAGGATAAGAATTGAGAAGATATGGACATGAATTTAACATGGAAAGAAAACATCCAAGGCATAAGTCAAACCTAAAAAGCTCAAGATGAAACTCAAGTACCAAAGCCAGAAATGATATGACATGTTAAAGATGCACAAATGATCATGGCAAAAGCACATAGCAATCAAGTCCATACAACTTAGCAAACATGTAAGAAGAAGTCATATAAAAGAATGAATGCCTCATACTTGAAAAGAAATGCAAAAGATGCAAAATGGCATACAAGTATGAATGCTTATGGATAGGTCAGTAGCAAATCATGGATCAAAATGCAAATGAGATGATAATATGGTCATATTATAAGCACACAACCAAACATGAAAAACATAAGATGAAGACATAAGAAAAATTAGGTCAAAAAGTCCCATAAGATGCATCATATAAAACAAAGGTCAACACATGCCAAATGGACTTAACAATGATCAAACAAAGCTTCTAAGAGTCTAAACATGTTACCTAAATCCAAACAAAAGACCTCAAATAATGGCATAAATGGCTCATGCAATGAAGGTTAAAGAAAGGCACATAAAGTTCAAGCAAAACTTCCTTCAAACACAAGCACCCAAACATATGTCAAAGTGCATTAAAAAATTATGGAATTAGAATAAAAATGACCTCAACCAGGGACTAACCACATATCAAAATCCTATACAAAAATTCAGAAAGGAAGGACCTCAAACAAATCAAGCAATAGTCACTTATGAACCATGAACCAAAGTGCAAAGATGGTGGACCTAAATGCAATAAAAGAAAGTTCTAAAAATGAAACAAAAATATTTTTATGAAGTTTTGGATGTTACCGAATAGATGCAAAGAGATTGATGCAAAAATGTTTAAGGAGCTATGAGAAATAAATCTTTGAAATGGAGATATGAAAATAGAAACAAGTTTCAAAAGAAATAAAAGAAAATTATGGAAGAATATGCAAATATTCACAAAATCAAAATTAAAAATAATAAAAAATTATTTTAGCATGTTAAGATATCACATGAATTTTTTTAGAATTTTTCATGATGTTTTGACATTGTTAAAAATAGGAAATCAAACAAGTATAGAAAAAGAAATAAAAAAAGTAGAAGAATGAGGAGGGTGCAGACAAAGTAATTTCCACGTTGAAAAACAAGAATGGGCTCAGTGTGGGGCGCAAATAGCTATTAAGTCCAATCCAATTACACTTGTGATTGTGTGTGATGAGTGTACATGCAATTAATGTGCACAATCAACAATGACCATAGGATGCAGTCAACAGTCAAACATGGCAAAAGCATTCAAAATGAGAGGCTCAGATACATCACACCATGATAACAACCATGTACACACACGCGTGGAATCACTCAGGTCAAAGTTCAAGGCATGTGACTAGCACATGTGTCATTAATGTGCTGGCACAATATAGAGTGTTGGATCAAAGTCCACATAAGATCATCAAGCAAGTCAAAGAATCAAACAATCCATAATGCAAGTACACTAAAACCATCATGCACGCGTACACATAAGATCCACCTAAAGTTCAAAATAATGCACATACAAGTCACATGGATTTTAATGCGTTGGCACCTTAATAACCACACGATGCAAATGATCAAACGGTCTTGATTTAAAATTGCTAAACCCTAACGTTAAAACCTCACCGGCCGGAGAAGGACCTCCGGTCATCTTCTCCGGCGAGCAACCACCACCTGCAACCTCACATATGTCCAGAAATCCACAAAAATGGTACCAAAATGAAGAGGAACTCACGTAGATCAATAATATAGGTTCAACTTTCACATATCACACGCATATAATGAGAATCGAATGCGACAACATTGCCCTAATTTTCTGAAACTAAGCATCTAGCATGCCTATCATCTAGTCGATACTTCAGAGCTTCTAATGAGCTAAAATCAACAAAAACAAGTAATAAGGAAGAGAATTCATGTGAGCAAAGTTTGAGAAATCAAACCTGAAACTGATGAAGCTTTGGATCTACAAGAATACCAGAGAAAGATGTTTCTTCCTTGAGCTTCAATTGGCCAAATAAAGGCTTGAGAACTCTGAAAGATGGAGGTGAATATGGATTTGCAGTGTAGTTGAGCTTAAATAAATGAAGCTATTCTTGAGTGTTCTTGCTCAGAAATGTAACAATGATGATGATGAAGATGAAATGTAGTTGAAAATTGTTGATGTCGTGTGAAATCAGAGAGAGAGTAGAGAGAAAAGTGAGAAGAATTCTTGGAGAGAGAATGGAAAAATGAAGTTGGAAATGGATTTGTGAGTGAGATTCAAATATATAGGTTGGGTTAAGTGTTTAAACTATGGTTAACTGAGTTGGTTAAGGTGAGTCAACTGAGTGCACCCTAACTAACTGAGTCAAGTTAGTTAGGGGCGAGTTGCTTGGCTGTGATGTAGTGAGGTTGAGGTTTATGGAGTTTATGGTGAGGTTCAAGCAAAGAGTGGTGGTGATGCGTTGTTCTGAGGTAGCAGCATGACTTGCACGACAAGCTTTTTCATTTCTCCTTTTGTGCATGGCAAGGCATGTATGTATGTATATGTAGGAAACTTGCTTGGCCAAATGAGGTAAAGGAAACTGTGGAAAAGTGTGCGTGTGAATGCTTGAAGTAACAACAACAACAATGTTTATTTTTCTGGTTTTGTAGCAGCAACATACTCAATGCACCAATGGATGTTTGGTGATGAATTTCTTTGTGTTCATGGCATGGAATTGCATGCTTTTGGAATCATTGGAAAGAGGGAACATAGTTGAACAAGTTTGGTATGAATCTTGGATTGAATTGAGGGGTGTAGGATGACATAGAATGGCTTAGAACATTGAGGTTTGAAAACTGGTTGAAGGGCGTGGCCAGACAAGTCATGGCATGGAAAAATGGCACATGAGTTTCAACATGATCATACCTACTTGGGACCATCATATCTCCACCATAACTCATTCAAATGAAACTTTGTCCAACATGAACATTGTAGAGGGCATGGCAAGGAACAACTTTGATGTTGGAAAGTTTTCCATTTAGAGCTTCCATCTTGGAGAAATTAAGCTTGAAATTATGCCCACCAAGTGTTTGTCAAAATTATGGCCGGTGGACTTGGTTTTGCTTGGTCATGACATGGTTTTTGACCTAGTTTTCTCAAACTTTGATCAACCACAACTCATTCAATTTTTATCCAATGGAGGAGTTCTTTATATGGATTTGAAGCTTAGAACATGAAATTTAATTGGCTTAACTTGGTCCTGAAGTTTGGAGCTTTTATCATAGAGAAAGAGAGCCTCAAAGTAGGGTGCAAAATGGTCCAAACTTACTATTTTTGAAAACCCTAAAGTTTCTATTTTTGGCAGTTTTGTGATTTCTTGATTTTTCATGATTCCTCCATTCTTTCTTGATCAAATCTTGTCCAATGAACATATATAACATGAATTTCATGAATTTGACCTTAAAAGGTCAGGAGTTGACTTTTTTCACTGCACAGTTGACTTTTTCCCCAATTTCTTGATTATCAAGCAACTGATCAATTGAAACCCTTCTGAAACCAATTGATGAGCAATTTTCCATCCATATACACTTAAGAACATAAGGAATACCATGAGATCAAGTATTGCCCAAAAAATCAGAGATAAACTAATTTTAGGTCAAACCCTAATTTTGGCACACTCTGGTTATGAGGAAATAGCACATCCTCCAAATCCAAATTCCTCTGAATATGATGTATATCCCATCTAACAAAGAAGAGATATGGCATTTGGAGGTGATGAAGACTCAAAGAGCTTGCCCATTTGAGGGTCAGATCCCAATTTTTGACTGCCTTGTGTAGGAGATGGTGCACTGCCTAATCTTCTTGATGAATTCTCCTTCTTTTAATGACTTGTGAGATCAAGTAGGGATGACATATGATGTGAGAGACCTTTGAGGCTTGTGAGAGACCCTTGGCTCTTGTTCCTTTATTTTGGATGATCAACACTTTAGAGAATCACCTGATCCCATGCCTTTATGCAAGATGCAATGCAATGCTTGATGTTTTATCTCTATGCTTGAATGCAATGCAATGAAATGAGAGCTCATGCTAAATGACATGAAGAAATGAGAGGGAAAATTTTGGGGTATTACAGCTGCCCTTATTCAATCACTGTAGACCTGAATGGATGATAGCGATTGCTGTCAGACTTTCAAGGTATGGAGGGATTGAATACCAAAAATGACCAGAAAATTTGCACTCTGTGAAGAAGAAGAAAAGGGATATAAACCCAACCAAATGAACTCTGCTTGAAGAAAACTCTGATAAGAAGAATAATACCGAAGAGATGTCTTTTAGAACAATGCCAGACAACTACTGGCGTGCCACACTACGGGTGGACTTTACAATGTCTTTTAGAACGACGCCAGACGACTACTGGCTTGTCACACTGCAGGTGGACTTTAACAATGTCTTTTGTACAACGCCAGACGACTACTGGCTTGCCACACTGCGGGTGGACTGTCTTTTTGAATGGAGTCAGATGACTATTGACTTGCCACACTGCGGGTGGACTTTTGCCAATCTGCGGTTGGGCTTTGCAGCTGAATTGCCACACTGTGGGTGGACTTTTGCCAATCTACGGTTGGACTTGCCAATGATTTGCCACCCTTGGATGGACTTTTGCCAATCTACGGTTGGACTTAGCTGCGGTCTTTTAAAAGGAGTCAGACGACTACTGACTTGCCACACTGCGGGTGGACTTGTGCCAAGCTACGGTTGGACTTGCCAATGATTTGCCACCCTTGGATGGACTTTTGCCAATCTACAGTTGGACTTGCCAATGATTTGCCACCCTTGGATGGACTTTTGCCAATCTACGGTTAGACTTTGAGAATTTGCCACCCTTAGATGGACTTTTGCCAATCTATGGTTGGACTCTGATAACGTCTTTTAAACAACGCCAGACGACTACTGGCTTGCCACACTACGGGTGGACTTTGATAACTTCTTTTAAACAACGCCAGACGACTACTGGCTTGCCACACTACGGGTGGACTTTTGTAATATTCCAATACGGGATTACGCTCTGCACGCATGTCAGACATCCCTGCTGACTCTCCCGAGGAACAATGATCAACGATTTGACTTGAGAGACTCCTGAAAGGATGGTATCTCTACTGGAGAATGAATGAACTGTCTGTCTGCTTCGAATTATCACGCTTGCCAAAAATAAATTGGACTTTGAGATATGGAGAATGATGACTCTGCCAGGAACTATTTCATCTGACTGGGGACGAATTCTGGTCATAGCAACTCCGCTGGGGATGAGAATTTTCTGACTTGGCTGAGGAAAGAATGTACTAACACTCTGCCGAAGAAAACAAGTCATTGAAACTCTGCTTGGGGATCTATCAAACCCGAGGAGAATATAATAACACTCTGCTGAGGAAGAGATTATGTTGACCTGCTAAACTTCTGCGGGGAAGAAAAACAACTCAGCTGGGGAGTATTGTTGACAGGATTTAATGCTGAACTCTGTGGGGAGTATAACTGCCAGAGATACGATCTTGCTGGGGACCAAAACTACCCCGTCAGGGATACCCAAATCCTGGTTAGAAGACATTCTGTTATGACCTGCTGGGAAAGGGTCCTTAGACCTGCTGGGAAAGCGCAAAGCAAATGCACTGTGATCTATTGAGGAACGAAACTGTCAAGCTTAGAATAAGGGCCACAATTTTCCATGCTAGGCAAATCTTCTGCTTGACGACTCCACTGGGGATAATGAGTTGACAATACCCTGCTGGGGGTAACCACTTCAAAGCGTCTTTCGTTGGGGAATGTCTCTTAAGAGGATTTTACAGAAGACCACACATCTTCAAACTCTTAGACAAAAGCCGAGACTTAAGAGGTCACTTTACTGGAGATAATAAATCTGGAACACATCTTACTGGGGAATTTCATGATGCCCCATGTTTGGGAGGTTCAACAACTTGCTTTCGCCTCGTGCTGCAAGGCTGACTTGAAGAAATCGTCCCAAGAGGATTTTACAGAAGATTTGGCACCTTCAAACTCTTCGACACTCGTTGAGTCTTGAACACTAACTGCGAGGTCGGCGAAACAACTCTACCGGGGAATTTACAACCGTTATCGACACAGAAAAGCTTGTAGCTGTTGGAAGTACTGAATAGGAGAAACGACTTAATAAGATACAATGATACCCAGTTGAACTCAATCCACCGGTATCGAATCGTCGTGAGTGACCGACGGTCGAAGATGGATTCAATCAGTAAACGTTGTGCCAAAAGGTGACGTGGGGACCCTTCTTGAACTTGACTGCCCCGGTACTTTGTATGGGAATAAGCGATTCCTCATCTAGAAGACCTGATCCATGCTCTTGGAATACTTGTACCTGTTACCTGCAACAAAAGAATATGCATACATGCCCCAGGATATTGCGTGGTGTGAATCCACCATCCAGAATTACTCAACATTCAGAGTGATTTTAAATGTTTTTCTGCGCATGTTATTTGTAAGGCTACAGTGTTTTCAAATGCAATGTTTTATCAAAAATTAGGATGTTTTTGCAAACAAAGCAGAAAAAAACAAAATGAGAAGCTATTGACTGAAATTCAATTTATTGATTGAAAAGCCCAGAATAGGCAAGTACAATTGGGAAGCAAACCCTGGAAAGAGGAGAGTACTGTAAATTGAGAAAAGAAACTATCCTAATGGCAATGTGAAAATGGCATTCCACTGAGTTTCAATTCTGCTATGGCCAATATGTCTTCAAGACTCCCCGACCTTGCCTTCTGAGGAATGATCAGACCGATTCCTACCCTTTGGAAAGTCAGTTGCTGAAATGGTGATAGAGTACAGATAACTCAGACCGTAGTCGTTCGCTTAAATCCCTCTTTTGCATGGACCGCCCTTTTGGGTTTTCAATCCATCGGGATACCCTTTTTTGCCTGAGTTGTCCTTGCGGATTTTCAACTCACCGGGTGTACAAAATCTTTTATTTTATCCCTAATTTTTGCCCGAACCTTTTTATTCTGTTTTTGTGGTTCGCCGGGATGCCCCCTTTTGCCTGGACTTTTCTTTTTTTTGTCCAGCGGGTCTATTCATGCGAAGTATTTTTTGACTACGTCTGAGTTGACAGAGGATGAAAAGTCTTCACCGTCCATGGTTGTAAGTAATAAGGCTCTGCCCGAGAAGACCTTTTTAACCATGAATGGACCTTCATAGTTGGGAGTCCATTTGCCCCTGTGATCTGTACTATGAGGAAGGATCCTTTTGAGTACCACATCTCCCACCTTGTAAACCCGAGGACGCACCTTTTGGTCAAATGCCTGTTTCATCCTCCGCTGGTATAATTGCCCATGACACACAGCTGCCAGTCGTTTCTCCTCAATAAGGCTCAACTGATTAAATCTGGCACGAACCCATTCAGCTTCGTCTAACTTGACATCCATCATGACTCTTAGGGATGGAATTTCAACTTAGACTGGTAGTACTGCCTCCATACCGTATACAAGTGAGAATGGTGTTGCCCCAGTGGACGTGCGTACTGACATTCGATACCCATGCAAGGCAAACGGTAGCATATCATGCCAATCTTTATATGTGACAACCATTTTCTGCACAATCTTCTTAATATTCTTGTTGGCCGCTTCCACAGCGCCATTCATCTTCGGGCGATACGGAGAAGAATTGTGGTGTTCAATTTTGAAGTCCCGGCACAGCTTACCCATCATTTTGTTGTTCAGATTAGAACCATTATCAGTAATGATTCTCTCGGGCACTCCATAGCGACAAATGATATCCCGTTTCAGGAAATGAGCTACCACCTACTTAGTGACATTGGCATAAGATGCTGCTTCAACCCATTTAGTGAAATAATCAATGGCGACCAAAATGAAACGATGGTCGTTTGAAGCAGTAGGCTCAATCTTTCCGATCATGTCAATGCCCCCCATGGCAAAGGGCCAATGAGAGGACATGACACTCAACGGATTTGGAGGAACATGTACTTTGTCTGCATAGATTTGGCATTTGTGACATTTGCGGGCGTACTTGCAACAATCTTCCTCCATTGTCAGCCAATAATATCCCGATCTCAATAATTTCTTTGCCATTGCGTGTCCTCCGGCATGGGTACCGAAAGAGCCTTCATGTACTTCCTACATTAACAGGTCTGCTTCGTGTCTATCCACGCATCTGAGCAGAACTATGTCAAAATTTCGTTTGTACAGCACGTCATCCTGATTCAAGAAGAAGCTACCAGACAACCTTCTCAACGTCTTTTTATCTTTAGTAGATGCCCCCGGCGGGTACTCTTGACTTTTCAAGAAACACTTGATGTCATGAAACCATGGCTTGTCATCAGGCGTTGCATCAACAGCAAACACATATGCAGGTCTATCAAGACGAGATACTTCGATCTTAGGTACATGATTACATCTTTGCACTTTGATCATGGAAGATAACGTGGCCAGGGCATCCGCAAACTTATTTTCATCTCGAGGAATATGGTATAGCTTCACCGTTGTGAAAAATGTCAGCAATCTCCTTGTATAATCTCTATACGGAACCAGATTTGCTTGGTGCGTGTACCAACTCCCTTTCACTTGATTGATTACCAAAGCTCAATCACCGAAGATATCGAGGGTCTTAATTCGTAAATTAATCTCCTCTTCAATCCCCATTATACAAGCTTCATATTCTGCTTCATTGTTGGTGCATCCGAAAGTTATTCGGGCAGTGAAAGGCATGTGAACACCTTCCGGCGTGATAAGAACTGCTCCAACTCCGCACCCATTCATGTTGACAGCCCCATCAAACATCAAACTCCATTTGGATTCAGGGTCTGGCCCCTCCTCCGGGAGCGGTTCCTCGCAGTCTTTAGCTTTGAGAAACATGATGTCCTCATCAGGGAAATCAAATTTCATGGGTTGGTAATCATCAATCGGCTGTTGCGCAAGATAGTCTGACAAGATACTTCCTTTGATGGCCTTTTGAGAAGTATATTGGATATCATATTCTGTCAAAACCATTTGCCACCGTGCAACCCTGCCTGTTAGTGCTGGTTTCTCGAAAATGTATTTGATAGGATCCATTTTTGAAATCAACAAAGTTGTGTGCCTGATCATATACTGCCTCAATCGCTTAGCAGCCCATGCAAGTACACAACATGTCTTCTCAAGCATTGAGTATCGGGACTCGCAGTCATTGAACTTTTTGCTCAGGTAGTAGATAGCATGCTCCTTCCTACCTGTCTCATCGTGTTGACCGAGAACACAACCCATAGAACCTTTAAGCACTGTCAAATACATTATCAAAGGTCTTCCCGAAACTGGAGGCAAGAGGATTGGAGGTTTCTGCAAGTATTCTTTTATTTTATCGAAGGCCAATTGGCAATCGTCATTCCACCTGACCGTTTGATCTTTTCTTAGCAATTTGAATATTGGTTCACACGTGGCTGTTAGGTGAGATATGAACCTTGTAATGTAGTTCAATCTACCCAGAAAACCATGAACCTCTTTTTCTGTTCTTGGTTCAGGCATATCTTGTATTGCTTTCACTTTGGCAGGATCAACCTCAATCCCTCTTTCGCTCACAATGAAACCCAGCAGCTTTCCAGAACGCACCCCAAAAGTGCACTTGTTTGGATTCAACCTCAAACGGAACTTTCTTAACCTTTCAAACAACTTTTTCAAGTTACTCAGATGCTCTTCTTCCGTTCGCGACTTGGCAATCATGTCGTCCACATAACATTCAATCTCTTTGTGAATCAAGTCGTGGAATAAGGTTACCATTGCCCGCTGGTACGTTGCCCCTGCATTTTTCAACCCAAAAGGCATCACCTTATAACAGTATGTATCCCATGGAGTAATGAATGTGGTCTTCTCCATATCCTCAGGTGCCATCTTAATCTGGTTGTACCCGGAGAAACCGTCCATAAACGAGAACACTGAAAACTGAGCTGTATTGTCAACTAGCACATCGATGTGGGGTAGTGGAAAATCATATTTTGGACTAGCTTTATTAAGATCTCGATAATCCACGCACATTCTCACCTTTCCGTCTTTCTTCGGTACCGGCACGATGTTGGCAACCCAAGGAGGATAGTTAGTCACAGTAAGAAACCATGCGTCCCACTGCTTCTGAACTTCTTCTTTGATCTTTATAGCCATATCGGGATGAGTCCGACGAAGTTTCTGCTTGACTGGCGGGCATTCTTCTCTCAATGGCAGCCTGTGCACAACAATATCAGTATCCAGCCCTGGCATGTCTTGATACGACCAGGCGAAGATATCAACATATTCACACAACATCTCAGTCAAAGCTTTCTTCACATCTGATTTCAGGATGGCACCAATCTTGATCTCTTTCTTAGCATCATCGGTACCAATATTGATGATCTCTATGGTCTCTTGATGAGGCTGGATGGTCCTTTCCTCTTGTTTTAACAATCTGGCCAGTTCCTCAGGGAGTTCATAACCTTTCTCATCCCCTTCCTCGGCTTGATAAATCGGTTTGTCAAAGTCATACATAGCCATAGCAGAACCGTTATCAATGGAATCCGGAGGATCAAGTCTGCACGAACGGGTTCATGCTTTATTTTAGAATTTATTTTTAAAACAAAAAGAAACAAAACATTGCCATTTTATTATTTTTGTGCAAAAATAAAATGAAAGACAATGAACAAAACTTGAGTGCAAAACGTCCTTTATTGATGATTAAAATTGCAAATGCAAATAGGGTGGCCCTACAAATGAATCTATACGCCTTGGGCAGAGCGCAATATTTTAACATGCATTATGGTTAGAAAAACAAAGAAAATTACTCTGTTTGAAGAGTAACTCGGATGACTTCTTCAACAGACCAATTCTGCAATGGTTGTCCCGGAGTACGTGGGCGTACCCAGTTGTCCAAGTCACAGTCACTGTCAACACCATCTTCTGTAGCTGCACACGACTGATCTGGGTAAATGATTCCCCCACTGCTGAAAGTGATGGGTCCACTGTTCTCTACAACTGAAGTCATATAGGGATGATAGCCAATACCAAACTTGTCCTCCTTCATTGGTGTCTCTATCAGCTTGCCCCAGCCTTGGGCATTGCCTGCTTTAACAACCTCGACAACTTGCTTATAGGACGAAATGGATGTACCGGCTCTATCTGGTGCAAGGGAAGATTCAGGCACGTCGTCAATATTTACCGCTTCAAATGACTGGCAAAGCATTTCGTGGATTTCCCCATCCATCTCAACACACTTGAACGTGGACAAATGATTGACAAAAATGTCTTCTTCACCACACACAGTCACAACTTGTTCCTCGAACTCGTATTTCAGCTTCTGGTGTAAGGTGGATGTAACAGCTCCGGCCGCATGAATCCAAGGGCGACCTAATAAGCAGCTATACGCGGGCTGTATATCCATCACATGGAATGTAGATTTGAACACTTGCGGTCCAATTTGCACGGGTAATTCCACTTCACCAAACACAGATCTTTTCGTTCCATCGAACGCTCGGACAACCAAATCACTTGGCCTTAAAATCAAACCATCAACTTCTAGCTTCATCAGCGCCTTTTTAGGCAAGACATTGAGCGAGGAACCAGTGTCTACCAGTACGTGAGACAACACTGCACCCCTGCAATCCATTGTAATGTGCAAAGCTTTGTTGTGGTTTCTTCCTTCAGAAGTTAAATCCCTACTTGTGAAACCCAATCCATGGCTGACATTGACGTTAAAAATTACACCCTCAAGCTGATTAACAGTGATTTCCTGTGGAACATATGCTATCTTCAACACTTTCAATAAAGCTTCCCGGTGCGCGTCAGAACACATCAACAATGATAAAATTGAGATTTTCGAGGCCGTCTGGTTCAGTTGATTGACAATCTTATAATCACATTTCTTTATTATCCTCATGAACTCTTCCACCTCGTTGTCAAAGGTAATCTTTGTCTCTGTTTCAGGTACAGGCACACTCTCAACCACCTGTTTTCCTTTAGCTTTTGTCGCGGCCTCAACTTCTTTATCACTTCGCAAAGTTTGGGGAGCAAACAACCTTCCGCTCCGAGTAAAGCCACTTACACCACCCACATTATCAATATTTGAACTGGCTGATGTCTCGACTTCCTGCTTTTTCCCTTCATAATACACGTCTGCCCCATAGTGCCATGGGATTGCCTTCGTAGATGTAAACCGAACTGGTCCTGGCACCGTGATGGTAACAGGACTGGATCTTTCTGGCACAACACTTGCTACAGGAGCTGTACTTGCGGGCACCTGAATCTCAACGGGAGTATAATAGATGGTCACAGTTGACACCTTATCAGTATCCTTCACAACCCGGTCAAACTGTAGACGGCCTTCGTCAATCAAACTCTGCAAACCAATTCTCAACTTATCACAGCCATTCTCTTGGCCCATACACTCAGAACAATTTTGATCACATCCCGGGAACACCCGTCCCTTCAACAAACGCTTTTTTACAACCAACAAGGAAGTCTTCACCTGACTGATATTTGTTACCAAATTTAACCTCTTTTCGTCTTCAATAGCACGCACATCTGCCACACCATGATCAGACATGGGGTTCTGGAGAACATTAGGAGGTAACGAGAAATTGATTGCCTTAGCATCAATCAAGTCTTGCACTTTATTCTGAAATGCCCAACACTTCTCAGTGGTATGCCCCTGAGCACCTGAGTGGAACTCACAGCGAGCGTTAACATCAAAATTAGGTGGCAAGTTGCCAACGGCAGGAGGCCTCATAGTACGAAGCTCAAACAACTTCAATTTGAGTAGCTGAGGTAGCAACGCTGAATAAGTCATAGGGAGAGGAGAGGGTCAATCTTATGGTCCCTCTGCCTAGACCTCTGTTGGAAAGGAGATTGCTGCTGTTGCTGCTGAGCTTGCTGTTGTGGCTGTTGCTGCTGAACAGATGGTGCTGGGATTGTCACTGCACCTACCTGGTGATAGGCTTGAGAACGTCCTCTCCCTCGTCCTCTATATACAGCGTTGGTATCACCTTCTCTTCTTTTCTGACCACTAGCAAACGGTTTCTTCGTCCTAGAAGAGCCAGCCCCACTTACATCTTGGATCTTCCCAAGTTTCAACAGACTCTCTATCCTTTCTCTAGCAATCACTATGTGAGCAAATCCGGTTTATGGACACGCAACCAATCTTTCGAGAAATGCCCCTTGCAGGGTGCCCATAAACATATTTGCCATTTCTCTATCCAGCAAAGGAGGTTGAACCTGTGCAGCCATCTCTCTCCACCTTTGAGTGTATTCCTTGAAATTTTCCTTAGCATTCTGTGACAACCCTTGCAGTTGAGTGCGATTGGGCGCCATGTCGATATTGTACTGGTACTGCTTTAGAAACGCTTATGCCAGATCCTTCCAGCTTCTCACCGCATCTCTGTTCAATTTCATATACCAGGTCAAAGAAGCTCCAGCCAGACTGCTTAAAAGTAATGCATCCATAACTTCTCATCATCTGTATGGGCTGAAATCCTCCCAAAGTAGGCCTGAATATGTGTCCGGGTACACGTATTGCCATGATATTTGTCAAAAGTGGGCGGCTTGAACTTTGGAAGAATTCTGACTCCTGGTACCAGCCCCAAACTAGTAACATCAATACCCATAGAATTCTTGCATTCTATAGCTCGGATCTTCTCAGCCAACTCATCATACCTTCGGTCACCAGGATTACCCATATCAACATCTAGCAGGGTGAATTGGTCTTCCAGAACATCTTTTTGAATACCACCAACATTTCTGCCATTTCCATTACCCAGATTACCACCAGGAGGAGGATTACCAACAGGAGGAGGAGTGCCCCTTGTCTGCAAATTGTCCACTTGATTACCTTCAGGCGTAGTTTCTGGACGCTCGACCAGAAGCCTCAATCTTTCCTGAGCCTGTGCCATACCAGTCATGAGAGTCATGAACTGGTCCATGCGTGCCCTCATTTCAGCCAAATCATTCTGCATTTGATCCATAATCCTTGCTTGATTTCTTCGAGTTGAGTATCGATGAATATGATTCTCAGCTATAATGCCTGAAACCAAATAAAGGTTAGAGACCCTGCAACGAGTACCTGAAAAACAAGCCACAGAATGCAAAATGATATGCCATGCAATGCAAATGCCATGTTTATCACTTCCAGGGCATTTCACACCCTGATTCCAGTCTCAATCACATGAACCTCAAGGATAGTCACATAATATTGAGGGAAAAATATTGCGAAGAACTGTGCCATGATAATGTGCTGGTGAATAACGTGATGCCAAAGAAACCCCTTTGAATAAACCAATCATTGAACAGAAAGCTAATAAGTGCCGAAACATTTTACAATGAGTTCGTAAATGGGAAATACACCAAGAAGATGACTCCATCAACAAGCCTGATGGTAGCCAACAATACATTATCAAAATTACATTGAAAAAAGATGGCAAAGTAATATCATACACCCAAATCTTTCAATTTCTCGCTAGAATACTTGATTTCTTCAAAAAGGATTCTAGTGCGTTGATGACCCGGCTTTTCAATCAACACCCTGATCAAAATGTCTCTCCTATTCAGAGCTTCAGTTAATGAATCTGCATGCATCAAGAGAGCTTCATCAGCACTTACTTCCTTAAACCGTTTCACCCCAGCTTGTATCTTGAGTCTTCCCATTTCCACCATGGCATCCTCAAGCTTTGCCTCGGACCTCTTCAATTCATCATTAACCTTCTCCAGCTGCTCCTGGCTTTTTGTAAAGTCTTCCAGATGCTTTCTGCGTTGTTCATGCGCTCTAAGCAGCTCATCGTCTTTGGCTTTTAACTGTTCCTGTAACTCTGCATTCTCGAGCCTGACCTCATCCCAGGCTTGCTGAAACTTGGCTAACTTCTCTTTGTTCTGCGCTAGGACCTGTTTGGTCTTCTTGTGAGCTTGAGTAGCAGCATCGACACCTTTCCTAATTTTCTGAAAATGCTGAGCTCTTTCGGTGAAATCCTTTTCTTTTGCAGCTAAAATTCTTTCGGCATCTTGGGCTCTATGCTCCAATTCTTTGTTGGCGTGCAAAGTATTTTGAAGAAGACTACTCAGGTCCGAATTCTCCACCCGAAGCTCTTTCATTGTAGCTTGCAGTTTGTTAAACTCCTCCATGGGAACGGTGGTAGGTTGTTCCGGGATTGCTGGATATAGAGGTGGCTCTCTTGAAAAGGGAAAAAGAACCTCTTTAACCTTTCTCTGAATCCATTCCGTATACTGTGGATAGGCTCTACAATCACCTTTTCCAAAGACAGTCTTCCCAGTCTTGTGAAGGTGCCCCCAAGCATGCATAACCCTTCTTAACACTTCTGTATCTTCATCGCCATTAAAGAACAAAGACTCTTCTACATGTTGGTCTTCAGGAGGGTTCCTTGAGGCATACCCGAATTGTCTGATAGCCAGGATTGGGTTGTCGTTAATTCCCCCTTTCCTGCCTATCAGAGGCACATTCGGGAAGTTTCCACAGCTAGTAATGATCTCTACTCCTTACAACTGCTGGTCAAACCAAACAATGTTGTCAGCAGTCAACCCCATTATCCGTTTAGACCACTTTAGAGAATCCCTAGTGTCCACAAACGCACCAGATTGAGGCAAATGTTTCAGAAACCAATCAGACAAAAACGGCGTACAACAGTTGACAGAACCTCCTCTTTTTTTCTCATTTTTGAAATGCACCGAGTGGTAGAAATCACCCAACAGAGTGGGGACAAGATTTTTCCGGATAAAAACCCTCACAGCGTGCATATCCACAAAGTGATGTTGGTTAGGAAATAAAACGATGCCATAGATGCACAAGGCCAGGATAGCATTATAGACCGTCCAATTCTTGGTGTTGGCACATTCCTGAGCTCGATCTGCAAGAAATTCCAAGTGAAAACCTTTGACTCCATTTTTACTGGCAACATTTCTCTTCAGCACTGACTGTTTCACCTGTAGGGCCGTTGCAATTTCTTCTATGCTGGGGTGATCTCCAGAAAAGAATGACACATTTGATTTGACTGAAATACCCAAGATGAATGAAAGCTCCTCCAATGTAGGCATCAAGATATACTCCGGAAAGACAAAGCATCTTAGTGAAGGCTCATAGAACTGCAGTAGAGTGTGGAGGGCATCATGCTCATACTTTGTAATGTTACGGACCATTTTCTCTAATCTCCCATATTTCTTCTGGAAAGTGATGAGAACACCTGGGTCGGCCATGGTTATCATTTTGTGAAGTAGATCCAATGTCGGCTCTAGAAATTTGTAAGCAACATTATTCTTCCTCTTAGCATTTGCCTCCGTCGAACCCATGGACTGGAATCAGCAGTAAAATAAGTACCTGGAAATGACAAACATGAATGTTATGTTATAATAATGCAATGTAAAAGGGCATGGTATCAGTGCTCTGTGTATGTGTTGGACTGTGTGCACGGTGTCTGTACAAGTCTGAGAATAACACTACAGATAGAAACCCACTGACTGTAACAATTTAAACCAACTGTTTGTGAAAATATCAGAGTATCAGGGTATGTAGGAGGCATGGTTACCTGCAAACCTGTAAACACCCTCCCATCCTCACATGTGGGTACTAGAACAGTGGTTCCTCAGTTTCGGATTCTCTATTTGAGAAGCAATAACACATTCAGCCCGTAGGATACAATGCTATCGCCAAACAAAGAGGTCATCCACTGATTCCCCAAAAAGAAGGTCATCCTATAGCAAGTTCTCTGTATTGGGTCCTCGGATCGAGAGTGTGCAATGGGTTTGCCACATAATGTGGTCTGCCACTGTCACATCTCGGGAGGAGTGCCGCAACTGAGTCCTCAGGAATGGTCACCAGAGTCGACAGCTTCCTAGGTTAACACCCCGAAATGCACAAGACGCGCAAATCAGAACATCTCCCAAGAAAACCTCGTCTGGTTGTGGATTTCGTATAAACCATACACAACAAGATGCTACGTAGGCCACACTACCATCCACTCTAATCCTATGTATGTACTCAAGCCTGTGTAATGGGATTATCTCTCAGAATACCCATCCCGCCAAACAGAAAACCAGCACAGCACAGTCCAGTATAATAATGATATGTAATGCAGTAAAATGCGATAAATACAGTAAAGTACAATAATACAATAAATAACAATATAGTAAAAATGATAAACAGCAAAACACAGCATCACAGCAAACACCCAATGAAAGAAAAAAACAGATAAGCACTAGGATTAACTCGCTAAGGAAACCAGAGATTCGGGGTTCGATCCCCGGTAGAGTCGCCAGCTGTCGCTCCCGAAAGATTCGCATCCAACGGTACAAACGCGAGAGTGGCACCGAAACAGAGTCGCCAACAATGTGTATTTATCCCAAGAGAGGGAAAGGAAACACTGCGTAAACCGGAGGGAAAGGAAAGAGCATGGTCTTGCGACCAAGAGAACAGGGTTCGGGAGTCGGTTACGCGTGAGGAAGGTGTTAGCACCCCCACGCATCTATCGTACCCGTTGGGATCCACGCTTGCTTGACTCGATCAAAGGGTGTAAGGAAAGGATACTAGAAAAGGAACTGCTAGCTGGAGAACTGGAAAAGGAAAGGAAAGAGAAAGAGGAACAAATGTAGGGAAAATAAAAGAAGTGCTCGAATGGGCCCTACCCCACTGCCTACGTATCCCATCGGGAATATGAGAATCAGAGCGACGTAGTTCCCCTCACCTAGGGAAAATTGTTTATGTTTTTTTAGTGGAAACGTCAACGTTCGCGTCCTAGCAGTTAGGTGTTGCAGCTCGCTGTATGGAGACTTAGGCGTTACCTGTTTGCGGTAGAACGGAAATGACGCATCCTTAAGGAAAGAGTGAAGAGAGGAGAAGAGAAATTGTTGTTTGTTTTTGTATCTTTTAAGGAGAAGTGTTTTGATTATTTTATGTTTTGTAACACGTATTGTATTTAAGTCCCTCATGTAGGATCGAATGCCTCGCATATCGACCCAAAACAGGACGTATGCTAAACATTCTAAGAAAGTGAGAGAAGACCCCACACTTCCTTGTTCCCACATGAAAGGCCTAAATACAATAGGTGTTATGCCTTTATTAAGTGTTTTTTACCTTTATTATAAGATGAGAGAAGAGACTCAAAAGAGGCAAAGGTGAAAACTAAAGGAGACTAAGACTCAAACCCTAGTGTTAGCATACTTGGAGATCATATGGTTAATGTGGTTTAACAAACCTACTTCTAAAAGAAAGAAGAAGAAGAGCAAAAGAAGCAACTTACTTCCAAGATGGAAGTTAAGTTGATCTTAAAGAGGGGTGAAAGAGAAGTTATTCAAGGAAAGCATGTAAATGCTTATCAAACACAAATTTGAATGATTAATGAAATAAGAGAAGATAAAGGAGAGAAATATATGTGGAACTAAGTCCACACACTTACTTACCTTTAGCACCTACATGAA
Organism: Lathyrus tuberosus; assembly: GCA_022829125.1. Taxonomy (NCBI): domain Eukaryota; kingdom Viridiplantae; phylum Streptophyta; class Magnoliopsida; order Fabales; family Fabaceae; genus Lathyrus; species Lathyrus tuberosus. The sequence goes on from JALAZF010000111.1 coordinate 14,008,499, forward strand.
AATGTTAGTTCAAAACAATTTACAAGTAGTGCAATAAGAAAAAGAATAACAATTGGTGAACAAACAAGTTAAGAGTTAAAGGATAAAGCTCCTAAGAGATGAACCTCAATCAAGGCCGGAACCTAGGCTCTAAGGGTGTTCTCTAATGTTAATTGATCAAACAAGAACAAACTATACACAACTAAAGATCTTAAACACCAAAGAAGTGAATCGTGGAAGAAATAGATGAAGAATGAGTGGATATGTAAGGTGATCATGCAATAATGCTTCAAGTAATGTCAAAGTCAGAATGTGGATGACCTAAACATGATGTACAAATGTCAAGTAAGGCAAACAATCAAGTATCCAAGCATTAGGAATGATTAGGATAAGAATTGAGAAGATATGGACATGAATTTAACATGGAAAGAAAACATCCAAGGCATAAGTCAAACCTAAAAAGCTCAAGATGAAACTCAAGTACCAAAGCCAGAAATGATATGACATGTTAAAGATGCACAAATGATCATGGCAAAAGCACATAGCAATCAAGTCCATACAACTTAGCAAACATGTAAGAAGAAGTCATATAAAAGAATGAATGCCTCATACTTGAAAAGAAATGCAAAAGATGCAAAATAGCATACAAGTATGAATGCTTATGGATAGGTCAGTAGCAAATCATGGATCAAAATGAAAATGAGATGATAATATGGTCATATTATAAGCACACAACCAAACATGAAAAGCATAAGATGAAGACATAAGAAAAATTAGGTCAAAAAGTCCCATAAGATGCATCATATAAAACAAAGGATCAACACATGCCAAATGGACTTAACAATGATCAAACAAAGCTTCTAAGAGTCTAAACATGTTACCTAAATCCAAACAAAAGACCTCAAATAATGGCATAAATGCCTCATGCAATGAAGGTTAAAGAAAGGCACATAAAGTTCAAGCAAAACTTCCTTCAAACACAAGCACACAAACATATGTTAAAGTGCATTAAAAAATTATGGAATTAGAATACAAATGACCTCAACCAGGGACTAACCACATATCAAAATCCTATACAAAAATTCAGAAAGGAAGGACCTCAAACAAATCAAGTAATAGTCACTTATGAACCATGAACCAAAGTGCAAATATGGGGGACCTAAATGCAATAAAAGAAAGTTATAAAAATGAAACAAAAATACTTTTATGAATTTTTGGATGTTACTGAATAGATGCAAATAGATTGATGCAAAAATGTTTAAGGAGCTATGAGAAATAAATCTTTGAAATGAAGATATGAAAATAGAAACAAGTTTCAAAAGAAATAAAAGAAAATTATGGAAGAATATGCAAATATTCACAAAATCAAAATTAAAAATAATAAAAAATTATTTTAGCATGTTAAGATATCACATGAATTTTTGTAGAATTTTTCATGATGTTTTGGCATTTTTAAAAATAGGAAATCAAACAAGTATAGAAAAAGAAATAAAAAAAGTAGAAGAAATGAGGAGGGGTGCAGACAAAGTAATTTTCAGGTTGAAAAACAAGAATGGGCTCGGTGTGGGGCGCAAATAGCTATTAAGTCCAATCCAATTACACTTGTGATTGTGTGTGATGAGTGTACATATAATTAATGTGCGCAATCAACAATGACCATAGGATGCAGTCAACAGTCAAACATGGCAAAAGCATTCAAAATGAGAGACTCAGATACATCACACCATGATAACAACCATGTACACACGCGCGTGGAATCACTCAGGTCAAAGTTCAAGGCATGTAACTAGCACATGTGTTATTAATGTGCTGGAACAATATAGAGCATTGGATCAAAGTCCACATAAGATCATCAAGCAAGTCAAAGAATCAAACAATCCACAATGCAAGTACACTAAAACCATCATGCACGCGTACACATAAGATCCACCTGAAGTTCAAAATAATGCACATGCAAGTCACATGGATTTTAATGCGTTGGCACCTTAATAACCATACGATGCAAATGTCCTAACAGCATTGCAAGACATTGTTCTGCATAATTATTAAACAAAGAACATAACTGCAAACTGATATCCAGACTATCAGTAACTGCAGAAACATAGATGTTTCGACATCTTTCCAACATGTTAATCAATATTGAACTGTAAATTACAGAATGATAAACAACACAGAATATGATGACCCAGTTCGGTGCAACACACCTACATTTGGGGGATACCAATCCAGGAAGAAGAATCCACTATCAGTAGTATAGTTTTATGTAAACAACCTCAGGTTTATAGTAAACACCCACGTTTACCTATCACTACCCAATGAAGACTTTATCATTTGAAGTCACATCTAATTGATAAGAGAAACCCATCTCACTCCCTAATTCACAACCCGTGATTATCTAACAGTTACTACACCATAACTGTATCATCCCTATTGAAAGACAACCTTTTCAATACAAAGTTCAGTCAAGCATTCTTGACTAACAAGTTAACTTGGATTTGCTTCAAAGCTCCTTCCAAGAACAATACACGATTCATTACCTACGGGTTTCTGAATCTGTACAAGTACCTATGTCTACCACAATGTATCAAATCGGTACAGAGGGAGAGTTACAAGAAATCCTACGACTTTCAAAACCCTAAACCCTATTTTCTACTTTACAAAAGTGTTATAATAGGTTCGGTTTTCTTCAGTCCTATGTCTTGGTCTTCTTTTATACTCTTCTGCTGCCTTGGGCTTTCAACTTTCTTTTGGTTGGTTCCTTGATCCACGTTCTGATTGCTTCCTTAATTCTTGGACCAGACTTGGAAACATCCTGCTATATCAATTTAAGATGTCAGGACATTCGTTAGGACATCATGTCTCCTTCATGTTGGAACATTACATTCAACGCCTTGTTTTACCAAAAAATTGCTCAAATCTGCAGAGCCTTCAATCTCCCCTTTTTGACTAATTTTTTGTTAAAACTCCTTCGGTAGAAAAAGAAAGTCCAGCGTTTGGTAGATATGATTGGAACACCTCTGAGACTTTTTCTTACCCCTGAAATTCCTAGTTGTATGTTGGTGTACATGAGGAAGAGTATATAACCCACTCCCCCTCAAACCAGTACTTGCCTCTGAGGGATAAGTCTTCCTCTTAAGGGGCATAAGAGAACCCATAAGAAGATCCAAAAAGAGCTTAAGAAGAAACAGTTGTATCCTACGTAACACAGAGTCCATAGAGTATGTAACTCAGGTCACAAGACACAACCTTCTTCATAACTCAGATCACAAGGCACAAGGGAATAACTCAAGGATGTCAGAGCATCTCATCCAACACCTCTGCAGAACACTTGCAATAATGAGTATGTGTTGTAGAAACCAACACAAAACTGAGATGAATCCATACCCCTTCTCCCCCTTTTTAGCCAAAAATTGGCAAAAGTAGCCAACGCAATTCCATACCCACATGATACTAATCCAGACCTTAACAAAAGCCATGACGAACTTGCCTAGAATACTAACTTTGAAAACCAGAAGCAGACTCCACCTTTAAATACCCAAACATATTTTTCTCAAAAATTATGGTCCATAGAAGTTCCCGCAGAGCAATTCATGTGGAAACATAAATAAAGGTAGGTAAACATAAATGACTGTACACCATCCAACTAAAGTTTGACTGATTCAACTTTATGAGAGACCGACCAAACAATGCACTTGCATCAAGACACATGCTTAACACGTCTACACTTCCTACCGTTCAAAATAGCCAATCATGTCGTACCCATACTGTTCTGACCCTTTGTCAGGCTTAGTTTAATAAAGTTATCGTTCCTGTGTTTTATCTACAGGATAATCCTTTTAATCAGAAGACCAAGAATAACTGACCAAGATGTTAAGACATTTCTTCAAACATCTCTCCGTTTGCAGCAAAGACTCTTCAAAGACCTTATCTGCCCAAAAAAAATTAAATTCTCCCAAAAACAGACAATGACTCTCAGAACTCTCCCAAGATACTTGTATCACTTCTGATTCAGTCCATTGACACTCAATGACAGAATCAAAACAACCTAATAAGTTCACCCAGAACTTATACCAGTAAGGAAATGTCACGGCATCTCGTCTGACATATCAACCTCACCTGAGGAAATCTATCACAAACTGCTTGAAGTCACAAAAAATCTTGATAAACAATCTGCACCACTGCAGCCATATATCCAAAATAGAAGTCTAACCCTCCCCCCCCTGTCGTAGATAGCCAATGCTCATTTGCCAGAAGAACACCCTTAATGAATGGAAAACATAAGACGCATCTTAATGTCTTCAAGAGCACACCCTCTGTTCAACACACCTGCTGAACGCATTAACCTAATGCTTGACCCTCAAGAAATCCATGTACCACACCAGTATAAATAAAAGACATAAGTTATCCCCCTATCTTTCTCAAAAGATGCTTCTTCAGCAAGAACCACCTCACAATCACCACATGATATCCCATGATCATATAGTGAGAGTACCAGGAACACATCCTTGTACCACAACCAACAAACTCTTGGATTGAGACCAAAACACCATTGATACATCTCGTCCAGAAACCATCTATACACCACACGAATTCCTCCTGAATTCTCATGTATAGATCTCCTTGTTCCCTGAGATACAACCCAATTGAATATGGAATACTTCACATTCCTCAAAGAGACATACAAAGCCCCTTAGTTTGCTAGCTCTCCCAGATGTTCTTCACACTTGAAGGACATTAAACACATGCTCCAGAAATCCTCAGCCTATTTGCTCCACAAGCACCAAACTGATCCACTTCTAGCATCTCACATTCACATCAGACTTCCAAGACAGTCCTTTACCCATCATTCTCTCGTACGACAAGATAAATACCTCTTAGACAAGATATGAACTAAGAGTCCTACTCCAAGGATAACTAACCCAGAAGATGTTCTAACATCAGTTAGGACATCCTTCACATATCATAGACACCAACCAATATGGTTCTAGATATGCTCCACCACTGGACTTAGTATTTGCATAGTAATCCAACTGAAGATCTTCAAACAACACTACGCTACCAGCTTGATCAATAAGAACTCCATATAACCACAAAGAGAAATAAACTCTCATCCACCAAAAGAATGTAATTTTCCATCATCAACCTAGAACTTCTACCACAAGCTCCATGATAGACCTGAACCAGAACCTCCTTACGTCTTCAACCAACTACCCTTCTGCCCAAGAGTAGTTAGTTCCAAGCACCCTGCTTGAATGCATAATGAAGATCAACCAAATGTCATTGTTTGATTCATCTTAACTTTTTTTCAGAGTTTCAGATAATCTTCTGATCCACTAATGAAACCTAATCTTCAAGTTACATGATTTACTTACTTTATAGTAACCCATCTTGGATCCACCATGCCTTAGACATGTAACATCTTCTCCTTCCACAGCTCCCGCAAACTGCATGAGATAGACCTTTTTGAAGTGTTAATTTTATTTCTTTCTGAGAAGATCAACTTATCTTACGATGATGCGCCACAATATCAACTAAGACCCTGAAGTTTCTGCTTGATGTCATGACATCTGATCAGACATCCCGCTGAGGAATTCAGCCCTTCCTTCTGCCACTTAGAAGAACCTTCTCCCTATTATAGAACAAGAGTTCCATGTTCTCATAGACTTGATTCAACAACCAAGTTTGAGTAGACAATCTCCATCCTGCTTAATCATATCACAGGTATTCCATTCAAGCTCACACCTTGATGAATATCTGCTTCACAACTCCAAAGAACTCAATGTGCCAAGTCTGATTCTTCAGAAGAGAAGTAGTCATAGACTACACCATAGCTATACCAAAGGATGCCACTTTCCTTGCGTTGAACAGTATGTAGAAAGTCAGAGATAACTGCCACTTAACCTTGACTTCCAAGATGAGCAAGATCATATGCTCCTATGTACCTAGATCAGAAATAAACTGACCCAAGCTGTGCCATCACCAGCACCATATTTTGAAAAAGTCTCTTGCCAATACACTTTTCAGATAAACATCAGATGCTTTTGTTAGTTCTGTTATTGGCTGCAATTTTGGTAAAACAAGGTGTAACATCAAAATGTCATGCTTGATGTCAAGACATATGGCTCTAACATGTGTTGCAGGATTGTGGTGTATGATGTCAAGGCGAATGTCTTAACATCTTTCGACAGAACTTTCAGTTCTGTGTTTTTATGTGTTGCGCGTTATTTGATATATCTTGGGAGATTTTGTTTGAGAGATTGCAGGCTAATTTATTGGAGAAGAGTTATTCTGATACAATCAGTTCCTATTACTTTGTGGAGTATATTTTGTTACTATTTTAGGGCAAAAAGATTTGGAGTTTTATCAGTTTTAATTGAGAATTAATTCTGAGAATTATTATTGCCCAGGCCCAAGAATCTGTTTCTTTTTAAAGAAGTCTCAACCCTACTTGGACGGAGCGAAGACAAGAGATTATGAACTGAGTGTCAAGTATTAGGGTTTGTGTTTTCGTCTGTGTATTGTGAGCCAGTCATTTATGTTTACCTACCTTTATTTATGTTTCCACATGAATTACTCTGCGGGAACTTCTATAAACACATCAAACACTTCTGTTTTGTCTTTGATAAAATTCACCCAAGTGTACCTGGAATAATCATCCACAACTACATAAGCATATTTCTTCCCACCTAGACTTTCCACCTGCATAGGCCCCATTAAGTCCATATGAAGAAGTTCCAACACTTTAGAAGTAGTGGGATGCTGAAGCTTTTGATGTGACATCTTGGTCTGCTTCCCTATCTGACAGTCTCCACACACTCTTCCTTCTTCAATTTTGAGCTCTGGGATTCCTCTTACTGCTTCTGTAGATATGATTCTCTTCATTCCTTTCAGATGTAGATGTCCCAACTTTTGATGCCATACTTTGACTTCATCTTCTTTTGCAAGAACACATGTGGATGAACTTGAGTCTTGTGACACCCATAGGTAACAGTTGTCCTTAGACCTAGCACCCTTCATGATAACTTCACCTTTCTCATTTGTGACAATGCACTCAGTTTTTGTAAAATTAACTATGAGTCCTTGATCACATAGTTGACTAATACTGATCAAATTTGTTGTCAACCCCTTGACTAGCAGTACATCATCAAGTCTAGGTGTACCTTCACAATTCAGCTTTCCCACACCCTTGATTTCTCCTTTGACACCATCACCAAAGGTCACATGGCCAGAAGAATGAAGTTTAACATCCACCAGCAAATTCTTCACTCCTGTCATGTGTCTTAAACAACCAGTGTCAAAGTACCAGTCTTCTTTAGCAGAGACTCTAAGAGAAGTATGAGCTATCAAGCTGACAACATCAGTTTTGGAGACCCATTGCTTCTTTTGCTTGATGACTTAATTACCTTTATGAATGACCTGTCTGGGTGCACAATTAGAAGTACTCTTAGGATACCCATGCAACTTATAACAGAAAGCCTTTATGCGTCCAAAGCTCCCACAATGATGGCATCTCCAGCGCCTGAATTTCTTCCTAGAGGGAGTCCTGTCAGGATGTTTCAACATCTGTTTCAACATCACTGGCTTGGAACTAGGAATAACATCATTTGAAGCAGATCCACTGTTGAATCTCAACCCACTTTTATCTCCTGCAGTTCTTCCAACATCAAGAATCTTGTCTAGAACATCAGTTCCATTATTCAGCATTCTGATAGACTTGGACATAGATTCAAGTTTAGAGTTCAGCACAAATACTTCATCTTCCAGCTTGGAAATGGTTTCCAGATACTCTGTCTTTTCAGCCTTGAGTTGAGCAATGATCTTCTTCCGCCTCTCCCTTTCTTGACAGGCTTCTTCACTGTTAATGCATAGCTCTCTATAAGAATCAGTAAGCTCATCATATGTGATCTCTTCATCCCTAGAATCATCCATCAGAGTGCAAAAGGACCACCCAAAAGAGCTTATCATAGGTGATCCAAACTCAGGAGTTACCACTAGGTCAAGAGAAGTTGTGTCAAATTCTTGCTTTGTATCCAAAATTGAGCCCAAAAATGTTAAAGAAGCCTTGAAAGATGAATTTTGGATTAATGCCATGCAAGAAGAGCTGGGACAATTCAAAAGGAATGAAGTGTGGGATCTTGTACCAAGGCCTGATGGAATAAATGTGATTGGGACCAAGTGGGTTTACAAGAATAAATCTGATGAACAAGGAGTGGTCACCAGAAATAAGGTTAGACTGGTTGTACAAGGTTACACTCAGGTAGAAGGAATTGATTTTGATGAGACTTTTACTCATGTGGCCAGACTGGAATCTATCAGGTTACTCTTAGGTGTGGCTTGTAATCTCAAATTCAAGTTATTCCAGATGGATGTAAAGAGTGCTTTCTTGAATGGGTACTTAAATGAAGAAGTTTATGTAGATTAACCCAAGGGGTTTATTGATCCAACATTTCCTAACCATGTCTACAAACTAAGGAACGCTCTTTATGGATTAAAGCAGGCACCTAGAGCTTGGTATGACAGGCTTACTGAATTCTTGGTTCTGAATGGTTACAGAAAAGGAGGAATTGACAAGACATTGTTTGTCAAAGAGGAAGGAGGAAAACTGCTGATAGCTCAAATATATGTTGATGACATAGTGTTTGGTGGGATGTCAGAAGCAATGGTTCAACATTTTGTGAAAAAGATGCAGTCTGAGTTTGAGATGAGTCTTGTTGGTGAACTCAGCTATTTTCTGGGTCTGCAAGTTAGACAAATGGAAGACTCCATATTTATCTCTCAGAGCAAATATGCAAAGAATATAGTCAAGAAGTTTGGTCTGGAGAATGCTAATCACAAGAGGACATCTGCTCCTACTCACCTGAAGCTGTCTAAGGATGAACATGGAGTAAGTATGGATCAAAGCCTATACAGAAGCATGATTGGAAGCCTACTGTATCTCACAGCTAGCAGACCTGATATCTCCTTTGCTGTAGGAGTTTGTGCCAGATATCAATCTGAACCTAAGGCTAGCCACATGAATCAAGTGAAGAGAATTCTGAAATATGTGAATGGTACTAATGACTATGGTATTCTATACAGTCATGGATCAGGCACTGAACTAAGTGGATATTGTGATGCTGATTGGGAAGGGAGTGCTGATGATAGAAAAAGTACTTCTGGAGGATGCTTCTTCTTAGGGAACAATCTTATCTTGTGGTTTAGCAAAAAGCAGAAATGTGTGTCTCTCTCTACTGCTGAGGCTGAGTACATAACAGCAGGAAGTAGTTGTTCACAACTAGTTTGGATGAAGCAAATGTTAACTGAATACAATGTCAAGCAAGATATCATGACATTGTACTGTGATAATCTGAGTGCAATCAATATCTCCAAAAACCCAATTCAACATAGCAGGACTAAGCATATTGACATACGTCATCATTTTATAAGAGATCTAGTTGAAGATAAAGTGGTTGCTTTGGAACATGTTGCTACGAAAATGCAATTAGTTGATATTTTTACTAAGGCCTTAGATGCAAATCAATTTGAAAATTTAAGAAGCAAATTAGGGATTTGCATATATGAGGATTAGTAGAATTTTTGTTGTGTGTGCAAGAAGGTGAATTTTGGTGCTGGTGTCTTATGTGGTGAAATTGACAAAATAAGAATGGTTGGAAACATACAAGAACAATTTTATTGCTGGAAATACTCAATATTACAATTTTTGTGAAACTACAAGCAAGGAGTTTTCATGTTTGGATCCAGCTATTCATTCCAACCACCTGAGTTAATGAATGTAACCCAATCTTCATCTGCCTCATCCTCAGAACCATGTAATTGCTTTTGAGCCTTCCTGTTGGTCTTCATCCTTGTTTCTGTCTTTCTTCCTGTCCTTGTTGCCCCTGTAGAGGATCCTCCTGTTGTCATTTCTTTGGACTTCATCTCCTTTGATTTTGTGACCTTGTTCTTCTGGTCTTGCTTCAACTGACCCTTGTGTGTATCAACTGTCTTGGAGGACTGACTCATGTTTCCTTCTTAGATTGGTTGTAGTAAGAAGCAATTTGGTGTAGTTTTTATAATGGGAACCCGCGTTTGTATCGCCTGGTCAGTCAAAGTTGTTTGGTGTCTGTGCACCTCTCTATGTTGAGTAATTTGTCACTCTTTCCAAGCTGTGTTTCTTGGTACTTGAGCATGTTTGACTAAGTGTCAGAACATTGGCAGTGGTGTCTTTTGGCCAATTGTGGCTAAAAAGGGGGAGAAGTGAGTAGTAATTTTTGGCTTTGTTGGATGGTTTGTAGTGTTGTATGATGTTGCTGGTTTTCTTGAAGGAAGTGTGTTTGTGGCTTGAGGGGGAGTTTGAGTTTTGATTGGTGTTTTTGCTGCTTCTGAATGTTAGTGTTAGATGTGTTATGGTGTGTTTATGCTGCAGGTATCTCTGATGTGTGCTGATATTGTTTTAGCCAAAATTAGCCAAATGGGGAGATTGTTAGTTTTGTTATTGGCTGCAATTTTGGTAAGACAAGGTGTAACATCAAGATGTCATGCTTGATGTTAAGACATGTGGCTCTAACATGTGTTGCAAGATTGTGGTGTATGATGTCAAGGCGGATGTCTTAATATCTTTCGACAGAACTTCCAGTTCTGTGTTTTTATGTGCTGCGCGTTATTTGATATATCTTGGGAGATTTTGTTTGAGAGATTGCAGGCGAATTTATTGGAGAAGAGTTATTCTGATACAATCAGTTCCTATTACTTTGTGGAGTATATTTTGTTACTATTTTAGGGCAAAAAGATTTGGAGTTTTATTAGTTTTAATTGAGAATTAATTCTGAGAATTATTATTGCCCAGGCCCTAGAAATTTGTTTCTTTTTAAAGAAGTCTCAACCCTACTTGGACGGAGTGAAGACAAGAGATTATGAACTGAGTGTCAAGTATTAGGGTTTGTGTTTTCGTCTATGTATTATGAGTCATTCATTCATCTATTTTGATGTTTGAATTGGACTGTTTTAGTTGAGTTGTATGTTGTCCACTCTAAGCTTTTAAACACGAGTGTTTGTTCTTGATTGAAGCTTTTAAGCAAGATCAAGGTATTGTCGTTGAAGTGTGTCTTCTACTTTCTTTATTGTATGTTGTTATCACTGCTGTGATTGAGGGGGAGTGAGAGGTGTCTCATATCTAAGAGTGTCTTAGGTAGAAGTGTCATTGGGTAGTGATTAAGTGAATAGATTGTCAACTTGTATGTTGATTGTAGAGTCTATGAATTAATACTACTGATAGTGTATTTCCCCCTGGCTTGGTAGCCCCCAGATGTAGGTTGTTAGACCGAACTGGGTGAACAATTCTCTGTGTTTATTTATTGCTTTTAAGTGCCGTTACTTTTATTGTCTTGTTCATATAGCAGATATTGATGTTGTGACATCTCACTCGACATCACATATCTGATACCAGAATTTAAGCTTTTAGTAACAAATGGAACACACCTGCTGTACACCAATACTTCTAGATCAGAAATAAACTGATCAAAGAACTATTCATAAAGATTATGATGTCTTCTTCTTCATCTTCAACATCACAATTGTCTAGACCAGTTTCTTGCCAGAAAATTCTCCGGAGATCAGATGCTTCTGCCACACCACACTAAAGCAGATTCTTAGGTCAACGCCCAAGAGAAATAGATCCAAAAGCTTATGCAGTACCCCTCCCATGATTATGCACAAACCAGATGAAGAGATGTTTCAACATCGTGATTAACATCAGCAATCTTGAACTTCACATACAAGGATAATCAATTAAATACTTACGAATATCACAAATATCAATTGATCTTAAATCCTTGTTCATTAACCCTGCTTCACTGTTGAAGCCATACTCCAACAGATCCCTCCATGAAAACTTATCAAGTATTCAATCTTTTGCAGGTATCTTCTTTGACAAACAAAGTGTTGAGATACCAAGGCTGCCACCCTTGACTCAAGTAACTAAGATTCTCTCTGAACGAACCATATTTACCTCAACAGTTCTGAAATCTCCATTCAGATTGGATCCACCCTTAGGATTAAGAGAGATGAATCCTTCCTTGCACTTTTGGATGGTGAAAATAAACCACCTCCACTTTCTTCAGGTTTATGTTTCACAGAAACACCCTCTAGTCAGAAGAATAACTAGAAGACTCCAGATGCACAACTGATATGCCTTTATGAGTGGACTTGAGAGAATTCTCAAGTATCTTTGACAACTTAGCCGATCAATAATTTATCAAATTCCTAGAGCAAGAACTTGATAAACCTAATCTAAACCCCCCTTCTCTTCAACTGACTTCGAAATATATAAAGGAACCAAGCTTCCAAGTACCAAGTCACCATAATAGACATCTACCAACCACTCTCTCCATTCTATTGCTCCCGACTTTAGAATAAAAAGATGCATATATCTTCAAATATAGAGGTCGACGATTGAGATCTTCCATCATCTGTCTTCAGTAACAACTCCAGAATCCCATAAATACCAGAGTTCTTCCATCAGAAACATATGCAGCGGAACCACCAAGGAAAAAATTCAACCTGCCCTAATAAGATGTCAAAACATCTTACAAGACACTCCAACAAGAGAACTAGCCATTTTCATGCAGTTGTTGTAGAACCTCCTTAGCAACATGAACAACCACCGGGTTGTTACCTTCGATCCAGAACATCCATCCCATCCATTAATACCTTTGAGTATGTCTGAATTGATGATTTGATCTCCAAAACTCGTCCTTGTTTAAATGCCAAAAAGTATCTTCCAAAGATCTCATCCAGAAACAGACAGGATGCCTGCTCTGATACCAATTGAAATTCTGGCATTGCAGACAACAGATGTCCTAACAGCATGTCAAGATATTGTTCTGCATAATTATTAAACAAAGAACAGAACTGCAAACTAATATCCAAACTATCAGTAACTGCAGAAACATAGATATTTTGACATCTGTTCCAACATGTTAATTAATACTGTACTGTAAATTGCAGAATGATAAACAACACAAAATATGATGACTCAGTTCGGTACAACTCACCTACATCTGTGGGATACCAATCCAGGAAGAAGAATCCACTATCAGTAGTATAGTTTTATGTAAATAACCTCAGGTTTACAGTAAATACCCACGTTTACCTATCACTACCCAATGAATACTTTATCATTAGAAGTCACATCTAATTGATAAGAAAACCCATCTCACTCCCTAAATCACAACCTGTGATTATCTAACAGTTATACTACACCATAACTGTATCATCCCTATTGAAATACACCCTTTTAAATACAAAGTTCAGTCAAGCATCCTTGATTAACAAGTTAACTTGGATTTGCTTTAAAGCTTCATCCAAGAACAATACACGATTCATTACCTACGGGTTTCTGAATCTGTACAAGTACCTATGTCTACCACAATATATCAAATCGATACAGAGGGAGACTTACAAGAAAGCCTATGAATCTCAAAACCCTAAACCTTATTTTCTACTTTACAAAAGTGTTACAATAGGTTCGGTTTTCTTCAGTCCTAGGTCTTGGTCTTCTTTTATACTCTTCTGCTGCCTTGGGCTTTCAACTTTCTTTTGGCTGGTTCCTTGATCCACGTTCTGATTGCTTCCTTAATTCTTGGACCAGACTTGAAAACATCCTGCTATATTAGTTTAAGATGTCAGGACATTCGTTAGGACATCATGTCTCCTTCATGTTGGAATATTACATTCAACGCCTTGTTTTACCAAAAATTTGCTCAAATTTGCAGAGCCTTCAAAAGTGATTAACTTGGAGCAATTTTGGGGTGGGTGGCCTTATGAGAAGTTTCTCGGAAAGCGTATGAGTGAGGACAAAGCATGCTGAAAAGACTCGTGTTGGTTTGTGGGGTCAGTCGGTAATCCAGAAAGCAGTCTGGGGCGTTACACCCCCTCCCCTCCCCGTTGTTATGCCTATTGAAAAAATAGATGTCATGTTTGCATTACACCAAATATTTTTGGGAATTTTTTGTCTTCTCATTCTCAGATTGTAAGCTTATGTTATGTACTTTATTATTTTACTTTGTTGTTGACACTATTTTTGCACTATTTAGAGACTTTCTTATAATTTTATTTGATTATAGTGAAATTATTTCTTTGATCTAAATAATCATAGTTTTACCGTTGTTTTGTGGGTTTTTTCGCGTAAGATTTTGTGTTTTTTGTTTGCTTTTCAATTGCTGAATTTTGTTGACATATAAGTGTTGTTGCTTCTCAAATATTTATTATTGTATTTTTGTGGTAATTTCCATCAAACATACTCCATTTTCTCTCACAATATTATTATTTTAGCGAATGATACACTATAAAAAAATATAGTTAATTTTTTTAATTTCAAAATTACTTTTAATTAATTCCGTTTATAAATTGTATGAAAAATGGGGATCTTAAAAATTGAAAGAAGATAAAATAATAATTAAGAGTATACTAGAAAAAATCATTACTTTAAAAAATGTTGGTTAGGTATTTTAAAATAAATTTTTGCTATAACCAAAATCTTTCTTTTTATCAATTATCTAAAATAAATATTTAAAACAATTGACCTTTTATATATTTATAAGTAAATTAAACTATTTTAAACACTTTTATGACTTCAAAATTATGAAGCTCAAAGTCACCTTTAGTTATTTGCCCTATCCCAAAAACAATAAAAGAGATCATATTTATTTTGGACATTACTTTTAGCATCTTAAGTGGTGTTTATGCACACTAGTGAAAAATTAATAATGTTCATAAAATTCAGAATTTAACATATATGAATATATACGGGGGTTACATTTCATATTTTTATGGAGGTTAATTTCCATATGTGTTTGATTCATATAACGTGTCAGACTTTCCTTTTTCCTTTTTCTTCATTTCATTTCAGAAACTTTACTCAGAACCCAAAACAGAGCTTATGAACAACCCCAATTTCCATCATTTTTCAAGGTTTCTCACTACTTCTATTGCATTACATTCAAGGTTAAGACATCAATCTACCTTTACTCCTCTCCATTCAATCGAAAACCGGCTTCTCACATTTGGTAAGTTTTTATTTTTCTTTCTTATTTTTTTTTTATTTTGTGATGCATTAGTTTGAAGTTAAACACATAATAGGTTGTTTATGGTATATTAAAACGCAAAATAAGTTGTTTAGTGAAGCATGCATGTAGATTTGTTGAAGTGTGAAGTTTGAGAATTTGGGCATTGCTCTGTTTTTACGTTTTCTTGGTTTCATGGGGGTATGGAAGTTAACTTCCAAGTTTTGTTGTTCTGGATTGTGGAAGTTAACTTCTAGATTTTGTTGTTCTGCATTGTTTTTCTAATTTTGCCTGGTTTATCTCCTGATTTTCCTTCTCTGATTATGTTATGATTTTTCTAATATAATTACATGTAAAATGTATGACAATTTAGACAGATTTAGGCATGGTAGAGTGACCCAACATGCTTTTGTTCCAAGGGAAATAATTAAATCCTCTCGTCCAGATGTTGGTGCAACTTCATTTAATGTTGAAGCATTGTCTTCCGAAATTCACGTGTCTTCGACATTGTCCTTCTGGAGACATGAGTCCCTTGCTGTTGTCCTAGAAGTCTAACCTGCTGATGTCATTCCTGATGTTTATCCAGGAGGTCCCTCAGTCACCTCACCGCTTTGTCTGTATGAAGACCATGTTGCCAGACATGTGTAGGATTGAGAGGTAAAATAAATTTGTATTTATTCTCATAAACATATATATTACAAGATTCGAGCATTCTAACATTGATGTAGTTCTTATTACAACACTGTTAGTTGTTGAAATGTATTAACCACAGTAGGAATATTGTGAAGCTATCACAACATGATGAACCATGGTTTATGGATGTCATGCAGCTATCTGGGCTACAAGATTTATCCCAGTCTGGGTATACTTTTATTAACTATTATTTGTTGTCTGCTTTTATTGAGAGATCACACTCAGGGACTTCTTCATTCCATCTTCTAATCGGTGAGATGTCTATCACACTTGATGATGTGTCATCCCTCCTACATCTTTCGATCAGGGAAAAAAAATTTAAACTACTCCAAACACACTAGATTTGGGGCACTAGATATGATGGTTCAATATTTGGGAGCTAGCTCTAGTGATGCCCAACAGGAGATGGATGATACCATGACATGTCATGCTAGGTTTGGATTTTTTGAGAGACTGTACAGATGCCACTTGGATGCGGTAGTTGACACTGATAGTGATGATGCATAAGTAGCACATCATAAAGTATGTGCATTGAGTTCATACCTCTTGTATCTAGTTGGCAAGCTCATATTAGTGAACAAAAATGCATACTATGTCGATGCCATCTACCTGAGATAATTCATTGAATTGGAGAGGATTAATGTGTAAAATTGAAGGGCCTTTTATTTAGTTTACTTCTACTCCAAGTTAGGTGAAACTTGCTTATAGAAGAATAGACAAATGACAACAAGCAACGCCTTATTTACGGTAATATATTTTCACCTTGATTGCTTCTAATTTTTCCTAACACTTGTGCTACATTGTTACTAATATTTTACCTGGACCATTTTAAACATGCATCCTCCGGCACTTTCCACGTCTCTCCTTCAATCCGCTTAGAGGGAATCAGGCGACCGAGTCGTTCATAGTTTATCTTGACTGCATCGCGACTGATGATATAAACTTCACATCATACGACTATCACCGTGATACACGCATCTTCAATGAGATTTTTTTCTACTCTGGATGGCTGGCTTGTGGGTCACCACTGATGTATTGACATCTATCTGAGTGAATCATTCACCATTTCGTATAATTATAAAGTATTTCTATACCCTCACCATTGCTACTTCTCCCACACTTTGTCACATAGATGTTGACAAGATATTTATAGAGTACCTTGATCATCTGGTCCTAAAGGATGTATATAGTGTGTTAGCTCCTCAGCCATGGAGTTTTGCATTCGACTAAATCCAATGGTTTTCAGAGTGTCACATCCTTACATGATATCAATGTATAGGGAGAGCCACCTATGTCAGTTCATCAAGAGATATTAGAGGAGGAGTATAATATGGCAGATCACGTCGTTGATGTCTTACCTAAATTGTGAAGAGGGAAATTTATATCCACTAAATTGTGAAATAAACACACTACCATAAATTTAAAATGTGTTCAATTAATTATTCTGGAACTTATATACGAATTCACCCTTCCATCATTACAGAGGTAAACTTTCCTATTATTTTGGAGATTTCTTATCACACCACCCACCTTCTTAGGCACCATGCGCGCTGACGAAAATACCCCATGCGTTCCGAATGTGCAAATCCGGACGGACCCTTTTTTAAAAAAATTCAGTTTTTTCCAGATGTGCACATCCGGACGCACTTTTTTTTAAAATTTTTCAGTTTTTTTCGGATGTGCACATCAGGAAAAAATCCTGATCTGCAAATCCGGAAAAAATAAAAAGAAATCCATAAAATCATTTACTTCTAAATATAATTAAATCCAATATAATTAAAATTAATATCATTTTTTCGATATAATTAAATCCAATATAATTAAATCCAATATAATTAAAATCCAATATAATTAAAATTAATATGATTTTTTCAATATAAATAAATTCAATATAATTAAATCCAATATAATTAAATTAATTTTAGAATTAAATACCATATAATTTTAATTATAATTTAGAAATAAATACCATATAATTTAGAAGTAAATACCATATAATTTTAAATACCAATATAATTAAATCCAATTTTAGAAGTAAATACCATATAATTTTAAATCCAATATAATAAAATTATTTTTTTTAATATAAAAAAATCATTTAGAAGTAAATACCATATTAATCATTTAGAAAAAAATCATATTAATTTTAATTATATTGGATTTAATTAAATTGGATTTAATTATATTAAAAAAATCATATTAGCTTTAATTATGTTGGATTTTAATTATATTAGATTTAATTATATTTAGAAGTAAATGATTTTATGGAATACTTTTGATTTTTTTCAGATCTGCAAATCAGAAATTTTTCCTGATTTGCACATCCGAAACAAATCAATTTTTTTCAAAAAAATGGTGCGTTCGGATGTACACATCCGAAAATTGGGTGGCAAAAATAAAATTTCACATGATGTCTAAGAAATATGAGTGGTGTATTAAGAAACCCTCGTTATTTTTTACAAAATTGGAATGACTCACTTATAAAATGTTTTAAGGAGTGTGTTGGTGTGCATAAAAGAGGTTTGGAAGTTAACTTCCTTATTATTCCCTGAGCATTTCAGAGTTTCATAAAGGTGGTTATTCTCTACTTATGGTGCCAACAACAATCTCATTTAATTGTGTGAAGCACGTGGATGTAGTATTAAGATGGTTGGAGAATTTCCAAAATATCTTAAATATATATTTATATATATTTTGATAAAATAATTAATGAGGAAGAAAATGACATAGTGATTAAAATAGATTGTGGCAAGATTGATGTCTTAGGTTCAAGTCTTGGAGTTGTTAGTTTTATGTTTTTATTTGTTTAATTTTGATGGTAGGTATGCACCCCAACCACCGAATCAACACAACATTTCATAAAAAATTTGACTGTAGCTAATATACATCTATTCACGAATAAATATGATGAAACAATTTTGAAACATTGTTTCTCCTTATCAATTGATACAAGCTTTTTTATAAATAGAGATGCTTATTAGGCATAAAGTACATGTGAAAATTATTTGTGTCAAGTGTCAAAAATTATATCTAAGTCATTTTTTTTTCTAGTGCACGGAAATAAATTATAGAATTTTATTACCCATTTGCATTCAATTTGTCAAAATTGGTGGGGCGAATCGAACCTAAAACTCAATATAAACACTAATAGAGTTTGTTAAACTGAACATTTGGAGAGAATGGAAATTGTATTGAATCTTTCTCAAATGATAAATGTACAAGTGATTGCTATTTATACAGTTCAGCTCTAGTGCTATCACTGCCAGCTCAGCATAACTAACTCTAAGAGTTAGTTATGACTGATAACAAATCTGCTGACATGGCAGCTCTAATATTGCTTAAGCTAAACTATCTTATACTCTAATATTTCCCCTTCAAATGGTGCTGCTCCCTGTGAGAGCCCTTTGCTGGCCATGAAGAGAGGATCTGTCAAGAACTTTGAGTTGATCCCTGAGTGTGTGAAACCTTAGGGCAGAGAGGGGTTTTTTGAGAATGTATGCAGTTTACATAACTGCTGAAATATGCTTGACCTGAAGAGTATGATTAAGAACCTTCTCTCTTAAGAAAAAGATGTCCAGCTCCATGTGCTTGGTTTTAGCATGCAGTATAGGATTGTGTGAAAGCGCCACAGTGCTTAAATTGTCACACAGTAGGACAGGCTTTTGTAGAGGAGTCTTTAGTTCAGTA
Source organism: Lathyrus tuberosus (assembly GCA_022829125.1). NCBI lineage: Eukaryota > Viridiplantae > Streptophyta > Magnoliopsida > Fabales > Fabaceae > Lathyrus > Lathyrus tuberosus. The sequence continues at coordinate 14,027,899 of JALAZF010000111.1, forward strand.
AGCAATGAAGTAATCCATAGAACTTCTGAAGCAGTGCTAGCCAGGCTTCTGTACTCAGCATCAGTGCTAGACCTGGCTACCAATGTTTGTTTCTTGGACCACCAGGAGACCAAATTTGGACCAAGAAAAATACAGGACCCTGAGGTAGACTTGCGATCATCAGGATCTGAGCCCCAATCAGCATCAGAATAGGCTGTAACCTGCAAGGACTGAGATGAAATACATGGTAACAGTTGTAGCCCAAAGTGCAGTGTCCCTCTGAGATATCTCAAAATTCTCTTTACTGCTGTCCAATGGCTTTGCATAGGCTGAGATAGAAACTGGCAGGCCTTGTTGACAGCAAAACTGATTTCAGGTCTTGTTATAGTTGCATATTGTAATGCACCAACCACAGACCTGTAATAAGTGGGATCCTGCAAGTAATCTGAGCCCTCTTTAGTGAGTTTCAAATTGGAAACCATAGGAGTAGGGAGACTCTTGGCTTCACTCATGTTGGTTCTTGCAAGAAGATCTCTAACATATTTAGTTTGAGAAAGGAAGAGGCCACCTTGAGGTGTTTTAGCCACTTCAATACCCAAAAAATAATTGAGATCTCCAAGTTGTTTTAAAGAGAATTGAGAATTGAGTTTGTCCACTAGTTGTTGAATATGAACAGGTGAGCTACCAGTGACAATAATGTCATCTACATAGACCAACATAAGAATAGTATAGGTAGGTGTAGAGAGTATGAACAGAGAGGGATCACATTTGCTTGTAAGGAAGCCAAATGAGTGCAGGGCACTGGTAAGCCTGTCAAACCATGCCCTGGGAGCCTGTTTTAACCCATAGACTGCTTTGTGTAACTTACAAACTGAGGAGGGACTGTCCTGCACAAAACCAGGAGGTTGTTGCATATAGACTTCCTCAGTGAGAATGCCATTGAGGAAAGCATTATTCACATCTAACTGAGTAAGCTGCCACTGCCTGGTAAGAGCTAAAGTCAGTACCACCCTAACTGTGACTGGTTTGACAACAGGGGAAAAAGTTTCCTGAAAATCAAACCCTTGGACTTGATGAAACCCTTTTTCTACTAGCCGTGCCTTATATTTAAGGACTGAGCCATCAGGGTTTTGTTTTATCTTAAACACCCATTTACAGCCAATTGCTTTCCTTCCAGGAGGAAGTGAGGTTAGGGTCCAGGTTTTATTATTCAAGAGAGCTTTATACTCAGCTGACATGGCCTCCAACCACTTAGGTTCTTTGAGAGCAGCTTTGTAGGAAGTAGGCTCTAATTCTGTCAAGAGCAAGGTGGGATGCAGCTTTGGTTTTACAATGCCAGCCTTAGCCCTTGTGATCATAGGGTGAATATTAGAGGAGGCTGGTTGAGTTATGGGAATATTTTCTGAGCTAGAAATGGAGGAGGCACTGGTGGAGGAAGAACCAGTGAGAGGAGTAGTAGGAGAAGGATGCTGAGGTGGTGTTTGTGAAGAAGGATGAGAAATAGGAGAAGAGGAAATAGGTACAGCAGTTAGGGGTATGGGTTTTGGGAGATGACTAACAGGAGTGGGAATGTGTGAACTAGCAGAGGAAAAGGAAAAAGGCACAGGAATAGAAGTGGAAGAATGAGTAGAAGGTTAAGAGGTAGATTTGTGAAACAAGGATAGATAAGGAAATCTGGACTCATTAAAGATTACATCCTTAGAGATGTACACATTTCCATCTGAGGCCATGCACTTATATCCCTTGTGATGAGAGGAATAGCCAAGAAAGACACATTCCTTGGTATAAAAATCAAACTTGTGAGAATGATATGGTCTTAGATGGGGAAAACAGGAACAACCAAAAGCCTTAAGAACCTTGTAGTCAGGTTCAATATGAAACAACATATGATAAGGTGATTGCATTTGAAGCACAGGGGAAGGCATTCTGTTGATAAGGAATGTTGCAGCCTGGAAAGCATAATCCCAAAACTTAAGAGGAAGGGATGCTTGTGCCAAAAGGGTGAGACCTGTTTCAACAACATGTCTATGCTTCCTTTCAACAGCCCCATTTTGGTGATGTGTGTGTGGACATGAAAATCTGTGAATAATGCCTTGTGCTGCTAGGATAGAGGTGAGAGGTTGAAACTCTCCTCCCCCATCAGTTTGTAAGGCCTTCAGTTTGTGACTAAACTGAGTAGATAAATGAGTCATGAATAGCTTGAAAATATAGGTTACCTCTGATTTTTGAGACATGAGAAACACCCAAGTGAACTTGGTGAAGGCATCCACAATAGTAAGTAAGTATTTAAACCCAGAAACTGAAGGCATAGGTGCTGGTCCCCATACATCTGCATACAAGAGCTCAAAAGGAGCAAAATATTGTGTAGTGGAAGTGTGTGATGGCAGCCTATGAGCCTAACCCAAACAACAAGCAGTACAAAAATCTAACTTGGATTGATGAGGAATAGGTATATTACATCTGTTTAGAACAGTTTTAAGGACCTCATGATGAGGATGCCCTAGCCTGTTATGCCATTGAGAATATGCAGATAAACCTAAACCTGTTTCAGTATTATTACAAGAAGCAATTAAAGATGGAGAAGTGCTAGTGAGTGTGTGCACAGAGTGTGACTTATTGCCTGAATTTGGAGAAGCTGTAATGCTGCCAAATGTGTATAGACCATCCTTGCCAAGTGTTCCTTGCAGTAAGACCTCAGAAGTAGCCTGTGATTTAACCACACAGAAAGTAGGATGAAATTCAAAGAAAACCTTATTATCACGGGCAAATTGACTGACTGAGATTAGGTTCTTTGTGATTTGTGGAACAAGCAGTAGATTATTCAAAGCCAGAGTGACATGTGGTTTGTGTGCAGGTGTGAATGTAGTGTTACCAACAGATGTAATTGACAAACCTTGGCCATTGCCAAGCACCACTTGGTCTGAACCTGAGGTAGAGATAGAATCAAGGAAGTGATCAGCAGAGTTGGTGACATGATGTGTAGCCCCTGAGTCAGCATACCACTGAGAATTTCCAGCAAGAGAAGCTACATCTGATCCTGCAATGAATGCTTGAGGTTGCTTGGACGATGGAGTTGAAGCAGAAGGAGAGGCAAGGAATCCTTGCGCAGGACCACGCCACTGAGAAGGTGGATACCACTGATGTGGACCAGATGCAGAAGGAATGCCTTGGAACCAAGGAACAACAAAATTTGCCATAGGACTAGGAGATACCTGTGGAGGACGCCATTGATTCTGACCAGACGCAGGAACAGAGAGCCTGTAATAGCAAACCTTGGCATCGTGACCTGTTTTTGCACAAATCTGACATTGAACCTTAGATCGTCCACCACCGCGACCTCCACTGCGTGCGAACCTGCCTCCACGGCCACCGCGATAGCCGGCGACTTGCGTCTGAGCATCAGAAACTGTATTCTGCGTCGTCGCATCGGAAATCGTAGACGAAGACGAATCAGAAGTCGTTTGCGCTACAGTACCTTGCGTCAGATGAACAGCTAGGGCATCGTGAAAAGCGACTCTGTTAGATCTGCTTAATCGAGCCTCATGTGAGAGCAACACCGTCTCTGCAACCACAATTTCACATGGTTGATCACGATACTGAATGATGGAGGCTAGGGCTTGGTATTCCTGAGGCAAACCATCCACAATTGTTTCACAGGATCACCAATTGACTCAAGGATATCAACGATTTGCTGAATGCGACCGAGATACTGCGCAATGGATCGATCTCCTTTCTCCATGGTGCGCAATTCAAAACGAAGTTGACGTGATTTAGCATAGATCTGAGTTCTTTGAAACTGATCTATCACCGTCCAAACTTCGTGCGCATGAACACATCTCACCACACGAGGAAGAACTTCATCAGAAAGTGTAGTGAGTAACCAGGTGAAAAGCAACGAATCCTCTTGATTCCACTGCACATACTCTGGATTCTCCAAATCTGCTGCACGATCAGTTGTGGAGAGGTAACGAGGAGGCACCACCGGATTGACAAGATGACGATGCAGTTTGTGAATCCGAATAATTCCTTCCACTTGTTGTTTCCAAGAGAGGAAATTCGTGTTATCGAGCTTAATGTTGATGTGTTGCGCAAACGTCTTGAACGCATTCTTCAAGGTAGAAGCTGCTGCGTGTGACGTTGAGGAGGTGGCGCCACTCACCGGAGTTCCCGGAGTAGGAGGAGGGGAAGCCATGGTTGTGATGGATCACAAGCTCATGATACCATAATAGAGTTTGTTAAACTGAACATTTGGAGAGAATGGAAATTGTATTGAATCTTTCTCAAATGATAAATATACAAGTGATTGCTATTTATACAGTTCAGCTCTAGTGCTATCACTGCCAGCTCAGCATAACTAACTCTAAGAGTTAGTTATGACTGATAACAAATCTGCTGACATGGCAGCTCTAATATTGCTTAAGCTAAACTATCTTATACTCTAATAAACACACGTTTTAGAATTTATTTTGTGCAACTTTCGTCGTACCGTTTTTATCTTCTTCTAGTTCATGTTTTGCAACAGACCCCAATGCAATATCAAATAAAGATCAATATTATTAAAAGTTAGAACCATTTATTTTATTTTTTTTTCGGGATGAACCATGTGACCTTAATAATTTCATAATTATACTTTTTTTTAAGGAAATTCATAATTATACTATTACTATAATTTAGGTGAGGATTTACATTATCAAATCCGCTGACCATTACAAGCCAGGATCTCATGTCAAAGTTGGAATCTATTTGTAGAGTTTTTGTTTACAATATCTACAAAGGCATCCAACATATTATTTGGCACAAACTACTACAACCCTTTTTAGATTCTATATTCAAAACTCAGCAATATTTATATGGGAATTTAAGAACTAAAATGGCCAAGTTCAGGGCTTGTTCTTGAGACATCATTTGTCTTTTGGTTTTGAATCTTCTTTTTCCTTGTTTTTGGACGTCTCTGCCATGAACCTCCTTGGAGGAGCTGAGCAGACCGGAACTACTGATCTGATTCTCACAGCTGGGGCCATATTGAATACAGGAGTGTCTGTTCTTATCATGCCCGGACTTTGTGGGACACCGGTTCTTAACCTTGAAGCAGCAGCCATAGGTAAGTCCCTATGTTGCACTGTTGATGAAGTAGGGCTTATGGTTCTCACCGTGGAATATGAAGCTTCTGGTGGTCTAAAACATCGGTCGGAACTTGCTTGTGAACGTGCTATGGCAATCCTGGATGGGTTTTGCAGCTCAATGTTAACTGGTTTGTGAGCAAATCTCATGCTCCTATGAGAATCCCACTCGGATTCCCCACTTTGTTCGCCTCTCAGTTCATCATTTCTACTACTAGTGTTGCTTCTAGAGCCCTCGTGCTTCTGCCTCTCGATCTCGGGAGCTGGTGATGGGGATCTTGTCTCATTGCTAAAGTTGGGGTCTTCTGTTTTTTCCTCTTGTATCTCTCTAATGATTACGGTTGACCTCCCCCTGTTTAACTCGGGAGCGATTTGGTTTGGAAAGTAAAATGGAGGCCTTGGAGTGGTAATAGAAAATTTTGGTCTCATGGGAACTGATGCTAACTCGTTAGCTGGAAAATAAAGATAGTGATCCGGCGGGATCATAGATGGCATTAACGGATAAATCTGCGGAGCGGGTGGAAGAATTGGTTGAATGGTTAGTGCCAACAGGCGATTTTGTTGCTGCATGATTTGTTCATGTTGCCAAATCTGATAAAGAACCAACTCAGGTGAGAAGTTAGAGATTTCACAATGCTGGTATTGCATAGGATACATCCCTGAAGTTGGCTGGGTTGACACCAATGAGGCTGTATTGAAGTTTTGCCATCTATGTTGATGATCACTTTTTGGTAAGTTCTTTGATCTAGATGAATGTAAATTCGCAAGGACACGGGCAATGATGACATGTTCCTGTTCTTCATTGTTTTTAGACTCGGATGAAAATGAGGATGAAGTTGAGGAAGATGATTGATTCTCTGACACTAGAAATAAATTTAGAATAAAGTCAGTCCTAGAAAGAAAAGAAGAAGCACAAGCCAGATAATGTCGAATAAAAAAGAATAAAAGGTAAATTGAAAATAAGACAATGAGGTTATACTTAAATTGGATCCACTGCAGTCGCAAAACGCATGCATTCAAGGTATTATTGACCATTCGATCAAGATCTGAAGGTTCAATAATATACATATTTTAGTTTTAATTTTATAATTTTAAATATCAAATTTAAATCTCTACCATCCGATCATGATCAAAAGGCTAATAGTATTTTGAATGTGTGAATGCGTGATTCACTGACGGCAAGGAAACCCGGTGCGGTTATACTACCCACGACTCTAAATTGGAAATATACAGAAGATATAATTACATTTGTAAAATGCTCACATTTTCTCAATGCAGACCAAGCAGCTATTGCCGCATTTTTCTGAGCCTGTTTCTTGGTCCTAGCTGGATCGCCAGCAAAATGCATTCCTGCAATCTCAACGGTACAATAGAAGTTAGGGACATGACCTGATCCAGCACGAACGGTCCGATAAACTGGGAGGTTCAGTCCAGCTCTGTGAGCAGTTTCCTGGAGCAAATTTTTGTATACTCCTGTCTCATCCTGTAAACATTCAAACAACAATTGTTACTTTTTACAGTAATAGGAACACTTACTCTAAGACTCTCTTCTAACAGTCATTCCCTTATTGGATAAAATTTATGCGGACCACATAACTTTACGTGCGCCTCATTTCCAAAGTGGTGAGAGCCACATGAATTTTATTCAATAAAAGAGCGAATGTTGGAAAGAGAGTGTTAGAATCATTGTTGCTAGCACTTCTCATATTCAACATTGGAATAGAAGAGTTTCAAAATGGCGGTGAATGTTACACATATCATTCTAGTTCTTCTCTCCTCACCTAATAGAGATGGGGTAAAAGAGAAAAGGAATGAAAATCCCGTATTCTTTAGAGTTTAGTTTCCTAAGACGGGGGATAAGCTATATTCAGTCTCAAACTCATTTATTCGATTTGGATGTTTAACTATTAAAATTAATTATTCAGTCGTCTTTTAAATCCTTGAGGAAAAAGTAAAAACTAAAGAAGATGATAAAAAGGAAACAAAATAATTAGAATATATTTGTAACTATTTATCAACATCAGGATTAGAAAATCCAGTTAAGACCTAAATGGAAACTTATATTTGGCATTCATGTTGGCTTGCTAGAAAATGAAAATTGTTAAACAATTACGCACGTTGTCAATCAGGTGATTACGACTTAGAAGAAAGAGAGGAACATAGGTGATAACTAGGAAATGTTGGGAGAGATGATGATATGCATTTCTCACCAAAACTCTAGCTGCCAATGTTCTAGAAGGACCTCTCTTTGCCAATGTGTTCAGAGCTACCTCAGCTGCTGCATGTTCGGCCTGTCTAAGGGTAGAGCAAAACGTAGGGCTTTCAAAGGTCTCTCCATTGAAGTTTACAGTTACCTTGAAACGAGGAGCGTGATCTGGCCCTTCGCGAATACAGGAATAAGCTGGCAAGTTAAAACAGCTTCTTTGAGCCAATTCTTGCAACCGGTTCTTATACATATCTGCACCATGCATGCAAACAAACATGCCAGCCTAAGATAAAAAAATCTTTCATAATGCAAGGAATGTTTACATTTCTGTTAAACTATTTGGATATATAATCGACAACACAACAGATTCTCTTCTAGTGAAGCAATTAATAGATATGATAACTAACAATACTCCAGTGTTGTCCGCGGCCGAGAGCCAAAATCCCGCCACACCAAACACTTTGCAGCGCCATTTATAGCGGATTATGGCGGAAAACCCGCAATATTAGCCGATATTTACCATTGCGGCGAGCCCAAAAACCGCCACGTATATCCGCCATATCGTGGCAACTGCGGATATTTGATAACACTGCAATATTGTGAATATATATGGTAAGGAAATTATCACATGCTATGATATTTTATAGCCTCTACATTTATTTCTCTCTATTATTGAATAGCAAAAGACTCATATAAATCTAACATTCTACGTTAAGATATCGACGTAAGAAGGGGAAAAACAAAGAACCCCTTCAACTACATGATATATATGCAGGCAAGAAACATGTAAAACATGTCAAACTATCCGGAGTTGTTCACTATGATACCAAAATAATGCATATAACATTATACTCCAAATTTGATTTGTGTTTGTGTGAGAGAGCATACTCGCAAGTAGGCAGATTAAGGATTTATTCAATAAACTGACAAAAAAATTGAGCAACCTATTGTCCCAACAGCCGTAGTAACTTATGTTAGGTTCTGCGGTGAATAAAATTGATTTTGAATTAATTGCTTCTGATTAAAAGTGAATTGAAGGTAAAACAATTTATGTTTGGATAAATTTTTAAAAAAGTGAGTTGCAGAGTAAACTTCAGTATAAAAATCACGTTTAGATTCAAAAGTATAAATCCTAACTTCAAGTAGAATCAATTCTGAAAAGCATAATCAAAATTCTACTTTAGAGCAACCAAACACATGAGAATCAATTATACACATCCATAATCAAATCTAAATACTCTAAATGTGAAACGAAATATCCACAAACTCACATATATCAAACACCAAACACACTTTCAATTTGAAGTTTCAGTGCTATTGAAGTAACAATAAGTAAAGCAACAAAAAAAAGAAAAAAAAGAAAGAGATTAGCAAAAACTATCGACTGAACCAAAATTCACAAGGATCAGATCCCATTTATGAGAAATTGCATTGATAGATAAAAGTAAAAGAAAGTTTGATAGATATGTAAGAAAGCATAAAAAGGTGGAATCAAACCTCTTAGCGCGAAAGGATCTAAAGGAGCAAGGTGAAGCAGAGAGTAAAGCGTGAAATTTAATTTAACTCACTTGACAAAAACTTTGTTATTATGAACTAAAGTTAAACCCCTTCAACTCACTTGACAAACTGTATAATAATTATAATTAATGTAATACAAATTATAATTTGTTATTAAGAATTAAAGTTAAACTAAAATATTAAATGAAAGAGTAAGAGAACATAGAACATAATTTGTATTATTCTTTTAGCAACTGTATCTTTCTACTGATTCTAATTTATGTACTTTGACATAAAAAAAATCTACGCACATTTCTATCTATATGATTGAATTTGTTCTAATATTTTTTTGCAAGTGTTTATTTTACTTGGTGATTTTAAGTAGGGGTGGAAATAGTTAGGCTAGGCTAAGTTTTATAAGGTATGTGTCTGACCTACGATAAATTTAAAAGGCTTGAGTTTGGTCTATGGCCTATTATAGGCTCTCTTTTTTAGTCTGACCTGACCTTTTTAAAAGTCTGGCCTGACCTGAAAGCCTATTTACAAGTTTTATTTTCATTATGGTTCTCAATTATTCCATATTACTTAAGAAACTTTATAGGCTGACCTATATATACATATATAGACCGACCTATTTAGCCTTTGTTCTAATATATATGTATATATAAATATCTTTTTTTCTAATATATATGCATATACAAGACAACCTATTTAGCATATTTTTAATATATATGAAAATATAGGTCGGCCTATAAGGCTTCATAAACTTTTTTAATAGCCTAAGTCTGACATATTTAAATAAATAGACTTTTAAAAAGCCTATGCCTGACCTTTTTATTAAAAAAGTCTGGTCTGGCCTGACCTTAAGTAGTTTAGGCTATAGGCTCCTGTAGGCCGACCTGACCTATTTCCACCCCTAATTTTAATAAACAAATACGAATTTAATTAATTTAATAGATTAATTTGAAAAATCTCAAAGATGTTTAAATAATTTTTTAATTTTTGGAAGTTAGTGTGTTTTTTTATTTTAATTCTTTTTTTAACGAGATTCTTATATGTTCCGAATTTTGTTTGTCTTTAGTCTTTGACGTTAACCATCCGTTACAAAAAAAAGAGGTGTCAAACGTCTCGTGACGTGACACTAGTGACATGGCATAGGAGGACGTAATCCAAAAAAAAAGTAAATTTACAAAACATTTTCTTCTTCCTCAATTCATCTCCAGCCTCCATTTTTTTCACCTTCAAACTCCATCTCCAACCTCCATTTTTTCTCAGTTTCAAACTCCATTTTCAACCTCTATTTTTTGCTCACATTCAAACTCTATGTCAATTCTTGATCAAATTCATTTCAAAGAAAAAAATTTCGGTTTGAAAAAATCATGGGTTGGTATGAAGGTTGAGGATGAAGATATCCAGAATTTTGGGTTTACTTTCATATCGTCATCCCCAACCTTCATATGAACCCTTATTTTTTCAAACTAAAATTTTTCTTTGAAATCACTATGCCAAAAAAGACCTTTAACAGCGCTTTTTTTGGCCTTTAACAGCGCTTTAAAGCCCTGCCAAAGGTGGCGCTGCTAAAGGTAAAGACAACGCTTTTTTCCTTTAAAAAGCGTTGTCATAGGTCCTCCTATAAGACCCCCTTTAGCAGCACTTTGTAAAGCGCTTTTGTATGACCCCCATATAGCAGCGCTTTTCCAAAGAAAAGCGTTTTCGTATGACCCCTTTAGCAGCGCTTTTAAAAGTTGTTGTACCCCAAATTTTACCCCTTAGATGTCATATTTCTCGCACCTACATTTAGACCTCAATCATGTATGCATTTTTAACTAACCATTTCTTTTGCAAGTTGTTTCTTTTTATTGTTGAATATAGGGTTTACATAAAGAGGACAAGGTCTCCCTAAGACATCTTTTGGCCAAATGCAACCATTAGAATTTACATGCATCAAAGAAACCTTTTTTTAACAAGGAATCAAATGTTTCATCAAGACAAGTCAACCATTGCCTTTCATGTCAAGTAAAGTGTGATCCCAATTTTGAGATATGATCCCATGTGTTAATGAACATCCTTGGAGTACACCTCTAAGTCTTGAAAGACTTCCCTTTGAGTACAAGAATTTTTCATCTGGATAAATATTTACCAGAGTGCAACATCTCAAATTGGCATCATGGAAGGATTATTTTTTTTGTAACTTGGAATTTCCTAAGTTTGTTTTTCAGGGACATGTGATTTATCCCAAAATTCCATTGGGCCCAAAATGCTATCGCTTGAATCAAAAGCCATAAAGTTGGGAATTTAAAGTGTGTCACGTATGGATAATATAACAAGGCATTATGCATTTAATTTATTTCATGTGCCTCTTGTCTGAAAAATCTGAAGATGCCTTGCTCACAAGACAATTTTGTGAAGTCACTAAATTTGCCTCTTTGAGCTCACTCCTGACATAGCAAAAAGGACTTTTGGATATCATATTGGATTTATGAAGCAAAGTGGCTTAGCATAAGAGATTAGTAGGCATGCTCAGGAATCCGTAATTTTCAAATTCAAATTATTACCTTTTTCCATCTTCTCTCTCATGACACAAATAAAGGAGTTTTTGGAGTGAATATTGAAGGGTGAAAATAACAGATTGCACCACATCCTCCGCTGCACTTATTCAGCATTGTGATCTCCAAGGTTGACTAAGATCAACGACTGAAAGGAGTGATACACAAACCCTAATTTTTTCTCCTGTGGACAAATCAATTACCCACTGTATCTCCAAGGCACAGATCAATTTGCTTCGCCTATAAAAGGAGACCATTTCTCCTTTGTTCAACACACCAGAAATTACGAAGAAAATTTCTCTCTACTTCTCCCTTCCATAATCCTGCAAGTAATCCTCAAAACTTGCAAGGAATTCACCAATTTCTATTCCCTCTGTAAACACACAGAAACACAACAAAAAAAACACAGAAAAAGGATACGAGAAAACTCTCTCAAAATCTCTCCACTTCCTCATTCCATAATCCTGCAAGTAGTCTCCAAAAACTTGAAAGGAATTTACCACTTTCATCCCCTCTGTAAACACTTCAAACCATCAAACACACAACATCCTAACCATCAGTGAGTTGATTCTTTCTGGGAAGCTCAGTAGCAGTTGACCTTGGAAGGAGTAGAAGCTCACCCACCATTTCCAGAAACTTGTACCGGTGAAGAAGCAGTGGACTGTCTCCACTAGGTATCACGCTCTGTTTCACTCTGTTTATAATGCCATGATCATATTTATCTCACACTGCTATCATATTTTCTATCTTGTTAATATCTGATTCTGTGATTGAAAAAAAATCATGAACCTTTTGCTTCATATTGATACCATGTTTGGCGTAGTTGTTATCTTGTTATTGTCTGGTTTGTTCTTTGATCATGTGATAAACGTTGCAAATCTCAAATCATTAATATGTTAGTTTTGTTTATCAAATCGTGAATTGGATTCGTGTTTGTTTAAAATAAAACTGAACAAAAAAATAGAAGAGTTTAAGGTGGCACTCGCCAGCATGCTTAAGTGGCGTCCGCCACACCATTAGCCCACAAAAAAACAAAATAAAATAAAATATAACACACACTAAAACACATGGCGCAAGCCATGAGTAATAGTGGCGCAAGCCACATTGGTGGCCTTGATCCATGGCGCCAGCCACTAGTGGTTGTGGCGCCTGCCACAAACCTGGGCCCCACTAATGGCACTTATCATGCTGTTTAATTCTTTTTCTTTCATTCTTTTTTTATTTCTCTCTTGTTTTTTTCATTTGTTTTATCTCACAAATATCTTTTTTTTCTAAAGGTTTTCAAAAACAACAAAAATATTTACAACCTTATTTTAATCCTTACGTTTTTTTTTTCTGTAAACGAAACCAACTGTTTTCTTAAATATGTAAAAAAATGTTTCTTTAAAATGTGTTGTAACTATTTAATTTTTGAACACTGCTTCCTGGCCTTAAACAAAATCCCGTCACAAGAATGTTGTATTTTCTTTGCCTCTGTTGACAAGTTGCATCCCAATGTTTTGGTTGTTAAACTGTGAATATGTTTCCTTTGCCATACTTGGTATATGTATGTGACCACTGACTTTAAAGAGAGTTTTTCTTGGAAGCATGCTGTAACTTGTGGATTTTATTGAACTTTGTTTCCTGGCTGTGAACAAAACTTTATAATGAGAGTGTTATTTATATTTTCCTGGCCTCTGTTACTAATTTGCATGACTTTAAATGCATTGGTTTTCAAACCGTGAGAATGTTTTCCCAGCCATACTTGTCATATTTATATGACCATTGATCCTTGATGTTGTATTTGAAAGTTCATTTCACATGTTGATTAATCCTTACTGTTTTGGAGTTTCGGAATTCATATATTTCAACCCCACTATAACTCTTGTTTACAAGATGTTATTCTCCCCTTCCTTCCAAAGGAAGAGTTTTTCTATTGACCTCAAAGTCATGGAAAGCTCATTGCTACCTTGGACCTCATAGTCTTAGGCATCCATTCCTCCATTGACCTCATAGTCATGGAAAAATCCTATGACCTCATAGTCATAGGAACCTCTCTTGGCCTCATAGTCATAGAGTTACATCTTTAGCCTTTGACCTCATAGTCCTAGGCGAGCTTTGACCTCATAGTCATAGCCATCCTCCATTGACCTCATAGTCATGGAAACGTACCACCTTTGACCTCATAATCATAGAAAGTTCATCACCATCTTGGCCTCATAGCTATCTTAACACCTTTGACCTCATAGTCATAGGAAGCCCTTGACCTTATAGTCATTGACAACATCTTCAACCTTTGACCTCATAGTCATAGGAACCTCTCTTGGCCTCATAGTCATAGAGTTACATCTTTAGCCTTTGACCTCATAGTCCTAGGCAAGCTTTGACCTCATAGTCATTGACAACATCTTCTACCTTTGACCTCATAGTCATAGGAACCTCTCTTGGCCTCATAGCCATAGAGTTACATCTTTAGCCTTTGACCTCATAGTCCTAGACAAGCTTTGACCTCATAGTCATTGACAACATCTTCAACCTTTGACCTCATAGTCATAGGAACCTCTCTTGGCCTCATAGTCATAGAGTTACATCTTTAGCCTTTGACCTCATAGTCCTAGGCAAGCTTTGACCTCATAGTCATAGCCATCCTCCATTGACCTCATAGTCATGGAAAAGTCTCTCTATTGACCTCATAGTCATAGATAGCTCATTATCTTCCTTTGACCTCATAGTCATAGGATTCCCTCTTGACCTCATAGTCATAGGGCCACCTTACCTTTGACCTCATAGTCATAAGATATCACGTTAGCCTCATAGCCATCTTCCTCCATTGACCTCATAGTCATAGAAAAGTCTCTCTATTGACCTCATAGTCATAGATAGCTCATTACCTTCCTTTGACCTTATAGTCATAGGATTCCCTCTTGACCTATTAGTCATAGGGCCACCTTACCTTTGACCTCATAGTCATAGGATATCACCTTGGCCTCATAGCCATTTTCCAACCTTGACCTCATAGTCATGGAAAAGTCTCTCTATTGACCTCATAGTCATAGATAGCTCATTATCGTCTTGACCTCATAGTCATAGGATATCACCTTGACCTCATAGTCATAGGTAGCATCTTCTCTAGACCTCATAGTCATTCACCTCACAACTTTGTCTTAGAGAGTTTCTTAAACTCTATATGTGCTCATACTCATTCCCCCTGGAACTTTGGCCATAGTCAATGGTTCCTCTCTCACCCTTAGTTAGGTGAACTACGGTTGCTCTGATTCTTCAGTCAGATACGTAGGCACAAGATGCGACGTCTTGGCGATCAAACTTAGTGTATATACCTTAGGTATTTACCTTTAACCTTTAACAGACACCTTAGCAAGTAAAACATAACACAATACAAAACAAGAGGTTCCTGTAGAGTACTACAAATATTAAGGGTGCTAATACCTTCCCTTAGTATAACCAACCCTTGAACCTTAGATCTCCCTCCTTTAGGTTTTCTCGATATTGAACCTTTCCTTTGGATAAATCAAAGTCGATGGTGATTTCAAAGAAATGTGATGCAAGTTAATTAATAGCTTGTTATCCGATTCTCACCGCAACAGAAATGGCGACTTCACTAGGGACTTATTTTTTAGGGTTAAGCCTACCTTGTTTTGCTTATGTTATTTATGTTTGCTTACTATATTTGTACATATATCTGTATATTTGTTTGGTTCCTTCTGTGGGCAAGGTACTATTGAGTGGTGAGATAAGTCCTAACCCAGACTTGAGAGTACATTTGATTAGGATCATGGACATAGTCAAGGAAACTTCGAGGGAGAAATCCCAAAGGAGTTAACTTGAAGTTCCACACTCAGTTGAGGCCCTCTTGGAAGTGGTATATGTTGAACGAGCAATCGTGAATGCGTTACTACCTTCAACTTTGGTGCCAGGCATACTGATGACCTTTAGTTACCCTTTTTACCCCACTTGTCCTATCTAGGATGTAGTACGATGACTATGAGGAAGTAATCCTAAATGGTTGCTACGCGATACTACACTCAGACGAGACTCTCTTGAGAATTTTATTGATTATCGAGCAATTGGGAAGTTGATAAAATCCGAAATATGGGTTGTCGACTCTGGGAACTTCTTAGAACCCTGTTCTGCAAACTGAGAACCTATAGTACACACCTCTTGGGATGGGTAGACTATGGCTCCACGCTCATGACCTCCGACCCTAGGCTTTGTTGTGTTGTGTGTATATGTACTCATCTGTTTATGTGTGTTTATGTTGCATATATTCATCCATACATCATGCCACATTCAAGGAACTCAATTTTTTTTTGCAAACCTATTAGGATGGATTTTAGAAGAAGGAAAATGAAGAAGTACACCTTCATTAGTCCAAAGTTGGAAAATCTGAAGAGTCTGGGTGAGCCGATCAACGAATCATCAACATTCCGAAGCAAGTATGGGAAGATTTTCTCCTTGATGAAGTTAAAGATGGTAGATGGGATGCTTCCCACTCTTGTACAATTTTATGATCCTTTGTACCACTGCTTTACTTTCCCATACTACCAGCTAATGCCTACTCTTGAGGAATATGCTATCTTGGTTGGTATTCCCATCACTTCAGATCCTCCTTACTCTGGTTTGGAAAAGACACCTAAGAAGAAGGACATTGCAGAAGCCGCTCACCTCAAGTTGTCAGACGTCAAAGCTAACTTGGTTATCAAGGGAGGAATTTTCGGTTTGCCCGCCAAGTTCCTGATGGAGAAAGCTCGTCATTATGTCAGTACAAAGAACATGGTGGATTATGAAGTTGTTATGGCTCTACTCATTTATGGGCTATTTCTGTTTCCCAACATCGAGAACTTCGTCGACATGAATGCAATCAAAATTTTCATCCTCGGGAATCCGGTTCCTACTCTGCTTGCCGACGCTTACCATTCAGTACACCTAAGGAATTCCCATGAAGGGGGAATGATAACATGTTGTGCTACATTGTTATATAAGTGGTTCATTTCTCACTTACCTCATTCGGCAACCTTTTGGGATCTCAAAGATGGGCTTCTATGGTCAGAAAAGATTATGTCCCTCACGAACACTGATTTGGAGTGGTATAATCCGACACTCAAAGGCAGAGACATGATCGTTAGCTGTGGGGGTTTCGCTAACGTACCTCTTCTTGGTACAAAAATGGGTATAAGCTACAATCCAGCCTTGGCATGTCATCAACATGGTTACTCTATGGAGGCTAAGCCAAATAACATTTACTTGGAGGGACTGTTCTTTGAAGAAAATAAGGACCCCGTGCTCAAAGAGAGGATGGTGCACGCTTGGCGTCATGTCCACAAGAGAGGAATTTCCGCCTTAGGAAAACCCGAGTGTTTGGCTTCAGAATCTTATACTTGTTGGGTACATGAAAGGGCTATTAATTTGAAGATACCATACAAACGTCATGAGCCTATTCCACTAGCTCCTCGAGACCCTGTTCTATTCTTCACGAGCAGTGAGGACGAATTGAAGATTCGACTGGCTCAGGCAGAGCAAGAAAGGAACGCGTGGAGGAACAAGTACCAAATTCTTGACTTTGAGATGAATGCACTTCAAAAGAGTCTTAGGAGAAAGGAGGAAGAATCTGCCAGGAAAAGGAAGGCGCAAGGAGATTTATTTTCTCCTAGCACTTCATCTATACCTACTTCTAGCCTATTGGCTCCACCAGAACCATGGAAGTCACATTTGGACGAACTTACTCTTGAGAATAAAAGATTGCAGAAGGAAAACCAGAGGCTCACAATGAGATTGATAGGAGAAGACTAATCAAAGGACCTAGGGTTTAGTTTCTCATTATGTTGCACTCTTATTTTGGCTTTTGAAGGTGTAATCATGTTTTTTTGTAATCCAAAAAAAACCTTTATTAATGAAATGAGATCCTTCTTTAAGGTTTACAAAAGTGTTCCTTATCCAATAGTGTTCGCAAAAATACAGTTTTGAGTTTCCTTGAATCGCGCATATCATTTGCATTTCATACGCATTCGCATCTCATTTGCATTTCTCAGTCTTAAGTCTCTTCCTCTATGTCTAAAGGATACCTAGCACCTATTCAAGACAATGGCAGCAATTCTGGAGAACCAGGAAGACTTGAAAGAGGAGGTCAGAATCCTCAAGTGTCAGATGAATTGGATTCTCAAAACTTTGCAAGCTCTGATGAAGAAAGAAGAGTATGCTCCCCCTGTCACTCCCAGAGAGGTTGTCAGTTCATCGCCCCTTGTGGATCCTCGAACTCAAGGACCTCCTCAGTATCAAGGGCCAGACCGCCGTCAGTCGCGTCAGCATGCACGACCAAGGCCAAGAAAGCCAGAAAGACATTTCTCCCTGCTACCAATGTCGTACAGTCAATTACTTCCAGTTTTGATCAAAGGTGGATTGATAATGCCAAAAGAATTAAAGCCGGTACCGTTTCCGTATCCACCAGGCTTTGACGCCAACGCTCGATGTGACTACCATGCTGGGGCACAGGGGCATTCAACCGAAGATTGTAAGGTGTTCCCGAGTAAGGTTCAAAATCTTTTAGACTCTGAAAGGATCTCATTCATGCCTCAAGGCATTCAAATCAACAATCCTTTGCCATCTCCTGTGGTTCTCCCATACCAAGGATCTGCTTTTGAGGAAACTTCACCAGAATGTAATCATCATCAGGTGTCTACCGTAGGGGTGTTTCAGCCTCCAACGGTTGTTTTTCCTCGAGGTTATCAAAACCAAAATAAAAAGAGGCGCTCTATCAAAAAGGGCGAGGTTCACTACACTCCTATCCCGGTGTCTCTAAGCAAACTATTCCCACTACTGATTCAGAACAAGTTGGTGACTCCTCAACCTTACAACCCTATGCCAGGACCTTGGCACAATGCAAATCTGACTTGCGACTTTCATGAAGGGGTTGAAGGACATAATTTGGATGGTTGCCTGGTTTTAGAAGCTACTGTGCAAAATCTGATCCACAACAAGGATTTGATCTTTGAAGAGGATCATCCAGAGATTGAATGCAAGTTCCGCACTGGGGCAATGGGGCATCCCATTGAAGAATGCAAAGAGTTCGAAACGAGACTGCTAAACCTGCTAAGAACACTGCAACCTCAGGAAGGTACATCAAATGTCAATGTCTAAACTCTTTATGCCAAAGGCAAAAGACTTGAGGGGCCTCTCAAGATTCTGTATCACAAGGAACTAGTGATTAGTGGAGAAGGTGTTCCCGCGCTTGGGCCCGGAAACTGAAATCTTTTGAAATCAATTCGCCGAAGCTGGTTGTATTTTGTTCATTTCAGTATTTTCAATTGTAGTTCCTTCACTTTAAATTTATATTTGCTTATAAGCATTATTGTACTTTCAAATTGGCAGCATTAATGAAATGTTTATGCATCTTTTGATTAAATCCATTCGTTTCACTCATTTACTGTTATTTTCATAAAAGCAAAAATATATCTTGTTCCACTCCCTTTATCAAACTGTTTGTTTAAGCAAAGATTGGGGAGGATGATGAAAACATTATATTCATAACTGTTGTGGTGTGCTTTCGATTAAACCTTGCCGAGGATGTAAGGCATTGTTTCAATCCCTAAACACTGGAGAAATAAGGAAGATAATCCCTCGTTAACCCCTTCGAGCTTAGAAGTAGGAGTTTTCTTTCCTTACACAAAAAAAACCCTTAAATCTCAACCTTGGGGCAGGGTAGTTCTCAGTTTAACTTGGTTATGCATTCGAATGCAAGCGCTTCATGCAAGACACCAGTCAGCTCTCTCCAATCAAATGAATAAATGTTGTACAAGTTGTTCTCGAAGTGACAAATAAGGAAGGACCATTAAGAAATCTTTAATCAAAAAATGAGTCGAGTCCCTTTCAAGGCAAGAGCCAAGAAAGATGGGAAGCCTAGAACTTTGCCTTATACAAGAGGGCTTGTACGATAACCAACAAGAAAAGGTCTTAAAACCTCAACAAAGACAAAGAAGAGGTCTCAAAACCTCGGTGAATATAGGAAGAGGTATCAAAACCTCACCAAAAAGGATAACCAAATTCTGCAAAAGAGTAATGGCTACAAAGGTGTCTGAATCATCATCAACTATCATCAATTCATTCCTAGCCAATAGGAACTTGAATGTATAGCTTAAGTTAACTGAGCGTAGGATTGGAGTTCATCACGGAGTTTAGGTAGGGACAAATAAACTTTGAGCCTTTATCCTTTGTTTCATAAAATCGTGAACCAGACCACGTTACAACCCTTAAAAGACCTAATTAAGGTGAGGTTGTTTTGAAGGCATACTACAGCAAGGTTGATTAACCTGACTCCTAATGATCTTTGCTAATTGCGTGTGTTGATCATTTCATCTGTCATTTCGTAAATGACTAGATCCACTTTGTTTTTGATTTAATCATTCCACCGCGTGTGTTTCATCAATAAACTTTGTTTTCAAAAGTTTGCATGAATTTTACATTGAAATTGCCAATTTTAAATGAACAATACTTGTTTGCAAAACGAATTCAATGTCAAAAGAATCCCAACAAATACAGCCAGCTAGGGAATTTGACTTGATAAAGGGGCTCAGTCTAGGGCATCTCCTCCATAGATCCAGCATCTCAAGAGCTACTAAATCAGGGGCAGAGCTCTTCAAGTTCAGAATATTGGGGCAAGTCTTCTTGAGGCCATCTTATGACAAGTTTAGACTCCAATGACCTACCAACAGGGGCAAGTGTGTTACCCAGTTGTTTCTACCACAGTCTGAGGACTTTGTATTACGAATATCGTTAATCAGGGGCAATCAGGCCGAGATTCGGTAAATCTCTAAAAGGTCAATTGGTCTAGGGCACCTCCTTCGCAAATCAACCAGTCTGAAGAACAAGTTCAAGGACCTTGTTATATAAATGCAGTAAAACTAGGGCAAATATGTCAAGATCCATGAATCTCTTCAAGAGTTGGAAGATATTGGAGCATCTGGTATATCAATTCTTCTGTAAAATCCTTTTGATGACTTATCCTCGTAGACCAGTTAATCAGAAGCAGTCAGGTCAAGATTAGACAAATCTCTCAAAGGTCAGTTAGTCTGGGGCATCTACTTAGCTTGGGACAAGTTTGTTTCCCCGTTGTTACTCCCACAGTCTGAAGAGCAGGCTCAAAGACTTTGTTGTGCAAGCGCCGTCAATCTGGGGCAGTTACGCCGAGATTCATGAGTCTAAGAGTTTGAAGATTTTGAGGCATTTCGCATGACGATTCTTCTGTAAAATCCTCTTAGACCATGTAATCCGGGGCAGAGAAGATTTGAAGAGTACCTGTTGCAAGAGCTGTTGTTCATTATGGTGGTTATCATGCAAGTCAGGACGCAGAATGACTCTATTCTTGTGATATCTTTTGCTAGCTCCCCAGTAAATTGCTGCTTCAGTCGATCTTGGCAATTCTCCATGGATTTCCCTCCAGCAAAAAAATCAAGCTCATGATGGTAATCCTAGTGAAGTCATGATGCTATACCAGGTGGAGTACTCTTCTTACCGAAGAAGGTCTTAATCTTGAAGAAGAACTACTGATCCTACTTATTCATCCCCAACGATGGTCCAATCTGATGAGGTTGACTGGGTATCCTTGTCTAGATGTTTATTTCATCTCCTGTCTCGCTTCCTTTTGTCTGTTTTGTCATCATAAGCATAAGCATGGCATGAGCATGGCATAAGCATTCATGTGCGTAGCATCTTAGCATATTTGTGTCCTTTTCTGGTGTTTACATGTTGTGTTCACTTTGGCGTTTATCTCTCCAAGTGACCGGGGTTGTCTATTTTCTCCAATAGATTTGTCAGCCCATCCTCCTAAATTCCCCACAGAGAATGGTTCTCATGGATGATGGTTGGTTCAGTTATCTTTTTCCATGCATATGATAAGATAATCCCTATTTGAGCCCATTCCTCAATGGTTGGAGTTTTTTTTACCGTTTCTTTCTAGGTTGTTCCTAGATTGAACTTTGATCCCTGGCAGGTGTGGTTTCTGAGCCCATCTTGAACATGCAGTTATTTTGCACTATGTCTCGCAGGAAGAATCTTTTGCAGACCCTCATTAAAGACAATTACTTCTCCAATAGTGTTGTAATATCAACATCTCTTTGGAAGTTTATACCCAACAACAAGTGGCAATCTCCTTGAGAAGCTTATTTTGCTATCATTACCTCTATAACGATAAGCGGCAATCTCTCTCCTGAGAAGCTTATCCGTCCTTGGTTTTATTCATACATCTACAATTAATAATGGTGTTGCCTTCAATCAGTCACTTTCCATCAACTTGTTTGATGTGATCCCTATTTGAGGTATTTATTCCCGTCAATCTGTTTGATGATGTGTTCCGAGCTCAGGTTCCGTACCTTCGGATGTGTTATTATTCCTCGCCATCAGTTGGTTTGATGGGGTGTTCCGAGCTCAGGTTCCGTACCTTCGGATGTGTTATTATTCCTCGCCATCAGTTGGTTTGATGGGGTGTTCCGAGCTCAGGTTTCGTACCTTCGGATATATATATTACGCCTTGCCATTTGATTATGTGTTCCGAGCTCAGGTTTCGTACCATCGGATATGTTATTATTCCTTGTCGTCAATCCGTTTGATGAGGTGTTCCGAGCTCAGGTTTCGTACCTTCGAATATGTTATTATTCCTTGCCGTCAATCCGTTTGATGAGGTGTTCCGAGCTCAGGTTTCGTACCTTCGAATATGTTATTATTCCTGGCCGTCAACCAGTTTTGACGATATAAAAACCAGGTCAGATATGAACTTAAACCTCAGGTCAGATATGAACCCGAAGTGTGAAAACCAGGTCAGATATGAACTTAAACCTCAAGTCAGATATGAACCCGAAGTGTGAAAACCAAGTCAGACCTCAAGTCAGATATGAACCCGAAGTGTGAAAACCAGGTCAGATATGAACTTAAAGCTCAGGTCAGATATGAACCCGAAGTGTGAAAACCAGGTCAGATATGAACTTAAACCTCAGGTCAGATATGAACCTGAAGTGTGAAAACCAAGTCAGACCTCAAGTCAGATATGAACCCGAAGTGTGAAAACCAGGTCAGATATGAACTTAAACCTCAGGTCAGATATGAACCCAAAGTGTGAAAACCAAGTCAGACCTCAAGTCAGATATGAACCCGTTGTTTAAAGTCAGGTCAGATATAAACCTAGAATCTAAAATCCAGCTCATACTGGTATCTAAAAATCCAGCTCATACTGGTATCTAAGATCCGGCTCATACTGGTAGTCATACTATAACCCCAAATTGGTGTCCTTTCCAACTCATATTGGTACCCGGGTCCAATCATTAATGATTCATTAACCTTATTCCCGGTTAAAGTCCAGCCATCTTCTCATCTGACACGCAAAGTTTGTCTCTGTCTTTTCTGGTTTTTCTTGAAGATCCCATTTGAACTCTTCAGTATAAGAAATCCCAGAAAATCCTTTGTTGATGTCTATCCTTTTTATTTCAAATTGATCCCAAGTGAAGATCATGTCTTCTTTCTGGTTTCATGCCCAGTAAGAATGTGTCTTTATTTCCCCAGTGTCGTCCGATCACATATGAGCCTGTCGTTTGTCTCCCTAGATCTTTCCCCATTGGAGAGCACCTCTCTGGCTTCTATCTCCAGTGAGGACCTGTAGGGTTTCCCCTGTATTTCTCTATCCCCAGTGTTTCCTTAGAGTCTCCCCAGTGAGTCTCTTTTGTTGGTTAGTTTGTATCCCAGTGAATCTTCCTTGTGGATACTTCCTTCATCCTTCCCCAGTAAAGCTCACCTGTGTTTGGTAGCTCTTTTTTCTTTGGTGTCCTGTTTGTCTGCATCTTTGCACTATCATGACATCATATCATCATATTAGAGTTCATGGCATGTCGGCATATGCATGTTTGTTGCCTGTCCTGAGCATCTGCATTCCATCTAAGGGCAAAATTTTCGGTTTGCTATATTTAAATACCTTTCACCTTGGTGTCCCGAGGATTTCCATTCCTCGTGCCATCCGATAAAGCTATTTAAATAGGGGCAACTGTTGTACCCCAAATTTTACCCCTTAGATGTCATATTTCTCGCACCTACATTTAGACCTCAATCATGTATGCATTGTTAACTAACCATTTCTTTTGCAAGTTGTTTCTTTTTATTGTGGAAGATAGGGTTTGCATAAAGAGGACAAGGTCTCCCTAAGACATCTTTTGGCTAAATGCAACCATTAGAATTTACATGCATCCAAGAAACCTTTTTTTTTAACAAGGAATCAAATGTTTCATCAAGACAAGTCAACCATTGCCTTTCATGTCAAGTAAAGTGTGATCCCAATTTTGAGATATGATCCCATGTGTTAATGAACATCCTTGGAGTACACCTCTAAGTCTTGAAAGACTTCCCTTTGAGTACAAGAATTTTTCATCTGGATAAATATTCACCAGAGTGCAACATCTCAAATTGGCATCATGGAAGGATTTTTTTTTTGTAACTTGGAATTTCCTAAGTTTGTTTTTCAGGGACATGTGATTTATCCCAAAATTCCATTGGGCCCAAAATGCTATCGCTTGAATCAAAAGCCATAAAGTTGGGAATTTAAAGTGTGTCACGTATGGATAATATAACAAGGCATTATGCATTTAATTTATTTCATGTGCCTCTTGTCTGAAAAATCTGAAGATGCCTTGCTCACAAGACAATTTTGTGAAGTCACTAAATTTGCCTCTTTGAGCTCACTCCTGACATAGCAAAAAGGACTTTTGGATATCATATTGGATTTATGAAGCAAAGTGGCTTAGCATAAGAGATTAGTAGGCATGCTCAGGAATCTGTAATTTTCAAATTCAAATTATTACCTTTTTCCACCTTCTCTCTCATGACACAAATAAAGGAGTTTTTGGAGTGAATATTGAAGGGTGAAAATAACAGATTGCACCACATCCTCCGCTGCACTTGTTCAGCATTGTGATCTCCAAGGTTGACTAAGATCAACGACTGAAAGGTGTGATACACAAACCCTAATTTTTTCTCCTGTGGACAAATCAATTACCCACTGTATCTCCAAGGCACGGATCAATTTGCTTCGCCTATAAAAGGAGACCATTTCTCCTTTGTTCAACACACCAGAAATTACGAAGAAAATTTCTCTCTACTTCTCCCTTCCATAATCCTGCAAGTAATCCTCAAAACTTGCAAGGAATTCACCACTTTCCATTCTCTCTGTAAACACACAGAAACACAACAAAAAAAAAAAACACAGAAAAAGGATACGAGAAAACTCTCTCAAAATCTCTCCACTTCCTCATTCCATAATCCTGCAAGTAGTCTCTAAAAACTTGCAAGGAATTTACCACTTTCATCCCCTCTGTAAACACTTCAAACCATCAAACACACAACATCCTAACCATCAGTGACTTGATTCTTTCTGGGAAGCTCAGTAGCAGTTGACCTTGGAAGGAGTAGAAGCTCATCCACCATTTCCAGAAACTTGTACCGGTGAAGAAACAGTGGACTTTCTCTACTAGGTATCACGCTCTGTTTCACTCTGTTTATAATGCCATGATCATATTTATCTCACACTACTACCATATTTTCTATCTTGTTAATATCTGATTCTGTGATTGAAAAAAATCATGAACCTTTTGCTTCATATTGATACCATGTTTGTTGTAGTTGTTATCTTGTTATTGTCTGGTTTGTTCTTTGATCATGTGATAAACGTTGCAAATCTCAAATTATTAATATGTTATTTTTGTTTATCAAATCGTGAACTGGATTCGTGTTTGTTTAAAAGAAAACTGAACAAAAAAATAAAAGAGTTTAAGGTGGCACTCGCCAGCATGCTTAAGTGGCGTCCGCCACACCATTAGCCCACAAAAAAACAAAAATAAAATAAAATATAACACACACTAAAACACATGGCGCAAGCCATGAGTAATAGTGGCGCAAGCCACATTGGTGGCCTTGATCCATGGCGCCAGCCACTAGTGGTTGTGGCGCCTGCCACAAACCTGGGCCCCACTAGTGGCACTTATCATGCTGTTTAATTCTTTTTCTTTCATTCTTTTTTTGTTTCTCTCTTGTTTTTTTCATTTGTTTTATCTCACAAATATCTTTTTTTCTAAAGGTTTTCAAAAACAACAAAAATATTTACAACCTCATTTTAATCCTTAGGTTTTTTTTTTCTGTAAACGAAACCAACTGTTTTCTTAAATATGTAAAAAATGTTTCTTTAAAATGTGTTGTAAATTGTTAATTTTTGAACACTGCTTCCTGGCTTTAAACAAAATCCCGTCACAAGAATGTTGTCTTTTCTTTGCCTCTGTTGACAAGTTGCATCCAAATGTTTTGGTTGTTAAACTGTGAATATGTTTCCTTTGCCATACTTGGTATATGTATGTGACCACTGACTTTAAAGAGAGTTTTTCTTGGAAGCATGCTGTAACTTGTGGATTTTATTAAACTTTGTTTCCTGGTTGTGAACAAAACTTTATAATGAGAGTGTTATTTATATTTTCCTGGCCTCTGTTACTAATTTGCATGACTTTAAATGCATTGGTTTTCAAACTGTGAGAATGCTTTCCCAGCCATACTTGTCATATTTATATGACCATTGATCCTTGTTGTTGTATTTGAAAGTTTATTTCACATGTTGATTAATGCTTACTGTTTTGGAGTTTCTGAATTCATATATTTCATTGTATTTCAACCCCACTATAACTCTTGTTTACAAGATGTTATTCTCCCCCTTCCTTCCAAAGGAAAAGTTTTTCTATTGACCTCAAAGTCATGGAAAGCTCATTGCTACCTTGGACCTCATAGTCTTAGGCATCCATTCCTCCATTGACCTTATAGTCATGGAAAAATCCTATGACCTCATAGTCATAGGAACCTCTCTTGGCCTCATAGTCATAGAGTTACATCTTTAGCCTTTGACCTCATAGTCCTAGGCGAGCTTTGACCTCATAGTCATAGCCATCCTCCATTGACCTCATAGTCATGGAAACGTACCACCTTTGACCTCATAGTCATAGAAAGCTCATTACCATCTTGGCCTCATATCCATCTTACCACCTTTGACCTCATAGTCATAGGAAGCCCTTGACCTCATAGTCATTGACAACATCTTCAACCTTTGACCTCATAGTCATAGGAACCTCTCTTGGCCTCATAGTCATAGAGTTACATCATTAGGCTTTGACCTCATAGTCCTAGGCAAGCTTTGACCTCATAGTCATTGACAACATCTTCAACCTTTGACCTCATACTCATAAAAACCTCTCTTGGCCTCATAGTCATAGAGTTACATCTTTAGCCTTTGACCTCATAGTCCTAGGCAAGCTTTGACCTCATAGTCATTGACAACATCTTCAACCTTTAACCTCATAGTCATAGGAACCTCTCTTGGCCTCATAGTCATAGAGTTACATCTTTAGCCTTTGACCTCATAGTCCTAGGTAAGCTTTGACCTCACAGTCATAGCCATCCTCCATTGACCTCATAGTCATGGAAAAGTCTCTCTATTGACCTCCTAGTCATAGATAGCTCATTACCTTCCTTTGACCTCATAGTCATAGGATTCCCTCTTGACCTCATAGTCATAGGGCCACCTTACCTTTGACCTCATAGTCATAAGATATCACCTTGGCCTCATAGCCATCTTCCTCCATTGACCTCATAGTCATGGAAAAGTCTCTCTATTAACCTCATAGTCGTAGATAGCTCATTACCTTCCTTTGACCTCATAGTCATAGGATTCCCTCTTGACCTCATAGTCATAGGGCCACCTCACCTTTGACCTCATAGTCATAGGATATCACCTTGGCCTCATAGCCATCTTCCTCTATTGACCTTATAGTCATGGAAAAGTCTCTCTATTGACCTCATAGTCATAGATAACTCATTACCTTCCTTTGACCTCATAGTCATAGGATTCCCTCTTGACCTCATAGTCAAAGGGCCACCTTACCTTTGACCTCATAGTCATATGATATCACCTTGGCCTCATAGCCATCTTCCAACCTTGACCTTATAGTCATGGAAAAGTCTCTCTATTGACCTCATAGTCATAGATAACTCATTATTGTCTTGACCTCATAGTCATAGATAGCTCATTATCGTCTTGACCTCATAGTCATAGGATATCACCTTGACCTCATAGTCATAGGTAGCATCTTCTCTAGACCTCATAGTCATTCACCTCACAACTTAGTTTTAGAGAGTTTCTTAAACTCTATATGAGCTCATACTCATTCCCCTTGGAACTTTGGCCATAATCAATGGTTCCTCTCTCACCCTTAGTTAGGTGAACTACGGTTGTTCTGATTCTTCAGTCAGATACGTAGGCACAAGATGCGACGTCTTGGCGAACAAACTTAGTGTATATACCTTAGGTCTTTACCTTTAACCTTTAACAGATACCTTAGCAAGTAAAACATAACACAATACAAAACAAGAGGTTCCTGTAGAGTACTACAGATATTAAGGGTGCTAATACCTTCCCTTAGTATAACCAACCCCCGAACCTTAGATCTCCCCCCTTTAGGTTTTCTCGATATTGAACATTTCCTTTGGATAAATCAAAGTCGGTGGTGAATTCAAAGAAATGTGATGCAAGTTAATTAATAGCTTGTTATCCGATTCTCACCGCAACAAAAGCGCTGCTATAGGTCCCCCTTTAGGCAGCACTTTTTCAAAGAAAAACGCTTTCGTAGGACCCCCTTTAGCAGCGCTTTAAAAAGTGCTGCCTTATGTATACGCCATGACAACCTTTAGCAGCGCTTTTTTTAGAAAGCGCTGTCTTTTATAAAAGTGCTTTTTAAAAGCTTTTTTTTTTTAAATCAATTATTAAACCTGTATAAACCTGTATAATTTATCAGAATTCATAATCATTCATCACATGGCCTTTGATACCATTATATGTCAACACATAGGCCTTATAGCATTATAATTCAACAATAGACCTTTATACGATTAAAATTCAAGACATAAATGGTAAAAACCATTATATATACAACACCAAAATAACCATTACATATATATATATATATCTCAATACAAACTATACAACACGAATTCCATACACCAATTCAAAACCTTATACACCATATATCCATCACCTATATATACAACACCTTCCATAAACCTAACACAATTTCTAAAACTAACAAATTCTCATTTCAACCATGTATTGACATCAATCCTCCTTTATTTCTTCCAATTTGTCTTTCGTGTAGGTGGCACACTTGAATTCATCAAAATACTACATTTTACATAATATGCATGATTTAGTTAAAAGTAATTAATTAGATGAAATATCCGATAATAAATCTTAAAATAAATCATAACTTATTTATAAATTCATACCATGGTTGGAATCTCTATGTGTTCCAAAAGAATACTTTCTTTCATGAATCTCAAGACAAAATAACCACAATCGATACCATTACGTTGCCGAGGACACTACACATAGAAAAAAAGTATTAATAAGTATCATAGATGACTTGTCTTATCAAGTAGCATTACTATTATAATATCAAATCATACCTCCACTCTTAGCCATGTAATGTGTTTGATTTGCTCTTTGGTACCCAAACTTGTCGTTGTGATCGGAATATTTGTATGGATCTATCATAATATAAACGAATATTTAGAACAATCTCACATAAATAAAGAAATACACACGCAAATATTTAGAACAATCGCATCACTTACGTATCAATCATGTTCTTCATCTCTGGGTATTTTGTTTGATCACCCTCTAGCGAATCCAGATAATAGACTATTTCTTTTATCGGATTAATCGCAAGCAACAATCAGTGTCCACTGTAAAATTAAACAAAAGTATAGATGGAAATGTTATACACAACGTAAAAAAGCGAAAGATTAAAATAAAGGAAGTTAGGATGAAAATCTTACCCATAGACAGTATTATATGGTAAAAGATACAACTTCTTTGTATCAATGTTGGTCATAAATTCACCTACTAAGTGATTTTTGACTGCATCTGTAGGTCGATTGATCAAAGTTGCATTGACACAGTTGGGAGACAAGAAGGAGTATCTTTTAGTCAACTGACGCGGGAGCATCAATTTTTCATACAAGAACCTGAAATAAAAATGGATTATAATAAATATGTTATTATATTTAACATTCTAATATTCATTGAAATGAGTAAATAAATTGATCAATTAAATAAATAAAATCGATGGATTACCTGATGTATGAATTCATAACACCAACGCCTAATTCAGAATGCATAAATATCTGATCAAAGTCTTCTTTAGCAATTGTTTCTGAATAGACAAACCCAAAAATACCTGCTTCCATAGGTATTTCACGGATACCACCTTCCATCAAATCCGTTGTGCCTATAATTGTTTCAAGGCACAACCGAAATCGAGAAATAGATGTTTTTTTTGCCTTAGCTACTACTGGCTTCTTGTTCTTGCTCCCTTGTTGCATCTCTTGTGTAGGAATCTGAAAATCATATAAGTCATAAACTTAGTAATGATGAAGCTTTTGAATTCGGATCACAGAATTAACATTTTCGATGCATATATATCATTGTACCTCTTTTTGTGATGCAACTGACTCAGTTTGCACACCAATTTGTTTATCTTTTGATTTGGATTTTGTAGGAGTCTAACAATGTCATGTAAATAAAAAGTGCATAAAAGTAAGCATAACATAACTTATGCAAGTAAAATATTTGAAAACTAAAAGGTTAATAATGGTTTTCAACATACCGAGTCATCTATGACGATGAGGTTTGACGGCCATGCAACATACGACCCTATTGTGTCCCCCACCAATGTTGCATCTGAAACTTCATCAGGTATAGGTAGTAACGCATCCCGCTCTAAAGCAATATCAATCAAAACCTTCAAAAATCCAGCAGGGAGCGGTCTAGTGTGAAGGACGTCTCCGGGAGTATTATGCATTTTTCCCTTGCTAACCATTCGATATGTCGGTGCCGATAAATATAGCTGACAAGGTGAAATGCCCTAAACAAAAAAAAAATAATACGAAATTGTTATTGTGCAATGATGTCAATATAAAAAACTGTACTAATTTAATAAATATAATTACCTCCAGAATTTTTTGTTGACAATTGATACTGGCCTTGTCACTAGTATCTTTAAATTCTGAACCGCGCCTTTCCGACATATATATTTCTTTATCCTGTTGCAGTTCACGAACTTGAGCTCTCAATTCTTCCAACGTTTCCATCACCTCTCTATTGCTAGGATTTTTTGTCTTTGAACGCTTATAAAAGGAAGATGGAGTGACTCCAAATCCCTTACCCCTCATGCGACCAGAATACTCAGGAACATTTAATACTCGACTCTGTATGCTCCTGCAATCCTGGTCTTCTGTGGCAGGTAAGGACTGCGATAGAGTCTCCTGAAATTCAATATTAGAGCCATGCATAAATATATTAGATAAACAAGAACCACTACGCCAAACAAGACATTAGACAATGTTTTTTTAGGCCTTAGACAACGCTTAAAAGCGCTGCCTAAGGTTGCGTTGTCGTAGGTAAAGACATCGCTTTTTATTTATGACAAAGCGCTCTCTAAAGTATACATTAGACAACGTTTTTTCTGTAAAAAGCGCTCTCTAAAGTGGGCCTTTAGAAAGCACTTTTGAAAAAGCGTTGTCTAATGTATACGTATAAAATTTTAATGAATTTTTTTATATACCTTTAGAGAGCGCTTTTTCAAGAAAAAGCGCTGTCTAAAGGCCCCCTTTAGACAACACCTTTTAAAGCGCTGTCTAATGTATGCCTATAATTTTAGTTATCAATTTTTCTATACCTTTAGAGGGCGTTTTTTAGGAAAAGCGCTTTTGTTTGTGAACTATAGACAACGCTTTTTCTAGAAAGCGCTGTCTTTTCTCTACGTATAATTTTAATGATTTTTAAAAAAAATCCCATTTTAACCATTTTTTATGTAGAAACCTGTATAACTCAAGCCATTTCAATAAACATGTATATTTCACATTTCCATTAACAATTTCTAGTATGGTTCATTAACCATTTCCACTAATCCCATAAATCACATAAACCACATAAACCATTTCCATTATAATTCAAGTTATTTACATTAACTATTCACAAAACTATACAATTACAATCCAAAAACACATAAAGGGCATAAACCATTCACAAAACTATAGAATCCCATAAAACAAACCATTCACAAAACTATACATTCACATAATCCCATAATCCTATACCTTATATATATATATAGGATTCTTTTTTCAATAAGGTATTCGCACAATTCCTCCTTAATTTCTTGCAATTTATCCTTCGTGTAATGAGAACACGCGTATTCATCAAAGTACTACATAACAAAACAAAATATGCATGATTTAGTTAAAAATAATAAATTATATGACATATCCGATAAATATTAAAATAAATCCTAAGTTATAAATCCATGCATACCGTAATAGGAATCTCTAATCGATCCATTTGAAGGATTTCTCTCATAAACCTCAAAACGAAATACCTGCAGTCTATGCCATTACGCTAACGAGGGCACTACACATAGACAAACAAATAAGAATTAATATATAGTTCTTTTGTGTTATCAAGTAGCATCACTAGCAAGCAACATTGTGAAAATTAATATACCTCCACTTTGACCCATGTAACGTTGGTTGCTTTAGCCCGTGCTACTCGAGATTCTCTTTGTGCTCGGTATACGAGTATTGCTCTATAAAAGAAAAACGTAAATTTAGAACAATCTCACAGAAATAATTAAATATACAAATACACACGAATATTTCGAACAATCTCACTTACGTATCAACCACATCCTTCATATCCTGATATGTTGACCAATCAGTATCCAATGAATTCAGATAATAGACCACTTCTCTTGTAGGATTAATGGCAACCAACAATCAGTGTCCACTGTAAAATATAACAAAAGTTTAGATGGATAATTTCTACGCAAAAGATACAAATTTCTGCGCAACAGTAAACTTAACGAATTCCGATACCCCATTCTCGTACTCTTTCGACCATCGACTTGAAGACATCCATTTCTTATCCATAGTTATACTAATTAAACTAAACAAAAACAAAAATAAAAAATATTTACCTGTAGGGAAACGATCCGACTTTCACACTTTGATCACAAGTAACCCCTATATATAGCAAATTCAATAAGTTAGTAACTCCATCATATCAGTTCATTCAAAGCACTACTAATTACAGTGGCGAGTGAGAACAACTAATTACCTTTAGAGATGTAAACAACTTCTAGACCCACACAATGTCCAGATAGGTTAGAATTACCAAGATCCCCCTGTACACGTATCATAAAATGAAATATCATTAATTGACCAATTATGAGTCATAGCTTGATAAGTGGCAACATGTAATCACAAACAAGCAACAATTAGAGGTAAACACCTACATAGTGGCCTCAAAAGTAAGTACTCTTTCTCAATATATATAGTTAGTCACTATATAATAGCAATGTTGTGATTGGTTATGGCCATATATTTATGTTACAGGAACTTAACTTGGATGGTTTCATATACCATAACTAATTCACCATTTATTCTTTTTTCTATATAACCTACTAACTTCTAATTTCAAGCTAATGTCATAACAGTCCAATTTATCAACGGCAAACTCTTTAGTGTTTTATCAAACTAACTATAACTAGTTT
Organism: Lathyrus tuberosus; assembly: GCA_022829125.1. NCBI lineage: Eukaryota > Viridiplantae > Streptophyta > Magnoliopsida > Fabales > Fabaceae > Lathyrus > Lathyrus tuberosus. Next base: position 14,060,909 of record JALAZF010000111.1, read on the forward strand.
CACAATAAAAGAAAATTTTAACATAACAAATTTCTAAAAGAAACTAACTATAACAAATTTTAACATAACAAACTTCTATAACTATAACTACTAACTTCTATAACTATAACTACTAACTTCTGTGAAGAAACTAACTAACTTCTATAAGAAAATTTTAACATAACAAATTTCTAAAAGAAACTAACTATAGAAAATTTTAACATAACAAATTTCTATAACTATAACTACTAACTTCTAAAAGAAACTTTTAACTAATTTCTAACAATTCAACATCAAACTAACTTTCACAATAATACATTAACATAACAATTAGCTTACTAATCATCTCAAATTTCACTAGTAGCTCTAACATCAGTCCATAACAGTTTGGCCTACTCATTGAAATTCCCCAACTCTCACAATTCAACTAACCTACACCATTTATGCTATACATAAATAATAAAGTTTTTATTTCACAAACAATATATCAGAAGATAACAGAAGCAACAACAACAACATCCTGATACATTTATGCTAACATTCATTCTGAACGGCAACAACACCAGCAACAGAACGATAAAAAAACTGAAGCAACAACAATGAGCGGCAACAACAACAACAGCAAAAAATAACATTCATTCTTGGACGGTTTACGATAAAAATACATTCATTCTGATAAAAAAATAACAGAAGCAACAACAACAGCAACAGAACGCCAACAACAACAACAGAACGACGACAATGCTGACGGCAAGAATGAACGGCAACAACAACAACGACGGCAAGAACAATGTATGAAGCAAGAACAACAACAACAACGTACCTCTTCTTTTCGTTTTCGTCTTCTCCTTCACGAATGTAAGAATGAACGATGGCAATGGTGACGACAATGATTTCAGAACGATGGCAACGGTGACGACAAAGGTTTCAGAATGATGGCAATGAAAGCAAGGGTTTTAGAAAGCATGCAAGAACGACTGAACGCAAGGGTTTCAGCTGAAAGAAACGGTCGAGAGCAGAAAATGAAAAGAAGTTTCTGAAAATTATATGAAATGTGTTTTATATTTTAATTCATAAATGACCTTAGAGGGCGTTTTTCAAAAAACGCTTTCTTAAGTGCTACCTATGAGAGCGATTTCCTTAGAAAGCGCTTTCTAAAGTGAGGAGAATTTAAGACCTATAGCAGCGCTTTCTGAAAGCGCATTCTAAAGTGAGGAGAATTTAAGACCTATAGCAGCGCTTTCTGAAAGCGCATTCTAAGGTTAACCTATAAGAGCGCTTTTCAAAAAGCGCTTTCTAAGGTGGCTTCCATTTAGGGCATTTAACAGCGCTTTTAAAAAGTGCTCTCTAAAGGCTATCTTTTACAGCGCTTTTTTTTAGCGAAATTTTTTAAAGACCAATAGCAGCGCTTTGTACAAAAAGCGTTGTCTTTGGTGCGATGTGAAAAGTCAATTTTGGCGTAGTGAACTTTATATCTAATTAAACAAATAACGTTATACTTACACATTGTGCAAAAACTTGTTGAACACCTTCAGTAACAACTCCATCCTTTTCCACACAGACAACCTTCCACAAAACATGCTCCGGAACAGATGTTTCTTCACTTTTCTCCTTTGCAAGCTACACATTAAGTCAAGAATTAGGATGAATAATAATACAAAAATACCATAGCAATTATATACACTTACGATTTTTTGTTCCAAGCGTGCATATCCAAAACGTCCTTTCTTGTATGGATACGCTGGTTTCGAGGCTCTTTGACGATTAACGTCACTATCAACCTGCATAAACAATTAAAAGTCATATCAGAACACATGTAATAACTACATGAATATACTACAATGTTCATGATAAATTAAATTAAGATTACGTGGAATTCTTCAGTTCTTTGTTTGGCGACAAAAGTGTCCCATTCTTCGGGTGCAATCAAGTCCACATACTTCTTCGGACATTCCGCTTCAAAAAACTTTCCTTGGGCATCCCTAAAAAACTTGGATAAAAATGCTCGGAACCCTCTAAGTCTTTTTCTGGCTAATTGAAGACAATATTTTTGCTTCTCGTCACCAATGTTAAAAGATCTCTACAATAACAAATAAAGTGTGTTAGTATAATTAATTTAAAAATATAATCGTCAAAAATAACAAATAACATCACATATAGTACCTGTATCTCACTCCATATTTTATCTTTGGCGGGTTTCAACTGTGGATTTCGCCAATTGTCACAAGTAATAGGAACTAGTGAACGGACAAGTGCACCAATGTAACTAGTCAACATTGCACCATTAGGCTCAATTAGTTGTCGTGTTTCATTCTAATGAACGTCGTATTTTATTCCCTTGTCTCTAGCACGAATAACTCCTTTCATGATTGTTATTCCTCTTGAAATATCTCCTTCCGCGTCTTGAACTGATTCTTTTGGATCATTCTTGGAAGTATCGTGCGAGTTCTCCTCATTAGTAGCCATTTTACCTATAATAAAGAAAAACACATATAAATCCATAATCCATAATCAGTTGAACATAATATAATTCATAATTAAATATGAAATGACAAACACACGACAAACATATAAATCCATGATCCATAATCAAATATGAAATGACAAACACACGACAAACATATAAATCCATGATCCATAATCAAATATGAAATGAAAAACACATGACAAACATATAAGTCTATCATCTATAATCCATAATCCATAATCATTCTCAAATATGAAAAATACATGATAGAATATATAATTTTACTATTACCTCTTTATTAACGTCTCTTTCTTTTCCGGGTAGGAAGATGATCTACTTGTCTCTTAACAACACGGATGGATGGATTGATCCAAATTCCCTCATTATGATCATTTCTAATATATGATTCACTTGCTCCAATAGTCTCATCTTGATCACTTATAATATATGATGCATTCGCTCCAACAATATCACCTTGATCTCCAATGTTATCATCAATTACTTTGTTAGATAAAAGCACTATAGACTATTTCGTACTTGTCGGGTCAGTGACATATAACACTTGTATAGCTTGAGAGGCTAGAATAAAAGGCTCATCTTTGTACCCCACCCTATTAAGATCCACTTGCAAAAATCCTGACTTATCCATTCGTATGCCACTATTATTTTCAACCCACTTGCAACCAAAGATAGGAGTCTGAAACTTCTCATAATCAAAAACCCAAATGCGCTCGATAACCCCAAAATATGACATATTTGCATATTTGGGGTTTAAGTCCTTCACACTTGAAATGTGCATTGATTGAGCTACCAAGGTGACACCACTATTTTGCATTGTACTTTTGTCATCTTGTTCTTGTTATAAAATGTGTATCCATTAATTGCGTATGCGCTATAAGAAAACACATGCAAATTTGGACCATATGCTAAACATCTCAACCTTTCTGTTATTGAAGCGGGATCTACACAAAAATTTGAATAAATGTGATCCTTAAACCATGGTATGAAACTTCGATTGTGCTCTCGTACTATCCAATTTTCATTTCTATTCGGATTTAAACCTCGGAGAAAATCCTTGTGCATTTCAACATACGGCTCAACCTCATTGTCATTGTGCAGAACATACAAATGCACTTGCTCCCGTTCAGCCCTTGATACGGTCACAATTTTATTTCCAATTAACTTTTTTCCTTCTTTTTTTTCAACGATGTGAGATTTGGGAAGTCCAATGGATTGAACGTTGGAAAGATATTCAGTACAAAACTCAATCGCTTCTTCAACAATGTATCGTTCAACAATACAATCCTCTGGTCGACTTTGATTTTTCACATACCCTTTTAATATTTTCATATACCGTTCAGCAGGGTACATCCATCTCATATAAGCTGGTCCACACAATTGTGTCTCCTTTACAAGATGAACAACTAGATGTACCATTATGTCAAAAAACGAGGGAGGGAAAAACATTTCAAGCTCACACAATGTAATGACTATTTCTTTTTGCAATGTTGGTAAGATCGCAGGATCGATCACCTTACTACAAATTGACCTGAAGAAGAAACACAATTTAGTTATTGCGCGTCTTACTTTTTTCGACAAAATAGAACGTATACCTATTGGTAGAAAATGTTCCATTATAACATGGCAATCATGCGTCTTTAAACTCTTTAATTTGAGGTCTTTCATAGACACAAGTCTTCTAATATCTGAAGAGTATCCTTCTGGAACTTTAACTTCACTTAGAAACTTACACAATATTTTTTTCTCCTTTCTAGATAGAGTATAGGCAGCAGGTGGTAGATATGTTCGTTTTCCTTTATTCAAGGGTCCTAATTCAGTTCTTATCCCCATCGCTATCAAGTCCTTTCTTGCTTTAAGGCCATCCTTAGACTTTCCTTGTATATTGAGTAACGTACCAATAACACTGTCAAATACATTTTTTTTCAATATGCATAACATCAAGAAAATGTCTTACATACAACGACTTCCAATATGGCAATTCAAAAACAATTGACCTCTTCTTCCACCCACTATTGACAAGGGTATGTGCAAAAGGCTTGCCAAACTGAGTACTCATATCTTTCACCTTTTCAAAAACTTGATCACCTATCAATATAGGTGGAGCTCTACCTTGTTCTACCTCTCCATTGAAGGCTTTTCTCCACCCACGGTAGTGATGATTAGAATTTAAGAATCTACGATGACCGAGAAATATATTCTTATGACCAAACTCCAATCGCGTCCAATCTGTTTTATCTTCACAAATAGGACACGCACATTGACCTTTTATGCTATACCCTGATAGATTTCCGTATGCTGGAAAATCATTAATTGTGCCAAACAACATCGCCCTCAAGTTGAAATTTTCTTTCCTATATCCATCATAAACCTCCACACCGTTCTCCCACAAAATCTTTAAATCTTCGATTAAGGGTGTCAAATATACATCTATGTCATTCCCTGGTTGTTTAGGCCCAGAAATTAACATAGATAACATCATGTACTTACGCTTCATACATAGCCATGGAGGTAGGTTATAAATCATAATAATCACAGGCCATGTGGTAATACTTTGAAGACCGTGTGGGTTCATTCCATTAGTAGATAATGCTAAGCGAAGGTTTCTTGCTTCTTCTCCAAATTCAGGATAATCATTATCAATTTTCGTCCACTGTGGTGAATCTGTCGGATGACGAAACTTTCCATCTATAATTCTTTCATCTGCATGCCAAGTCAAGTTTCTTTCACCGGTTTCACTACAGAACATGCGTCTGAATCTCGGAATTATAGGAAAATACTACAAGACTTTTGCTGGAGACAACTTTTTCTTATATCGAGAGACACCGCATTTAGGACACTCATTTAACGATGCATACTCATTTCGAAATAAAACGTAATCGTTTGGACATGCATGTATCTTATCACAGCTCATCCCAATAGAGCACAACATCTTTTTGGCCTCATATGTTCGATTGGGAAGAACATTATCCTCCAGAAGCATATCTTTCATAAGGGCTAATAACTCTATAAAAATTTTATCCGACCATCCATTACCCGCCTTTAAGTTGTACAACTTTAATACCGTAGATAATCTTGTGAATTTAGTGCAACCCTTATACAACGGTTTCTCTGCATCACTTACCAACCTCTCAAACATTTTGGGACAATCCTGAAGATCTTCTTCAAGTGCTTCTGCAATCTCTTCGACTCGATCACAATCGTATGTATCTGTGGCATTGTCGTTTGAAGCATAGGTCTTATTATCCCCCGGTTCAACATTTCCGTTACTTTTCTCACCATAAAGTGTCCAACTTGTATAACTTCGATCAATTCCATGCCTCTTTAAATGCGACTCCATCTGACTCGCGTCAATCCGACGCCCAAAACAACAACCTAAGCAAGGACATGTGATTCGACTGGGGTCTTTGGCGTATTCAACAACAAACTTAATGAATTCTGATACCTCATTCTCGTACTCTTTCGACAATCGATTGGATGCCATCCATTTTTTATCCATGATTTTACTAAGTAAGCAAAACAAAAACAAAAGAACAACTACGTACCTGTATATATAGAAGTCAGCAACTTCTAGACTGAACCACAAAGTGTAAGATTCTTGAAAACGATCCGAATTCACTCTTCACAAGTAACCCCTATAGCAAATGAACGTAAGTTAGTAACTGATGGTGTATACCACATATAACAAGACAAATTTAGTATGTAATATGACAAACAAGAAATATCGGAGGGACAAGTCAAAGTTTCAAGAAACAAATTTAGTAAACATCATCATTAAATCAAATAGCATTGTATAGTTTCAACTCAACATTGTAAAAAAAAAACAACTTCAACGCTTAAGTTCAAGTAACTTCAAAGTTCTATCATCAATTCAAATTCAATTAACAATTCAATCACTATTTATCATTTTCAATCAACTCTCAAAATAACAATTAATTTTATAATTAATTTCAATCATCTCTCAAAATAAATTCAATCACTAGTTCACTTAACTCTAATTTCATTATCATTTTCAATAACAACCAAATTCTTACATCACTAAAATTTTCCGATAAATATTCACTTTAACTTTACAAATAGCCCTATAACAACCTCAACAATCTAACTTCTACAACACTCTTAACTACCTTGACTTTTCTAATTAATCACTATTCTACAAATTTTACACATTAAACTAACTTCTACTATTCTACAAATTAATCATTAAACTAACTTCTACAAATTAATCACATTTTACACAATAATTACTATACTAACTTCTACTAATTAATCATTAAACTAACTTCTACAAATTAATCACATTTTACACAATAATCACTATACTAACTTCTACTATCACAACAATCAAATCTAAAAGAGCAACAATCAAAACCAACATATGAAAATTTAATAATCAAAGAAAGAAAAAGGCAAAATGCAAACAAACCTGTTGCCACACAAGAAACAAACCTACTGCCATACAAGAAGCAAACAAACCTGTTGACATTTAATAAAAATTGTATTAAAAACAATAACAAACAAAATAAACTAAACATGCTCAGAATCTAAACATGCTCAGAATTTTAATAAAAGATGCTCAAGAACAAACTCAAGAACAAACAAAAGAAACTCAACATTATATAATCAACATTATATAGCAAACTGTCAATATTATATAATCAACATTATATAATCACTCAAGAACAAACTCAAGAACAAACAAAAGAAATTATTGCATTTTTTATGAAATGGAAATGGAAATGGAAACGAAATGAAATGAAATAAAAAAATATACCTTGCACGACGCACAGTGACGGCCGGAGGAGCAGCGACGGTCGGAGGAGCAGCGACGGCCAGAACGACGTGAGTGAGAGTGAGAACGAGAGTGAATAATGAGAGCGATAGTGAAAGTGAGAACGAGAGTGAACAGTGAGTGAGAGTGAAAACAATGATAGGGTTAAAAATTAGAAATGATTTGTTACTAGTTTAATTTCTGCGTTTTAATTTTTACTAAAGCACATTTAGCAGCGCTTTTAGAAAGCGCTTTTGTAGTCTGGCCTTTAGCAGCGCTTTCAGAGAAAAGCGCTTTTTAAGGTGTGTAGTGAATTGGGCCTTTAGCAGCGCTTTTTGAAAGCGCTGCCTAAAGTATGGTATACCTTGGGCCTTTAGCAGCGCTGCCTTATGGTAACCCTTTAGTAGCGCTTTTCATAAAACGCTTTCTAAAGTTCACCTGCCTTAGGGCTTTAGCAGTGCTTTTGAAAAGCGTTGTCTTATGTCCCCATATAGCAGTGCTTTTTTCTTTCGTTTTTTATTTTTTTATTTAGCGAAACATATAACAGCCCTTCTGCCAAAAAGCGTTGTCTTTGTTGTGCTGCGAAAAATCATTTTTGGCGTGGTGAATTTTTCTTTGAAGAGCATCATGGCCTTTGAAATTAACATTTTTATTGGAGTTTGAGATGAACATTTTTAGTGATCTCAAACTGGGATTTGAAATGGATTACAGTTACCACAAACTAGAATTTGAAATGGATTAAAGTTACCAATTGAGGAAGTAGACATGGATGAATGAATGAATGTGTTAAGGAAGAAGAAGGCGATTGTGTTGAAGAGAGGAAGAAGAAGACAACGATATTGAAGACATGGAGAAGAAGTTGCAATATCAAAGAAATTTTGGATTTGATCCCTCCTTTTTAAAACCCTCATGTTGCATTTCCACGTGTAAATAATTTGTCATAATGAAAAACTATAAAATAAATATCAGGTCAGCAACGTTTGCTACATAAGCTTTTTATTAATAGAAGTTTGACATCAGGGACAAACACCAACAAGAAAGTGACATATCTAAACTCCATAAAAAAAAATATTCAGTGATCAAAATCAAAATATCGCTAACTTACAGAGACGAAAATATTATTTAGGGACTCCATATAGCAAGTGTATCTTTCTAATGATTCTAATTTATGTACTTCAGATAAAATAAATTCACGTACATTTTTACCTATATGGTTGAATTTTCTCTAATACTTTTGTATAGGTGTTTACTGGTGTTTTTGGTAAACAATCACGAGTTTAGTTCACTTAAAAGATTAATTCGAAAAATCTCAAAGATAATTTGTGCAAAAATAAATTATGGTGAAAAGTGTGTGTGATTTGGGTTTAAATGTTTGGATAGTGACCAATTGAATACAAAAGATAGACTTTGAACAAATGCGATAAACGACAAGCAAAGTAAATGAAGTAAATGACATTTAATGTAAATTCTTTGAATACAAAAGATTTGCATAAAATATAAATGGTGGATGTAAATTCACACGTCTCATAAACCGGTTCGCTATATGACTCAGGTACTTTGATTATAGAGAATTTGCGAGAATTTGCGACCTAGACTAGAATGCATGATACTGCATTATCACTACAAGAAAAAACAAACTTTGCGTCACTTGGGTTACGACAGTTGGAGAAAAACTGCCTTTACTTTATGTCTGCGGCGACTCCTATGGCTATTTTGTTCAACCGTCGTGCGTCATTCCAATACTTTTTAGAAATTCTCAAACTTAAGTTGAGGTGGTCCTTCATATACAAACGAAAGAATTAGTGAATCTTCAATTGGTTATGCGATAGAATTAGTGAATCTTCAATTGGTTATGCGATAGTTACATGAACCGCCTATGTGTTTCTCCTTAATTCCAAAAAGCGCTCAGATTTATCACTATTCGTCACAGTGGATACAAACTAGATAATTTAATTTCTTTTGTGAGAAGTAACAAGAAAACGAGAAAGTTCTCAAGCTACATGATTTTAAAGCACACCGTAATTGTGGTTCCAGTGTCGTTGAGACTACCCATCAACAAGTGTACGTTGCAATGCGGATCATAACTTAAAAGAATCATTTGGTACTTAGTTTGTATTTTTTTATTTATTTATTGGTTTCTTTTGTAATTACTTTGGTTGGAATCCATCGAAATGAATGTGTTGTTTCATATATGCTTAATCCTATTACTTCTCTCCGTCGCCTTCAATGGTTTCGATATCAACTTCAAAACCATTCTGACACACTTTAAGGGTGACGAAAACATCAATTACCGCTGAATTTTACACTTCAGTATCAGTACTTATTGATAAGAGTACTTATTCTTTGTAAGAGTACTTATTGATATGATCAAATTGGGATTCAATTTTGAATCATTGTTTGATGATTAAGGTCTTTTTCTCTCAATAATAATGGTTGAAGTTTTATGGTGATCATCAACATTTAGCTAAACCTATCTATTTGGATTATGATTTCAAATTATGGTCTGCAATCGATATTGAGGTCACAATATAAAGGGTTTTGAGGTATTTAGAACTCTATCACAATATAGGGGTTTGTTCAACACAACCATAATTTAAAATCATGATTTTGATATTGTTATCCGTTTTTAATTCATGTCTTCATTCTTGGAATAAACATTATTCTTATTGCATCAGTAGATCTTTCTAAGATTTAGTTTGTCGATTTATCTCTTAATTTTTGTGAATATTATAGTTGAATATTGCATTAGTTCATTTCTTTCCCTTATAGTTCCAACTTATGTATTTCAATTCATTTAAAAAGATTTCTATTAGAAATAGGTACTTATTAAAGGGAAGTTGGTATCGTAAGTAAGCTACTTTGCTCAGATAATCGACCTGAAGTAACAATGGTAAGCTTAAGAAGACGCAGACTTTCGAGACTAGTTAAATGTTGGATAAACAAGATAAAATAGGCTTTTGTAGTTTTGATTCTGCCACATGAGTTGTATGTTACATTTAATTGATACTATTTGTTAAATTGATTGGAAATTCTTAGGAAATAATTCATTTGTTACTCCACTTCCTCTATACTGTGAGAATCTAGCTCAGTATGAAAAATTCACGACAGAATGCTTATCCTATTAGTGAATAATCTGTAGTTTCGGATATTACAAGCATTCTTGACAGTGTAGGCACAAAGGTACTACCAAACGATTGAATATTTATACATTGATGATATTTCTACCATATTATTTCTGATTCAATGGATAATTGTCGTTGTGTTTTGCTTATGCTTGGATTCAAATGACTAGAATTCATGATTATGAGTGTCTTACATACACAGGAGTTGTATCTCGATTCAATTCAAAACGAAATTCAATCAATATGGCGTATCTATTTTCAACATGAAACTTATTTTAAGTCTCGGTTCGCTGTAATGCATCACTTGCTAAACTTATTTTAAGTCTTCTGCAACCGTTTCCACTCCCAGCCTTATAAATACCCCCTTTCAACAATTTCTTTCACTTTTTACGCTCTCTCACTCTCAAATCTCCCAGAAAACTTCTCATATTTCAAAAGAACTCAGCTTTCTTCATTTCTCTCTAACAATGACTTCCTCCACACGATCAACCAAGGATGCTAACAAGACTACCAAAGAACCTGACAAACATGCAAGAGCTCCCAAGAAGGTCACTCAACTTCCCCCGTTCGATTCCATCACTGGACTTGCCATGGTGGGAAACCAACAGTACCTACCTGAACCTCTTGCTGAAGAGAAAAGAAGAATTTATGCTTCTCAGGTACTTATTGTCACACCTGCGAAAATCAACCGGCAGAAAAATAGAAGAGTCGCCACCGAACGTTATTTATCCCGACGCAGGGAAAGGAAACGATCGAAGAAAACCTCAACAAAGGAAAAGACATGGTCATTGCGACCATAGCCTGGGTTCGGGAGTCGGTTACTGTTTACCTTGAAAATTGGTAAACAACCGTTGATCTTCTAAAACAACAAAGTTCTAGTAACTTACAGGATCGATCAGATTGATCATAGGACATGTGCTATGAGTGTATTTAGAATATCTCACAATTAGGCAAAGTATACATTTCGACAGTGCATATAAATAAAAAAACGTGTTTTGAAATGTAAATGAAAGTGACAGAAATCAAAGAAATGTTTAAGTCGAACAACACATCAAAGGAAAAAATAACTGAATGTAAAGGTTTGATAAAAATTGGAGTTAAATGTTGGAAAAAAGTGCATAAAGATCTTAAACTGCAGAAATGTAAATGCTTGAAGGTAAAAGCCTTTTAATGTAAAACTGTAAAGTAAAAACTTTATAACGTAGAATGCTTAGAAGTAAAAGACTAAATTAAAGGATTTCAAAGTAAAGGATCTAAGATAGAAACTTCAAAGAAAATGGCGTTGCAATAAAAGATAATGGTGATTACAATCACGTACATTCTCGCCTCACTCTTTTCTCTACACGCTGGATACTTTGAGTGATTTCAGAGTTACTTGTACAACACGATTTTTTCACACCTATTCTAACTCTAGAACTAACCTATTTATAATACTCTAAAGTAACCACCATTTGACGGTTTACTCCTAGAACACGCCACTTGGCACTTTGCATGTCTTCAACTTCTGGATATTCGCCACTTGTCCTCTTTTCAAATTCAAATAGTAGAATTTCCCTCCAATAATTAACTGTAACTGCAGCGCATTATCCATAGCCATTTTACCCTGTCGAATTGACTCTTTGGACTTGGACATGTTTGAAGTCTAAAAATCATTCTCTTCGACTCAGGCTTTCAACAAATATGGTCGAAGCCTTCTGGTCGAAGTCTTCTTCTCCTTTAGCTTATTATTTTAAAGAATAACTTCTTTAAAAGGCAAATCTATTTGAAATCATGCAGCGTCGAAATTAGGAGCTAACAAATTGCCCCCCAAAAATGTCCTTTCGCCAGTGTTGGTAGGAAGGTCATTTTTTTTATAAAACAATTTTCGACGCCTGCTCATTCGACTATGAAAAAACATAACTGACCAACCCACGATCTAGAAACTATTCAGTTTCTTTCCACCATGCTTATGACGTCATGTCATGACGGTGAATCTTCAAACGTCTTTTCAGCCGTATTTGTGATCAGTTTTCATCATCACCTTTCTTGGAACTAGACATTTGCAGTCTGATCATAACCACCACCATCCGACAATTTCAAAAGAAGACACGCGTCCCACTACCATATTTATTTTAACGGTGGATTCACAGTCCCTTTATCTTCCAAACGACTATAAATACCCTTTTTCTCCAACTTGCAAACTTTTGCATTCTCAGACTTTCTTGCAACTTATTTCTTCGTTCTTCAAACTCTCTCAAGAAAAACCCAGAACGCATTCTCACTTTTCTTCAACTTCTAACAATGGCGTCTTCACAAACCATTCCCCAAGCAACAAAAGGTCAAAAAGGTAGAGCCACACAGTTCAAGCAAACCCTTCCGCCATTTTCAAACATTCCAGGACCTAAGGTGGTGAAGAATCAACAGTTCATGCCAGAACCGCTTCTTGAGGAAGCGAGGAGCATTTACGAGTCTCAGGTAATGGTTCCTCTCATTGTTTCTGATAAACCTTATGCTTTAGGTGGCCCCTTAGCTGATGTTAAACCCACCGATGAGAAGCTTAGTGAGTTTTTCCCTTCTTACCGTAAATCAAGACCTTTAGGGCAAAAAAGCAACCCTAAAGAAGATGAAGCTTCCCCTGATACACCCACGTTGACTAAGATGGATCTTAGGTATCTTTATGATGGTACTAGATTGGTAAGAGCTGTTAACCAGTTAAAGGATTTTGACCTTTGGATGACCAGAATGGAAAAGGTCAAAGCTGATCATTGGAAGACCATTGGAATTTATGATCTGCTTATACTGTCGAAGACCAATATTCCTTATTGTTTGAACCTGTTGGCAGCATCACTCTACTTTTGGGATAGTACCCACTACACTTTTCATCTTCCTTGTGGGATGGTTACCCCCACACTCTTCGATATGGTTGCCATTGCAGGGCTTCGACCAGATGGCATTTCATATGATCCTGAAACTGATGCAGAGGATACCATAGGGATCTCTGACTCCAAGCTTACATACACCCACTTCATAAACTACCACAAACGTGACACTGAAGAAATAACTGACAAGGAACACATTGCATTCCTCACCGTATGGTTGTCGAGGTATGTATTTTGCTCAAAATCCCTACAGGTGGCTAAGAAATATCTCACTCTGGGCAACCAACTTCACAACAACAGAGGAGTTTGCCTTAGTGGGTTGATTTTGGCAAACCTCTATGAGTCTCTCAGCGAAGGGGCGGCTTGACTCAAAGACTTGGAGGCCCAGGGCACTGTTCACTTGAATGGCCCCCTCTGGCTGCTTCAATTGTGGCTTAATGTCAACTTTCGAAGCTAGCCTTTCCAGAAAAGGGCAAGTCGATGAGGACTCTGCTGAAATCAAAGAAAGGAGAGTTGAAGGTACTCGCCTAGTGAAACTCACGCCCAATGATGATGGGGAAGCTCTCAAAGGAGCCTTCTCTAGTTACATTATGATGTTTGCCAAGCAGTATGATTTCACACCCAGTATGGCCCATTTTGCTGAAAGAAAATGTGGACCTGAGTGGTTTACAAGGCCATTCCCTGATTCATCCAAAAAACTCGATACCGAATTTGTTTCAATCTGGGAAGCCTTTTTTATTCCTAGATTTATAATTCAGAGGCTGAATCTTGGAAGAGATATGGCAGTCTTGATTGCTTACCAACCAAATCTTGTCTCTCGACAGTTTGGGTTGGCTCAAATTTTCCCCAGGTGTATGTATGGGAAAAAAGGCCATGTAGTCCTTCATACTGCCAGTTTTGATGAAGGAGGTGCTGCAATCCCTTTTGACCGGTGGAACATGAGAAAATCAACTCTTTCCCCTGTGCACTTTCAACCCACATTTTTGTGCACTAAACCATTTCACAACTGGTGGTCGAAGTACTATAGTGAACAATTTCTTGATGTTGTTGCCTTCTCTTCATTAATTGACCAAGCTTTTCTTGATATGCAGGAGAAGACCAAGAAGAGTAAGTTCATTCATGTCAAAGAAATTCAGGCCTTCCAAAAGTACTTTGAAACTGTCTATCGACCAGATGATATTAGTCGAACCATTCGTGAGGCTGCTGTCACTTTGAAGGAGAAATTTCTACAAAAAATGGATCAGTTGAAAATCCCTTCAAACGTTCCTCTTGAGAAACATTATGAGGTGGCTTTTGAACTCTTTCCTCCAAAGTTCCCTCGACTGCCTAACACTGATTTCGGAGTGGCACTTGCCCCCCCCATTTCCAGACTGGTTTGTCTGTGGTGAGCACCTAAAACTCCTTCGACAGTAGTCTCCACCGAAAGCCCAACAGGTGGTTGCGACTAAACATACACTGGACAGTTTCAAAGGACACCTTCATATAGGGGTGTCATACCCCAAATTTTGACCACTAAGATTTCCCATCATTGGGCAAATCATCAGTCTCCCCAAAGATGGGTGAGCATCCACTACAATCAAAATTAGGGTTTCAAGCCCTTTTTGAGTTTTTAGACAAATGATCAATCAAGGAATGACATGATCTTCAACTTGTCTAATCTCCCAAACATTCACATTGGACCAAAAGGACTCCCACTTCAAGGATTAAGCACAATGCTCCCTTCTAAGTGGATTAAGCCTCAGAACCACCAGTGATCAAAACTCGATTGTATTTTCACTTCGTGTCGTCTGCATATCATATCATTTGTTTTTGTCATGCATATTGTTTGAATTTTCAGTCGAAATATATACGTTGAAATTTTGTCTTTTTTGGTTAATTATGCGAAAATCGATGAACGGACATGTTTTTCAATTAAATTTACAAATGTTCATTGTTCATCTATCTTTCGCACGATTTAATCGATTTCTCATTTTTATTTTATTTTTACATATATAAAATAAAAATGAAAATAACAAAAAAAAAAAAAAAAAAATAATATAATAATAATAATAATATATATATATATATATATATATATATATATTTTCCGTATTTTATATATATATATATATATATATATATATATATATATATATATATATATATATATATATATATATATATATATATATTGTTGTTTTTTTGTCTTTTTATTTTTTATATATTTTTCATATTTTTTATGTATATATATATTATATATATATATATATATATATATATATATATATATCGAATATATATATATATATATATATATATATATATTATTTATAAAATTCATATATTTTGTTTTTTTTATGAATTTTTGTTTTTTTTATATATTTTGTTCTAAAAAAAAACTTTTGTTTTTAATACAATTTTGTTTTTTTTATTATTATAGTATATAGATATTTAAGTTAGCTTAAAATTTAAGCTAGTTTAAATAAGTTAGCTTAATTTTTAAGCTTGGTTTATGTCATTGCATACATCACCATGACTTAATTTTTAAGCTAAGATTTTCCTATAAATACCACTCCATTTCTCATACCAAATCACACCAAAACAATTTCTTACATTGTTTTCTCACTTCTCTCCCATATATTTCTTTCTTTCATTATTTTTTTCTTATTTCTAGTTTTATCTAGGAAAGATAAAAATATTGTTTAAGTTATTAATTAATTTAGATGTTTTTATTTAATTTTGATTAATTAAATTATTAATTAATCATATTAAATACTAATATTTAAATTAATTGATAAAACATTTTGGGCCTCTTGAGAGAGTGTAAAACCCATCCCCCTTGTACAAAAACTTTTTGGGCCTCACTCATTGTATAAGTCCCCCTGTACAAGTAAATGGCACGATCGTCGCCCGTTTAAAAATAAAAATCATCTGGGCCTCTCCTTGAGCTATAAGATCCATTCAAAACACTTTGGGCCTCTATTAGAGTGTAAGACCCAATCCCCCTTTTAACCAAAACATTTTGGGCCTCACTTATTGTATAAGTCCCTCTGCGTTAAAAGAAAACCTCGGCACGATCGCCATTTTTAAACGAAAAATCATTTGGGCCTACCCTAGTGTTATAAGCCCCACTCTTTTTCTTTAAAACTTTTGGGCCTCTTGAGAGAGTGTAAGACCCATCCCTTTGTACAGAAAACCTTTTTGGGCCCCAGTCACTTGTATAAGTCCCGCTGTACAAAGTCAAACAGTGCGCTCACTGATAAAACCCTGGGCCTCTCCTTGAGCTGTAAGTCCCAAATCTTTCTTTTTCAAAGCACTTTCTCCTTTGATTTTGAATATACTGTTGTTTTCAATCTTTCTTTGTTGAACAACTAACTAAACAACATGGAAGCACTCCAACCGAGTAAGTGGTTATCACTTTCGTTTACTGCTTTCATATTATAAACTGTATTGTGGGGCTGCTCACTGTAAGTTTCCTTTCATAAACTCATATCTACTGTGTAATAATAGTATAGATATTTCGAGTTTCCCCGGCTACTACGTCTAGAACTAGGTGACGCCGTTTCATTTATTCGTAGAAATAGACGCCTAGATCCCCAATAGGAGCACCAGATACAGCCTTCTCTTCGGCTGTCCTCCTTAGGAATCGTCAAGAAGCTCTACTCCCCAAGATGAATGTATTCTCCGTGAATGGCATCTTTGAGTTTCTTCCAAATTCTCGAACTTTCCTGACTTGATCTATTCCTTGTGGATAGCTTGCCTTGAATGTCTCGGGGTTTGGGTACCCACTACGGTCATAATCTTGGACCTTAACTAAGGAACCCTCTTTAAAAGCTAAAAGTCGCTGGATAGTAAACCTCGCACGTTTACCAGTGGTTTTTATCTTTAAAAGAGTTATCTCTCCTAACGGAAAGGAGATGATAGACCCACGGGCTTCTTAAAAGCATCGGCCTCCTCTTGGGCATTAGGATAGACCGCTGTTTAAACTCAATATGCAAAGCAGGGTTAATTGGAGACATCTATTTCCCTTCCTTATTCAGCTCACAATAGGATAAAAAATGAATCGACCTGTAGTTAAAGCTCAACCGCAGAGAGCGACCAACGCTTAAGAACCGCGTCCAAAATCGCTCGCAACAGAAAAGTGGCGCCCACCGTGGGGCCAAATCTTCTTTCTTAAACGTTTAAGGTGGAAACCTTGGACAAACCTTTTTTCTCTTCACTTGTGTGAATACCACAGATTGGGACTTCCGCCGGGGAACCCATTTCTGTCAGGAACTTAGGAATCATAGCTTTATAAGTCTAGGATAATTAGGACAAATATATATACTGCTTTTCCTAATTGCTATACGTGTTTATTTTTCTGCTACTGGGAATGCGTGTGATGCCGCATGTGGTGAGAATGAGTATACACTTAAGATAAGTGATGGCGACGGGGTCGACCATCAACCTCAGTGGAGGCTGACCAACGCAACCCATTCACTCTTCTAGCCAATGGGCCGGTTGTTAAGTCTGAGAAGCTGAGGAGCCAAACCCTTTCGTAGTGCGGAAACTATCGGAAATAGTTGTTACGCGATACTACCCTCATTTGAGGCTGGTGATCTATTCTCGGTGAATGGCACTTACTCTAAGATTGCTCTACAACTCGCTGGCGATCCGCTTGTTGTTTTGCTTTCCTGGGAGGAGCTGATGATAATGAGTACAGGTACAAAAATCACCCTAGTATAAACCTTTGGGGATGGGTAGAGCCTTGACTTCATGACAACGACCCTTTGACCCCATGTTTTTTCTATGTTTTTGTGTGCTGCATTCATGCATTCATTTAAAAAAACATTAAAACATTCAAAAAACTTTCTCTTTTAGTCTCTCTGTTTTTCAAATTAAACTAAGACTGTGATTGCAAATATCAGAGAAGAGGATTACGCTAATGAATTTCGGTAGAAGGAGAACTCACCAGTATACCTTCTGGGTTCCAAAACTAGGGGATTTAAGAAGGTTAGCAAGGATGATCGTTAACCAAGAGGCTTTCAGAGCCAAGCACGGAGGTTTGCTACCACTGTTAAGAGTTCATGTGATTGAGGGAATCATGGATGCGCTCATTCAATTCTACGATCCTGTTTATCACTGTTTCACATTCCCGGATTACCAGTTAGCACCAACGCTGGAGGAGTATTCTCATCTGATTGATCTACACATTACAGATCGAGCTCCATTTTCTGGACTGGAAGAAATTCCAAAGAATCAGATCATTGCAAGAGCAATTCATTTGGACGAGTCTGAGGTCAGGACTAACATGACCACTAAGGGTGGCATCCAAGGTTTGCCAGCCCAGTTCTTGACAAAGAAAGCTCTGTACTTCGCTAGTATAGGGAACATCACTGCTTTTGAAAGCATCTTTGTTTTGCTCACCTACGGGTTATTTTTGTTTCCCAACATCAATAACTTCGTCGATATCAACGCTATTAAGGTTTTTCTCATTGGAAACCCTGTGCCGACTTTGCTTGCAGATGCGTATCATTATGTACACTTGGGAAATTTGTACAGCGGAGGGGAGATCACATGCTGTGTACCTTTGCTTTACAAATGGTTTATCTCTCACTTGCCCAAGTCTGCTGCTTTTTGGGATTGCAAGAGTGTCTTACGTTGGTCGCAGAAGATCATGTCTCTTACCAACTCTGATATAGATTGGTGTAATAGGATTTATGAGGGAATTAGAATCATTGACCGTTGTGGAAACTTCCCCAATGTACCCCTCATAGGAACTAAGGGAGGAATCAACTACCATTCGGTATTGGTTCTTCGTCAATTTGGATGCCCGATGAGACACATCCCATTGGGTGTTCATCTGGAAGGTCTTTTCT
Organism: Lathyrus tuberosus; assembly: GCA_022829125.1. Taxonomy (NCBI): domain Eukaryota; kingdom Viridiplantae; phylum Streptophyta; class Magnoliopsida; order Fabales; family Fabaceae; genus Lathyrus; species Lathyrus tuberosus. Next base: position 14,079,961 of record JALAZF010000111.1, read on the forward strand.
TCAAGGAAGGAGAAAACGACAGAGCACTAAAGACGGAAATAGTGCATGCTTGGAAACATGTTCATAAGAAAGGACGGGAGTATCTGGGAAAATCAGACTGTGTCTCGGTGGAGCCTTATCTCCACTGGGTACAAACTAGAGCTTTCAAGCTAAAGATGCCTTATCCTCGTTACGAAATTCTTCCGCCGAGGGAAACTGTCATGTACTTCATGACGGAAACTGAAAAGCTTCAGGTTACTCTCAACTAAGTTCAAAAGGAAAGAAGATCTTGGAAGAACAAGTACCGCACCCTCGACGTAGAGTGTATCCAAATACAGCAACTACTAAAAGAGAAAGATGCTCTGATTGAAATTTTGGAGCAACATGCTGTAGAGAATCAAGATGACCAAAGGAATTTGCTCGCTCCTTTCACCTGGCAAAGGAATGACAACCCAACAACGGCCCAAGCGCCCTGGTCAAAGAAGAGGACTCGGGACCCATTAGTTTAGGTTTCTGTTTCTGCACTTTGTAATCTACTGTATTTCCATTTCTATAATCTTTTGGAATTCAATAAAAAGTGGTTTCCCCACTGTTTGATATTTGCAATCTAATTGTCGAAGTTTATTTTGATTAAACAAAAAAAACAACAATTAATATAATCATTGCATTCATCATTCTCACATCGCGTATTCTCCTTACCTACGAATCTCACGTTTGTGTCTCGATTCTAGAGTCAAACTGTCTCATTCGTATAATACTCGGGCCAATCGTCAGAAAAAGATGGATGATCTTGAGGAAGAAAACAGATAGTTGAAAGAAGAGATCGACGCTCTGAGAGAGGATATGAGAAAGCTTCGTAACGACATGCAAGCCATGGCAGAAGCTCAACTACAAAGAACTGTGATCTCAGAGATCACCTCGACGCCCATCATAGAAAAGTATGATCCTAGGTATTAGATGCCGAAAGATCGTCCTTGGGGCATGCCTGTTAACTATATCCCGGAAGGATATGTTCCGCCAATCACTGAAGATCAGGGAATCGCAACAGAAGCCGCTGGGCCTGAAGGTTACAAACTTCGGGAAAGCGAAGATGCCAGGGGCATACTCAAGACTCCTGAAGGTTACAAACTTTGGGAGGCGCCAAGACTTACTGCCGTAGTCACGGTACCACCCCCTGTGGTGCACACTGTCCCGGAAGGACAAATTCCATCAACACCTTCTGGTAAGAAGGAAACTATGTTTGACAGAATGGATGAATTCCAGGAGCAGTTCTTGGAAATGCAGAAAGAGCTGCAAGCCATTCGCGGTTAGGATCTATTTGGGAAGGACGCCGCAGACCTCTGCTTGGTCCCAAATGTGAAAGTCCCGCACAAGTTCCAAGTGTCCGACTTTGAAAAATACAAGGGTAACTCTTGCCCTCAGAGCCATCTGGTGATGTAAGCTCGGCGGATGTCAGCTCAGACGGAGAATCAGGACCTGCTGATTCACTACTTCCAGGATAGTTTAACCGGTGCCGCACTCAAATGGTACATGGGTTTAAACCGTACTACGATCAGTACATTCAGAGATCTTGGTATTGCCTTCGTCCAACAATACAAGTACAATTTGGACATGGCACCCGACAGAGATCAACTCAGATCAATGTCACAAAAGGACAAGGAAACCTTTAAGGAGTATGCTCAAAGGTGGCGTGAAATTGCCGCTCAAATTTGTCCACCTCTTGAGGAAAAAGAGATGACAAAAATCTTCTTAAAGACCTTGAGCTCATTTTACTACGACCGAATGGTTGCCAGTGCGCCCAGTGATTTCACCGAAATGGTCGGCATGGGTGTACGTCTTGAGGAAGCCGTCTGAGAAGGACGTTTGGTAAAAGACACTGGATCAACGAGTGGTACTAAAAAATACGGTAGTGCTCTCCCTAAGAAAAAAAAGCAAGATATTGGGAATATCTCTCTCGGAAAGCAAAGGCGACGTTATCAGCCAGTAGCAGCTGTTACTCCTGCTATCGGCCCCGCGCCTGTTCCTATGTATCAACCTCAGGTTGCGCAGAGCCAACCTGACCAACAAAGGACACAACAGCCTCTTCAGCAGGCTCGTCCTCCATATAACAACAACCGTACAACACGACCACCAGGATTTGATCTTATACCCGTAACGTACGCAGAGCTGTTTCCATTACTACTGGCTAAGGGGCACATTCAGACTAAGTCTCCCCTTTCAGTTCCGGAAAATCCGCCTTTTTGGTTTAAAGCGGATCAAACATGCCCTTATCATCAAGGAGGTTCAGGGCATAACATTGAGACTTGTCTTAATTTCAAATCCGACGTGCAAAAGCTTGTTAGGAGCGGGCTCTTATATTTCCAAGATACGAATCCTAATGTTCTTACGAACCCGCTGCCTCAACATGAGAAAGCTGCAGTCAATCTGATTGAGAAAGAGACTAACAATGTCTATCAAATTCATGATGTACTCTTGTTGAAAACCAATCTGGTCAAGATGCATTGTAGACAGAGTGGATATGGCCATGTGCCACCTCATAATTATCACCAGTGTGATATCTGCTCTAAAGACAATCGGGGATGTTCTGTGGTGCAAGCAGCTCTACAGGAGCAAATGGATCTTGGATGGATCCAAGAGCACCGAGTTCGTGGAGTTAACATGGTTTACACGAATTCCAACGTCATTCAAAACCACGACATCCGTGCGATGAATGTCAACTTGGTGGAGATGCACTCAAGGCAAAGCCAGTATCATAATCTGCCGCGGCACGATTACAGTTCCTGTCTGATTTGCTCGGTAAACAAACAGGGATGCTCTTTCATACAAGAGGCCCTCCAGCGTCAGATGGATCTTGGATGGATCCAAGACTACCATGATAGGAACTCTTATCAAATCAACATGGTTCAGATCTTTGACATTCGCGTGATGAATACCAACCTGGTAGAGTTACATGCCGAGCAGGTCCGACTCGGATTCTTAATATCACATGATTATCAAAACTGTAAAGCAGGTTGCGAAAACGATCGAGGTTGTACCCTTGTCCAGGAGGCACTTCAGCACTTGTTAAATCACTGGTGGATGCCAATCTATATGGACGAAGATACTCAGCAGATTAGTATCAATCACAGGAATCCTACTCGTCGTCAAAGTCAGGATGTCCGATCAATGGAAGATAACCTAGTGAGGTTACATTGTATTCAAAGTGGGCGTGACCAGGTGCCACCACACAACTATGACAGTTGTAGCGTCTGTTCGGAAAGTAACCAAGGGTGTTACCTTGTGAGAGCAGCTCTTCAGGGTCAGGTCGATCATGGAGAAATTCGTCCATATCCAGGTTCAGGACCCATCATTTGGTCGCCGAACTACCTTGCCGAGCAAGTTGAGGATGTTGTCACGATCTCTGGTCATCACAGGACCAGGGATGTTTTTTCCATCATCCCTCTACTTGACGAATCTAGAGTTCCCAACCGGGAACGGATCAAGGTTACTTATGATGGTCAGAAAAATCAGAAGGTTCCCATAGTCATCTATCTACCAGGGCCACTACCGTATGAATCAGCTAAGGCAATCCCTTACAAATACGGTGCAACAATAATCGAGAATGGAAAGGAAATTTCATTACCCTCCGTCGTGAATATTGCAGACATCAGTCGTGTAACACGGAGCGGTCGAATCTTCAACCGAGGGGTTGGAGAATCCAACAAAGAAAAGGAACTTCAGGCAGAAATTCCTGATCCACCAGTCGGTCAATCTAGTAATCCCGACTTTTCAAAAGACAAAGATGAGATGCTAAAGCTCATCCAAAGAAGTGAATATAACATTGTTGATCAACTGTTACAGACTCCTTCAAAGATCTCAGTATTATCACTGTTACTCAGTTCAGAAGCACACAGAGAGGCTCTACAGAAAGTCTTGGAGCAAGCCTTTGTGGAACAGGATGTAACAATCAGACAATTCGATAGCATTGTCTCTAACATCACTTCCTGCAATAATTTGGGATTTAGTGATGAGGAATTACCTGAAGAGGGTCGCCGTCATAACATGACGCTCAATATCACAGTTAACTGCCAGGGCGATGCTTTAGCCAACGTACTGGTAGACACAGGGTCAGCCCTGAATGTTATGCCGAAGTACACTTTGATGCAATTATCATTCAAGGGCCCTCCGATGAGAACCAGCGAGGTCGTCGTCAAAGCATTCGACGGATCCAGAAAAACAGTTATCGGCGAAGTTAATCTTCCCATAACTATTGGTCCTCACACTTTCCAAATCACTTTCCAGGTCATGGACATCCGGGCAACATACAGTTGTTTATTAGGAAGACCTTGGATACATCAGGCTGGAGCGGTTACTTCAACCCTCCACCAAAAGCTAAAGTTCGTCAAGAACGATCAACTTGTCATGGTTTGTGGGGAACAAGCCTTGCTTGTGAGTAACCTATCATCATCTACTTGTGTGGAACCCGAGGAGGTTATTGGAACTCAGTTCCAAGCACTATCGGTGAGCAAGGACAATCAGTTCAAAGAAGGAACTTCAATTTCTTCATACAAAGATGCTATCAAAGCGGCCGAGAGTACCGATACGACAGGATGGGGACGGCTTGTCATTCCTATTGACAATAAAACAAAGAAGGGTCTTGGTTTTTCTGCGACCTGTACCCAGACAGCCGCCAACGATGAAAGTCTTCATCCCCTTCAAAACTTCTTCCACATTGGAGGTTTCCTTCACCCAGTGTCTCAGACAATTCATGCTATCAATGAGGAAGATCCCTCTGACACAGATGAAGAATGGAAGTCCTACCTTAACAAGGACGGCTATATGTCTCAGGAAGAGGTGCCTATGCCTTTTTGCTTTCCTACAGAAAGTCCGAGATTTATACCAAGATCAGATGTCGAAATAATCTACGGAGATTGTGATCCGAAAGGATGCCGTGCTCCGCCAAATTCATTAGAGGAAGACACTCTGATGAAAGACAACTTTGATCACAATTACTATGGCCCGATGGATGGCCTGCCAATGTGGCAGCCTTACCCAGGAAACTTGGGGCAAGAAAGTCAGCCGAACAATGAAACTCAGCTGAGCGTCATTGAACAGAATACCTGTGTCCCCACCATGTCATGGGATCAACACTCAGGTCATTCAGAAACTACTCAACATGAAGATGAATTCGCAATGTTCGCAGGACTTGAATTCATCAACTATGCTTTTCCCGAGGTCGACGTCATCAAGAGGGATAATTCCTCCAGTTCCCAAAAAATGTGGGACACCTTGGGACAACCGAGTGGAAAATACGACTATATGGTCAAGTACACCGCTACCGAAAGCTCTCGTATCAGGCTCGAAGATATCCAGCCAACTGGATGGGGAGATACAGCTGAGAGCACAAATGCTATGCAAAATACAACAGAGGAATCCTCCTACGACAATTCTGCTTGGGAGACAGATTCCAATGATCCTGCTCCACCAGAAATCAGCGTCATTTCTGAAGACAAATCAAGGAAGGTGCCAGACTTTGTGATTCACCGGGGAGTTCGCCGCCAATGGGTTACCGTCGAGGTTCCGAAGGTCGTTCGTCAGTCAAAGTAATTGCCATCTTTAACCTTTCACCCTGCCCAGGTGAAACGGATATTTTGATAGGGCTCGTTTTCTGTAAATTTCCCTCTTCGCTTTGCCCAAAGCGACAGAGTTTTGTTTTATAGGGCTGTAGTTTCAAGATTCGACTTGTTCATTAATAAAATAACGTCGTTCTGTAATTTCCGCATTAATTGTTGTTTTCTCTTTTTGCTTTTTCAGAAAATGGTAATCCTAAAAAACATTCAATAATAAAAACAAGCAGTAAAATCAAAACACTGCACACACTTACATTTTCTCTATCTCTTCTAAACACGAATCATCACGTCATGCAGATTGCTTGTTTTATACCCCATTGAAACATACGATCCGATGCCTTCTCCCAACTTTGAGTTCCTGGTATTCGAGGCTGAAGAAGAAAATGACGACCAAATTCCAGAAGAGATCTTCCGACTACTCAGACAAGAGGAAAGGTCCATTGAACCTCACAAAGAGCCGTTGGAAACGGTAAACTTGGGTTCAGAAAAAGAGAGAAAAGAAATCAGGATCAGAGCACTGCTCAGTCCAACTGCCAGAGAGGGTTTGATAAAGCTTCTTAAAGAATTTCCCGATGTATTTGCTTGGTCCTATCAGGATATGCCAGGGTTGGATACCAGCATCGTGGAACATCACTTACCGTTGAGATCAGAATGTCCGCCAGTAAAGCAAAGGTTGAGACGCACTCACCCGGACATGGCCATCAAAATCAAGGAGGAGGTACAGAAACAGATCGACGCGGGTTTCCTCGCTACATCTGAATATCCTCAATGGTTAGCCAACATCGTACCCGTTCCCAAAAAGGACGGAAAGGTTAGAATGTGTGTCGATTACAGAGATCTGAACAAGGCAAGTCCAAAGGACGACTTTCCTTTACCCCACATTGACATGTTGGTTGATAGCACAGCAAAGTTCAAAGTATTTTCCTTCATGGATGGATTCTCGGGCTATAACCAGATCAAAATGGCGCCGAAAGACATGGAGAAAACTTTGTTCATTACCCCATGGGGTATCTTTTGTTACAAGGTAATGCCGTTCGGTTTGAAGAATGCCGGGGCAACCTATCAAAGGGCCATGACTACTCTGTTTCATGACATGATACACAAAGAAATCGAGGTATATGTCGATGATTTGATTGCAAAATCAAGAACAGAGGATGAGCACGTTGAACATCTGTCAAAATTGTTCGAACGTCTAAGAAAATTCAAGCTCCGCTTGAATCCCAACAAGTGCACCTTCGGTGTCCGTTCGGGGAAATTACTAGGGTTCATCGTCATCCAGAAAGGAATTGAAGTTGATCCTGACAAGGTCAAGGCCATTCAAGAAATGCCTTCTCCGAAAACTGAAAAACAAGTCAGAGGATTCCTGGGACGTTTGAACGACATCTCCAGATTCATATTCCTTATGACCGCCACTTGTGCGCCGATTTTCAAATTACTGAAAAAGAACCAGGATTGCGTTTGGTCAGAAGATTGGCAAACTGCCTTCGACAGTATTAAGGAATACCTGTTGAATCCGCCGATTCTATCACCTCCTGTGGAAGGAAGACCACTGATCATTTACCTCACAGTCCTAGAGGACTCAATGGGGGTGTGTACTTGGCCAACAAGACGAAACTAAAAGGAAAGAGTCTGCCATTTACTATCTAAGCAAGAAATTCACCGACTGCGAGACTCGGTACACAATGCTTGAGAAAACTTGTTGCGCTTTGGCTTGGGCAGCCAAACGTCTTCGCCAGTACATGATTCGTCATACTACTTGGTTGTTCTCCGAAATGGATCCAATCAAGTACGTTTTCGAAAAACCTGCTCTCACGGGAAGGATTGCCCGTTGGCAGATGTTACTATCAGAATATGACATAGAGTACCATGCTCAGAAAGCCGTTAAAGGAAGTATTTTAGCCGATCATTTGGCTCATCAACCGATTGACGATCAAGAATCAATCGGGTTTGACTTCCCAGACGAAGATGTCATGTATCTAAAAATGAAAGATTGCGATGAACCGTTACCCAGTGAAGGGCCAGAACCAGGTTCCCAGTGGGGACTTATCTTTGACGGAGCAGTCAATCATTATGGAAACGGAATTGGGGCAATCATTGTTACCCCTCAGGGTTCCCACATTCCTTTCACTGCCAGACTTACGTTCAAATGTACGAACAACGAGGCCGAATACGAAGCATGTATCATGGGTCTCGAAGAAGCGATTGATTTAAGGATAAAAAACTTGGACGTATACGGCGATTCAGCCCTGGTTATTAACCAGATAAAAGGAGATTGGAACACATACCAATCAGGATTGATTCCTTACAAAGACTATACAAGAAGGTTGCTACCCTTCTTCAATAAAGTTGAGTTTCATCACATCCCTCGTGATGAGAATCACATGGCTGACACTTTAGCCACTATCTCTTCCATGATTAGTGTAGGTCGATGGAATGACATACCTAAGATCGACATCATGCGCCTTGAACGGCCCGCTTACATCTTCGCGATTGAAGCAGTCATAGACGACAGACCTTGGTATCACGATATCAAATGCTTCCTTCAGAAACAAGAGTACCCATCTGGGGGCACTCAGAAAAGATAGGAAAACCCTCAGAAGATTGGCTGGAAACTTCTTCCTGAGCGGTGACACTCTTTATAAGAGAAATTTTGACATGGTCTTGCTCCGATGCATCGACAGACCAGAAGCAGACATGCTCATGAAAGAAATTCATGAAGGATCCTTTGGCACTCATGCCAACGGACACACAATGGCGAGAAAAATTCTCAGGGCCGGGTATTATTGGTTGACCATGGAATCCGACTGCTACAAGTACATGAGGAGGTGTCACAAGTGTCAGATATACTCCGACAAAATTCATGTACCGCCATCACATCTCAAAGTTCTTTCTTCCCCGTGGCCATTTTCCATATGGGGAATCGATATGATTGGTATGATTGAGCCCAAGGCTTCAAACGGACATCGGTTCATCCTGGTAGCCATTGACTATTTCACCAAGTGGGTCGAAGCAGCGTCATCCGCCAATGTAACCCGACAAGTGGTGGTCCGATTTATCAAAAACAATATCATCTGCCGTTATGGTGTTCCAAGCGAGATCATTACTGATAATGGATCTAACTTGAACAATAAGATGATGAAAGAGTTGTGTGCAGAGTTCAGGATCGAACACCATAACTCATCTCCCTACCGACCCAAGATGAACGGGGCGGTAGAAGCGGCTAACAAGAACATCAAGAAGATCGTTCAAAAGATGGTTGTAACCTATAAAGATTGGCACGAAATGCTACCCTTTGTACTTCACGGTTATCGAACATCTGTCCGCACTTCAACAGGGGCAACCCCTTTCTCTCTAGTATATGGCATGGAGGTAGTTCTCCCCATAGAAGTAGAGATCCCATCAATCCGGGTATTGATGGAAACTAAGCTCACCGAAGCTGAATGGTGTCAAAGTCGACACGAAGAATTGAATCTGATCGAGGAAAAACGAGTCACGACACTATGCCACGGTCAGTTGTATCAGCAAAGAATGAAGAGGGCGTTTGACAAAAAGGTCCGACCTCGTGTCTTCAGAAAGGGAGACCTCGTGCTCAAGAAGATACAATCATTTCTCACTGATTCACGAGGTAAATGGACTCCGAATTATGATGGCCCCTATGTGGTCACGAAAGCTTTCTTAGGCGGTGCCTTGAGACTTGCAACCATGGACGGAGAGGAATTTGCCTACCCCACGAATGTTGATGTAGTCAAGAAATACTTCGCCTAAAACTAAAAAAAAAAAAAAACGTCTCGGTGGATTGAAAACCCGAAAGGGCGGTCCAGGCAAAAGTTAGAGACATGAAAAGAATCATCCCGATGGATTGGAAATCTCATAGTACAATCCAGGCAAAAGTTAGGGATAATGGCAAGTAACTATGTTCAACAGAGGCAAGTCCCTCAGCAGCAGTTACATCATCATCCGTCAGGAAAACTCCAGTCAAGGTCATCTTCGACAGAAGCTCAGGATGTCCCGAATTCAAAGTTGGTAGAAGGATAGTGGTCGTTATGTTTCAACGTAGCCCTTTTCCCTGTAAATTACCATTTTCTAACTTTGTATATACTCTTTGGAATCACGCGTTTGGCTGATCTCCATCTTATCAATAAAATTTGAGCCCTTGTGCTTTTGTTTGTAATTCTTTACTTGTTTTAGCTTTACAGAACGACGTTGTTTAAACTTAATCAGCGATTCTTAAAATAAAACAAAAAATAAATTTACTTGTTAAACTTTTTTCTGCTTTTAAATTAAAGATGGCATTTCTTTTGACTGTTGAACATCAGAAGAACATCGATCGCTTCTCCCGAAGTAAGCGAACTTCAAAGTGCAGAATCAAAGTACTCCTTCTAAGCCAGTACTCCTGAATAAAGGGATCAACTGTGTCAGAGACCTTGTTTCGTCTGACACGCCTCGGCCGAGTTCTCATCTCCTAAGCCCGATCAACATAGCTCCCAACGGGACTATCTCTCCTAAGCAAGGTGGAATTGCTATTTTGAACCAACGGTACTTCTTCGCCCCGCGATGGCCGAGTATCCAATTGTGTTCATCCATTAGTCTGTATGTCGCGTCAGTTTTGTCAGCATATACATACGTACTTCATGCATTTTTTATTTGCATTTACATTTCATATTGCATCGTTATCACTCTAGCCGGTCTTGTCCCCTAGTGATAAACAGTTTTCTCAATCGAGTTTGTCAGTTCTTTCCTCGTCAGGAAGTGTTGCGTCTGCACAATCTCGCCACCAGTGTATCTTTAGATCAGAGTCGGCACTTGGCCACTTTGATAACTTGAACCTCTGAAAGATCAGAGAACCTTCAACAGATGTCACTCTTCGCCATTAAAGATGATATCCTTGCTTTCCCGGATTAAGGAAAATCCACAGAGAAAGCCTCGTGATCAGAGATTCGGCAGCACGCCAGTTTTGCTCCGAAAAACCACTGATGAGAAGGTCATTGGCACCTCAAAATTGGACCCCATCATATGGCGTTTCTCCGAGAAGATCCCGAGAAAAGTATGATGAAAGATCCCAAACGAAAACAGTCTCTCAAGAGACTCGCTTTCCCTAGTAGAATCGACAAATGGTGTCTCCAAAACAGAGAAGTTTGTGTACCTCTACAATTCAGACGAATGGGTTCCCCAGAAAGTCTGACATCAAAACTTTTTCCACTCAAATGGCATCTCCCCAGGAAAATTCGGCGAGAAGTTTGAAGGAATGCCGCTACGAATAGCGTCCCTTGTCAGTAAAGTTTATTGACAAAAGAAACCGAGACCAGTTCCTTGGTAAGAAACCAGGATCGAGGGGAAGTTCAAATCAGAAACTAAGACCAGTTCCTTGGTAAGAAACCAGGATTGAGGGGAAGTTTAAATCAGAAACTAAGACCAGTTCCTTGGTAGGAAACCAAGAACGAGGGGAGGCTTATTTCAAAAGAAAACTGAGACCAGTTCCTTGGCTGAAGACCAGGATCGAGGGGAAGTTTACCTTTTCTAAGCATCATTGCCTAGCTAAAGAATATGAATGCGTAAGCTACCATTCATAACCACCATCAAAATTTCGGGTATTCCGATATTTAATCCTCTTGCACCCCGAATGCCCGAATACCTTCGCCATTCACACCTTCGGGTCCAAGATGATTAAATAGGGGCATCTGTCATACCCCAAATTTTGACCACTAAGATTTCCCATCATTGGGCAAATCATCAGTCTCCCCAAAGATGGGTGAGCATCCACTACAATCAAAATTAGGGTTTCAAGCCCTTTTTGAGTTTTTAGACAAAGGATCAATCAAGGAATGACATGATCTTCAACTTGTCTAATCTCCCAAACATTCACATTGGACCAAAAGGACTCCCACTTCAAGGATTAAGCACAATGCTCCCTTCTAAGTGGATTAAGCCTCAGAACCACCAGTGATCAAAACTCGATTGTATTTTCACTTCGTGTCGTCTGCATATCATATCATTTGTTTTTGTCATGCATATTGTTTGAATTTTCAGTCGAAATATATACGTTGAAATTTTGTCTTTTTTGGTTAATTATGCGAAAATCGATGAACAGACATGTTTTTCAATTAAATTTACAAATGTTCATTGTTCATCTATCTTTCGCACGATTTAATCGATTTCTCATTTTTATTTTATTTTTACATATATAAAATAAAAATGAAAATAACAAAAAAATAAAAAAAATAAAAATATAATAATATATATATATATATATATATATATATATATATATATATATTGTTGTTTTTTTGTCTTTTTATTTTTTATATATTTTTCATATTTTTTATGAATATATATATTATATATATATATATATATATATATATATATATATATATCGAATATATATATATATATATATATATATATATATATATATATATATATATATATATATATATATATATATATATATATATATAAATATATATTTATATTATTTATAAAATTCATATATTTTGTTTTTTTTATGAATTTTTGTTTTTTTATATATTTTGTTCTAAAAAAAAACTTTTGTTTTTAATACAATTTTGTTTTTTTATTATTATAGTATATAGATATTTAAGTTAGCTTAAAATTTAAGCTAGTTTAAATAAGTTAGCTTAATTTTTAAGCTTGGTTTATGTCATTGCATACATCACCATGGCTTAATTTTTAAGCTAAGATTTTCCTATAAATACCACTCCATTTCTCATTCCAAATCACACCAAAACAATTTCTTACATTGTTTTCTCACTTCTCTCCCATATATTTCTTTCTTTCATTATTTTTTTCTTATTTCTAGTTTTATCTAGGAAATATAAAAATATTGTTTAAGTTATTAATTAATTTAGATGTTTTTATTTAATTTTGATTAATTAAATTATTAATTAATCATATTAAATACTAATATTTAAATTAATTGATAAAACATTTTGGGCCTCTTGAGAGAGTGTAAGACCCAAACCTTTTTTTAAAAACCTTTTTGGGCCTCTTGAGAGAGTGTAAGACCCATCCCCCCTTGTAGAAAAACTTTTTGGGCCTCACTCATTGTATAAGTCCCTCTGTACAAGTAAACGGCACGATCGTCGCCCGTTTAAAAATAAAAATCATATGGGCCTCTCCTTGAGCTATAAGACCCATTCAAAACACTTTGGGCCTCTATTAGAGTGTAAGACCCAATCCCCCTTTTAACCAAAACATTTTGGGCCTCACTTATTGTATAAGTCCCTCTGCGTTAAAAGAAAACCTCGGCACGATCGCCATTTTTAAACGAAAAATCATTTGGGCCTACCCTAGTGTTATAAGCCCCACTCTTTTTCTTTAAAACTTTTGGGCCTCTTGAGAGAGTGTAAGACCCATCCCTTTGTACAGAAAACCTTTTTGGGCCCCAGTCACTTGTATAAGTCCCGCTGTACAAAGTCAAACAGTGCGCTCACTGATAAAACCCTGGGCCTCTCCTTGAGCTGTAAGCCCCAAATCTTTCTTTTTCAAAGCACTTTCTCCTTTGATTTTGAATATACTGTTGTTTTCAATCTTTCTTTGTTGAACAACTAACTAAACAGCATGGAAGCACTCCAACCGAGTAAGTGGTTATCGCTTTCGTTTACTGCTTTCATATTATAAACCGTATTGTGGGGCTGCTCACTGTAAGTTTCCTTTCATAAACTCATATCTACTGTGTAATAATAGTATAGATATTTCGAGTTTCCCCGACTACTACGTCTAGAACTAGGTGACGCCGTTTCATTTATTCATAGAAATAGACGCCTAGATCCCCAATAGGAGCACCAGATACAGCCTTATCTTCGGCTGTCCTCCTTAGGAATCGTCAAGAAGCTCTACTCCCCAAGATGAATGTATTCTCCGTGAATGGCATCTTTGAGTTTTTTCCAAATTCTCGAACTTTCCTGACTTGATCTATTCCTTGTGGATAGCTTGCCTTGAATGTCTCGGGGTTTGGGTACCCACTACGGTCATAATCTTGGACCTTAACTAAGGAACCCTCTTTAAAAGCTAAAAGTCGCTGGATAGTAAACCTCGCACGTTTACCAGTGGTTTTTATCTTTAAAAGAGTTATTTCTCCTAACGGAAAGGAAATGATAGACCCACGGGCTTCTTAAAAGCATCGGCCTCCTCTTGGGCATTATTCAAGGAAACTACGGCTTCTTAGAAGTATTCACAACCTCCTCTTAGGCTTCGTATAATGACCTCTTCCTCCGGGAATGATAGCCTCCTCTTGGGCTTCGTACAAGGACCCGTCGGCTTCTTAAAAGTTTCCAGCCTCCTCTTGGGCTTCGTACAAATTATCCCGACGACCTCCTAGAGGTATAGGAACAAAACCTAGTCATCCTCATAGAACAGTCCTTTCACAGAGTCTACTACTGTTTCTCAAAGCATAGTACGAAAGATAAAACTCTAGACATGGACAGTCTAACTTCCTTGAGTCTCAAAGACATTCTCAAGTGACCCCTTCGTTAAATAGGAAGGAAACCCGCAGACTCGGATAGTCTCAATACCCTTTAGATTTCCAGTTTCCCCAAAGAAAAGGAAACAACCCCGATCCTCAGATCTAACCCATGAGTACAGTGATGCTCATATAAGAACTGATTTTCTCTTTCAAAATCAGTATACTGGACCTGTCACTTAACTGACACAATAACCTTAGCCTTCTTTTGGGCTTTGTACAAATGATTCTCCCCAGCGGAGTCAAACAACGTTTAGCCTCTCTCTCGGGCTTTGTACGAGACACATAAGAGACTCCCTCGTTGAGTCGATCCCCCTTTCGCCTCCATCTCGGGCTTTGTACGAGATACAAAAAGGTTCTTATTGAGCCAAACAAACAATAGCCTCCATCTCGGGCTTTATACGAGATACCAAAAGACTCCATCGTCGGGTCAAAATCTTTTAGCCTCTCTCTCGGGCTTTGTACGGGACACAAAATTGCCTCCTCTTAGGCTTTGTATAATGATTTTCCTAGCGGAAATTAGCCTCCTCTTAGGCGTTGTATAAGAAAACCACTGGTTGATCCAATTAACCTTTTAGCATCAAAGCTGTGCCTCGTTCACAGTATACAAACATCAACAACTCCTTCCCCTTCATCTAATCGCTGTAAGCGGCAAGCCTCTGGATCATCTATATCCATGCCACTGTCCCTCTTTTAGCATGAGAAATTCCTAAGGAAAGATGGCATTGCTCTACACTGAGTTAAAGTCTTCTCCTTCAGGTTAAAACCCTTTCTTCGAAAATTATGGCATTGCTCGGATCCGCGTATCCCAGTTAAAGTAATTCTCCTTCTCTCCTCTTTAGAGATGACAAATTCTCTCTAAAGCCGAGGTCTTTCAGCTTCACGTCTTGGGCTTTGAACAAGACACAAATAGACCTTTCAGCTTCACATCTTGGGCTTTGAACAAGATACAAACCACCTTTCGCTTCACGTCTTGGGCTTTGAACAAGACACCAAAAACCAATTTCCTCCCATAGAATAGGAGGAGCTATGAACGCTCTGATTTCCCTGTTTCGGTAAACGGGAATACGTAGGCATAAGATCGAAAGAAAAGATCTTAGCGAGTGCAATCAACAAAAAACCCAAATCCCATATCTCCATCAATCAAAAGCAGTATTTCAAAAGCATCAGTCCTAACATCCTAATCCTTGTTCCCCGCCAGAAACCTTCTGCCCAAAAAAAAAAAGAAAGAAAACAGTATTGGCGAAAATACAAATAACCAGTACAAAGGCCCCCCACATTGATAGCATCCGTAACCTAACAGACCGCTGTTTAAACTCAATATGCAAAGCAGGGTTAATTGGAGACATCTATTTCCCTTCCTTATTCAGCTCACAATAGGATAAAAAATGAATCGACCTATAGTTAAAGCTCAACCGCAGAGAGCGACCAGCGCTTAAGAACCGCGTCCAAAATCGCTCGCTACAAGGGGTTGAGGATGTTCGTGTCGAATCCAAAATATATGAAGGTTTGAGGCCCTCGAATTGTGATTTTTAACTAACCACTCAATTATTAATCTTGTAATAATCATCTGTCTTTCAGCTATGGCCAGGAAGACCAGCTCATCGAAGGGTGTTGCAAGAGTCGAAAAGGAAACTGAAGGCACAAAGGTATTTCATATCCCTTGCCTAAATCTTTTTGTGTAACCAACTTCTAATATTTGCATCACCTTTTAGACTGCTCGAAAACCTCCAACGCCTTCAAAAAAGGGCAAGAAAGGTGCTCAAACAGTTGTCCCTTCAGATGCTGATGATGAATCCCCTGAGGAGGTAGTGGTTAAAAAGAAAAAGGAAGCTTACCAAAGCTTCAGGAGCTACCACCCAATCCTCCTCAAAGGCCGCCAGAATTCTTGAGAAGAAACCTGCTGATAGTGGTGTCAAGAAACAACTCTCCAAGATTGCGTCAAAAACGAATGCTGGTGATCCTGAGAGCGTAAACTCAAGTCCTGATGATGCAACTGTACAGGTATGCACACTATCTTTACTCAGCATTTGCATTCCCTACTCAGATTTCTTTCAATCTTATTATCTTTACTTGTGGTTTTCAGGATGATGTAGGTGGTTCTAACCCACCACAAACTTTATTTAGCTTTGCAACAACTATCCTGAATAGCCAAGGTGAGCCAACTTATCACCCTACCTCTGACCTTGGTTCTGGATATAGTTCACTGAGCGAAATTAACCAACCTATCCTTCTTACAGTTCCTCCTCCTGAAGCAGATGAAGCAAACAAAAACACGCCCACCATGACCAACACTCAACAATCCCAAACAGATGGCTCTGAACACGAAGAGGATGATGTTTCTAATCAACAACCTCTCGACCATACAGAGATCATTGCCATGGACGTAGAAGGAAAGCCAACTGAAGAGGAAGAAGAGGAGGTCGAAAATGAAGAAGAACAAGAAGAAGAGAGGGAAAAGACTGAGCAGGATCAGACCCATTCACCTGTGGCTGAAACAGGTCCTGTCAACAATCCAACTTCTGGGCCTACAGTCACTTCGACTACTGGAGGATCCCCCACTGGAGACCCACTGGCTGCCTTTAAATGGTCGAATCCTCGAGAGTATGCCAGAATAATACTTGGGAAGAAGTACAGCTCTTCAGGTACTAGCCTTAGTACTTCGACCAGTTCTGGGGGTCCAGCTCCAGATGACTTTGCCAACCCTATCCTTCAAAAGATCAAAGACAAATTCTTCAAGGGAGACATCCACAATGTCTTACTTTCAGATCAAACTGCTCCTCTCTACCTGAAAGATAGCCTCCAAAAACTGGACCTCTCGACTCTTAGTAAAGATGTGTCTGAATTCCTTGTGGAGTTAACTGCTTTAGTAAATCAGATGTCTGAGGACTTCAAACTTCTTCCCAAGATCCAACACACCATTGAAGTTACAACTGGATTGGAACATTCAGCTTGGGATGAAGCACACGCATCAGAAGCTAAGGTCGAAACTCTAGAGATTGACCAAAACAAAAGGCAAGCAGAGATATAGTCGAACCAAAAGAATGTTGATACCTGGAAGCAGCAAATTGAAGAACTGCAAAACAAGATTTCTAACGCTGAAAAGCGCAACCTTGAGCTAAAAAACTTCGATGATACTGAAATGGCCAGAGAGCTAAAGCGCACTATAGACTTCCTCGATAAAGCCCAAACGCTTGAAAAGGAACTTTCAGCAGCTAAGCTCAACAAAGCTCTGTGTGAGAAACGCCTTCAGAATCACAAGGTCAACTTTCTTGAGTTGAAGTCGAAGCTCCCTTTTTGATTGTCCTATGATTTCTTATTTGTAGTTCTTTTTCTTTTTGATCATCATGTTTTCTGGCCCTTTTGAGGCCCTATGTAAAGACAATCTCAATGCCCCCTGGCATCTATCTAAATACTTCTGTTTGCTATTAGCTCTTCGACTTGCAAAGTCTTTGATAAAATCATGGCGCATTTTCTCTTAAGCTTTGCTAATCTTTGTAATTAAAGTACTCTGCCTCTTTTCTTGGAAATCATGAAAATAACGCAGCTTTTAACAGCTTAGTGTTCCAACGGCACAAGTTTCTATTCCATAAAGGAATATTAATAGCGTGACCCTAGGGTATATTCCCAAGAGAAATTTCACGTGTTTCCATTGTTGACTGGCCAATCCTTACAAGGCTTTGCCTCTATAAAATCCTCTTCACATGAGCCATATTTTGCACCCACTGAAGCAAGCATGAGTACTTCCTCAAAGAAGGCAGTGACCTAGAAGGTGGCTGAGGAGACAAAGAAAGCTGAGGCAACAACTACTGCCTACAATAATACTTCAACTGGAGCAACCTCTCGCGCCAAGAAGCGAGAAACTAAGATGAAGGTCCCCAAGAAAGGACATTCCAAGCACAAAACTCTGATAATGAAGCTGGCGAAGTTTATGTCGCCTTCCTCAACTCTATTAATTGGAGAGACTATGAATGACCTTTCTCCTGGGTTTCATGTTGTTGTACTTGTTTCCTTTCCTTTGTATGCCATTTTGGCCTCACATGGCCTATTTTGGCTTTTATAATCTGAATAAAACTTATGTCTTAATATGAATCTCTTGCAAAATAGGCTTATATTTTTTCAAATATTTCCCATTTACCCTCAAGACTCTTAGATCACCCTCAATCTCCTGAACCTCGTAAGCATTATTATTGAATGCCTCAATAATTTGAAAAGCACCTTCCCACTTAGGAGACCACTTCCCTAAATATCTGGTCTTTCGATCCATAGACAAGATCACTTTCCACACCAGTTCCCCAGCTGAAAAAGTTTTACTCTTGACCTTTTTGTTATAAGACTTCTCCACCCTTTTCTTTTGCCTTTTCAGCAACTCTAATGCATGGAGTCTTTCTTCATCTAAATCCACTAACTCATCAAGCATCATATTCCAATAAGATTCAGATGGAATCTCATGATGCCTTTGAATCCTTATGGACTGAAGATAAATTTCTACAGGTAAAACTGCATCATGACCAAAAGTCAGTCGAAATGGGGTAGTATTAGTTGCCTCTTTGGGGGACGTTCGACATGCCCAAAGTATTTAGTCCAATGTCTTATGCCAATTTCTTGGCCTTTTTCCCACATGCTTTTTTATCAACCCAATAACTACTTTATTTGCCGCTTCGACTTGGCCATTAGCTTGAGCATAATAAGGTGTGGATGTTAGAAGCTTGAATCCCATTTCTTTAGAAAACTCTTGCATTTTTCAACCAGTGAAGACTGATCCTTGGTCTGTTGTAATTGTCTCTGGGATTCCAAACCTATAGATGATGTATTTCTGGATAAATTCAATCACATCTTCTTGATCAACGTTTGGTAAAGGGATAGCTTCGACCCATTTGGTAAAATAATCAATACCCACCAAAATGTACTTATGATTTTTAGATGATGCTAGTCGAATTTCTCCAACCAAATCCAAAGCCCATCCTCTAAAAGGCCAAGGTTTCACTATAGAGTGTAATTCACTTGCAGGGACGTGTTGAATGCCAGCGTGAACTTGACATTCCTGACAACCCTTAGCAAATTCAATACAATCTTTTAACATGGTAGGCCAATACATGCCTTTTCGAAACAACAACCATTTCATTTTATGGCCTACCTGATGTGCCCCACATGCCCCACTATGGACAGTTGAAAGAGCCAAGTATGCTTCTGCCTCACTGAGGCACTTAAGCAATACTCCCTCAGGAGTCTTTTTGAATAATTCATTACCCAACAAGACATAACTTAAAGCTTGATACTTGATTTTTCTTTCTGTCGAAGATATTGGATTTTTCAGGTAATCCATTATAGGTTTTCTCCAATCCTTGTCAGTTATGCTATCAACTGCCAGAATTGCAAAATTATCTTCATCAGCGTATCCAAGCTTAGTTTCTTCCAAATCTGATGGGGCTAATCCACTGAAACCACCCTTCCTCTGACTTTAACTTCGATTGCATCTTGTAATTTGTCTTTCGAAACTTTATACCCTGATGCAATCTGAGCCAAGTCATTAGCTACCTGGTTTTCCAGTCTAGGGATGTGTCGAAAACTAACTGCGTCGAACTTTTTCAACAGTCGATTCACAAGTACAAAGTACATAATCAAGTTTTCTTTTATGCACTTGTACTCCTTGGTAACTTGTTTTATGACCAGTTCTGAATCTCCCATTATTTCGACATGAGTTGCCCCCAATTCCAACAATACTTCAAGTCCAGCAATTAAAGCTTCATATTCAGCTTCGTTGTTTGAACAACGGCCTTCAATTTTATACTTAAGTGTTGTTGGAATTTTATTAGGAGAAATGACAAGCACTCCTATGCCTGTCCCATCTTTGTGGCTCGACCCGTCGAAATATAACCTCCAAGGTTCCACTTCAAGATAGTTCAGAGGGGTCTCATTTGTAGAATGGTCAACTATAAAGTTTGCCACTACTTGTCCTTTAACAGCTTTTAAAGGCTTATAAGTTAAGGAATATTCAGTTAATGCTAATGCCCATTGTCGCTCCCGGGATTTTCATCCTAGTACAAACGCGAAAGTGGCACCGAAACAGAGTCGCCAGCAATGTGTATTTATCCCAAGAGAGGGAAAGGAAACACCGCATAAACCTGAAGGAAGGAAAGAGCATGGTCTCACGACCAAGAGAACTGGATTCGGGAGTCGGTTACGTGAAGGGAAGGTATTAGCACCCCCTCGCGTCCATCGTACCCGATGGGATCCACGCTTGCTTGTTTCGATCAAAGGGTGTAAAGGAAAGAATACTGGAAAAGGAACTGAAAGAAAGAAAGGAGAAAGAATGGAAGAGGAACGAGAAACAAATGTAGGGAAAATAAAAGAAGTGCTCGCATGGGCCCTACCCCACTGCCTACGTATCTCATCGGGAGCATGAGAATCAGAGCGACGTAGTTCCCCTCACCTAGGGAAAGTTGTTTGTGTTTTTTAGTGGAATACGTCAACGTTCGCGTCCTAGCAGTTTAGGTGTTGCAGCTCGCTGTATGGAGACTTAGGCGTTACCTGTTTGCGGTAGAACGGAAATGACGCATCCTTACGGAAGGAGTGAAGGAGATGAGTAAAGAATTCCCGAAGGAAAGACGTGATTGTTTGTTTTTGTCTCTTAAGAGTTTTTATTTATTTGTTTGCATATGATAGTGTATCCAAATCTTAGCCATTGGAATGTATACGTTCTCACATTCCAAGATGGAATGAGTAAGAGAGCACACTAAGGGTGAAGAAGACCCCCACACCTAGTTCCAATTGTCAAGGTTCAAACACACTAGCATACTTGTATTTATTAAGTGTTTTTGTTGATTAAGAAATGAAGAAGTGTTTTATTATTTGTATCTTCAACAAGTATTGCATTTAAGTCCCTCATACAAGATCAAATGTTTAACACATTGACCCAAGATGGGCTATATGCTACACATTATAAGGTTATAAGAGAAGACCCCTTATAATCTTTTCTTTGTATGAAAGGCCTAAATGCAATAAATGCTTACCTTTATTAAGTATTTTACATTTTTTTTTTGAGGTGAGAAGAGAGACTCAAGAGAGGAGAAAAGGTAAAATCTATATGAACTAAGACTCAATCCTAATTGATTAGTTAAGGGAGTGATCCTAAAGGTTTGTGAGGTTTCAACCTAAAATCTAAAGAAAGAAAGAATTAAACAATTCACTTCTAAAGTAGAAGATGAATTGTAATTCAAAAGGGAAAGTGATGAGTTATTAAAAGAAAGCACATAAATGCTTAACAAAACACAAAATGGAATTGTAAAAGAGATGAAAGGAAAGAAATTTGAATGTGGATTCCTTATCCACACTCAATTGCAACTTACCAAAGCCCCTACATGGTTAGTAAACATGTACAAGAAGTATAAGAAGTAAAAGAACATTTAATGCACCATAAAACTCAAAAGAAGTAGATGAGAAATTGGTTACAACCAGAATGTACATCACCTGGAAAACAAATGATCATTATCATGCAAGTCCAAGTGAATAGGCAACAAACATCACCCATGACATTAGAACATGCTACCATAAGAAAAGGGAGAATGAAAGATGAAAAGAAATAGAAGAAACATGCATAAATGGAACATGTAATCCAAGGATCAGAATTGAAATGAAATGAAAAATGATTCACAAGCATCTCACAAGTATTTATGAAGCACATCAAAACATTTAAGAAGTGATGGAATAAGTAGAATTGAAATGGGAGTTCAAAAGAAAACACAAGTACAAACACAACATGTTAAAGGTGCACAAGGTTCAAATGATAACCAACATGCAAAGATGACATATGATATGTATCAATGACCTATTATGTCACATGAATATCTCACAAAGTAGGCAAATGATCATGCAAGTATGTACAAAAGAAAACATGTAAACATGCACAAAAGATTACAATGATGTGACATGTTATAATGCTTTAAATGAAATGCATCAAACAAAAATCAAATGGCCTTAGGAAAATTAAGCAAGCATGGTTTAAAGATACACAGGTCAGAAGTGAATCATGTACCAAAGTAGCATACAAGAAATCAAGGCAAAATGATGTCAAACAATGCATTTAGGTCAAATAGACATATCATACAAAGTAGCACAAAAATGAACACCAAACATGCCATAAACTAACCTAAAAAATCAACTAAAAAAACACTTAACATACCTCAAGATGATAATGACTCAATGCAAAAAGAAGAGCATCAAAACAATTTTTAATGATCAAGAACAAAATTAAACAAGATCATGTACCACATTAAGAATGCACACCAAAGAAATTCAAAGAAAATTATGGAGCAGGGGTAAAAATGTCATAAAATCATAAAATAAAATCACGAAAAATTTTATAAATGTTTTAATGATGTTCATGAATTTTTGTGGAATTTTATGATGATGTTTGGTATTTCTAAAAATTAAAAAGCAAACGTGTATAAAATGGAAAAATAAAATAAAATGGAAATAAAGAAAGGGGGTGCAAGCATAGCAATTACTCAGTTCAAAAATGGTTTGGGCTTAAGGCATGGGGGTGTGGATATCAAATCTGACTAAGTCCATTAAGCACGCATAACACCATAACAACCATACACTCCCAGTCAATACAAGTCAAAACCATTACAACCATTGGATGAAGTCAAGTCATACACACAGTCAAAGTATGATAATCTAACGCATGTACATGCACGACCACACTCCATATCATGTACCGCACCACATCACGTTTAAGTGAGTTTAGAAATGATGCACATGACATGCACATGCGTTTTAATGTGCTGGCATGCTTTTGAACCACACGATGAGAAAAAATAGACGGACACGATTAGAAAACACACAAACCCTAGCCTTCAAGATCACCGGCCGGAGATGACCTCCGATCATCTTCTCCGGCCAACAGCCGCCACCTGCAAACTCACATGCTCATGGAAACACACAAATCGTATACCAAATTGAAGCTGAACTTCTGAACATCATGAATCTACCAACAAAATCATCAAACCATTCACATACAGCAAGAAACAAGCATGAACACGTTGCCCCAAATTTTTGGATCTAAGCTTCTAAGAAGCTCTATCAACTAGCCAGAGTTCAAATGCTCCTATTGAGCTCATATCATCAAAATAAGCTAAAAAAAACTATAAATCATGCTAGAAAAGTTTGAGAAGATGGAACCTGAAAATGCTACAAACTGGAGTTGAACAGAAAACCAGAGAATCGTGCCTCTTCTTTGAGCTACTCTTGGCCAAATAAAGGCTCGAGAATCTTGAAATCGTGCAGAGAATCACACTGAAAATTCCAATCTCTTGAAACCGAACTTGACTATTTGGATTTGTTTGCTCTTACTCTTGGCTCAGAATGAAACAATGAAGATGATAGAGGCGAAATGTGGAAGAAGATGGCGGAAATGTAGTGAAATCAGAGAGAAAACAAAAAGAGATTGAGAGAAAAGTTTGAAGTATTGGAGAGGGAGAGTAAAAAATGAAGCTGAAATAGATTTGTGAGGTGAGATTTTGATTTATAGCATGAGTTAGAAATGGACCACAGTGGTTAAGTGAGTTGGTTAAGGTGAGTTATCATGGTTAAAGTGAGTCCACCCTAACTAACTGGGTCAAGTTAGTTAGGGGCGAGTGAGGTTGGTTGGGATATGGTGAGGTCAAGCTCATGACAGTTGTAGTGAGGATGAGAGTGAGGTTGTGTTATGCAGCAACGGCTTGTGGTGGAAGTTTTACAAATTTCCCTTCTCATGTAAGAAGTAACATGGTGAAAGCACGTGCATGACTTGTTTGGTTTAATGAGGAAAAGAAGCAGCTGGTGATGTGAAGTGTTTGGGGTGTGTGTGAACCAAAATCGTGCACCAGTCTGTCAATGCATCAGTATCAACATGAGGTGGTTTGAGGAAGTTTTTCTCCCTACTCAATGAATGAATTGGTGTATTTTAGGAGTCATTGGAAAGAGGAGATGTAATGCTACATGTTTGGTATGAAAAATGAAATGAAATGATGCTTGGAAGAGGTTGAAAAATGACTTATAACACATAGGTTTGGAACTGGTATGAGGGCGTGGCAAAGGTTGATTGACAAGGTAACATGGCCCCTAGGTTTTCAGCATGATCAAAGCACATTGGACTCAACATAACTTCTTGGCCTTTGATCAAATGAAAAAAACATGAACACCAATCTTAAAGATCTCACATAGAGGAACAACTTTCATGTTGAAAGATTTTTCATTTGAGGCATCTAACCATGAGTAATTGATCTAAACATTTGGCCCACCATGTGTTTGAGAAAATGACTGCGCGCGTGCCCTGAAAATCTTGGTCATGACCTAGTTTTGAACCTACTTTGCTCAAACTTTGATCAATCATATCTCACTCAATTTTTATCCAATGGAGATGTTCTACACATGGATTTGAAGCTTAAAGCAAGACCTTTTGTTGTGGCCTGGTGGAATTTTCATTTGGTGCTTCAATTTTAAATGGCCTTGGTTCAAACTCTGATGCAAAATGGCCCAAAACTTGCTATTTTTAGTAACCCTTCTTCATCCAAAAATGGCAACTTTCCACCTCTTGATTTTTTTATGATTCCTTTGGAGTTTCTTGATCAAATTTTGCACATTGGTCACATATAACATGAATTTTATGAATTTGACCACAAATAGTCAAGAGTTGACTTTTTCCTCTGATTATTTGACTTGGCCCCAATTTCCCTGATTTTTTATCTTTCTTCCAATTGAACCACTTCTGAAACCAATTGAGAGGCAATTTTCCATACACATACACTTAAGAACATGTAGAATACCATGACATCAAGTTTTGTCCAAAAAATCAAAGATTCTCTGATTTAATGGGAAACCCTAGTTTTGGTGCCCACCTCCTAGGAGAAAAATGTGCAGTCTTCAATTTCAAATTCCTCAGAGTATGTTGTGTATCCTCTTAAAGGATGATGGGATATGCCATTTGAGGATGATTTTGGATCAATGATCTATCTCTTTTGAGGGTTTTACTTCAGTTTTTGAACCTCTTGCATGTTGAAGTATGTATTGTTTCAATCTCCCATTGGATCTCACTTCCTTGAGATTGTGGATGATCAATTGAGATAGTATGAGACATGAGAGACTCTTTGCTTGCCTGGAGGCAGGTTGATTGACCTCTTTGCGCTTTGAATGATCCCTTGATTGTCCATCTTCCCTCTGATCACATGCCTTGATGGTGAGAGGAATGCTATGCTTCATTTCTATGTTAAATGCAATGCAATGCTAATGAGATGGATATGATATGATAGATGATAGTGCTATGCTAAGATGCAAAAAGGGGAGAGCAAATTTTGGGGTATTACACCCATTTTCCAATTCGACTATGCAAAATAGGTTTGGACAACATATGTTTAATAATGTCATAACGAGAAGAAACGTAAACATCAACTGGTTTTATATAATGCTTCAATTTTGTACAAGAGTAATACAAACATAAACATAATTTTTCAATCATGCTATATCTAGTTTCTGCATCATTTAGAACTCTACTAAGGTAATAGACGTCCCTTTCGACACCATCATCATCCTCTTGAGCTAACATGCTCCCTAAAGTCCTATCTGACGCAGCTATGTAAAATCTCATACACTTATTGCCACAAGGTGGTGAGAGAATCGGGGGGTGACTCAGGTACTCTTTGATTTTGTCGAAGGCTTCCTGTTGCGCTTGCCCCCAGTCGAACCCATCCTTGCTAGCTCGAAGCAATGGCGAAAAGGCTTGCGTTTTCCCACTCAAGTTGGATATAAACCTCCTCAAGAAATTTATTTTGCCCAAGAGAGACTACAATTCCTTCCCTGTTGATGGCGTTTTTGCTTCCATAATGGCTTTGGTTTTATTCTGGTTAATTTCGATCCCCTTCTTGTGGACCACAAAGCCTAAGAAATCCCCTGCCTGCACACAAAAAGCACATTTGAGAGGATTCATTTTAAGACCATGCTTTCTCATCCTTTCAAAGGAATGTCGAAGATGGCTTAAATGATCTTTTCCTGAAAAAGACTTAACAACAATATCATCAATATATATTTGCATAAAAGTCTCAATAAAATCATGAAAGATTGAATTCATTTCTCGCTGGTAAGTTGCCCCAACATTTTTTAGACCAAAAGGCATTACTACCCATTCATAAGTGCCTAATGCCCCTGGACATCGAAAAGCAGTTTTTGGGACATCTTCCTCAGCAATGAATATTTGGTTATAACCAGAATAACCATCCAACATACTCAAGTATTCATGTCCTGCAGCAGAATCAATCAACATTTCTGCCACAGGCATAGAATATTCGTCCTTAGGGGTTGCAGAATTTAGATCTCTAAAATCTATACAGACCCTTAAAGAACCATTCTTTTTAATCATTGGTACAATATTAGCTAGCCATTCGACATACCTAGCTGTACGGATGAACTTGCATCTAAGTAACCTTTCAATTTCCTCTTTGATCTTTGAAAGGATTGTTGGGGCAAACCGTCTTGGATTTTGCTTGACTGGCTTTTTCCCAGGTATGATTGGCAACTTATGTTCAACAAGCTCTCTCCTCAAACCAGGCATTTCGTCATAGTCCCAAGCGAAGCAATCCTTAAATTCCTTCAATAGTTGGACCATTTCGACTTTGAGTTGTGGGTCAAGGTTAGCACTAACATGAGTAGGCCTTTTTACTCCCCTTTCACCCAAGTCAAATTCTTCCAAAGGATCTTGCGCCAGCATTCTAATGTTATCTGACACTGGATCCCTTTCAAAACCCAAAGGCTCATTATCATAAATAGCATCAAGCCTTTAATTTTGGTCTTCGATTTGATACCCATCAGGTGGTTCAGGCTCAAAGTCCTTACCAGGGCCTACTTCACAAATTTGAGTTATGGCTTTGACAGCCATGTGGTTGTGTGCAGTCTCCAAGGTAGCTTGTAACTTAGATTCGGCCACATAGGCCGAAATTCTTTGTAGTGCATCGAATTCAGTCATTGTTACTGAATTCAATTCCCCAGCCCGTGGGGTCTACATCAGGCTCCCCATAGTATAGGACATTTCCTTCTTCCCTTATGACCTCTTTATCCCATCGAAATCCCTCCACAGGGTGCAGGTGTAATGAGCAGAATGCATGGTCATCTGGGGTGAAATTAAATTCTGCTGGAGTACAAGGCGCAATATGCGCCAAGTTTTTGTCAAACTCGACACCATCAACATGATTAACAGGCACCTTAAAGTACCCTTGATCACCTTCAATGTTTTCTACTATACCATCAGGTCTCCAGATTGTGATCCGCTGGTGCATTGACGAAGGTACTGCTCCAACACCATGGATCCATTCCCTCCCCAGAAGAAGGTTATAGTTATTTTTGCTTTCGACTACCATAAACAAGGTAGGTGTAATACCCCAAATTTTGACCACTAAGATTCCCATCATTGTGTCAATCATCATCACAATATGGATGTACCTTTATGCTTCATCAGTCTCCCCAAAGATGGGTGAGCATCCAATACAATCAAAATTAGGGTTTCAAGCCCTCTCTGAGCTTTAGACAAAGGATCAATCAAGAAATAACATGGTCTTCAACTTGTCTAATCTCTCAAACATCCACAATGGATCAAAAAGAACTCCCACTTCAAGTATTAAGCACAAGGCTGCTCCCTTCTAGGTGGATCAAGTCTCAAGATCGACAGTGTCACCAAATTAGGATTTTGGTCGACCAGGGCCTCCAGATGGAAATTTTCATCTGGGCACAAGGCAATGATCCAAAACATGACCTAATATACTCCATGGAACCTCATGGACCCATGCATCAAGTCAATTTTGCCTCAGGGGATGCATTCATCAAAAATCAGGAATTAGGGTTTCTTGACCTAATTCACTCCTAAGTTGACTTTTGGGACAAACCATGAGCCAAGACCTCAAGACATGATTTGAGGGTCTCTAATATACCATATTGATCCATTTGGAACAATGGATTGATCCAAGAAGCTTGAGCAACAAGTTTCATTTTCATCTGCACCACAATTAGGGTTTTAAGGGAAAAGTCAACTGTAACTTTGACTTTTGACCAAGACATGCTCCCAAACCCTAATACATGATTGAATATACCCTATGACACCCATGGAACATGTCCATTAAGTTTGATTTAGGTCAAGGACATGATTTCCTGAAGAATTGCACAGTTTGGAATTCATCTGATAAAAAGTCAACTGTGCACAAAAGTCAACTTTGACTTTTTGAGATTTTTCACCAAAATGGATTTTTAACCCTAAAATGATGTTAATGTATGATTTGAATCATCATTCATCAAGAAAAATCAAGAAAAGTGAGATAACTTGTAAAAGGGGTAACCATAAAACTTAGAAATTTTTCTAAGTTAAAAATAAAGTGGCAAAGGTACCAACTTTGGAGGACCATAACTCCTAAACCACAAGGCCATTTTTTCTCATCCAAAGATGGATTTGTAGCCCTCATTATCACCTACAAAAACTTCAACTACAAGTCATTCCAATTCATTAAGGATTTTGAGTTATGGAGTGATCAAAGTGGCTGAAAAGTAAAAAAGTCACTTTTTCCAACACTTAGTGAAATTTTCACTAAGTCAGAATTCTGCTTCACTTTTTGCCAAATGTAGGGGGATTTTTCACTTGGAATCAAAAGATATCAAAACCAAACTTGTTCAAACAGTTGTTGTATCATGTAAGAGCTTTCCAAAATGGCCAAGAACATTGCCAAATTCAACCTACATCATTAGATACAACATTGGCAAGTTGCCTTGCTGAAATCTGTCAAAGCAAGGCAGAATTTGCACTTTGGCTCGATTTTCCAAAATCAGCCAATTGCAATTGCTCCAATCCACTTGGACACCTCAGAGGATTGAATCCAAAGGGGACAATCACTGAGCCAAGCCTCCAAGGTCCAAGGAACAAAGAATAGCATATTGAACCTAGAATTGCCAAAATAGGGACAAAACTTCAAATTTGGAATGAGGCATTCAATGGAACCATCAAGGTGGCATGGACTGAGCCATTCTCATCTGAAATTAGTCAAGACTTATCCAAGACCAAGGGGACCAAAGCTCTGTGCCCTAACCTCTAGTCAATGGCTAGAGGAGACTTTCATTTCCATTGGCCAACATTGAGGGAACCTACTTACCAGCTGCCATGCACTATTCCTTGCAAAACAAACTTGCTCTACTATAAATAAAGCTCAATTGTGGTCAGTTTAAGTACATTAAAGCCATCTAACAGATGCTTTCCTCAAAATCTCTTTCTCTTGGCAAAAATGCCTTTCTTAGCAAGGTAGCTATCAGGTTTTGAGTTTGAGAGCAATTCTGCACAAACCAATCACTCACACACCTCACATACATCACATATGAGCTGATCAAACACTCACATAACTTCTGAAACATCAATTTCACAAAATCACTTGCCATCCACACAAGTTTGAAGTGAAGTTGCAGCTGAGATGCCATAAACTGATCCAGTCCATTTCAATTCAATCCAAGTGTTCAAACACACTCCATATGGTGTAGGGAAGCTGTCCAGATCATCACAACTTGTCTGTAACACCTCCAACTCAAAATCACATCTGCTCTTGCTGTCACGACTTGGAGGTAAGCCTAAACTTGGGCATCTCTCAATCTATGCATATTTCCTCGCACAATAATTTGGCCATATGTTCATAATCATGCATGGAATATTTTCCCTCAATTAATTGCATTGTTTGAATCGTGTATCAAAAATCCTAGCCTTCATGCAGAAATTAGGGTTCTTGAGGTTTCTTCGTGATTTCATGTTTTGTGTTTGATTTAAATGAAATTAAAGTACATAGACATGATCTTGAGGTTAAGGCGAGCATAATGATATGTGGATTGCATGTTATAATTATGTATTCAGTGAGATTGGATGGAAAATGCAAATCTGGGCAAACTGAAAAACGCGCGTGTTCTTGGTGTTGTTCTTGGCGCCATTTTCATATATTTGAATATTTGAATTTTGTGATTTTGTTTAATTGATTCAAAAATTAATTTCTCTCTGAGTTTTAATGATTTTGAGTTGATTCTTTTTTTAATAATTCACAAAAATGTTAAAA
The DNA here is from genome assembly GCA_022829125.1 of Lathyrus tuberosus. Classification (NCBI taxonomy): domain Eukaryota; kingdom Viridiplantae; phylum Streptophyta; class Magnoliopsida; order Fabales; family Fabaceae; genus Lathyrus; species Lathyrus tuberosus. The sequence goes on from JALAZF010000111.1 coordinate 14,110,131, forward strand.
TATTTTATTTTCCCAAAAAATCCCAAAAATATTATTTATTTTATATAATTGATATTTTTGCAAAGAATTAATATTTTAATTGTTTTTAACATTTGAAATATTATTTCCACAATGATTTTGCAACTTTTAATGCTTTCTAATTATTTTGTAGGTCAATACTTAATTTTTGAAGCATTAATCCAAGATCACAATTTGTTTCCCATGTGTAAAACAATTTTTGATCATTTTAATTGAATTTTTATTCAATTAAATACATTTTTGAAAACAAATTAGGGTTTTGGATTAATTCAACCCTCATAAATCATTTTCAAAATACTTTGGGCCTCTTGAGAGAGTGTAAGACCCATCCCCCCTTGTACAAAAACCTTTTGGGCCTCACTCATTGTATAAGTCCCTCTGTACAAGTAAACGGCGCGATCGTCGCCCGTTTAAAAATAAAAATCATCTGGTCCTCTCCTTGAGCTATAAGACCCATTCAAAACACTTTGGGCCTCTATTAGAGTGTAAGACCCAATCCTTTTTTTGACCAAATTATCTTTGGGCCTCACTTATTGTATAAGTCCCGATACCGTCAAAAAAACAAACGGCGCGATCGTCGCCTTTTCAAAAATCATCTGGGCCTACCCTCGAGTAGTAAGACCCATTTCTTTTTCTTTAAAACACTTTGGGCCTCTTGAGAGAGTGTAAGACCCATCCCTTTGTACAGAAAACCTTTTTGGGCCCCAGTCACTTGTATAAGTCCCGCTGTACAAAGTCAAACAGTGCGCTCACTGATAAAACCCTGGGCCTCTCCTTGAGCTGTAAACCCCAAATCTTTTTTTTTCAAAGCACTTTCTCCTTTGATTTTGAATATACTATTGTTTTCAATCTTTCTTTGTTGAACAACTAACCAAACAACATGGAAGCACTCCAACCGAGTAAGTGGTTATCGCTTTCATTTACTGCTTTCATATTATAAACTGTATTGTAGGGCTGCTCACTGTAAGTCTCCTTTCATAAACTCATATCTACTGTGTAATAATAGTATAGATATTTCGAGTTTCCCCGGCAACTACGTCTAGAACTAGGTGACGCCGTTTCACTTATTCGTAGAAATAGACGCCTAGATCCCCAATAGGAGTACCAGATACAGTCTTCTCTTCGGCTGTCCTCCTTAGGAATTGTCAAGGAACTCTATTCCCAAAGATGAATGTATTCTCCGTGAATGGCATCTTTGAGTTTCTTCCAAATTCTCGAACTTTCCTGACTTGATCTATTCCTTGTGGATAGCTTGCCTTGAATGTCTCGGGGTTTGGGTACCCACTACGGTCATAATCTTGGACCTTAACTAAGGGACCCTCTTTCAAAGCTAAAAGTCGCTGGATAGTAAACCTCGCACGTTTACCAGTGGTTTTCATCTTTAAAAGAGTTATCTCTCCTAATGGAAAGGAGATGATAGACCCACGGGCTTCTTAAAAGCATCGGCCTCCTCTTGGGCATTATTCAAGGACACTACGGCTTCTTAGAAGTATTCACAGCCTCCTCTTAGGCTTCGTATAATGATCTCTTCCTCCGGGAATGATAGCCTCCTCTTGGGCTTCGTACAAGGACCCGTCGGCTTCTTAAAAGATTCCAGCCTCCTCTTGGGCTTCGTACAAATTGTCCCGACGACCTCCTAGAGGTATAGGAATAGAACCTAGTCATCCTCATAGAACAGTCCTTTCATAGAGTCTACTACTGTTTCTCGAAGCATAGTTCAAAAGATAAAACTCTAGACTTGGACAGTCTAACTTCCTTGAGTCTCAAAGACATTCTCAAGCACCCTTCGTTAAATAGGAAGGAAACCCGCAGACTCAGATAGTCTCAATACCCTTTGGATTTCCCGTTTCCTCAAAGAAAAGGAAATATCCCTGATCCTCAAATTAAATCCCTGTGTACAGTGTTACTCATATAAGAACTGATTTTCTCTTTTAAATCAGTATATTGGATCTGTCACTCAACTGAAACAGTTACAATAGCCTCCATCTCGGGCTTCGTACGAGATACCAAAATTCTCCTCAGTGGAGTCAAAACAGCCTTTTAGCCTCTCTCTCAAGCTTTGTATGAGACACAAAAGATTCCCTCGTTGAGTCAATCACCCTTTTTTTGCCTCCATCTCGGGCCTCGTACGAGATATAAATCCCTTAAGCAAGAGTCGAACTCTTTGCTAGCCTCCTCTTAGGCTTTGTATAACGATATGCCCCACCGGGTCAAAAACTTTTAGCCTCTCTCTCGGGCTTTATACGAGACACAAATTAGCCTCCTCTTAGGCTTTGTATAATGATTTTCCTAGCAGAAATTAGCCTCCTCTTAGGCTTTGTATAAGAAAACCACTGGTTGATCCAATCGACCTTTTAGCATCAAAGCTGTGCCTCGTTCACAGTACACAAACATCAACAACTCCTTTCCCTTCATCTAATCGCTGTAAGCGGCAAGCCTCTGGATCATCTATATCCATGCCACTGTCCCTCTTTTAGCATGAGAAATTCCTAAGGAAAGATGGCATTGCTCTACACTGAGTTAAAGTCTTCTCCTTCAGGTTAAAACCCTTTCTTCAGAAATTATGGCATTGCTCGGATCAGCGTATCCCAGTTAAAGTAATTCTCCTTCTCCCCTCTTTAGAGATGACAAATTCTCTCTAAAGTCGAGGTCTTTTAGCTTCACATCTTGGGCTTTGAACAAGATACAAATCACCTTTCGCTTCACGTCTTGGGCTTTGAACAAGACACCAAAAACCAATTTAACTACGAACGCTCTGATTTCCCTGTTTCGGTAAACGGGAATACGTAGGCATAAGATCGAAAGAAAAGATCTTAGCGAGCACAATCAACAAAAAACCCAAATCCCATATCTCCATCAATTAAAAGCAGTAATTCAAAAGCATCAGTCCTAACATCCTAATCCTTATTCCCCGCCAGAAACCCTTTGCCTAGAAAAAAGAAAGAAAGAATCGTATTGGCAAAATACGAATAACCAGTACAAAAGCCCCCCCACATTGATAGCATCCGTAACCTAACAGACCGCTGTTTAAACTCAGTATGCAAGCAGGGTTAATTGGAGACATCTATTTCCCTTCCTTATTCAGCTCACAATAGGATAAAAAATGAATCGACCTGTAGTTTTAAGCTCAACCGCAGAGAGCGACCAGCGCTTAAGAACCGCGTCCAAAATCGCTCGCTACAGAAAAGTGGCGCCCACCGTGGGGCCGTTCACTGACTTTCTACTTCTCTTGTGTGAAAAATTACACAAATGGCGACTCTGCTGGGGAGTCTCCTTTTCTGCCTTAGGGCATCATCCCCGTTTTCTACGGAAAATGGGAACTCTACCGAAGAGAAAGATTGACCTATGCTGGTCCATCTCTTAGGCAGGGAACCACAGATTGGGGCTTCCGTCGGGGAACCCATTTTTGTCAGGAACTTAAGATTCATAGCTTTATAAGTCTAGGATGATTAGGACAAATATATATACTGCTTTTCCTAATTGCTATACGTGTTTATTTTTCTGCTACTGGGAATGCGTGTGATGTCGCATGTGGTGAGATTGAGTATACACTTAAGAAAAGCCAACCTTTTTCGTAGTGCGGAAGCTATCGGAAATAGATGTTACGCGATACTACCCTCATTTGAGGCTGGTGATCTATTCTCGGTGAATAGCACTTACTCTAAGATTGCACACAACTCGCTGGCGATCTGCTTGTTGTCTGCCTTCCTGGGAGGAGCTGATGATAATGAGTACAGGTACAAAAATCACCATAGTATAAACCTTTGGGGATGGGTAGAGCCTTGACTTCATGACAACGACCCTCTGACCCCATGTTTTTTCTATGTTTTTGTGTGCTGCATTCATGCATTCATTTAATAAAACATTAAAACATTCAAAAAAAATTTCTCTTCTAGTCTCTCTGTTTTTCAAATTAAGCTAAGACTGTGATTGCAAATATCAGAGAAAAGGATTGCATTAATGGATTTCGGTAGAAGGAGAACTCACCAGTATACCTTCAAGGTTCCAAAACTAGGGGATTTGAGAAAGTTAGCGAGGATGATCGTTAACCCAGAGGCTTTCAGAGCCAAGCACGGTGGTTTACTACCACTGTTAAGAGTCCATGTGATTAAGGGGATCATGGACGCGCTCATTCAGTTCTACGATCCGGTTTATCATTGTTTCACATTCCCGGATTACCAGCTGGCACCAACGCTGGAGGAGTATTCTCATCTGACTGATTTACATATCACAGATCGAGCTTCATTTTCTGGACTGGAAGAAATTCCAAAGAATCAGACTATTGCAAGAGCAATTCATTTGGACGAGTCTGAGGTCAGGACTCACATGACTACTAAGGGTGGCATCCAAGGTTTGCCAGCCCAATTCTTGACAAAGAAAGCTCTGTACTTCGCTAGTATAGGGAACGAGACTGCTTTTGAAAGCATCTTTGTCTTGCTCACCTACGGATTATTTTTGTTTCCCAACATCAATAACTTCGTCGATATCAACGCTATTAAGGTTTTTCTCATTGGAAATCCTGTGCCGACTTTGCTCGCAGATGCGTATCATTCTGTACACTTGGGAAATTTGTACAGCGGAGGGGAGATCACATGCTATGTACCTTTGCTCTACAAATGGTTTATCTCGCACTTGCCCAAGTCTGCTGCTTTTTGGGATTGCAAGAGTGTCTTACGTTGGTCGCAGAAGATCATGTCCCTCACCAACTCTGATATAGATTGGTGTAATAGGATTTATGAGGGAATCAGAATCATTGACCGTTGTGGAAACTTCCCCAGCGTACCCCTCATAGGAACTAAAGGAGGAATCAACTATCATCCGATATTAGTTCTTCGTCAATTTGGATACCCGATGAGACACATCCCACTGGGTGCTCATCTGGAAGGTCTTTTCTTCAAAGAAGGAGAAAGTGACAAAGCACTAAAGATGGAAATAGTGCAAGCTTGGAAACATGTTCATAAGAAAGGACGAGAGTCTCTGGGAAAACCGGACTGTGTCTCGGTGGAGCCTTATCTCCATTGGGTACAAACTAGAGCTCTCAAGCTGAAGATGCCTTATCCTCGTTACGGAATTCTTCTGGCGAGGGAAACTGTCATGTACTTCATGACGGAAACTGAAAAGCTTCAGGTTACTCTCAACAAAGTTCAAAAGGAAAGAAGATCTTGGAAGAACAAGTACCGCACCCTCGACGTAGAGTGTATCCAAATACAGCAACTACTAAAAGAGAAAGATGCTCTGATTGAAATTTTGGAGCAACATGCTGTAGAGAATCAAGATGACCAAAGGAATTTGCTCACTCCTTTCACTTGGCAAAGGAATGACAACCCGACAACGGCCCAAGAGCCCCGGTCAAAGAAAAGGAAGATATCAGAATCAGCACCCGGTTTCTCCTCAGAGAGGACTCGGGACCCATTAGTTTAGGTTTCTGTTTCTGCACTTTGTAATCTACTGTATTTACATTTCTGTAATCCTTTGGAATTCAATAAAAAAGGGTTTCCCCACTGTTTGATATTTGCAATCTAATTGTCGAAGTTTATTTTGATTAAACCAAAGAAACAACAATTAATATAATCATTGCATTCATCATTCTCACATCGCGTATTCTCCTTACCTACGAATCTCACGTTTGTGTCTCGATTCTAGAGTCAAACTGTCTCATTCGTATAATACTCGGGCCAATCGTCAGAAAAAGATGGATGATCTTGAGGAAGAAAACAGAGAGTTGAAAGAAGAGATCGACGCTCTGAGAGAGGATATGAGAAAGCTTCGTAACGACATGCAAGCCATGGCAGAAGCTCAGCTACAAAGAACTGTGATCTCAGAGATCACCTCAACGCCCATCATAGAAAAGTATGATCCTAGGTATCAGATGCCGAAAGATCGTCCTTGGGGCATGCCTGTTAACTATATCCCGGAAGGATATGTTCCGCCGATCACTGAAGATCAGGGAATCGCAACAGAAGCCGCGGGGCCTGAAGGTTACAAACTTCGGGAAAGCGAAGATGCCAGGGGCATACTCAAGACTCCTGAAGGTTACAAACTTCGGGAGGCGCCAAGACTTACTGCCGTAGTCACGGTACCACCCCCTGTGGTGCACACTGTCCCGGAAGGACAGATTCCACAGACACCTTCTGGTAAGAAGGAAACTATGTTTGACAGAATGGATGAATTCCAGGAGCAGTTCTTGGAAATGCAGAAAGAGCTGCAAGCCATTCGCGGTCAGGATCTTTTTGGAAATGACGCCGTAGATCTCTGCTTGGTCCCAAATGTGAAAGTCCCGCACAAGTTCCAAGTGTCCGACTTTGAAAAATACAAGGGTAACTCTTGCCCTCAGAGCCATCTGGTGATGTACGCTCGGCAGATGTCAGCCCAGACGGAGAATCAGGACCTACTGATTCACTACTTCCAGGATAGTTTGACCGGTGCCGCACTCAAATGGTACATGGGTTTAAACCGTGCCACGATCAATACATTCAGAGATCTTGGTACTGCCTTCGTCCAACAATACAAGTACAATTTGGACATGGCACCCGACAGAGATCAACTCAGATCAATGTCGCAAAAGGAAAAGGAAACCTTTAAGGAGTATGCTCAAAGGTGGCGTGAAATTGCCGCTCAAATTTGTCCACCTCTTAAGGAAAAAGTGATGACAAAAATCTTCTTAAAGACCTTAAGCTCATTTTACTATGACCGAATGATTGCCAGTGCACCCAGTGATTTCACCGAAATGGTCGGCATGGGTGTACGTCTTGAGGAAGCCGTCCGAGAAGGACGTTTGGTAAAAGACACTGGATTGACGAGCGGTACTAAAAAATACGGTAGTGCTCTCCCTAAGAAAAAAGAGCAAGATATTGGGAATATCTCTCTCGGAAAGCAAAGGCGTCGTTATCAGCCAGTAGCAGTTGTTACTCCTGCTATCGGCCCCGCGCCTGTTCCTATGTATCAACCTCAGGTTGCGCAGAGCCAACCTGACCAACAAAGGACACAACAGCCTCTTCAGCAGGCTCGTCCTCCATATGACAACAACCGTACAACACGGCCACCAGGATTTGATCCTATACCCGTAACGTACGCAGAGCTGTTTCCGTTACTGCTGGCTAAGGGGCACATCCAGACTAAGTCTCCCCTTTCAGTTCCGGAAAATCCGCCTTTCTGGTTTAAGGTGGATCAAACATGCCCTTATCATCAAGGAGGTTCAGGGCATAACATTGAGACTTGTCTCAATTTCAAATCCGACGTGCAAAAGCTTGTTAGGAGCGGGCTCTTATCTTTCAAAGATACGAATCCCAATGTTCTTACGAACCCGCTGCCTCAACATGAGAAAGCTGCAGTCAATCTGATTGAGAAAGAGACTAACAATGTCTATCAAATTCACGATGTACTCTTATTGGGGACCAATCTGGTCAAGATGCATTGTAGACAGAGTGGATATGGCCATGTGCCACCTCATAATTATCACCAGTGTGATATCTGCTCTAAAGATAACCAGGGGTGTTCTGTAGTGCAATCAGCTCTACAGGAACAAATGGATCTTGGATGGATCCAAGAGCACCGAGTTCGTGGAGTTAACATGGTTTACACGAATTCCAACGTCATTCAAAACCACGACATCCGTGTGATGAATGTCAACTTGGTGGCGATGCACTCAAGGCAAAGCCAGTATCATAATCTGCCGCGGCACGATTACAGTTCCTGTCTGATTTGCTCGGTAAACAAACAGGGATGCTCTTTCATACAAGAGGCCCTCCAGCGTCAGATGGATCTTGGATGGATCCAAGACTACCATGACAGGAACTCCTATCAAATCAACATGGTTCAAATCTTTGACATTCGCATGATGAATACCAACCTGGTAGAGTTACATGCTGAGCAGGTCCGACTCGGATTCTTAATATCACATGATTATCAAAACTGTAAAGCGGGTTGCGAAAACGATCGAGGTTGTACCCTTGTCCAGGAGGCACTTCAGCACTTGTTAAACCACTGGTGAATGCCAATCTATATGGACGAAGATACTCAACGGATTAGTATCAATAACAGGAATCCTACTCGTCGTCAAAGTCAGGATGTCCGATCAATGGAAGGTAACCTAGTAAGGTTACATTGTATTCAAAGTGGGCGTGGCCAGGTGCCACCACACAACTATGACAGTTGTAGCGTCTGTTCGAAAAGTAACCAAGGGTGTTACCTTATGAGAGCAGCTCTTCAGGGTCAGATCGATCACGGAGAAATTCGTCCATATCCAGGTCCAGGACCCATCATTTGGTCGCCGAACTACCTTGCCGATCAAGTTGAGGATGTTGTCACGATCTCTGGTCATCGCAGGACCAGGGATGTTTTTGCCATCATCCCTCTACTTGACAAATCTAGAGTTCCCAACCGGGAACGGATCAAGGTTACTTATGATGGTCAGAAAAATCAGAAGGTTCCCATAGTCATCTATCTACCGGGGCCATTACCGTATGAATCAGCTAAGGCGATCCCTTACAAATACGGTGCAACAATAATCGAGAATGGAAAGGAAATTCCATTACCCTCCGTCGTGAATATTGCAGACATCAGTCGTGTAACACGGAGCGGTCGAATCTTCAACCGAGGGGTTGGAGAATCCAACAAAGAAAAGGAACTTCCGGCGGAAATTCCTGATCCACCAGTCAGTCAATCTGGTAATCCCGACTTTTCAAAAGACAAAGATGAGATGCTAAAGCTCATCCAAAGGAGTGAATATAACATTGTTGATCAACTGTTACAGACTCCTTCAAAGATCTCAGTATTATCGCTGTTACTCAGTTCAGAAGCACACAGAGAGGCTCTACAGAAAGTCTTGGAGCAAGCCTTTGTGGAACAGGATGTAACAATCAGACAATTCGATAGCATTGTCTCTAACATCACTTCCTGCAATAATTTGGGATTTAGTGATGAGGAATTACCTGAAGAGGGTCGTCGTCATAACACGGCGCTCAACATTACAGTTAACTGCCAAGGCGATGCTTTAGACAACGTACTGGTAGACACAGGGTCAGCCCTGAATGTTATGCCGAAGTCCACTTTGACGCAATTATCATTTAAGGGCCCTCCGATGAGAGTCAGCGAGGTCATCGTCAAAGCATTCGACGGATCCAGAAAAATAGTTATCGACGAAGTTGATCTTCCCATAACTATCGGTCCTCACACTTTCCAAGTCACTTTCCAGGTCATGGACATCCAGGCAACGTACAGTTGTTTATTAGGAAGACCTTGGATACATCAGGCTGGGGCGGTTACTTCCACCCTCCACCAAAAGCTAAAGTTCGTCCAGAACTGCCAACTCATCGCAGTCTGCGGGGAGCAGGCCTTGCTGGTGAGTAACTTGTCATCATCTACTTGTGTGGAACCCGAGGAGATTATTGGAACTTAGTTCCAAGCGCTATCGGTGAGCAAGAACGATCAATCCGAAGAAGGAACTTCAATTTCTTCATACAAAGATGCTATCAAAGCGGTCGAGAGTACCGATACAAAAGGATGGGGATGGCTTGTCATTCCTATTGACAATAAAACAAAGAAGGGTCTTGGTTTTTCTGCAACCTGTACCCAGACGGCCGCCAACGATGAAAGTATTCATCCCCTTCAAAACTTCTTCCACAGTGGAGGTTTTCTCCACCCAGTGTCTCAGACAGTTCATGCTATCAATGAGGAAGATCCCTCTGACACAGATGAAGAGTGGAAGTCCTACCTTAACAAGGACGACTATATGTCTCAGGAAGAGGTGCCTATGCCTTTTTGCTTTCCTACAGAAAGTCCGAGATTTATACCAAGATCAGATGTCGAAATGATCTACGGAGATTGTGATCCGGAAGGATGTCGTGCTCCGCCAAATTCATTAGAGGAAGACACTCTGATGAAAGAAAACTTTGATCACAATTACTATGGCCCGATGGATGGTCTGCCAATGTGGCAGCCTTACCCAGGAAACTTGGGGCAAGAAAGTCAGCCGAGTAATGAAACTCAGCTGAGCGTCATTGAACAGAATACCTGTGTCCCCGCCATGTCATGGGATCAACACTCAGGTCATTCGGAAACTACTCAACATGAAGATGAATTCGCAACGTTTGCAGGACTTGAATTCATCAATTATGCTTTTCCCGAGGTCAACATCATCGAGAGGGATGACTTCTCTAGTTCCAAAGAAGTTTGGGACACTTTGGGACAACCAAGTGGAAAATACGAATTTATGGTCAAGTACACTGCTCCTGAGAGCTCTCGTATCAGGCTCAAAGATATCCAGCCAACTGGATGGGGAGATACAACTGAGAGCACAAATGCTATGCAAAATGCAACAGAGGAATCCTCCTACGAAAATTCTGCCTGGGAAACAGATTCCAATGATCCTGCTCCACCAGAAATCAGCGTCATTTCTGAAGACAAATCAAGGAAGGTGCCAGACTTTGTGATTCACCGAGGAGTTCGCCGCCAATGGGTTGCCGTCGAGGTTCCGAAGGTCGTTCGTCAGTCAAAGTAATTGCCATCTTTAACCTTTCACCCTGCCCAGGTGAAACAGATGTTTTGATAGGGCTCGCTTTCTGTAAATTTCCCTCTTCGCTTTGCCCAAAGCGACAGAGTTTTGTTTTATAGGGCTGTAGTTTCAAGATTCGACTTGTTCATTAATAAAATAACGTCGTTCTGTAATTTCCGCATTAATTGCTGTTTTCTCTTTTTGCTTTTTCAGAAAATGGTAATCCTAAAAAAACATTCAATAATAAAAACAAGCAGTAAAATAAATACACTGCACACACTTGCATTTTCTCTATCTTTTCTAAACACGAATCATCACGTCATGCAGATTGCTTGTTTTATACCCTGTTGAAACATACGATCCAATGCCTTCTTCCAACTTTGAGTTCCCGGTTTTCGAGGCTGAAGAAGAAGTTGACAAAGAGATTCCAGAAGAGATCTCCCGACTACTCAGACAAGAGGAAAGGTCCATTGAACCTCACAAAGAACCGTTGGAAACGGTAAACTTGGGTTCAGAAAAAGAGAGAAAAGAAATCAGGATCGGAGCACTGCTCAGTCCAACTGTCAAAGAGGGTTTGATAAAGTTTTCTCAAAGAATTCCCCGATGTGTTCGCTTGGTCCTATCAGGATATGCCAGGGTTGGATACCAGCATCGTGGAACATCACTTACCGTTGAGATCGGAATGTCCGCCAGTAAAGCAAAGGTTGAGACGCACTCACCCGGACATGGCCATCAAAATCAAAGAGGAGGTACGGAAACAGATCGACGCGGGTTTCCTCGCTACATCTGAATATCCTCAATGGTTAGCCAACATCGTACCCGTTCCCAAAAAGGATGGAAAGGTCAGAATGTGTGTTGATTACAGAGATCTAAACAAGGCAAGTCCAAAGGACGACTTTCCTTTACCGCACATTGACATGCTGGTAGACAGTACAGCAAAGTTCAAAGTTTTCTCCTTCATGGATGGATTCTCGGGCTATAACCAGATCAAAATGGCGCCGAAAGACATGGAGAAAACTTCGTTCATTACCCCATGGGGTACCTTTTGTTACAAGGTAATTCCGTTCGGTTTGAAGAATGCCGGGGCAACCTATCAAAGGGCCATGACTACTCTGTTTCATGACATGATACACAAAGAAATCGAGGTATATGTCGATGATTTGATTGCAAAATCAAGAACAGAGGATGAGCACGTTGAACATCTGTCAAAATTGTTCGAACGTCTAAGAAAATTCAAGCTCCGCTTGAATCCCAACAAGTGCACCTTCGGTGTCCGTTCAGGGAAACTACTAGGGTTCATCGTCAGCCAGAAAGGAATTGAAGTTGATCCTGACAAGGTCAAGGCCATTCAAGAAATGCCTTCTCCGAAAACTGAAAAACAAGTCAGAGGATTCCTGGGACGTTTGAACTACATCTCCAGATTCATATTCCTTATGACCGCCACTTGTGCGCCGATTTTCAAGTTATTGAAAAAGAACCAGGATTGCGTTTGGTCAGAAGATTGCCAAACCGCCTTCGACAGTATAAAGGAATACCTGTTGAATCCTCCGATTCTATCACCTCCAGTGGAAGGAAGACCACTGATCATTTACCTCACAGTCCTAGAGGACTCAATGGGATGTGTACTTGGCCAACAAGACGAAACTAAAAGGAAAGAGTCTGCCATTTACTATCTAAGCAAGAAATTCACCGACTGTGAAACTCGGTACACGATGCTCGAGAAAACTTGTTGCGCTTTGGCTTGGGCAGCCAAACGTCTTCGCCAGTACATGATTCGTCATACTACTTGGTTGGTCTCCGAAATGGATCCAATAAAGTACGTTTTCAAAAAACCTGCTCTCACGGGAAGGATTGCCCGTTGGCAGATGTTACTATCAGAATATGACATAGAGTACCATGCTCAGAAAGCCATTAAAGGAAGTATTTTAGCCGATCATTTGGCTCATCAACCGATTGACGATCAGGAATCAATCGGGTTTGACTTCCCAGACGAAGATGTCATGTATCTAAAGATGAAAGATTGCGATGAACCGCTACCCAGTGAAGGGCCAGAACCAGGTTCCCAGTGGGGACTTATCTTTGACGGAGCAGTCAATCATTATGGAAATGGAATTGGGGCAATCATTGTTACCCCTCAGGGTTCCCACATTCCTTTCACTGCCAGACTTACGTTCAAATGTACGAACAACGAGGCCGAATACGAAGCATGTATCATGGGTCTCGAAGAAGCGATTGATTTAAGGATCAAAAACTTTGACGTATACGGCGACTCAGCGCTGGTTATTAACCAGATAAAAGGAGATTGGAACACATACCAATCAGGATTGATTCCTTACAAAGACTATGCAAGGAGGTTGTTACCCTTCTTCAACAGAGTCGACTTTCATCACATCCCTCGTGATGAGAATCACATGGCTAATGCATTAGCCACTCTCTCTTCCATGATTAGTGGAGGTCGATGGAATGACGTACCTAAGATCGACATCATGCGCCTTGAACGGCCCGCTTACATCTTCGCGATTGAAGCAGTCATAGACGACAGACCTTGGTATCACGATATCAAATGCTTCCTTCAGAAACAAGAGTACCCATCTGGGGCACTCAGAAAAGATAGGAAAACCCTCAGAAGATAGGCTGGAAACTTCTTCCTGAGCGGTGACACTCTTTATAAGAGAAATTTTGACATGGTTTTGCTCCGATGTGTCGACAGACCAGAAGCAGACATGCTCATGAAAGAAATTCATGAAGGATCCTTTGGCACTCATGCCAACGGACACACAATGGCGAGAAAAATTCTCAGGGTTGGGTATTATTGGTTGACCATGGAATCCGACTGCTACAAGTACATGAGGAGGTGTCACAAGTGTCAGATATACTCCGACAAAATTCATGTACCGCCATCACATCTCAAAATTCTTTCTTCCCCGTGGCCATTTTCCATATGGGGAATCGATATGATTGGTATGATTGAGCCCAAGGCTTCAAACGGACATCGGTTCATCCTGGTAGCCATTGACTATTTCACCAAGTGGGTCGAAGCAGCGTCATTCGCCAATGTAACCCGACAAATGGTGGTCCGATTTATCAAAAACAATATCATCTGCCGTTACGGTGTTCCAAGCGAGATCATTACTGATAATGGATCTAACTTGAACAATAAGATGATGAAAGAGTTGTGTGCAGAGTTCAAGATTGAACACCATAACTCATCTCCCTACCGACCCAAGATGAACGGAGCGGTAGAGGCGGCTAACAAGAACATCAAGAAGATCGTTCAAAAGATGGTTGTAACCTATAAAGACTGGCACGAGATGTTACCTTTTGCTCTTCATGGTTATCGCACATCTGTCCGCACTTCAACAGGGGCTACCCCTTTCTCTCTAATATATGGCATGGAGGCAGTTCTCCCCATAGAAGTAGAGATCCCATCAATCCGGGTATTGATGGAAGCTAAGCTCACCGAAGCTGAATGGTGTCAAAGTCGACACGACGAACCGAACTTAATCGAAGAAAAGAGAATCACGGCACTATGCCACGGTCAGTTGTATCAATAGAGAATGAAGAGGGCATTCGACAAAAAGGTCCGACCTCGTGTTTTCAGGAAAGGAGACCTCGTGCTCAAGAAGATACAATCATTTCTCACTGACTCTCGGGGCAAATGGACCCCGAATTATGATGGCCCCTATGTGGTCACGAAAGCTTTCTCAGGCGGCGCCTTGAGACTTGCAACCATGGACGGAGAGGAATTTACCTACCCCACGAATGTTGATGTAGTCAAGAAATACTTCGCCTAAAACTAAAAAAAAAAAACGTCTCGGTGGATTGAAAACCCGAAAGGGCGGTCCAGGCAAAAGTTAGAGACATGAAAAAAAAAGAATCATCCCGATGGATTGGAAATCTCATAGTACAATCCAGGCAAAAATTAGGGATAATGGCAAGTAACTATGTTCAACAGAGGCAAGTCCCTTAGCAGCAGTTACAGCATCACCTATCGGAGGAAATCTCCAGTCAAAGGTCATCTTCGACAGAAGCTCAGGATGTCCCGAATTCAAAGTTGGTAGAAGGATAGTGGTCGTTATGTTTCAACGTAGCCCTTTTCCCTGTAAATTACCATTTTCGAACTTTGTATATACTCTTTGGAATCACGCGTTTGGCTGATCTCCATCTTATCAATAAAATTTGAGCCTTTGTGCTTTTTTTTGTAATTCTTAACTTGTTTTAGCTTTACAGAACGAAGTTGTTTAAACTTAATCAGCGATTCTTGAAATAAAACAAAAATGAATTTACTTGTTAAAACTTTTTCTGCTTTTAAAATAAAGATGGCAATTTCTTTTGACTGTTGAACATCAGAAGAACATCGATTGCTTCTCCCGAAGTAAGCGAACTTCAAAGTGCAGAATCAAAGTACTCCTTCTAAGCCAGTATGCCTGAATGAAGGGATCAACTGTGTCAGAGACCTTGTTTCGTCTGACATCCTCGGTCGAGTTCTCATCTCTTAAGCCCGATCAACATAGCTCCCCGCGTGGACTATGTCTCCTAAGCAAGGTGGAATTGCTATCTTGAACCAGCGATATCTCTATATGCCCCGCGATGGCCGAGTATCCAATTGTGTTCATCTGTATGTCACGTCTGTTTTGTCAGCATAAACATACATACTTCATGCATTTTTTATTTGCATTTACATTTCATATTGCATCACTATCACTTGAGTCGGTCTTGTCCCCTAGTGATAAACAGTTTTCTCAATCGAGTTTGTCAGTTCTTTCCTCGTCAGGAAGTGTTGCGTCTGCACAATCTCGCCACCAGTGTATCTTTAGATCAGAGTCGGCACTTGGCCACTTTGATAACTTGAACCTCTGAAAGATCAGAGAACCTTCAACAAATGTCACTCTTCGCCATTGAAGATGATATCCTCGCTTTCCCGGATTAAGGAAAATCCCCAGAGAAAGCCTCGTGATCAGAGATTCGGCAGCATACCAGTTTTGCTCCGAAAGGACCGCTGATGAAAAGGTCATTGGCACCTCAAAATTGGACCCCATCATATGGCATTTCTCCGGGAAGATCCCGAGAAAAGTATGATGTAACCCTAAACGAAAACAGTCTCTCAAGAGACTCGCTTTCCCCAGTAAAGTCGACAAATGGCGTCTCCAAAACAGAGAAGTTTGTGTAACTCTACAACTCAGACGACTGGGTTCCCCAGCAAGTCTGACATCAAAACTTTTCCCACTCAAATGGCATCTCCCCAGGAAAATTCGGCGAGAAGTTTGAAGGAAAGCCGCTACGAATAGCGTCCCTTGTCAGTAAAGTTTATTGACAAAAGAAACTAAGACCAGTTCCTTGGTAGGAAACCAGGATCGAGGGGAAGTTTAAATCAGAAACTAAGACCAGTTCCTTGGTAAGAAACCAGGATCGATGGGAAGTTTAAATCAGAAACTAAGACCAGTTCCTTGGTAGGAAACCAAGAACGAGGGGAGGTTTATTTCAAAAGAAAACTGAGACCAGTTCCTTGGCTGAAGACCAGGATCGAGGGGAAGTTTACCTTTTCTAAGCATTATTGCTTAGTTAAAGAAGATGAATGTGTAAGCTACCATTCATAACCACCATCAAAATTTCGGATATTCCGATATTTAATCCTCTTGCACCCCGAATGCTCGAATCCCTTCGTCATTCATACCTTCGGGTCCAAGAAGATTAAATAGGGGCATCTGTAATACCCCAAATATTGACCACTAAGATTCCCATCATTGTGTCAATCATCATCACAATATGGATGTACCTTTATGCTTCATCAGTCTCCCAAAGATGGGTGAGCATCCAATACAATCAAAATTAGGGTTTCAAGCCCTCTCTGAGCTTTAGACAAAGGATCAATCAAGAAATAACATGGTCTTCAACTTGTCTAATCTCTCAAACATCCACAATGGATCAAAAAGGACTCCCACTTCAAGTATTAAGCACAAGGCTGCTCCCTTCTAGGTGGATCAAGTCTCAAGATCGACAGTGTCACCAAATTAGGATTTTGGTCGACCAGGGCCTCCAGATGGAAATTTTCATCTGGGCACAAGGCAATGATCCAAAACATGACCTAATATACTCCATGGAACCTCATGGACCCATGCATCAAGTCAATTTTGCCTCAGGGGATGCATTCATCAAAAATCAGGAATTAGGGTTTCTTGACCTAATTCACCCCTAAGTTGACTTTTGGGACAAACCATGAGCCAAGACCTCAAGACATGATTTGAGGGTCTCTAATATACCATATTGATCCATTTGGAACAATGGATTGATCCAATAAGCTTGAGCAACAAGTTTCATTTTCATCTGCACCACAATTAGGGTTTTAAGGGAAAAGTCAACTGTAACTTTGACTTTTGACCAAGACATGCTCCCAAACCCTAATACATGATTGAATATACCCTATGACACCCATGGAACATGTCCATCAAGTTTGATTTAGGTCAAGGACATGATTTCCTGAAGAATTGCACAGTTTGGAATTCATCTGATAAAAAGTCAACTGTGCACAAAAGTCAACTTTGACTTTTTGAGATTTTTCACCAAAATGGATTTTTAACCCTAAAATGATGTTAATGTATGATTTGAATCATCATTCATCAAGAAAAATCAAGAAAAGTGAGATAACTTGTAAAAGGGGTAACCATAAAACTTAGAAATTTTTCTAAGTTAAAAATAAAGTGGCAAAGGTACCAACTTTGGAGGACCATAACTCCTAAACCACAAGGCCATTTTTTGTCATCCGAAGATGGATTTGTAGCCCTCATTATCACCTACAAAAACTTCAACTACAAGTCATTCCAATTCATTAAGGATTTTGAGTTATGGAGTGATCAAAGTGGCTGAAAAGTTAAAAAGTCACTTTTTCCAACACTTAGTGAAATTTTCACTAAGTCAGAATTCTGCTTCACTTTTTGCCAAATGTAGGGGGATTTTTCACTTGGAATCAAAAGAGATCAAAACCAAACTTGTTCAAACAGTTGTTGTATCATGTAAGAGCTTTCCAAAATGGCCAAGAACATTTCCAAATTCAACCTACATCATGAGATACAACATTGGCAAGTTGCCATGCTGAAATCTGTCAAAGCAAGGCAGAATTTGCACTTTGGCTCGATTTGCCAAAATCAGCCAATTGGAATTGCTCCAATCCACTTGGACACCTCAGAGGATTGAATCCAAAGGGGACAATCACTGAGCCAAGCCTCCAAGGTCCAAGGAACAAAGAATAACATGTTGAACCTAGAATTGCCAAAATAGGGACAAGACTTCAAATTTGGAATGAGGCATTCAATGGAACCATCAAGGTGGCATGGACTGAGCCATTCTCATCTGAAATCAGTCAAGACTTATCCAAGACCAAGGGGACCAAAGCTCTGTGCCCTAACCTCTAGTCAATGGCTAGAGGAGACTTTCATTTCCATTGGCCAACATTGAGGGAACCTACTTACCAGCTGCCATGCACTATTCCTTGCAAAACAAACTTGCTCTACTATAAATAGAGCTCAATTGTGGTCAGTTTAAGTACACCAAATCCATCTAACAGATGCTTTCCTCAAAATCTCTTTCTCTTGGCAAAAATGCCTTTCTTAGCAAGGTAGCTATCGGGTTTTGAGTTTGAGAGCAATTCTGCACAAACCAATCACTCACAAACCTCACATACATCACATATGAGCTGATCAAACACTCACATAACTTCTGAAACATCAATTTCACAAAATCACTTGCCATCCACACAAGTTTGAAGTGATGTTGCAGCTGAGATGCCATAAACTGATCCAGTCCATTTCAATTCAATCCAAGTGTTCAAACACACTCCATATGGTGTAGGGAAGCTGTCCAGATCATCACAACTTGTCTGTAACACCTCCAACTCAAAATCACATCTGCTCTTGCTGTCACGACTTGGAGGTAAGCCTAAACTTGGGCATCTCTCAATCTATGCATATTTCCTCGCACAATAATTTGGCCATATGTTCATAATCAGGCATGGAATGTTTTCCCTCAATTAATTGCATTGTTTGAATCGTGTATCAAAAATCCTAGCCTTCATGCAGAAATTAGGGTTCTTGAGGTTTCTTTGTGATTTCATGTTTTGTGTTTGATTTAAATGAAATTAAAGTACATAGACATGATCGTGAGGTTGAGGCGAGCATAATGATATGTGGATTGCATGTTATAATTACGTATTCAGTGAGATTGGATGGAAAATGCAAATCTGGGCAAACTGAAAAACGCGCGTGTTCTTGGTGTTGTTCTTGGCGCCATTTTCATATATTTGAATATTTGAATTTTGTGATTTTGTTTAATTGATTCAAAAATTAATTTCTCTCTGAGTTTTAATGATTTTGAGTTGATTCTTTTTTTAATAATTCACAAAAATGTTAAAATATTTTATTTTCCCAAAAAATCCCAAAAATATTATTTATTTTATATAATTGATATTTTTGCAAAGAATTAATATTTTATTTGTTTTTAACATTTGAAATATTATTTCCACAATGATTTTGCAACTTTTAATGCTTTCTAATTATTTTGTAGGTCAATACTTAATTTTTGAAGCATTAATCCAAGATCACAATTTGTTTCCCATGTGTAAAACAATTTTTGATCATTTTAATTGAATTTTTATTCAATTAAATACATTTTTGAAAACAAATTAGGGTTTTGGATTAATTCAACCCTCATAAATCATTTTCAAAACACTTTGGGCCTCTTGAGAGAGTGTAAGACCCATCCCCCCTTGTACAAAAACCTTTTGGGCCTCACTCATTGTATAAGTCCCTCTGTACAAGTAAACGGCGCGATCGTCGCCCGTTTAAAAATAAAAATCATCTGGGTCTCTCCTTGAGCTATAAGACCCATTCAAAACACTTTGGGCCTCTATTAGAGTGTAAGACCCAATCCTTTTTTTGACCAAATTATCTTTGGGCCTCACTTATTGTATAAGTCCCGATACCGTCAAAAAAATAAACGGCGCGATCGTCGCCTTTTCAAAAATCATCTGGGCCTACCCTCGAGTAGTAAGACCCATTTCTTTTTCTTTAAAACACTTTGGGCCTCTTGAGAGAGTGTAAGACCCATCCCTTTGTACAGAAAACCTTTTTGGGCCCCAGTCACTTGTATAAGTCCCGCTGTACAAAGTCAAACAGTGCGCTCACTGATAAAACCCTGGGCCTCTCCTTGAGCTGTAAGCCCCAAATCTTTCTTTTTCAAAGCACTTTCTCCTTTGATTTTGAATATACTGTTGTTTTCAATCTTTCTTTGTTGAACAACTAACCAAACAGCATGGAAGCACTCCAACCGAGTAAGTGGTTATCGCTTTCATTTACTGCTTTCATATTATAAACTGTATTGTGGGGCTGCTCACTGTAAGTCTCCTTTCATAAACTCATATCTACTGTGTAATAATAGTATAGATATTTCGAGTTTCCCCGGCAATTACGTCTAGAACTAGGTGACGCCGTTTCACTTATTCGTAGAAATAGACGCCTAGATCCCCAATAGGAGCACCAGATACAGTCTTCTCTTCGGCTGTCCTCCTTAGGAATTGTCAAGGAACTCTATTCCCAAAGATGAATGTATTCTCCGTGAATGGCATCTTTGAGTTTCTTCCAAATTCTCGAACTTTCCTGACTTGATCTATTCCTTGTGGATAGCTTGCCTTGAATGTCTCGGGGTTTGGGTACCCACTACGGTCATAATCTTGGACCTTAACTAAGGGACCCTCTTTCAAAGCTAAAAGTCGCTGGATAGTAAACCTCGCACGTTTACCAGTGGTTTTCATCTTTAAAAGAGTTATCTCTCCTAATGGAAAGGAGATGATAGACCCACGGGCTTCTTAAAAGCATCGGCCTCCTCTTGGGCATTATTCAAGGACACTACGGCTTCTTAGAAGTATTCACAGCCTCCTCTTAGGCTTCATATAATGATCTCTTCCTCTGGGAATGATAGCCTCCTCTTGGGCTTCGTACAAGGACCCGTCGGCTTCTTAAAAGATTCCAGCCTCCTCTTGGGCTTCGTACAAATTGTCCCGACGACCTCCTAGAGGTATAGGAACAGAACCTAGTCATCCTCATAGAACAGTCCTTTCATAGAGTCTACTACTGTTTCTCGAAGCATAGTACAAAAGATAAAACTCTAGACTTGGACAGTCTAACTTCCTTGAGTCTCAAAGACATTCTCAAGCACCCTTCGTTAAATAGGAAGGAAACCCGCAGACTCAGATAGTCTCAATACCCTTTGGATTTCCCGTTTCCTCAAAGAAAAGGAAATATCCCTGATCCTCAAATTAAATCCCTGTGTACAGTGTTACTCATATAAGAACTGATTTTCTCTTTTAAATCAGTATATTGGATCTGTCACTCAACTGAAATAGTTACAATAGCCTCCATCTCGGGCTTCGTACGAGATACCAAAATTCTCCCCAGTGGAGTCAAAACAGCCTTTTAGCCTCTCTCTCAGGCTTTGTATGAGACACAAAAGATTCCCTCGTTGAGTCAATCACCCTTTTTTTGCCTCCATCTCGGGCCTCGTACGAGATATAAATCCCTTAAGCAAGAGTCGAACTCTTTGCTAGCCTCCTCTTAGGCTTTGTATAACGATATGCCCCACCGGGTCAAAAACTTTTAGCCTCTCTCTCGGGCTTTATACGAGACACAAATTAGCCTCCTCTTAGGCTTTGTATAATGATTTTCCTAGCGGAAATTAGCCTCCTCTTAGGCTTTGTATAAGAAAACCACTGGTTGATCCAATCGACCTTTTAGCATCAAAGTTGTGCCTCGTTCACAGTACACAAACATCAACAACTCCTTTCCCTTCATCTAATCGCTGTAAGCGGCAAACCTCTGGATCATCTATATCCATTCCACTGTCCCTCTTTTAGCATGAGAAATTCCTAAGGAAAGATGGCATTGCTCTACACTGAGTTAAAGTCTTCTCCTTCAGGTTAAAACCCTTTCTTCGGAAATTATGGCATTGCTCGGATCAGCGTATCCCAGTTAAAGTAATTCTCCTTCTCCCCTCTTTAGAGATGACAAATTCTCTCTAAAGTCGAGGTCTTTTAGCTTCACATCTTGGGCTTTGAACAAGATACAAATCAGCTTTCGCTTCACGTCTTGGGCTTTGAACAAGACACCAAAAACCAATTTCCTCCCATAGAATAGGAGGAACTACGAACGCTCTGATTTCCCTGTTTCGGTAAACGGGAATACGTAGGCATAAGATCGAAAGAAAAGATCTTAGCGAGCGCAATCAACAAAAAACCCAAATCCCATATCTCCATCAATTAAAAGCAGTAATTCAAAAGCATCAGTCCTAACATCCTAATCCTTATTCCCTGCCAGAAACCCTTTGCCTAGAAAAAAGAAAGAAAGAACCGTATTGGCGAAATACGAATAACCAGTACAAAAGCCCCCCCACATTGATAGCATCCGTAACCTAACAGACCGCTGTTTAAACTCAGTATGCAAGTAGGTTTAATTGGAGACATCTATTTCCCTTCCTTATTCAGCTCATAATAAGATAAAAAATGAATCGACCTGTAGTTTTAAGCTCAACCGCAGAGAGCGACCAGCGCTTAAGAACCGCGTCCAAAATCGCTCGCTACAGTAGGTCTTGTTATTGTTCCCACAGTTAAATCAACCCGCAGAACACCAAGAGTGGTCCCAATTTTCCCTTCATAGTTAGAAAGGACCATGTTGTGGGGCTTAAGATCAGAGTCGAATTTACCGATCTTGCTTATTAGGAAATGCGACATTAAATTGACTGTAGCCCCACAATCCACCAAGATTTTATTCACAGCCACGTTCTCTACCTTCCCTGTAATGTACAGAGGTTTCAAGTGCCCTTTCATAGCCTCGGTTGGTCGTTCAAAGAAAGCATTATGTTCTTCGACACAACCATTATTCATCACATAGTAGCACACAGGTTGGTGCGCTGCCATTTCAGCCTCAGCGTTGGCATCCAAGTTTTCCACTTCAGTTATCCTATCATATTCTCTTGGCATTACTGAAACCACATTAACAATGATGTTTAAAGAGGCATCAGAGTCGGAATCAAAGTTGTGAGTCGAATCTCCGTCCTCAGCTGCTTCGACTGCAAACCTCTCAGTTTCTTCCTTCTTAGAAGTAAATAACCTATGCCCCATAGGCATCTTATTTGTTATTTTTGTCCCAACGTCTTTATTGCTAGCAAGTAGGACGTTGGTACTAGTTTCAGTTTGATCTTTGGCCTGAGCTTCCCTCAAAGCCTTCCATCGTCTCTGTTCCCTTCTCCACTAGGACCTGGACATAGGATTTTTGCCTTTGTAATTCTCAGAAATATAGGCAGCTTTATTGGAGGACTTGAATTCTTTTCGGTACTCCATTGAAGAACCTCTAGCCACATCGAAATTCTTCCATCTCTGTTTCCCTTTCCCTACTGCTTCAACTGGTTTGACCCACTTTCCAGTTGGTACATCACTGCTAGGCTTGAAAGTAGCCTGCTTAGCCCTTGGCATTTGTGGCCTTTGGTCATATTGTTTTTGAGCAGCTTTCTTTGGGTCGAAACGGCCTGGTCCTTGAGCAGCTCTTTTCTCAAGTCCAGATTTGGCTTCTTTCCCTGCTTGGAGGCTATGAGCAGCTTCTTTGTCAAAGATAGCACTGCATCGAGGGCACAACATGACTTCAAAGTTCTTTCCTTGGCACCTGTGGAGAAAATCAACAATGGTTTCATCTTCTCTGGGATAAGCCAACTTGTTGCAGTCTTCTTGATGAACCTCTTCATCAACATCCATGGCCTGTTCGTTAGTCACTTCGACCATGTTTATGTCAATTTCATCTTTTAAACGCATTTTGGAGAAGTTGACATCAAGGCCCTCAGCAGCCTCGTCCATCTGTCTGAAACGGTCAGCAGTCTCTTTTATCACCATCTGCAATTTTGATGCTTTAGCTTCAGCATAGATCTCGACTGTAGCCTCAGCGTCGAACCTTTGAACTTCAGAAGATGTCCTAAAATAGTGTTCAGCAGCCATACATATTAAATGCTCAAGCTGGCAGCCATCCATTTCCTCGACTTCTCTAATAAACACAACATCATTGGTAAGGTCTTCAGTAACCTCCACCAATGTGGCATTTCTGCCAAGAGCTTCGTTGGTGTTAACACTATCTGAGCTACTGTCAGATTCCTCAACTAGTTCGACCATGTTAACCTCTTCGGGCTCTGTGTAATTTGCTTCGGCTACTTCAAGAAGGTTGGTATCAATTTTCATTTGGGTCTTAGTCTTCTCCCCAAATTTGAGTCTGCCTTCCTGAATAGCATTCTGCACCAGATCCTTGAAAAGAAAACATTGAGAAGTTTTATGACCCAAATAATTATGGTATTTACAAAAGCCTCTCTTTTTTCTTTGCTCTAAAGGTGGTATTTTAGCACCAGGAGGCACTAGTATTTGACCATCCTTAACTAACAAATCAAAAATTTCGTCACATTTAGTGATGTCGAAAGTGTATGTTTTCTTTGGGAACCTATCGTTCTTTTCGGTTTCGACAGGGTTTTTCCCATTTGAAGGGACTAATAATTTACAAGAATAAGGAGGACCTTGCTTAAGTTCAGCAAGATCTATTTCACTTTCGTCGAACCTAACAGGCTCGTCATACAACTCTTCGATGCCCTCCTGGTATTCGACGTAAGCTACCTTCTTGTTTTTGTTCACCCTAGCTTTCTCATCTTTGAGACGCTATAGCTGTCGAACTCTGTCAGCTAACTGGGCCATATCCCTTAAATACTGGGTGTCCAGTTTTTTCCTGATAGAGTAATCAAGGCCACCAGCGGCCATTTCGACAAGTTCATGCTCAGGCACTTGTGTAAAGCACCTAGCCTTGAGTAGTCGAAACCTATTCAAGTAATCATCTATCGGCTCATTGAACTTTCGTTTCACACTAGCCAATTCTTTCAAACTGATTTTAGTCTGCCCCATGTAAAATTGCTCATGGAACAAACGTTCTAACTGGGTCCAATTACAAATCGAACCAGATGGTAACGTAGTGAACCACGTAAATGCATTTTTAGTGAGGGAACTAGGGAAATACTTCACCCTTAGACTCTCATCATTTGCAATCTCACCAGCTTCGATCAGGTAGCGCGCCACATGTTTGACGGTAGATTCTGTAGTATCTTCTGAAAACTTAGTAAACTTTGGTACTTTTGTCCTGGGGGGCAATTCAGCTTGGAGTATATAGTCTACTATAGGCGAAGTGAAGTTTGGCCTAGAAAAACCCATATTCAGGCCATTTCGAGCCATTATTCTCTCGACCATGGCTGCCAAATTGTTCTCTGCTGCTACATTATTGCGTCGAACCTGATTCACCACATGATCAGCGTTTTGATTTCTGTTTACTAGCACCATCCTTGGTTCCTCCTCTTCAAGTATAGGTATTTGATTTCTAGGAGGCTCCTCCCTAGGTGGTTCGACCAACTCTGGATTCACCGGATTCACTTGTTGAGCGTTTTCCCTCATCTCGACTCCTTGATTTTGGTGTTGAACAGGAGCGGGCATTCCCATGAATTCTGCTATACGCGCCATCTGGGCTGTCATCATTTGATTGGTTTGAGTAGTATTCTGGATCAATGGCTGGAAAATCTCTCCCATTGTCTGAGACAAAGTATGTACCATTTGCATGTTGCTCTCATCCATCTGTTGCAGCAAATATGCCACAGATTCATTTGTTAAGTTGCGTCCTTGAGCGGAATATCCCAAACCTATGGACTGCTGTTTCGACCCATGTTAATTCCAGAGCCTGACTCCTGCAAAGGGGAAGATATTACATTCTCTAAAAATATTGGGGGCGCAGTACGCAAATTTTGCATCATTGCCGTTGGCATGCCATAGATTAGGTTCCTAGGCAAATGCTGTGAAAATCCTGGGGGAGGAAATTGGCTATACGTCAAACCTCCTCCCGGCGGAGTCTGAGGATTTGTCACTGATGGGCCAATGTACTCCAGGACTGGCTGAGTGTAAGGCCTCACATATGTCGCCCCTGGCCCTGCTGTCGAAGGCGCTGGCTCTGTCACCATGGTTAACACTATTGACCCTCCTGTCGAAGGAACTGGAGTTGGCGCCACATTACTTCTTGGTAATTCTTGAGGATTGATGGTGCTGTTCTGAACGCTTGAACTGCTTGGTTGAGGATTAGTCCCAGCAGAACTGGGATTTAAATTCCCTTGGCCAGATGCCATTTTCCTCGGGTTTCTTCTCTTTGGTCTATATTCGTTTGAACTGGCTACCTTTCCACTTCTCAAGTGCATACAATAAAGTTTGCCAAAATCTCGACCAATGAAACGAAAATTTTTCAAAAAAGGGCAGTTATAAAACTTCCTTTTGACAGATATTTAAAAGTTATAAACTTCCAAATACACATTTAGCACTGTCCCACTGGGCGTGCCAATTTGTTTACCTTGAAAATTGGTAAACAACCGCTGATCTTCTAAAACAACAAAGTTCTAGTAACTTACAGGATCGATCAGATTGATCCTAGGACATGTGCTATGAGTGTATTTAGAATATCTCACAATTAGGCAAAGTATACATTTCGACAGTGCATATAAATAAATAAAAACGCGTTTTGAAATGTAAATGAAAGTGACAGAAATCAAAGAAATGTTTAAGTTGAACAACACATCAAAGGAAATAAAAAACTGAATGTAAAGGTTTGATAAAAACTGGAGTTAAATGTTGGAAAAAAGTGCATAAAGATCTTAAACTACAGAAATGTAAATGCTTGAAGGTAAAGGCTTTTTAATGTAAAACTGCAAAGTAAAAACTTCATAACGTAGAATGCTTAGAAGTAAAAGACTGAATTAAAGGATTTTGAAATTCTGACACAGATATCAGATGTCCTACACAGATGTTGAGACACTGATATCCAACACAATGAACAAGATAACAATAATAATAACAGTGCAGAAGGTAAAGAGCACAGTGATATGTTTACCCAGTTCGGATCAACAATCCTACTCTGGGGGCTACCAAGCCAGGGACGAAACCAATATACGATAGTATCAATTCACAGATCATACAACAACCACACCCGGTTACAATTTGCTCACTTAATCACTACCCTTCCTATGACTTCTACCTAAGACTCACCTAGGTATGAGGCCCTCCTCAAATCCCTCTACAATCACAACCCGTGATTGGTTCCTTTCAACACAAGTAACAACAAACTAAAGTCACACTTTCAAAACACACAATTCTCAATACTTCAAAGCTTATGAGAATTGACACACAAGAAACTCAATGCTTAAAAGCTTATGAGTAACTGACAGAACTTACAACACAAAAACCAGTCCTTATACTGTTATCAGAATGATACCAGTTAGGCTCACAATTAACACTCGAAAACCCTAACAAAACACACGTAAGTTCCACACCTAAACTAGGTTAACACCAGTCAATATATAGCATTAAATCTGGACTAGATTGGGCTTCAAAAACGCAGTAAAGAGACTGCTCACAAATCTGCAAAATAAACTCCAACAAAATAGGTCTTCAATCTAAAGTTTCCTAATATGTCTCCATAATTAGAAAGTGCTGAAACTCCGAAAACTACACAAAAACACAATCCAAAAATACTTTGGATGCCACATAGGATAACCAAATATTCACAGAATATTCAGTAACAATTAACAGCAACAGAATCTCCTTTTAAACTGAATCACAACATAGCGCGATGTCCTATGAGCCAGTATGGGACATCTTCATTCGACATGTTGTATGCAGAAAAATAGAACATCTTGTTTCAACATCTTGCTGCTAGAATAGTTTTAGCAAAATAAATGCCAACCACAAAATCAACGAAATAACAATCTCCCCTTTTGGCTTATTTTGGCTAAAACTACACACCAAACAAATCATGCAAAGAAAACACAAGCACAAAATCCATATCAGAGACAGCAGCGAAATACCAACACACAACACAGCATAGCAGCAACAAAAAAAACTCCCCCTCAACTGCAGCACACAACATTCACACTATCCCCCTTAGCTGCAGCACATAACATTCACATTCTCCCCCTCAGCTGCAGAGCACAAGCACAAGCACAACACACACAAGCACACTACTCCCCCTTTTTAGCCAGAAATATGACAAAGGCAAGTAGAATATTTGAGAAATGGTTAAGTCATAGACCAGAATAAACAACATCAGAGAGTAGATGCACACCACATCACATGACCAAGTGTCATGCACAAACTTCAGCATCTTCCCCTTCATAACCTCATGCACACACTGCACTACCAGAACCTCCTTTAATCTTTTCAATCTGGTAGCCAGAAGGAACATTAATTGCTATAGTTCTTCATGAATGCAAACCCCAAGTCTGCTCCTCAGGTTTTCAAACTGAACTGCATCCAGAGCCCTGGTAAATATGTCAGCAAGCTGATTTTCGGTGCTCACATGCTCAAGAGTTATGACTTTGTCCTCCATAAGTTCTCTGATGAAGTGATGCCTGATATCAATGTGCTTAGTCCTGCTATGTTGAATAGGATTTTTAGAAATATTAATAGCACTCAGGTTGTCACAAAATAATGTCATGACATCTTGTGTGACATTATACTCAGATAGCATTTGCTTCATCCACACCAGTTGAGCACAACTACTTCCAGCTGCTATGTACTCAGCTTCAGCAGTAGAAAGAGAAACATAATTTTGCTTCTTACTAAACCACGAAATAAGATTATTTCCCAAAAAGAAACATCCTCCAGAGGTACTCTTCTTATCATCAGCACTTCCAGCCAAATCAGCATCACAGTATCCTACTAAAATGGAACTTGAGTCATGGGAGTACAACAACCCATAATCACATGTACCACTCATATACTTAAGAATTCTCTTAACTTGATTGATGTGACTGACCTTGGGTTCTGCTTGGTATCTTGCACATACACCAACAGCAAAGGTTATGTCTGGCCTACTTGCTGTAAGATACAGCAGACTGCCAATCATGCTTCTGTATAAGCTTTGTTCAACATTCACTCCCTTTTCATCTTTGGATAACTTCAAGTGAGTAGGAGCAGGAGTTCTCTTATGCTTGGCATTATCCAGTCCAAACTTCTTCACAATATTCCTCGCATATTTGCTCTGACAAATGAAAATGGAATCTTCCATCTGCTTGACTTGTAATCCAAGGAAGTAAGTTAATTCACCTACCAAGCTCATCTCAAATTCAGACTGCATTTGGTTGACAAAATGTTAGACCATTTCATCCGACATCCCACCAAACACAACATCATCTACATAAATCTGAGCAATCATTAGTTTCCCATCCTTCTCCTTGACAAAAAGTGTTTTATCAATACCACCTTTCCTGTATCCATGGTTGACTAAGAACTCAGTCAGCCTTTCATACCAAGCTCGTGGAGCTTGTTTCAACCCATACAAAGCCTTCTTTAGCTTAAAAACATGGTCAGGAAAATTTGGATCCACAAACCCTTTAGGCTGCTCAACATAAACTTCCTCATTAAGATAGCCATTCAAAAAGGCACTCTTGACATCCATTTGAAACAATCTGAATTTCAACAAACATGCCACTCCTAGCAGCAATCTGATGGATTCCAATCGAGCCACAGGAGCAAATGTTTCATCGAAGTCTACTCCTTCAATCTGTGTGTATCCTTGAGCGACTAGTCTGGCTTTGTTTCTGGTAACAACTCCTTGTTCATTAGACTTGTTCTTATAAACCCATTTTGTTCCAATCACATTTGTTCCTGCTGGTCATGGTACCAGTTCCCAGACTTCATTCCTCTTGAATTGACAAAGCTCATCCTGCATAGCACTTATCCAGAACTCATCTGTCAATGCTTCTTTGACATTCTTTGGTTCAAGCTTTGAAACAAAGCATGCATTTGACACAACCTCCCTAGTTCTGGTTCTTACACCTTCATTCAGATTTCCAATAATCAATTCCTTAGGGTGATCCTTCTGAATCCTTATAGAGGGTCCCCTGTTAGCATCCTCTACCTCTTCATTCTCAGGTCTAGTGTCGGTTTCTAGAGCATTATCTCCTACGGACTCAATGTCTTGTGAGATTTCATTGTTCATGGGAAGGCATGCTCCAACATCATCTGGGACATCTTCGTCTTTCCCAGAGTCATCAACCACCACATTTATGGATTCCATCATCACCTTAGTTCTGGAATTAAATACCCTATATGCTTTACTATTTATAGAGTATCCCAAAAATATCCCTTCCTCCCTCTTAGGATCCATCTTTCGCCTCTGCTCACGATCCGCCAAGATATAGCACTTACTCCCAAACACATGGAAATACTTCACATTTGGCTTTCTACCTTTCCATAGATCATAAAGAGTAACATAAGTACCTGATCTGATAGTCACCCTATTGTGTATATAGCAAGCGGTATTCATGGCTTCAGCCCAAAAATGATATGGAAGCTTTTTGGCATGAATCATGACCCTTGCACACTCTTGTATAGTCCTATTCTTGCGTTCCACTACACCATTCTGCTGAGGAGTGATCGGTGATGAGAATTCATGAGTGATTCCTTCAGCCAAACAAAACTCTTCAAACCTGCTATTCTCGAATTCTTTCCCATGGTCACTTCTGATTCGAACAACACCACAATCTTTCTCCCGTTGAATCCTTTGACACAACTCTTTGAAGGCTGCAAATACTTCAGACTTTTCTCTGATAAAGCTTATCCAGGTGAATCTGGAGTAATCATCAACGACAACATAGGCATACTTCTTCCCACCAAGACTTTTAACCTGCATAGGTCCCATTAAGTCCATGTGAAGCAGTTCCAGAACTCTAGAAGTTGTGGTAAGATGTTGAAGCCTTTTGTGTGACACCCTTGTTTGCTTCCCAACTTGACATTCACCACATATTCTATCCTCATCAATCTTCAGCTTGGGAATACCTCTAACAGCTTCACTTGACATAACTTTCTTCATCCCTTTCAAATGTAAGTGACCCATTTTCTGATGCCACAGTTTGGCTTCATCTTCCTTTGACATCAAACAGGTAGACGAACTTTCCTATTCTTGAGGATTCCATAGATAGCAGTTATCCTTAGACCTGGTTCCCTTCATAACAACTTTATCTTTCCGATTTTGTGAAATTTACTTTGAGTCCTAAATCACACAGTTGGCTTATACTGATCAAATTTGTGGCCAGCCCTTTGACAAATAGAACACGATCCAGATTTGGTTGTCCCGTGTAGTCCAGCTTTCCAACACCTTTTATTTCACCTTTTGATCCATCCCCAAAAGTGACATAATTGGTGGAGTGAGGCTTTATATCTGACAAGAATTTCTTCACACCAGTCATGTGTCTAGAACAACCACTGTCAAAGTACCAATCTTCCCTTGCAGATGCTCTGAGAGAGGTGTGTGCAATGAGACCGGTCATCATATTTCTAGGAGTCCATCTTTTCTTTACTTTAGCCCAACTCTGTCCTTTATTTTGTTAATGAGCAGTTTTGGGATAACCATGCAACTTGTAGTAAAAGGACTTTAAGTGACCAATCTTTCCACAGTAATGACATCTCCATGGTTTATACTTTGAACTACATACTCTTTTCTGATGCTTCATCTGATGTTGAAACATGTGATTTGACATCCCCTCTTCTTGCTTTATTTTCTGAGGAACAAACTTTAATACAGGCTTCTTGTAATTCTCTGCTTGATTGTTAAAACCAAGGCCTTGCACATTTCCAACATCTTTCCCAGTCTGAAGAATCTCATCCAGCTGCGTGGTACCATTGTTCAGCATTCTTATAGATTTGGTCATATTGTCAAGTTTTGAATTTTTCCATACAACCTCCTCTTTAAGATCAGTAATGATTGATAGATGTTCTTCCTTCTCAGCTTCTAGTTGAGCTATCAGAACCTTCTGTTCTAATATTATCTGGCATCTCTCTTCATTCTTGATACACAACTCTGAGAACCC
This sequence comes from Lathyrus tuberosus, assembly GCA_022829125.1. NCBI lineage: Eukaryota > Viridiplantae > Streptophyta > Magnoliopsida > Fabales > Fabaceae > Lathyrus > Lathyrus tuberosus. The sequence continues at coordinate 14,141,602 of JALAZF010000111.1, forward strand.
GGTGAAGACTTCTTCCTTAGTGAGTTCTCCAATGTAAGATTCTTTGTCAGAATCAGACTCACAAGTAGTTTCTCCATCAGCCTTGCATATCCCGGTCAAGGCTGTCACCAATTTTGCTGATTCTTCTTCAAGATCACTCTCAGACTCTCCTTCTGACCAAGACACAGATAAGCCCTTCTTCTGCCTTTTGAGATATGTGGGACACTCAGTCTTTATGTGCCCAAATCCCTCACATTCAAAACATTGAACTCTCTTCCCTTGATTGGAGTCTTCTTCAATTCTGGACCGTCTGCCTCCATCCTGGTTTTTACTGATGTCAAGTGACTTATTCTGAACATTTGCTCTTGACTTCCAGTTAATCCTTTTCAACACTTTGTTAAATTGTTTTCCAAGCAATACCAGATCTTTAGACACCCCTTCATCTCTGACCAGGTAACCTTCATCGTCTGAGTCACCAGCATTTGACACAAAAGCTATGCTCTTCTTCTTTTTAGACTTTTCACTGATCCCCAATTCAAATGTTTGAAGAGATCCCACAAGTTCATCCAATTTCATCTTATCTATATCCTGAGCTTCCTCTATAGCAGTTACTTTCATGTCAAATCTCTTAGGTAGAGATCTGAGGATTTTTCTGACCAGTTTGCTGCCAGACATCTTTTCACCTAGGGCACTTGAGGCATTAGCTAACTCAATAATGTTCATGTGAAAATCATGAATGCTCTCATCCTCCTTCATCTTCAAACTCTCAAACTTGGTAGTGAGAAGCTGAAGTTTTGACATCTTCACCTTTGAAGTCCCTTCATGAGCAACCTTCAAGACCTCTCACGCCTCTTTTGCAATGGTGTAATGTTCAATCAACCTAAAGATATTCTTATTAACACCATTAAACAATGCATTCATGGCTTTGGAATTTCCCACGGACCCTTTGTAGTCTGCATCGTCCCAGTCTTCCTCTTCCTTCACCACATCAGTAGGAGTACCTTTTCCATCTTTAACCTTTGGGGGTTCCCATCCTTTGATAACAACTTTCCATGCTTGATCATCCATGGATTTTATGAAAGCTATCATTCTTGGTTTCCAATAGTCATAGTTGGAACCATCAAGCAGATGTGGTTTGTTCAAAAATCCTCCATCCTTGTCCATTGTACCAGAAAGTACCTTCCCTGAATCTCACCCAGAACCAAACAAGGGTGCAAGCTCTTGATGCCAATTGAAATTTTGGCACAGATATCAGATGTCCTACACAGATGTTGAGACACTGATATCCAACACAATGAACAAGATAACAATAATAATAACAGTGCAGAAGGTAAAGAACACAGTGATATGTTTACCCAGTTCGGATCAACAATCCTACTCTGGGGGCTACCAAGCCAGGGACGAAACCAATATACGATAGTATCAATTCACAGATCATACAACAACCACACCCGGTTACAATCTGCTCACTTAATCACTACCCTTCCTATGACTTCTACCTAAGACTCACCTAGGTATGAGGCCCTCCTCAAATCCCTCTACAATCACAACCCGTGATTGGTTCCTTTCAACACAAGTAACAACAACTGAAAGTTACACTTTCAAAACACACAATTCTCAATACTTCAAAGCTTATGAGAATTGACACACAAGAAACTCAATGCTTAAAAGCTTATGAGTAACTGACAGAACTTACAACACAAAAACCAGTCCTTATACTGTTATCAGAATGATACCAGTTAGGCTCACAATTAACACTCGAAAACCCTAACAAAACACACGTAAGTTCCACACCTAAACTAGGTTAACACCAGTCAATATATATCATTAAATCTGGACTGGATTGGGCTTCAAAAACGCACTAAAGAGACTGCTCACAAATCTGCAAAATAAACTCCAACAAAATAGGTCTTCAATCTAAAGTTTCCTAATATGTCTCCATAATTAAAATGTGCTGAAAATCCGAAAACCACACAAAAACACAATCCAAAAATACTTTGGATGCCACATAGGATAACCAAATATTCACAGAATATTCAGTAACAATTAACAGCAACGGAATCTCCTTTTAAACTGAATCACAGCATAGCGCGATGTCCTATGAGCCAGTATGGGACATCTTCATTCGACATGTTGTATGCAGAAAAATAGAACATCTTGTTTCAACATCTTGCTGCTAGAATAGTTTTAGCAAAATAAATGCCAACCACAAAATCAACGAAATAACAGATTTTAAAGTAAAGGATCTAAGATAGAAACTTCAAAGAAAATGGCATTGCAATAAAAGATAATGGTGATTACAATCACGTACATTCTCGCCTCACTCTTTTCTCTACACGCTGGATACTTTGAGTGATTTCAGAGTTACTTGTACAACACGATTTTTTCACACCTATTCTAACTCTAGAACTAACCTATTTATAATACTCTAAAGTAACCACCATTTGACGGTTTACTCCTAGAACACGCCACTTGGCACTTTGCATGTCTTCAACTTCTGGATATTCACCACTTATCCTCTTTTCAAATTCAAATAGTAGAATTTCCCTCCAATAATTAACTGTAACTGCAGCGCATTATCCAGAGCCATTTTACCCTGTCGAATTGACTCTTTGGACTTGGATATGTTTGAAGTCTAAAAATCATTCTCTTCGACTCAGGCTTTCAACAAATATGGTCGAAGCCTTCTTCTCCTTTAGCTTATTATTTTAAAGAATAACTTCTTTAAAAGCCAAATCTATTTGAAATCATGCAGCGTCGAAATTAGGAGCTAACAGTTACACGATAGGAAGGTATTAGCACCCCCTCGCGTCCATCGTACTCGAAGGGATCCACGCTCATTGTTATCGATAAAAGGGTGAGTTATCTAAAGCTCTATGCTAAACAGAAATGGGGAAATGAGGAAAGAAAAGGAAAGGTGACTTGATATGACATCGTCGTCCTAGGCATACGTATTCCCTCGGGAGTGGGAAAGTTATAGTCAACGTAGTTCGGAGGACTACGGGATTGTGGGGGAAGGCTACTCGCCAAGACATCGTCGTCTTGTGCATACGTATCCTCAATCGTACAAGAGAGAGGAAGTCAGAGCAGTCGTAGTTCGACCTACAAGGTCATTAAGTGTTTTTTATGAGTGACGTTAAGTTCGCGTCCGGCAGTTAGGGTCGATGCCTGTTTGCGACAAAATGGAAGTAACGTGCTCTTTTCTGAAAATTATTTGAAACCCAGTTAATCCCAAAGGATAAAATGATTTGAACTTTGTTTGTGTTTTTTAGACACAAGTCAATTACTTTAGTTTGAAACTTGTATTGCACTAAAGTCTATGACATAGGATCGAATGTATCGCACATCGACCCAAGACGAGACGCATGCTAAACACTCTAGGAAAGTGAAAGGAAGCCCCCCACTCTCCATTTCCCATGTACTTAAGGCTCATGGCGTACAATACTCGTTGCATTTATTAGGTGTTTTGAACTTGTTTTGAGATGAGAAGAGAAATAACTCAAAGTTGAAAGAAAACACTAAAGGAGACTAATTCCTAATGTTATCATGTGATGGTGGCCCTATGGTTAAGGTTAAGAGGGGACTAACCTACTTGTTATCATACATGGATTGCTAGCCTAATGTCTCTCCTACTTCCAACTTAATCGGAAATTAAGTGGAGCTAGGAATCCTAAGGGATCATGTGAATCAACACAAGTAAACATTATTCAAAATAATCACAAAAGAGAGAAGTGAATAAGAAGTGCGATGAAGGAGGAATCAAGTAAGTGTAAAAAATCATGTAAAGTATTACAAGTAACTTACCATCTCCAAGCTAAGCTCAACTAGCAAGTAGTTGAAAGCAACATGCAAAACTAAGTCCTAATGCACAAGGAAGTGCTCTAGTTCTACCCTAGGAGAAAAGTTAAACCATAAGCAATGAAGAGTGAATCCTAGAGGTGTAAGAACATACAAGGGGCAGTGGCAAATGATATGTGGAATGATACATTTTAATGGCAAAAGCATTGGACAAGTATGGCACATTCAAAGTCCAAGTGGAAACAACAAAGTTAATTCTTCATTCATGTTCAAACTTATGGAAACATAATACCAATTAGGAGCCTATGAAGTGACCTATATATTCATGTGGTCAGGCTATGATTCATGATAATTCATATGTGAAATGATGTACAAAAATATCCTACAAATGATAGCACAAATACATCATCAAACTAAAACACCTAAGCAAACATCAAGCATGATCGAGTAAGCAACTTAGTGCTCAAAAAGAATCATGTGAGTCATGATCAAAAAGCAGCATTCAAGGATAAAAAAGACAACTAAAATGTCATTGTATATAGGCTCAAACATGCCCTCAAAATTGGTTTTAAGGAGCTAACACATTGGCATTAACTTGACCTAGTTCTAGAGAGTATCAAAAATTGGTCATGTAATGGAATGGTCCATGAAAAATAGTTAGAATCTTTAGAAAATTAGGAGACATTAACCATGTAATGATAAGTTAAATGAGTTAACATGTACAAAAAATTTGGATAAAAAATATGCATCAAAAGCAATCAATTAATTGTAAACATCAAGCACATGTCATGGATGATCATATAAAGCAAAGCTCAAAAATGAAATTCAAAAGCATTTCAAACTTCATGGCCAAGACCTCAATCAAGAATCAACATGTTAAGCAATCAAGTGGCTACTTGCATACCAAAAATCAGGTCCAAAAGATTAGAAAAAGGTCACTTTTTGTGGCTTGTATCCCAAGGTACACCATTATGAACATACATCTTTTAAAAATCCAAGAAAAATATCCAAATAGACCAAAAATGAAATTAAAATTCATAAAATATTAATTAACATGTTCAAGAACAGCCATGAATATATTTAGGATTTTTAAGCAATTTTTACTATTTTTAATAATTCAATTTGAAACGTGTACAAGAAAAAGAAATTAAAAAACAAGTGGAACAGCTTGGGGGTGTCACAATAGCAACATTTTAGTTCAAATACTCGTTGGGCTCATGAAGGGAGGGTGTGCATATCATGTTGTGTAAGCCCAATGCATACAAAAAAATCTCCTTTGAATACTGGAAAAAAAAACAAGGAATTGTGGAGAATAGTGTCACCTTAGGGGGATAGTGTCATTAATGCGTTGTCAACATGTGAGCATTTAGATCAGACAAGATAAATGGCTAGGATTAATTTTCGCTGCACCATCACCACATGCTACTACTATTACTTTTCAGCATAGAGAAAAAATGTGATGCTAGTAACATAACACCCGCGCGGGGCCCGCCTCTACACTTATTCAGCATCACTATTATTACTAATTATTTGCAACGTACCACATGAGAAGAAAAGAAACGTTGCATTAACATTTCTCAATTGGACAAGTTTGTTTTAATGATAATAAGACAAAAAATCATCTCCACCCTCTAAGAAGATGACACGTGGTCGTCTTCTTCACCTTACCATGCATGAAATCTTGAAAAACAGCCTCCATGAGTAAAACTTGCGCATGAAAATGAATGAAAAACTCCATATTTTAACAACACACTACACACTCAATTCTTGACCATTTTACATGAAATAATAGTCCAAATTGAAGCCCACAAAACTTAGATCATGAATCCATGCTCAAAATTCTCATACGAACAACACACAAAAAGATTATAAAGCGATAAATTATGACTCCATACTTTAAAGTATCACATTTTTAACCAATCCTTATCCAAACACATGCCTCTTTATAGAGGACTTCAGATGCAAGTTAATCACATGATTTCAAGACCTATGGAGGTTCTACCATGATGCTAAAGTTTCAAGAATCACAAACCTGGATGAAGCTTTTCGCACGTACAAAAAACCCGATAACTTCCTGCAATTCTTCTAATCTACTTCAGGAAAGCAAAATAAATGCTTTGATCTTCTTGGATCTTGCTAAAATTCCCAAAAATGAAGAAGATAATAAACCTTTGTGAGACAATGGTGATTACTCTAGGTCCAAAATAGTGCATACAGAAGAGAGATTGAGGCTTGATGATGATAACTATGGCGAAAAACCCTGGAAACTCAAAGTAGAATTGATTTTTGAAGTTATGGAATATTGAGCTTCAATGGTGGATCTTGGTGATTTTGGATCTGTTTTTGAGAGAATGAGTGTGTGTAACTGAATTTGTTAGGGTTTACAGTTTATATATGGGTGGTTAGAGGGGGTTAATCATGGTTAGAGGTGTGATTAAAATCTTTGGTTAAAAAAATGGGAAAATGGAGGTTATGTTGGTGTGCGAATTTTACTATGTGGGTGGTGTATTTTAGTTACCGTAGAGTGAATTATGATGATAATAATGGTGTAAGATGATGGTTTGTAGAGCCAACACAATTTGATCACCAAATTTTGCAATTTGAAAATTGGAGTTTTTATGGTTTATGGCATGAAAAGATGTCCAAGGAGGTGACTTTATTGATGAATTTCCTGAAGGAAAACGAATCAATTTGCATGATTTTGAGGTCATTGGAAAGGTGGTATTTGATTGAACAAAGTTGACATCAAAAAGAATTGGATTTGAGGTCTGGAACACCATGGAAAATGGCATTGAAGTTGCTATGTCACAAGCTGAGTTTTGGGACTTAGAAAAGATTCTAAGTTTTTTCAATTGAACAACTTAAAGATCCCAACTTTGATTGATCATAACTCTAGATCTAGAAATCCAAATGGAAAATTCTTTATATGGTTGGAAAGTTTGGAATACACACTACAACTTTCGTTTGAGAAAAATTTTCAAATGAAGCTTGGATCATAGAGAAAAATGGCCATAAAGTTGTTTGCGTGGCATGAAAAAACTTTCCCAAAATAGAAAGTTCTAAAACCCTTGTTTTTTTTCTAAAATTGGCAACTTTCCATAATTCTTTATTTTTCATGATTCCTTTGATATTTTTTGATCAAATCTCTCCCCTTGACCATATTTGACATGATGAACATGAGTTTGGCCTGAAAAGTCAAGAGTTGACTTTTTTCTTGATCAGTTGACTTTATTCTCAATTTGTCTGATTTTCGACCATCTGGCCAATTGAAATCCTTCTGAATGAAATTGTGAATCAAATGAGATGTCTTGAGTCTTGAGGAGCCTCATTCTCTTTGCTTTGAACAATTTATACCATGGAAACCTCAGATCCCATGCCTTGGGAAAACCAATGATGCATGTGTAATGCTTATGACCTAAATGCATATGAAAGGTGAAGCATAAGCCACTTATTGGGTATAAATAGGAGGGAAAATTTTGGGGTGTTACATCTGCCCCTATTCAATCAACTGTTGACCTGAAAGGATGAGAGCAACGACTTTCAGGCATTCATGGTACACGGGGATTGAATACCAACAGTACCCAAAAATTTGCAAACTGCGGGGCAATATAATGAAGTGATTGAGTGGTTGTCAGCCAAAGGTGGGCTCTAAGATAGCGGATACCAACCAAAATTTGAGATAGTGAAAGGTGACAGATGAATCATCAAAGGACGCCAACCAAGAGTTGGGATGAAAAGGACACTGACAAGGGACACCGACCAAGAGTTAGAATAAAGGACGTGATATCTACCACGGTCTAGGGTAAAAGACAAAGTACCAACCAATAGTTGGGATACGGGACACTAATCGACAATTAGTATAACGAGGCTGCCGACCGAATGCTAGCCCATAAAGGGTATCAACCAAAAGTTGAGATAAAACCGAAGATTGTCCACCAATAATTGGGAAAGGGAGAATACACCAACCAAGAGTCGGAATAGGGGTAACCAACCAAGATATTTCCAACCAAAAGTTGGGAAAAAGGAAACTAACCGGTGATTAAGATAAAAGATATCGACCAGGAGATTTCCAACCAAGAGTTGGGAAAGAAGATATTAACCAAGAGTTAGGATACAGTGAAGTATACTAACCAAAAGTTAGGATGAAATGAAGGGCATTAACCAATAGTTAGGATGAACGAGAACGCCGACCAAAGGCGTACTCATGACAAAAGATACCAACCAATAGTTGGGATAGAACAAGGATTACTAACCAATAGTTAGGATAAAAGATACTAGCCAAAAGATTAAGATAACAGATACTGGTCAAGAGATTACCAACCAAGAGTTGGGAAAGAGAAAACTAACAAAAAGACTGGATAACAGATACTAACCACGAGTTAGGATAAGAAGGTACTAACAAAAAGTTAGGGTAAAGAGGACGCCGACCAGAGGCGAAATTATGATGAAAAATACCGACCAAGAGTTAGGATACAACAAGGATTACCAACCAATGGTTAGGATAAAGGAAACTAACCCAAAGTTAGTATGAGATGAAGGATACTAACCAAAAGTTAGGATGAAATAAAGTATACTAACCAATACTTAGGATAAGATGAAGGCTACTGACCAATAGTTAGGATAAAGGAAAATTAATCAGGGATTAGGCCAACCGGAATGCCGACCGAGAGCGAACCCATAACGAAAGGTGCCAACCAAGAGTCGGGATGAAAGATACTAACCAAGAGTTAGGATAACCAAGACGCCGACCAAAGGCGAACTCACAACGAAGAATACTAACCAAAAGTTAGGATGAAAGATACTCACCAAGAGATCAGGATAACTGGTATTAACCAAGAGTTAGGATAACGGGTATACGGAACATCGAACGAGGTAAAACTCATAACTGAGAATACTAACCAATAGTTAGGATGGCGAGGGCGCCGACCAAGGGCATGCTCACAACGAAAGATATCAACCAATAGTTGGGATAAAAGGTACTAACCAATAATTAGGATAACAGGGACACCATCCAAAGGTGTACTCACAATGGATGATACCAACCGATAGTTGGGATAGAAGATACTAACCAATAGTTAGGATAACGGGGACGCCGACCAAAGGCGTACTCATAGCAAAAGATACCAACCAATAGTTGGGATAAAAGATACTAACCAATAGTTAGGATGAACGAGAACGCCGACCAAAGGCGTACTCATGACAAAAGATACCAACCAATAGTTGGGATAGAAAATACTAACCAATAGTTAGGATAAACGAGGATATACAAGAAGTAGACTTCACAGATTTACGACCTAAAGGGATGATGACTCCGCTAGGACAAAGAGAAGTTTAACCAAACAACTATGCAGGGGAGTACATGCATGACAAGCGAACTCATTGGCAAATTCACCGGGAATAGAGTAAGGTTGAATTTCCTGAGATATGCCATTTTCTGCTGAGAAATGTCTAGTAAAGATAATATCAAATCTGGCTTATGCTTCGAATGCATATGTTTGAATTTTTCGATGGTGTAATGCTCCATATCAAATGGAAATGCTACGCGCTTTGAGGATGCAATGTAATGATGATTACTATATGCAAGATGCAAAGAGTGTCCTCTGCTGGGGATTACGAGTAACCCTTGTTGAAGATAAAACCCAAAATGACTTTCCCTACACCGGGAATCACTAATGACAACTACTGAAGATGGAACCCAAAGATCTGATACGGAAAAGGTGCCAATAACCATTGGACTTGGAATCTGCCGAGGACTTCAGCCACCGCTGGTCAAACTGTTGAGAAGATAAACACCAAACTCTGCTTGGGGTGAGCAGTCAATAATACCAAACCTGTCGGGGAATATCATTGAACTTAACTTGCTGTTGGGGAAATAACTTTCCTTAATCTGCTGGGGATAAGAGCACGATGCTGCTGGCGAGATTATACTTCCTAATTCGACAAGGAAAGTAGGCACTGAGACTCGGTGGGGAACACAGATCTCTATCAAGGAGAGACGTCAAACCAATATCCGGCTGAAGAGGCAACATTATCCTGTTTGGGACAATCAACTTTTGAATACTAACTGGGGAGCAACAAACTATTCTGACCCGGGAAACAATTCTCTGCACTCTTGCTAGGGAGATAGAAATTCTCAATGCTTTGCTAAGGATGCTAGATCTTCGATGCTAGAGAGAAAGACTCTACTAGGGACGGGATGTCAAATGAGACTCTTGATGGGGATGCCCACCTGCTTGGAAAGCAAGAACAAATCGTCTTTACCCTGTCTAGGGACTTGAACTCTTACTAGAGAAAGACGAATCCAACTCTGGCTGGGGGAAACTAAACCTCTGGACTCTCGTCGGGGAAAGATACCCTCTGGCGCCTTGCCGAGGAAGAAAAACCCTGTACTGGGAACTACTTTGGTGCTTTACGCTTCTGCTGATCAATTGTATACCCATTATCATAAGCAAACTCTCCACTTGCCTCAGACCACCTGGTCTACTGGGAGGAATCGTCTCAAGAGGATTTTACAGAAAACCTGGCATTCAAAATGCCCCAGGGTCTTCAAACTCTTGGAAAGATTTGTCGGATCTCGATGTAACTGCCCCAGATTGGCTAAACTATGAAGGAATTTGCCTCGAGAGGATTTGTAATGACTTGAAATATTCTGCCCCAGCATGCTGAACCCTGGAGAAGTAATTCTGATTAACCGTCTTCTGGGGAGGATAACTTCTCGCTCCTGAGGTTGCCTGCCGCAGTACGAGCCTTGCAGTAACTTTATCCCTGTCATTGAGAGATTTGCTGAATCTCGACACGATTGCCCCAGATTGGCTGAACTTAGAGAGATTTCCCGACGTGACTGCCTCAGATGAGAAAACTTTGAGCACAACTTGCTGCAGAAACTGTTACCTGACGGGGTCTTTTGGATACATGCTCCTCAATATGATTATCCAGGAATTTCCTCTTGGAAAAGTTAGACTTCTCGACTGAAGCTCATTATGCAAGCTTCATTGGTGTCAAGTACAATATACGTAAGCAGAAAATGCTTATTCTGAGAATGATAATTCTAATGCAACATACATGTTAACCTTGAAGTTTTCATTGAAAAGATATCGCTAAACCTCGTGAATGAATCACTAGTTAATATGCGACACTAGTTTTGAATGCAAGGCATTATGCACATGCAATACCAACAAAAAAAAAGCTCTACTCATGGGAGTCAGGAACGCTGTCTTATCTGAAGTACGCCTTCGGAATAACCTTACCTCAATTAAGCCTTTTGAAGGTTGGAACGTGGCCTGGTTCACGGTTTGAGAAAGAAGGATTTATGGCTCAAAATTTTGTTTGTACCCACCCATTCTCCTTGATGTCCTTCTATCCTACGTCCAGTTCATTTGACACAAGCGCTCACCTTTCAAGAGGTTATTGCATGTCATCAGCGATGGTTAAGGAGCCCACAATGCTTTCAGAGTGGCAGTCGCTCCTTTCGTCTTTGGTGTCTATAGTCACACGACTAGTTCCTGCTCAAGGATTTTTATTTTGTAATCCTTTTCGCTTTTTCTATTTGCTTCTTTTTCATTTGTTTCCCTGATTTTGCCTGGACTGATTCTTTTGAATCCTTTTCGATTTTGATGTCCAGCGGGATGCCCTAACTTTTGCCTAAGTCATTTGTTTTCAAGCTTTTGACTTAGCGAGCTTTCTTTTTCTTTTTTTTTCCTTTTGAATAAATCGTGTGACACTGGCTTGTCTTGACTTTGTTGAAAGGATTGTGGCTGCTTCACTTTTTGCGATGAGGGATAACCATTGTGGTTTCATGCTCCTTGGCCTCCTGATGAGAAAAAAGGCAATGGATCCTTAGATGCGCCATCCTTTTGAAATTTGAATGTTTGGTCAAATCAACTGACAACTACCCTGCGCCGGGGTTAAGTGTTAGGGTTTTTTTCCAAAAGAAACTCCTACTTCTAGGCTCAACGGGGTTAACGAGGGTTTATCTCCCTTATATCTCCAGTGTTTGGGGAGTTGAAACAATGCCTGTACATCATCAGCAAGGTTTTGTTCCCAAAAGCATACGACCAGAAAGTTTGCGTTTTCAAATCATCATCTTCCCTCTAAGAGTTTAAGCACGTAAATTGGTATTGCAATGTACAGAATTATCTTATGAATGGATAAGAATGAGTTACTTAAAAAACATATTCATTGCATGAAAACCACCATTCAGAACAAACAAGTTTTTACATGTGTACAACGTATTAACAAACAGTGAAAAATTACAACTGAATATACAGTAAAGAAGCTAAGAGTGCCATTGTCGAAGAGATCTGCCTTCGTCAGGACTTATTTGCAGCATGAGTGCTTCACTTGGAAGGCTTCAATTGGTGTGCAGACCGTCTGTCATGAAAGTAATGACCCCAACATTAATCCAATCCTGCACCTTGTGTTGGAGCTTCGCGGTCTTCCATTGAATGACCCTATGCCCCACCATGATTAGGCATAGGGTTCTGGATCACGTTTGGCCCATCGTTGGTAAAATTGATAGCCTTAGAATCAAGCAGGTCTTGGACTTTGTGCTTGAATGCTTTTCAATTTTCGATGTGGTGCCCCGACGCTCCAGAATGGAAATCGCAGTGGGCGTTGGCATCATATCCGGGTGGAGGAGTGCCGGTTAGGGGGAGCCAACATTCTCTTTTGAACTAATTGCAACTGAAGTAGATGTTGTAATAGCTGAGAGTAAGGCATAGGTGGAGCGTCAAAATGCCTGTCTGCCATTTTTGGTCTTGTAGGATACCGACGAGGAACACCATTTTGTTGTTGTGGCGCAGCCAGAATTATTACAGCAGTCGCCTAATGATATGGGGCCTGATACCCTCTATTTTTGTTCTTCTGAGAAGACGCAGCGTTAGTCTCCCCTTCACGTTTTTTACCTACACCCGTAAAAGGTTTTCGCGCACCAGAAGATGACCTGACACTGTCTTGAATCTTATCCAGCTTAAGCAAATTCTCAATCCTCTCCCCAACAACTACAATATCGGAGAAACCAGATGAGGGACACCCTGCCAGGCATTCCAGGAATGGGCCTTGCAGTGTTCCCATGAACATGTCAGCCATTTCTCTTTCAAGCAGCGGTGGTTGTACCCGTGCAACCAACTCGTGCCACCTCTGGGCGTATTCTTTAAAGTTTTCCTTGCTCTTCTGCGTCATACTCTGCAACTAAGTCCAGTTAGGAGCCATATCAATATTGTATTGATACTGTTTTAGAAACGTCTCTGCCAACTCTTTCTAGTTCTTGACGTGGACCTTTTCAAGCTTCATCTACCACTCCAGAGATGCCCCGGACAAGTTGTCTTGGAAAAAGTACATCCAAAGCTTTTTATCATTGGAGTAAGCAGAAATCTTCCTGAAGTACGCTTCCAAGTGAGTTTTTGGGCAAGAATTTCCGTTGTATTTGTCAAAAGATGGAGCCTTGAATTTAGGAGGGATTATTACCCCCTTGAACCAGCCCCATGTCTGCTACGTCAATGCCCATAGTATTCTGACATTCTATGGCCCTGATTTTTTTAGCAAGCAGTTGACACCTTCAGTCTCCTTCACCATTGTTGCTACCCATATCTGCATTCATTAGAGAAAACTGATCATAGTGATTATCCTCCATATGAGGAACATGAATAAGAATGGGGATAAAACCCTCAGCAGCTTAACCAACAGGAATACCACCGTGAATTCCAGCAACAGGAATACCAACATTAACTCCACCAAAATTAACTCCACCAACATTAACTCCACCAACGGGAATACCATCTCCAACCGGAGGGTCAACTTGATTGTCAGCATTTGGAATCTCAACATCGGGCCTCTGTACCATTGACCTTAGCTCTTGTTAGCCCTGAGCCACTCCCTGCATCAGGTCTATAAGATGGTTCATCCGAGCCCTCATTTTTGTCATTTTCTGTCTGTAGTTGTTCCATGACTCGCTGTTGGTTTTGACGTGTTGAATAGCTGTGGATATGAGAATCAGCAATCCTGCATGTTAATCACATAAGGTTAGGAAATCCAGCAATAAGCACCTGTTATGCAAAATGAGATGTATGAATGCATGCATATGCCATGTTCAATTATTTCCGAGAAATCTTTCTGCTTTGATTCAAGTTTTTCACAGGAACACCATGAGGAAAAGGTAGACAGCTCGACTACAAGTCCCAAAGTTAAGATCCTTGGAAATAAAAGAACATGTATGTCCGAATGATGATATGGATGCAGAGGCATAGGATCAAAGCTTCCACAAATTCTGACTAGCGGCTGTGCTGCTGATAGACTAAGTTCAAAGGTTTGCTCTAATAAGAAAACCAGAATACCCAGAATACCGGAATAACAGAATACCAAGCTGATAAGTCCACACTGATAAGGAAACCAGAATACCAGGTAGGTTGAAGGTCAGAGTTACCTGCAAACCTGTAAACACCCTCCCATTATCATCTGTGGGTTCTAAAACCAAGGATCCTCAGTATCACGGACTCTTAGGTCGAGAAATGATGATACGTTCACCATTTTTGGTTTGGCATCATCATCAATCGAGGAGGCCTCAACTGATTCCCCTCAAAAGGTCATCCTATGGCAAGTTCTCAGCTTCAGGTCCTCGAATCAAGAAGCGTAATGGGTTTGCCATTTCTGGTCTGCCATTATCGCCCCTTAGGAGGAGTGCCTCAACGAAGAAACCTCAAGAACCCTAATTTCTGCATGAAGGCTAGGATTTTTGATACACGATTCAAACAATGCAATTAATTGAGGGAAAACATTCCATGCATGATTATGAACATATGGCCAAATTATTGTGCGAGGAAATATGCATAGATTGAGAGATGACCAAGTATGTGCTTACCTCCAAGCCGTGACAGCAAGTTCAGAGTGATTTTTGATTTGGAGGTGTTACAGATGAGTGGTGATGATCTGAACAGCTTCCCTACACCCTATGGATTGTGTTTGGATGGTTGGACTTGATTGAAATTGGCTGGATCATTTTGTGGTACCTCAGCTGCACCTTGTTTGAAAATTTGAGCAACCAGCTGGTGATTTCATGAAATTGATGTTTCAGAAGTTATGTGAGTGTTTGATCAGCTCATATGTGATGTATGTGAGGTGTGTGAGTGATTGGTTTGTGCAGAATTGCTCTCAAACTCAAAACCCGATAGCTACCTTGCTAAGAAAGGCATTTTTGCCAAGAGAAAGAGATTTTGAGGAAAGCATCTGTTAGATGGCTTTGGTGTACTTAAGCTGACCACAATTTAGCTTTATTTATAGTAGAGCAAGTTTGTTTTGCAAGGAATAGTGCATGGCAGCTGGTAAGTAGGTTTGGCCAATGTTGTCCAATGAGAATCCAAGTCTCCTCTAGCCATTGACTAGAGGTTAGGGCACAGAGCTTTGGTCCCCTTGGTCTTGGATAAGTCTTGACTGATTTCAGATGAGAATGGCTCAGTCCATGCCACCTTGATGGTTCCATTGAATGCCTCATTCCAAATTTGAAGTCTTGTCCCTATTTTGGCAACTCTAGGTTCAACATGATATTCCTTGTTCCTTGGACCTTGGAGGCTTGGCTCAGTGATTGTCCCATTTGGATTCAATCCTCTGAGGTGTCCAAGTGGATAGGAACTATTGAAATTGGCTGATTTTGGTAAATCGAGCCAAAGTGCAAATTCTGCCTTGCCTTGACAGATTTCAGCAAGGCAACTTGGCAATGTTGTATCTCATGGTGTAGGTTGAATTTGGCAATGTTCTTGGCCATTTTGGAAAGCTCTTACATGATACAACAACTGTTTGAACAAGTTTGGTTTTGATCTCTTTTGATTCCAAGTGAAAAATCCCCCTACATTTGGCAAAAAGTGAAGCAGAATCTGACTTAGTGAAAATTTCACTAAGTGTTGGAAAAAGTGACATTTTCACTTTTCAGCCACTTTGATCACTCCATAACTCAAAATCCTTAATGAATTGGAATGACTTGTAGTTGAAGTTTTTGTAGGTGATAATGAGGGCTACAAATCCATCTTTGGATGAGAAAAAATGGCCTTGTGGTTTAGGAGTTATGGTCCTCCAAAGTTGGTACCTTTGCCACTTTATTTTTAACTTAGAAAAATTTCTAAGTTTTATGGTTACCCCTTTTACAAGTTATCTCACTTTTCTTGATTTTTCTTGATGAATGGTGATTCAAATCATACATTAACATCATTTTAGGGTTAAAAATCCATTTTGGTGAAAAATCTCAAAAAGTCAAAGTTGACTTTTGTGCACAGTTGACTGTTTATCAGATGAATTCCAAACTGTGCAATTCTTCAGGAAATCATGTCCTTGACCTAAATCAAACTTGATGGGCATGTTCCATGGGTGTCATAGGGTATATTCAATCATGTATTAAGGTTTGGGAGCATGTCTTGGTCAAAAGTCAAAGTTACAGTTGACTTTCCTCGCGAAACCCTAATTGTGGTGTAGATGAAAATGAGACTTGTTGCTCAAGCTTCTTGGATTAATCCATTGTTCCAAATGGATCAATATAGTTCATTAGAGACCCTCAAACTCTCTCTTGAGGTCTTGGTTCATGATTTGTCCCAAAAGTCAACTTAGGGGTGAATTAGGTCAAGAAACCCTAATTCCTGATTTTTGATGAATGCATCCCCTGAGGCAAAATTGACTTGATGCATGGGTTCATGAGGTTCCATGAAGCATATTAGGTTATGTTTTGGATCATTGCCTTGTGCCCAGATGAAAATTTCCATCTGGAGACTCTGGTCGACCAAAACCCTAATTTGGTGACACTATCGATCTTGAGACTTGATCCACCTAGAAGGGAGCAGCCTTGTGCTTAATCCTTGAAGTGGGAGTCCTTTTTGATCCATTGTGGATGTTTGAGAGATTAGACAAGTTGAAGATCATGTCATTTCTTGATTGATCCTTTGTCTAAGCACTCAGAGAGGGCTTGAAACCCTAATTTTGATTGTAGTGGATGCTCACCCATCTTTGGGGAGACTAATGAAGCATAAAGGTACATCCATATTGTGATGATAATTTTCACAATGATGGGAAATATAAGTGGTCAAAATTTGGGGTATTACAGTCATGTTTAAAGTAGCCCAAGATACTTGAGTTTTTTCTCAAGTCCACTCATAAAGGCACTTTTGGAAAATAGAGTCAGAAGAGTAGATGATAAAGTAGATGCTTCAAGGATACTTGAAGTGTGACATGATAATGTCATACCATGGAAGAGAGCCAAGAGCAATTTATTTTTGCTTGAGGATCTCTTATCAGATCTCCTGGAAGGAAGTATCTAGGAGGAACTGCACAAGCGTACTGACATTCAACTAGGCTAGAACTGGAGTAATTGCTGATCAATGTTAAAGCAGTCTCGTGAGTGTAAAGACATTGGATCTGTGTCATGGAAAGTGATTATGTTTATCCAAGGATGTCACTGGTTTTTCTGAAGATGGTCTTCTCAGGAAGATTTATGCTTTGAATATTTCTTCCTATGTTGTGCTGGTTGGTAGCTAGAGTAAGGAGGGATGCAAATCTGAAGAATACTGAGTTGGGATTTAAAATTAATTATTATTTGTTTCCTTAGAAAGTATTTAATTGGTTATCCTTTTTGCTTGGTGTTCAAGAAAGATGATCTCACACCAGAAGGTGTTTCTTAAGATAGTTTCAAGAACTCAAGAATTTACTCTTTGCATCTGGTCTGGCTTGAAGAATGGATACAGTCGGTATCTTGTGTGAAATTTTCAAAAGATGCTTAATTGTGATCAAGATGAGTGTGTGCTGAATCTTGTTGATCCAGGGAAAGAACCTTCTGGAAAAAGAGTGTTGTGGCATATACTCTGGAGGCTAAACAAATGTGTGTTGATCGAAGGTGTTGGGAATCTTCTTCTGATTGGACTTGAAGAGACAGTTGGTATGCAGTCTAGGAAGTTTCTATTCTAGAAACTTGCTACTGTGGAAGTGAAGATTGTCTCATGATCATCTTGATGAACATGCCTTGGGTTAGTTTATTTCTGATCTAAGCACATATGGATGCAGAAGCTATGTATCCTCTATAGGAGTATGTGTTCCAACTACTAGTGGAGGACTATAAAGACATCTCAACCAGATTCTGTGCATATGGAAATTAAGGAAACATGTCTAAGACATTTACCCTGATATCTTGGAGACTTTTCTGGTCTTTCAAAGATGAATCGGAATGATCGTGCAAATAGTTGTGACTATTTAGTTTGGTTTTGGCGTGGAATCTAATCATGTGTGGATGATTCCCTTGGAGAATTATGGAGGATGTCATCAGGGTATTTGTTCATTCCTAGAGAGGACTGGTTGTTGGTTCTCTTATGTTCAGGATGGAGGTTGTTTACTCAAACTTGATTTCATAATCAAGTCTATGAGAACATGGAACTCTTATTATGTTATGGTGGAAAGGCCATTCAAGGTAGGATATTATTTGGAAGTCTAAGGGTTAGATCTTCAAGACTGATTTAGGCATGAGTGGTTTCATCAGTTGGCTAGTCAAGTCAGTTATCATATGTTCTGACATTGGACTGAACATCAGGATGCTCATGTTGTAGTCAGTTGTGTGCATAGGAGCAGTATTATCTTGTATAGGTTGGTCTTCTTAGGAGTGGTTGCTCTCCAACTATACGGCTGTCTATCTCAACCTGTTAGGATCATGCAATAACTAAAGGCTCAAGGAAGTTGTTGAATGCTTGGTGTTTTCATATCTTCTTCTTGGAGTCTCATCTAAGATGTTGGATATGAGTGTTCCAGAGTTCTGTCTGGGGTAAGGGGATGTTAGCTCTGGAAGTTTCAGCTATGTTCCCTCATGATCAAGGACATGGTGGAAGGTATTTTGATTGTCACTTATGGAGGAAGGTGGTTTTTGAGTGTGACTCAAGGAAGTACCTGTTCAAGCCTGTTGCTCTAGGCTTATGATGTCATCGCCTGCTGAAACATTAGCCCTTGCTAGTACTGATGTATTGTGTCGTCTGTTGGACTGTGCAAGGTGGAATTTTGAAGGATAAAAGACTGAAAGGTAGAGGAGAAGCAAACCTTGCTGAGAAGTCTGCTTAGAATATGATGTTTGAACTTTGTGCTTCTGGGTTGAAGGTTCATGAGGCTCGTGAGAGTTTATTTCTCTTTGTGGTATTCCGTCTTCTGTGATTGTCTATGATCTACTGCAGCTGTGACTTGTTAGGATTCTCACGTGTTCCTTGCTAATGGAAGTATGAGAATGGTAAGTTCAGTGTTTAGTGGTTCAAGAATCAAAGACATGTCTTCTTTGATTGACTGATGTCCTAAATGATGTTGGAACATCATTCCTTGTTTTGGTTATTCTTGGAGGATGACTGAGGTTGACTTTCAGTCTTGGAGCTATATCTATTCATGGTTGAGTATGGTGTAGAGCTACTGTCAAGACTGTGTGGATTCTGGTGATAGGTTATGCTGGAAGTATCACTAGAAAAGAGTGTATTAGGATGAAGTTTGAGAAGGAATCAGGCTGAAGTTGTATCACTCTTCATATGGAGAAGGGTTCTGGTGTCTTCCAAGTATGGATGGCATTCTGTCTAACCAAGAAGCTAAGAGAACTTGTATGTCTCTCTCTGGGATGTGAGTATTCAAGGTTTGATTAGATTTATTCTCAAGAACAAGGTTGTCTATGGTTGTAAAATTCAAGAGGAATTTTTTTACAGTGTATGGATGTGTTCAGGGGGAGAATAATCAATGGTGTTATTTGGTCTTAATCCAAAGTTCTTTGGTTATGGTACAAGGAGTGTGGTCCTGGTATTTTTTTCACTTATGGGCATGAAGATTCTCATGTGATTCTTGTGAGGATGTGATGTCAGGAAATATGTCTTGACATCGTGGTGTGTTGATTTTGTGGCCTTGTCAGCTCTGCATGGAAGGTTGAGTTGTTAAGACTGCTGAATTATATGAACAGTGTTCTTAATTCTTAGGAGAGACTTGAGAAATAGATTGGATATTGTCTGGGAGAATTTATTTTTCTCTGTAGAATGAGTTAAGGTTCATGGGAGTCCTTATTGGAAGATGTTGGGCATGATGTCCTAACACCTTAGTCAGCCCCTGGTTGGAAAGGAGCATGCTGGGATTCTTGAAGGATTTGTGACTATGCCTCAGAGGCCATATGAGCGACTAGACAAAGTTTGACTAGATGTCAGGACATTGTTTAGGACTTGTGGTTATGTTGGCTAGAAGATTTCGACTGAGAATAGTTGATGAAAGGGCTAACATATAGGTCGAGTTCAGAAGGAAAAAGTGGTGAGGAGGCCAAAGCGCAGATCGACATCCATAGAATAGGTGTCGGAGGTTGACCCAAAGGCCATGTCGTCGAAGGGTTTCGACTGATGGCCAACGAAACCAAGCCATGAAGTCTTTGAGCGAGAAGAAATTTGAAATGCTGAGTATGTGGGGAAGTTACAAAGATAGTGGGGCGACACATGTCACAACCAGGGCCAACATTGAGAGAAAAACAGTTATTTTCTTTTCTTATTTAAAGCAATGTTCATTTCCATTTTAGGGGTCACATTTGTAACATTATAAAAGGGATACACTCGAAGTACCAAGCATTAAGAGAAAAGAGTTCATTCCCGCAAGATGTATGATAGCGTCCACATTTCTTTTTAAAGCAATTTACATTACCAAAGTTTAAGATATTTTGCCATTTACTTATTTTCTTGTTTATTTAATTCGTATACACTCTTTATGCAAGTTTTTTCCAACTTCCTCTAAATCAGAACCATCCTACTAACATCACACACACTCCAACCATCTGTTATGGGATTTTGTGGTCGATCTCGCAAGTAACCCTGCGACAGGAGGCCAGCGGTTGTTCGCGCAAAAATCGTGTGCGAACAAATTGGCACACCCGGTGGGACCCTTTTGAGTTGAGTGTATGTATTTACGTAGTGGTAAGATGGTGACACCACGTCCGAACGAAGAACCGTCTTCGGCGGAAAGTACGGTTGTAACGCAAATAACTGATGTTGGCTCTGACACTGTGTCTGTGGTGTTGACCGTCCATAGTGGACCAGCCTCAACACCACGTCGGTCCGAACCTAGGCCGACAATGACAGGGACTACGGGTCAACATGTTCCTAGTTTCATAATACCCATGCCTCAAGCTTTTGGGATGACAACAGAGTTCATATCGAGTCTACATTCTAGTGGCCCGGTGTTTGGGGAAAGTTCGTTGCCAATTTTCTCACCGTACCAAGGATTAGGGCCTTTGGAAAACTAAGTTAATCGACCCCAGGGTTCAATTTTTTATCACAATCAGTTCCAACTTTCACCTCAAGTTCTGTCGTAGTCATGAGACAGCAGATGGATGAGAGTAATCACAAAATGGTTCACATGTTGACTCAGTAAATGGGCACCATATTAAGACCATTAATACAAGATTCGACCCAGAGTTACCAACAATTGACAACTCAGATGACACGGATAGGTGATTTCCTATGGGCTCCTAGGACACCGGGTCGACAGACGCCTCCACCTAGGCCAGAGACACCGGTTCGTTAAGATGAAGTCTTCGACGAAACAATTGACCAACCCCATGAGGTTGAACACACGCCTAGGGTGGCCCAAAGACCTCCCGTTGTGTTAGTTCATAGGAACCAAGATCCAGACTACGTGGTCAGGAAAGTTCGACACGATGCCATGGCAGGCGAGCCAAACTTGGAAGTTATGGTTGAACGGATCATAGTTCGAAATGGAAAGAATCCAGGACTTTGACGACCAACGTATACGTCCCCACTACCAGGTTTTGTTTTGTAGATAGAATTGCCTAGGGGATGGAAGGTTCCAAAGTTTACCAAATTTTCCGGAGAGACCGACGAGTCCACCGTCGAACACGTTGCCAGATATCAAACCGAAGCTAGTGATATAGCAAATAATGAGGACTTGAAAATTAAATACTTTCCAAGCTCCCTCACAAAGAATGCATTTACTTGGTTCACCACGTTACCTCCACAGTCTGTCTATACGTGGGCACAATTGGAAAGATTGTTTCATGAACAGTTTTACATGGGACAATCGAAAATTAGTTTGAAAGAGTTTGCCAGCGTAAAACGAAAGGCCGCAGAGCCGGTGGACCAATATCTCAACAGGTTTAGACTTTTGAAAGCATGGTGCTTCACTCAAGTCCCTAAACATGAGCTAGTAGAGATGGCTGCGGGCGGCCTAGATTATTCAATCAGGAAAAAGTTGGACACGCAATACCTCAGGGATATGGCGCAGTTAGCTGATAGGGTCCGAAAGGTCGAACGTTTGAAAGCTGAAAAAACCAAAACTAGCAGATACCATAACAAAGAGAAAGTTTCGTACGTAGCCGCTGACGAATACTCTTCTGGAGATGAAGAGCTTGTCGATGAAAGTGAGGTTAATGTGGCTGAACTCAAGCCAGGGCCTTCGTACACGTGTAAATTATTAAAACCATCAAACGGGAAAATCCCGTCAAAACTGAAAAAGCAGATAAATACGTTGCTAAAACTTATACTTTTGATGTATCTAAGTGTGACGAAATATTTGATTTATTAGTTAAAGATGGTCAGATTATTGTTTCTCTTGGTTTGAAAGATCCCCCATTAGAACAAAAGAAGAAAAGGGGATTTTGTAAGTTTCATAATTTCTTTGGTCATAAAACAGCTCAATATGTTCTTTTCAGGGATCTGGTGCAGAAAGCTTTGAAGGAAGGCCGACTTTAATTTGGCGAAAGACCGAAGATGCAAGTTGACACAGACCCTCTGAAGGTCGAAGAAGTCTTGTACTCTAAGCTTTATGATTGCATGATGGTCAAGGCTACTGATGGTTCCGACAAAAAGATTGAAGAAGAACTAGAATCAGTCCACCCTCAAGCTGGTGAAAGCCTGACAAATTTTTAGGAGAAATGCAGGGTGAGTGGGTCTAAAGTTGTGTTATGACCAAGGTGCAATGTCGTTTTTGACAAAAAGACTGCTGAGAAATACGAAGCTAGCAAGAAAGAGACACTGCGAAATGATAAGCCGCCTGTCCCAAGATTTGTGTTCGACCAGAACGGTGCCCCTCGTCGAAATGAGGAGTACAGTAAACTTTTCCAGCAAACACGACCCAGGACCTTTGTGCCACCGTCAGACACTCCACAAGAAAAGTGGGTGGAACCAGTAAGTCAGAAAGGGAGAAAGAGGCCGAAATGGAAGGTGTTCGATCTCGAGAAGGAAGATAAGACCTCCGACAAATGGGTCGAACCCAGGGGCTATGTGGTGTCTCCCAATTACAAAGGGAAGAATCCTATGACAAGGACTCAATGAAGGCATTACCAGCAAAACAAAAAGGCTGGAAAAAAGGCTTCGACTTCACAGTTAAAACTTGTCGGGACCTCCGAACAGAAAAGGCAGTACCCGAAAGGAAGGTGGGTCGAGAAGGAAAAAGTCGTGACGAATCAAACAATGGCAGTGATTGTTGAAGCTTCAGGAGAAAAGGGGGTGGTATCAACCCAAAGCTCAAAGTGCACATCCTTGGTTGAGAGCAAGAAGGAACTAGAGTACACTCCCCAATCAGATGAAGAAGAACCAAAGTATTCTCCCTAGTCAGATGGAGAATATACCCCGTCACCAGAAGACGACTTCGACGAGGATATGTATGATGACACCAATGATGACACGTACAGTGAAGATTTCGTCGTAAACTATGGATTCGTGTCGATATTGCCAGCAGAGTATGATATGGTGTCGGAAGTCTCTGAGGCAGACGAAGATTTCATACCAAATGAAACTGCGGAAGATAAGCCGCTATGTTACTATGTTATGAACAATAGTGTGCTAGAAGAGCAGAGAGCCATGTTTGAGAGACCTAGTCCCGGAATGATGTACCATTTGAAACCATTTTTCATAAAGGCAAAGGTCGACAGAGTGGCGGTCAACAAAGTGTTCGTGGATGGAGGGGCAGCTGTCAATTTAATACCTCATACTTTATTTAAGAAGATTGGGAAGACTGACGATGACCTCCGACAACATAATATGGTTCTATCCAATTACGAGGGGAAAACTAGCAACATTCATGGGGTTGTCCAAGTCGACCTAGCTGTAGGTACAACCACTAGATCAACGCTCTTTATGGTCATAAATTCGAAGGCCAATTTCAACTTGTTGTTGGGTCGGGAGTGGATCTACGGGATAGGGGCAGTGCCTTCAACTTTACATCAGAGATTCAGTATCTGGAAGAAAGATGGCATTGTCAAAAATATTGAGGCTGGTCAGAGCTATTACAAGATTGATGAAATGAAGGGTACGAAGAAATCTTTTGATCAACACCTGGCTAATGTGGCACCTTGTGCCGATGGATCGGGGTCTTATACCTCTGTCGATACGGGTCGCGTCTTGAATTTGGATCTTGATTATGGGTTTATTTGGGATGCTGGTGACGAAACAATGGAGCCTACAAAAGAACATCCACCTGCTGGGTGACCAGTAGTCAATGAAAATGACTACTGAGTCAAAAAGTTTAACTCGAATTTCGGCATACTTGGCTGAAAATAAAAGAAAGTCGGCACTAGAAGCGGAGAAGCAACACAGTTTAACTAGTGAAGGCCCCAACAATGCACAAGTAAATGGACAACAAGGCCAAACAACAACTTTAAAAAGTTGGAGGCTTGATTGCATCTATGACAATGAGCCTTCGGGGTTTGAAAAAGACCCATCCAATGAGCTGCAGAGAATGCAAGCGCAAGACCCACTCGAGGAGATAGACCTAGGAGATGGGATTACAAAAAGACCCACCTACGTGAGCACTAAAATTGGGTCGGAGATGAAGGCCAAGTTGATCAAGGTATTAAAAGAATACAAAGATTGCTTCGCCTGGGACTATGGCGAAATGCCTAGTTTGAGTCGAAGCATTGTGGAACATCGACTGCCAATTCAGCCAGGAAAAAGGCCAGTAAAGCAGCAGCCTCGACGATTCGCTCCAGAAATTACTCTAAAGATTAAGAAGGAGATCAAGAGACTGCTCAAAAGCCAGTTCATCAGAACTGCAAGGTACGTCGAATGGATAGTGTAGCAAGCGATTTTTTGTCGGTGACGCGACCACCTTATCGCTGAAGTTTTCCTCACCGCAATGGTAGAAGGGGTGCTACTTTCTGATTTCTTATTTATCCCATGAAGCTGGAAGGGAAAGGGAAGATATATAAAACTAACCTTGCACGCGAATGTTTAATTGAACAAATGCTTAAAAGAGATTGGGGGTCCGGGGTCAGGTTATACAATGGGTAGTTGTCAATTACCCATCCTATATGTGGTTATCCACAGGATATTAGCTTTAGGTTTTGCTTTGTAATTGATGGTGTTTATCTGTTGATGGGTTAGGAAATTTTCTTCTTTGGGAGATATGAGAGAGAATTTTTGATAATTTTGGTGAGGTATTGGACCTCAGTTTTGATAGGTGTATGTAGGTACGGGACCTAGAGTTTTTGTTTAGTATGCTCGCTAAGATTTCGCAATCTTATGCCTACGTATTCCCGTTTAAATGAAACAGGGAAATCAGAGCAATCGTAGTTCCTCCTATTCTAAGGGAGGAAAAAGGTGTTTTGGTGTCTTGTTCAAAGCCCAAGACAGAGGCTAAAAGGAGTATTTGTGTCTTGTTCAAAGCCCAAGATTGAAGCTAAAAGGGATTTGGCTGAGAGAGAATTTGTCATCTCTAAAGAGGGATGGTTGATTTTTATGTGCCTTGATCAAAGCCCAAGGTTGAAGCTAAAGGTTGATTGACTCAGCTAGGGATTTCTTTATACGAAGCCTAAGAGGAGGCTAGGTAAGATCGACTCAACAAGAGAGTGTATATGTCTTGTACCAGGCCCAAGATTGAGGTAAAAAAGATACTGACTCTTTTGGGGATATCATTATACAAAGCCTAAGAGGAGGCTAACAGTTTGACTTTTCTGGGGAAAATGTTCTTTCTGTCTTGTACGAAGCCCAAGATTGAGGCTGAAATGAGTTGACTCGACAAGAGAGTGCTTTTATATGTCTTGTACAAAGCCCAAGATGGAGGCTGAAATGAGTTGACTCAACAAGAGAGTGCTTTTATATGTCTTGTACAAAGCCCAAGACGGAGGATAAAGGAGTTGACTCAACAAGAGAGTCTTGCAAAGGTGATTGACCCAACAAGAGAGTCTTTTATACTCAGCAAGAGAGTGATTTACTATCTCATACAAAGCCCGAGATTGAGGCTAAAAGGAGATTGACCCAACAAGAGAGTCTGAAAAGTGATGGACTCAACAAGAGAGTCTGAGAAGTAATTGACTCAACAAGAGAGTCCGAAAAGTGATTGACTCAACAAGAGAGTCTGAAAAGGTTAGCTCTGCTAGGGAGAATCGTTGTACAAAGCCCAAGAGGAGGCTGACTTTCCTGAGAAAAGGATCATTATACAAAGCCTAAGAGGAGGCTATCTTACTGCTGAGGATTAGATCCATAGGCAGGCCCAATGGTGGGGAACTCTCATGAGAGAGACCGGGTTTTTGTTGGAGATTTTTCCAGAGTGATCGGTGTTTTTTCCTATGTTTGAAAGGAACTTGAGAATGTCTTTGAGACTCAAAGGGGTTTAGACTGTCCAAGTTTACTAGTGTTGAAGAGTTTTATCTTTTGTAGGATGCCCAAAAAAGGGCAAGTGCCTTAAGGGATGAGAATCAACCCTAAGGTGGCCAGAGGTTTGACACTGGAAAGACTGCTCTAGCAAAGGATGACTAAGTTCTGTCTTATACCTTTAAGAGGTTGTTAGGGTCCTTGTATTAATCCCAAGAGAAGGCATGAGAACTTCTAAGAAGCCGAATGGTCCTTGTACAAAGCCCAAGAGGAGGCGGGGATGCTTTTAGGAAGCCTGTGGGTTCCCAAACCAAGAGAAGTTCAAGAAATGCAATTCACAGAGAAGAGATCATTCCAGGAAAGTTCGATTATTTGGAAGAAACTCAAGAGATGCTATTCACGGAGAATAGATCAACTCTGGGGAGAAGAATTTCTTTGACAATTTCTAAGGGTGACAGTCTCAGAAAAGGTTCACCGAGAATACTGCATTTCTCTTTGTTCCAAATTGATTAACCCCAAGAGAAGGGAAGACTATATCTGGAAATCCTATGGGGATCTAGTTTTGTTTGTATTTAAAGAGTGACCAACGGGGCTTTACCTAATTATAGACGTAGTTGCCGGGGAAAACTCTAAATAACTATACTAGTATATATACAGTTGATATATAACGAGTATTTAAATGAGTATGAAAAAAGACTAACCATGCGCAGCTTCCCATAATACAGTTATGTATATGAAAGCATTTAAAAGAATGAAAGAAGACTAACCATGCGTAACTTCCCACAATACAGTTATGTTTATGAAAGCATATAAAAGAAAGCGGATAAACACTTACCCGTTGTAGAGCTTCCATGCTGTTTTGTTAGTTGTTCAACAAAGAAATTAAAGAAAGTTTTGATAGCAACTATACATTTGGGTTCAAAATCAAAGGAGAAAGTATTTTGAACAGAGATCGGGGCTTACAGCTCAGGGAGAGGCCCAAATTTTAACAGTGATGGCATTGTTGCTTTGTATCGGGACTTATACAACGACTGAGGGCCAAAAAGTTTTGGTCAAAAGGGGATTGGGTCTTACACCTCAAGGAGAGGCCCAAAGAGTTTGAAAATGAATAGAGATGGGTCTTATAGCTCAAGGAGAATCCCAGTTGATTTTGTTAAAAAGGCGACAATCTCGCCGAACGTTTGAAAATATACAGAGGGACTTATACAATGTGTGAGGCCCAAAAAGGTATTATTTATAAAGGGGTTGGGTCTTACACTCTATTAGAGGCCCAAAAATATTTTTAAGAAAATGAATGGGACTTATAGCTCGAGGAGATGCCCAGATGATTATTTGTTTAAAAAATGGCGATCGTGCCGAGGTTTAAAAACACAGTGGGTCTTATACGATGACTGAGGCCCAAATTATTTTGGTTTTCAAATGGGGTTGGGTCTTACACTCTATTAGAGGCCCATGAGTGTGAAAAATGATTTGTTTAGGGTGATTAAGATCAAAACCCTAAATTACTTTCAAAACGTATTTTAATTAAATAAAAATTTGATTAAAATGATCAAAATTATCAAACATGTGTGAAAAACAAGTTGTGATCTTGGATTAATGTTTGAAAAATCATGTTTTTATCCACAAAATGATTGGAAATCAATTAAGTTAAGAAAGAAAAAATATTTTAAATGTTAAAAACAAATAAAAATTAATTCTTTGCAAAAATATCAAATATATGAAATAAATAATATTTTTGGCAAATTATTGTAGAATAAAATATTTTAACATTTTTGTGAATTATTAGAAAAAGAATCAACTCAAAATCATTAAAAACCAGAGATAAATTAATTTTTGAATCAATTAAATAAAATCACAAAAATTCAAATATTTAAAATTCAAAAAAGGGCGCCAAGAACACCAAGTTCTTGCCTGCGCCCTCTGTTTCTTCAGATTTGCGTTTTCCCCTCAATCTCACTAGATACTTGATGAAATCACACAATCCACATATCAATCTACTCGTTTTCACCTCACGATCATGTCTATGGTCTTTAATTTCATTTATTTTAAGCAAGGAATAAGAAATCAAAGAGAAACCTCAAGAACCCTAAATTCTGCATGAAGGTTCAGAAATTCCATACACGATTCATACAAAGCAATTGATTGAGGGTAAATACTCTATACATGATTATGAACATATGGCAAAATTATTGTGCGAGGAAATATGCATAGATTAAGAGATGACCAAGTTTAGGCTTACTTGAAGGTCGTGGCAGCAAGAGCAATCTGATTTTTGAGTTGGAGGTGTTACGGATGAGTTGTGATGATCTGAACAACTCCCCTACACCATATGGAATGTGTTTGAATGCTTGGAGTGATTGGAAATAGACTGGAACATGTTATGGCACCTCAGCTGCAACTTGGTTGAAAACTTGAGCAATTGGCTGGTGATTTTGTGAAATTGGTGTTCCAGATGTTGTTTAAGTGTTTGGATCACTTCTATATGATGTTTATGAGGTGTGTGTGTGTGATTGGTTTGGTTGGAATTGCTCTCAAACTCAAAACCTGATAGTGACTTGCTTTAGAAGGCAATTTTGGAAGCGAGAAGGTGATTTTGAGGAAAGCATCAATTTGAGTGCTTTAGTGTACTTAAACTGAGCACAAATGAACTCTATTTATAGTAGAGCAAGTTTGTTTTGTAATAAATAGTGAATGGTGGCTGCAGCAGACTGTTGGCCAATTGGATCACTTTGGAATCTCAAGTCTCCTCTAGCCATTGACTAGAGGTTAGAGCACAGGCCTATGGTTATTTGATTCAAGGATAAGGCTTGACTGAATTGTTCATTTTTGCTCTGATACATGCCACCTCTAAGCATCCATTGAATGCTCCAAAACAAAATTGGAGCCTTGAAGCATCTTTAGCTTTTAGGGGTGCCAAACCTATATGTAGTTCCAAAGACTTGGGAGGCTTATGGATCAGTGTTTATTCCTCCTTGGTCTCCCCCTGAGGTGTGCAGATGGATAAACTTGTTTGTCATTTGCACAAATTGATCAAATCGAGCCAATGTGCATAAATCTGCCTTGTCATGATAGTTGCAGCAAGGCATGTTGCAGCTGTCATAATTCTTAGCTCAGATGGAATTTGATGGAGTTCTTTGCCATTTTGGAAAGCCCTCATATGATACAACATATGTGTGATCATAGTTTGTCTTGACACTTTTTGTATCCAAGTGAAAATTACCCCTACATTTTGAAAAAAGTGAAACAGATTCTGACTTAGTGAAAATTTCACTAAGTGTTGGAAAAAGTGGCATTTTCATGTTTTTGTCATTTTGGTCACTCCATAACTTAAAATCCTTGAGGAATTGGAATGAGGTGTAGTTGACACTCTTAAAGTATTCCATGAGAGCTACAAATCCATCTTTGGATCATTCAAAATGGTTGCTTGGATCTCAAGTTATGATCCTTGGAAGTTGGTACCCTAGCCACTTTGTTTCATAACTTAGAAAAATTCTAAGTTTTTATGGTTACCCCTTTTTCAAATTATCCCACTTTCTTTGATTTTTTTTATGAATGATGATTCCAATCACATATCAACATCATTTTAGGGTTAAGGAACCATAATTGTGAAAAATCTCAAAAAGTCAAACTTTGACTTTTGTGCACAGTTGACTTTTTATCAGATGAATTCCAAACTGTGCGATCCTCTATGAAATAAAGTCCTTGACCTAAATCAAACTTAATATATGGATTCCATAGGTGATATAGGGTGTGTTGAATCATGTCCCAAGGTTTGGGAGCATGCCTTGGTCAAAAGTCAAAGATACAGTTGACTTTTTCTTCAAAACCCTAATTGTGGTTCAGATGAAAATGAAACTTGTGAATCAAGCTTCTTGGATCAATCCATTGTTGCAAATGGATCAATATGGTGTATTGGAGACCCTCAAATCATGTCTTGAGGTCTTGGCTCATGTTTTGTCCCAAAAGTCAACTTAGGGGTGAATTAGGTCAAGAAACCCTAATTCCTGATTTTTGATAAATGCATCCCCTGAGGCTAAATTAACTTAATGATTGGGTTCATGAGGTCTCATGGAGTATTTTAGGTTATGCTTTGAAGCATTAGCTCATGTCCAGAGGAAAATTTCCATCTGGAGGCCCTGGTCGACCAAAACTCTAATTTGGTGACACTGGCGATCTTGAGGCTTAATCCACTTGGAATGCTGCACCCTTGTGCTTGATTCTTGATATGGGAGTCCTCTTGATCCTTTATGGATGTTTGAGAAGTTATAAAAGTTGAAGATCATGTCATTCCTTGATTTATCCTTTTCCTAAATGCTCTGAGAAGGTTTAAAACCCTAATTCTGATTGTAGTAAATGCTCAACCCTCTTTGGGGAGACTGATGAGGCATGATGATACATCTATATTGTGGTGATGATTTGCACAATGATGGGAAATCTTGGTGTTCAAAATTTATGGTATGACAGATAGCAAACATAGTGCCTGTTATCAAGAAAAATGGAACCCTTCGAGTCTGTATAGACTTTAGGGACCTGAACAACGCTACCCCAAAAGACGAGTATTCGATACCTGTGGCAGAAATGCTAGTCGACTCAGCTGCAGGTTTCGAATATTTGAGTATGCTCGAAGACTATTCTGGCGATAATCAAATTCTCATAGCCGAAGATGATGTCCCCAAAGCTGCGTTTTGATGCCCTGGGGCTTTGGGAACATACGAATGGGTTGTAATGCTGTTTGGGTTAAAGAACGCTGGGGTAACCTATCAAAGAGCCATGAATGCTATATTCCATGATTTTATTGAGAAATTTATACAGGTGTATATTGATTACATTGTGATAAAATCCTCATCGGAGAATGGTCACTTAGACCACCTTCGACGTTCATTTGAAAGAATGAGACAATATGGATTAAAAATGAATCCACTAAAATGTACTTTTGGTGTTCACACAGGGGACTACCTGGGATTTATGGTCAACAAGAAAGGCATCGAGATAAACCAAAACAAGACAAAAGCAATTTTGGATCTCAAGCCTCCTTCGACAAAGAAACAACTACAATCTTTGTTGGAGAAGATAAACTTCTTGAGAAGTTTTATATTAAATCTAAGTGGCAAGACGAAGGTGTTCTTGCCATTGCTCAAGGCCAAGAGGGAAAGTGACTTTCATTGGGAACGGGAGCAGTAGGAGGCTTTCGACGCCATCAAAGAGTACCTCACAAGGCCTCCCATTTTATTGCCACCTAGTATGAATAAGAGCATGAAGTTGTACATTGTTGCGTCGGATACAGCCATAGGAAGCTGGCGCACCTCGAAAAAATCGCTTAATTCGAAGACGCGACCCTTGCGCGCGAAAGGCGCGGAAAACGGTTCGACAGAGTCGCCACCGAACTTTATTTATCCCAAAAAGAGGGAAAGGAAAATATCGAGAAAACCTTCAAGGAGTGGATAAGAACATGGTCGTCGCAACCACATTCTAGGTTCGGGAGTCGGTTACGTGAGGGGAAGGTACGCGCACCCCCTCACGTCCGTTGTACTCAACGGGAACCTCTTGATTCGAATCGCGATACTCGTTAGCTAAGTTTGTTTATTTTCTTCTCTAAAATAAATGCGGAAAGGTAAAGATAAAAGGAAAAGATACTAAGGGGAAATGGGTGGTTTAAGGATAGGGTGCTCGACAAGATCATCGCGACCTCGGGCCTACGTATGCTCATTCGGACGAGAATGAGAAATCAGAGCAATCGTAGTTCGACTACGGGGTTTGACGGAAAAAGATGGTAGTGTGGACGCAAACGGGGGAAAAAGAAAAAGTGTGCTCGCCAAGATCATCGCAATCTTGTGCCTACGTATCTTTACTCGGACAAGAATAAAGAATCAGAGCAGTCGTAGTTCGTGGTACGCCCACGAAACAAGGGAGTTAGTTTATTTTTAAGAGGCGTCGATTAGTTACACACGAGTAAGAGAACTCGCACCCAAACAATCAAAGAGAGATCAAAGACTTGAACCCTCATTTTTCACCTTGAAAAAGAATTACGATAGTTATTAGTCGTGTTTGAGATTTAATTGTGAAAATCCACTTGACGTGGGATCAAGGGTTTATTGTATGCGCTTGGTTATTTTGAAAAGGATTTGATTCGTTAAAAGAAGAGGCGTCAATTGCTCACACACGAGTAAGAAAACTCGCACCCAAACAATCGAAGGAAGATCAAAGACTTGAACCCCCATTTTTCACCTTAAAAGAGTTGCGATAGTTGTTAGTTATTTTTGAAGTTTGATTATGAAAATCCGCTTGACGTTGTATCAAGGGTTTATTTGTTATGAAAAGAGTTTGGGTTTGAAAAAAGACTTGGTTAGGGGTTGATTTGAAAATGGGCTCGACGACGAATCGAGAGTTTGGTTCGAAAAGGGTTCGTTTGAAAATGGCTCGACGACGAATTGAGAGTTTGGTTGAAAAGGGTTCGTTTGAAAATGGCTCCACGACGAATCGAGAATTAGTTTGTAAATGGGTTGTCTATGCTAGTCCCTAGGGGTGCTCCTAGTAAACAAACCACAATCAAAACTAAATGCGTACATCAGAATGGGAGAGGGGTACATGTAAAGTACAAGGGATGACATGAAATAAAGGGTCTAGTTGTAAGGTAGCCCAAGAGAAAGTTGTGTGTGTGCGAAGTGTCCTAAACTAAACCTTGAGCAAGCGTCGAGCAAGTGGATAATCATAACCAACAGTCCATCAATTACTTTTTTAGGTTTCGATATTTTTAGTGTTTTTGATTAAAGTATGTACAAATGAAAATGGTTAGATAAATATGAATAGGAATATGATATGGACAAAATGAATAAGAATAACATGAACAAAGATAATCAAGATAAAATGGACAAGAGATAGTATTAACATAAAATTAAATTGGTCTCGTCTTAATCACGATTTAATCGATAAATTAATAAACGACGACTTTTGACTTTCATTGACCAAAAGTGAAAATAAAAGAAATATAAAGTGACAATTAAGAAATTAAATCGAAAATAATGAATACAAAGAATAAAGGTCTCACCTTTATCGAGATTTAATCGAGAAATCGATAAATCAATCGATATTTAGTTTTCATGGACCCAAAATGAATAAAAAAGATAAAAATGAAATAAAATCGAAATAAATAGGAAAAAGAATAAATGTCTCGCCTTTATCAAGATTTAATCGAGAAATCGATAAATTGTTGATGTATGGTTTTCATTGACCCAACAATAGATAAAACTAATGAATAAATGACAAAAATTAAATTAA
Source organism: Lathyrus tuberosus (assembly GCA_022829125.1). NCBI lineage: Eukaryota > Viridiplantae > Streptophyta > Magnoliopsida > Fabales > Fabaceae > Lathyrus > Lathyrus tuberosus. Next base: position 14,175,213 of record JALAZF010000111.1, read on the forward strand.
ATTGAAAAGGTATAGGAAAAATAATAAAGGTCTCGCCTTTATTGAGATTAAGTCGAGAAATCGACAAATCGTCGATGTTTGGTTTTCATTGACCCAAAATAAATGTAATGAAATAAATTGAAATAAAAATAAATAAATAGGTGGTAGGCCTCATATTAATCAAAATTCCACCGGTTTGAAAATAACCGATTAAATCATGAGTGTTGTTGGATCATTGGCCCATATAAAGAGAGAATCCGAACCAAGATGGACAAAATGAAATGAACATCATTATTAGAGAAAATCATATGGAAAATAAAAAGAAAAAAGAATAAGAAGGAAAGGAGGAGGGTGCAAAATCAAATAGTGGCGTGTGAGTATGGATTCACACGGGCTCCCAGGCCCATTATCATCATCATGTTTTAAAAAATAAAAATGATTAGAAAAAAAATAGAAAAAAACAAGGTTTAAAGGGTGTGAAACAGAGAGGGTGCGCTGAAACGACATGGGTGTGTATGGAGTAGATTCATACGGGCTCTCAGGCCCATTATCATCATCAAGATTTTTTTAAATAATAAAAAAAAACAAACATCAGAAGAATGAATAAAAACAAGGTCAAAATTTCCCCAACCCAAACTTGGCTCATGGAGGTTCAAAACACAGTTACTTTTCTTAAACAATACGAAGAGGACCCAACGTTGTTTCCAACCTTTCTTATTCGCGTAGATCCTTCCACCTCGCGTCTTCAAGTTGTCTCGCTCAACCTCCCTCTCTATCTCGCCATGTCCTTTGACTGATTCTCTTTTCGAGTTCGTTTTTTTATTTATGGTTGCATCTCGGTTTCTCTTCTTCTCAATCTCTCTCTGTTTCAATTTTTATGGTTCGATTTGGGTTTTGTGGTTGTTTCGATTTGGCATGTGAGTGTGGGTTGTTAGGTTGAGGAAGAAGAAGGGGGTGTGTTTAGGTTGAAGGAAATTTGGAGGATTTGGTGGCTGGGAAAGGGAGGTTGAAGATTTGGTAGTGTGGGTTATTGTTCAGTTTTTGGTTCGCTCGGGTTTATGGATTTGGGAGTTGAATGGGTTGAAATTTTTTGAGAAGGATGTGGGTTGAAGGTTGAATGAGGTTGGGTTTATGTTGAAAGAGGGTGATTTGAGGTTTTTGTTGGGTAAGTAACGGTTATTGTGTTGAAGGGTGATTCATGAGCGACACATTAGCGGTGGTGTTTATAAGAGTTGCAGGAGGTCGAATGTTGTGACAGTTGAGGGATGGATATCGCAGGGTGTGTGGCGGCTAGGTTTTTTCAAAGGAATAAATACAGGGTCGTATTTATGAGAGAGATTGAGGGTGAAATGGGAAGCTTTGAGGAATTTGAATCCGTACAGGTTGTTGCTGTGAGGCGTTATGTGGTTTGGTGTGGGGTCATATGCGTAATTGTTGGTGTGGAGGATCATGTTGCGGCTTGCGAGGCGGTGATGGTTTTGACGGGTTTTTTATGTAGGTTGTGTTGATTTTGTATCAGGTATAGCATGATGTGAGGAGTGGTGGTTGAGGCTACTTGGAAAGACGGTTTGTATATGGCAGTGTTGTGGTTGTACGGTCCTGCGGAATGTGTGGGTCCTGTTGTTGCTCACTTTTTTCTATTTTTCTGCAGCAATTTATGTGTTAGCAAGGGCTGAAAGTTTGGAGAGTGGTGTGCCTTTGATGTTGGCACATATCATTTTGGAGTCATACGGCACAATCACCATTCGTCTCTTGGTGTGGCTTGCAACATTGGCATGAAAAAGGGACTTGGTTGGCATAATACATAGCCACCTACGCCGTGAAAAGTGTAGAAGAAAAATAGGCAAATATTGATACGTAACTGTGTGCTAGCTGGTAGTGAATGACACTGAAGAATGATATGTAGCCTTTTTCCAAGTCAAAAATTCTTGCTACTTATTTCTATTTTTCAAAATGGACTTTTCTTGCTTTTGCTTTTCTGAACTCAAATGGACTTTTGCAATTGTGACAGTAACTTGTACATGGGCCTTGAAACATACGGGCCTTAAATATCATGAATTTTGTCAAAAAGAAATGGTTTGTAACTGGAAAAATATGACCTTGGTTTTGGATTTGGAACTTGTAATTCAAATAGGCTTTTGTGACATTCTTTGTAGAAATGGTTTTATTTTGGAATTAATTCAAGTGGGCTTAGAAATATTTGCAAGATGGATTCTAAAGTGGATATATGTTTTTGGATAGTGTAGAATTTTTACTTTTGAAAATTAATTGGAAAGGATGAATAAAAATAGAGAAGAAAAAGGAATATAGATTATTATATCAAAAAAATGGATAGAAATAAAAAAGGGTTAAAAGGGGTAATGTGAACAAATGGATATCTATGGATAACAAAAAAATGAAGTGGATTGGATAATGAATTTGGTTTGAATGGAAAGAATTGGATCGGATTTTTTTGTAAAAAGTTTAAGAAAAGGTTATGGATTATGGATGAGAATTAAAGGAATTTTGTGAAATGGATATTGGATAAGGGTTATGAAGAAAAGGATTTGGATATAAAATGGACAAACATTGAAAAAAATGGATATGGTGAATAAAAAGGAGAATTGAGAGTATGGTATAAATGGATTTTGGAATTGAATTTGAAATATGGAAATTGGTTAGAAAATAGAAAAGATAATTTAAAAATAGTTATGGATATAAATGGATTATAGATTTATGGATTAAAAGAAAGAATAATGGATAATGGATATTTGAAAAAATTGAAAATGGATAAAGATGGATAATGAAAACTTGGACATAGGCAACAAGGAAACAACATATGTTTTTCATTTTTTCTGAATATGGTTAGTGAGTGGATGTACAGATGGAAATTATATACAGGTAGGACAAATTTGAGGTATGACAGAAGCATGTTAGCACAAGAGGATAATAATGGCGTCGAAAGGCCCATTTATTACCTTAGTTGAATGTTAATAGATGTTGAAACTAGGTACACTATGATTGAAAAGTTGTGTCTATGCCTGTACTTCTCATGTATGAAATTAAAGAAATATATCAAACCGGTTGATGTTTATGTTTTGTCACATTTTGATGTTATTAAGCATATGTTGTCTAAACCGATTCTACATAGTCGAATTGGAAAATGGGCACTAGCATTAACTGAATTTTCCTTGATGTACGTCCCTCTAAGGGCTATGAAAGGTCAAATAGTGGCAGACTTTATCGTCGATCACGCAGTAGTCGAACCGTCGATATATATATATGGTCGACGTTAACCCTTGGAAGTTATACTTTGATGGGTCGAGCCGTAAAAATGGGGCGGGTATTGGAATTTTAATAGTATCCCCACAGGGAATTCCGACCAAATTCAAGTGTAAGGTCGACGGAAAATGTTCCAATAATGAAGCAAAATATGAAGCTTTAATCACTGGCCTCAAAATACTCAAGGATTTAGGGGCCAGGAAAGTTGAAATAAAGGGTGATTCTGAACTGGTGATTAGACAGATCACGAGAGAGTACAAATGTGTCAAAGAACATCTTTCGGTGTACTTTGCAATGGCGAGGCGACTGTTGGAACGCTTCGAGGTTGTCGACATTACACATGTGCCCAGAATAAAAAATCATGAGGTAACTGATTTAGCGCAGATTGCCTCCGGGTACAAAGTGTTAGAAGAGAAGTTGAAAGACTTCATTGAGGTTAAGGAGAAGATGGTGTCAAACGTACTACCATCACCAAGCCTATCAATCCCAGAAGCTAGAGGGGAAAACGTCTCGACAGAGGGTTTGATCGAAAGTTTGGGCGATTGTGAAGTTTTCACTATCAGTAATCTGTCGCTGTTAGATTGGAGAAGACCAATCATCAAGTATTTGGAAAATCCTGTGGGAGGTGCTGATAGAAAGAATAAATACAGAGCTCTAAGTTACGTTCTAATGGGAAATAAGTTGCTGAAAAAGACTCCAGAAGGAGTGTTGCTTAAGTGTCTGGGAGACACAGATGCATACCTAGCAATTTCTGAAGTCCATAGCGGGACATGTGGAGCTCACCAAGCTGGCCATAAGATGAAATGGTTGTTATTTCGACAAGGTGTCTATTGGCCAAGCATGATCAAGGATTGCATGGACTTTGCAAAAGGATGCCAAGACTGTCAAAAACATGCACACATTCAGTATGTACCAGCTAGTGAATTACATGCCATTATCAAGTCATGGCCCTTTCGAGGATGGGTGTTGGATGTCATAGGCGAAATTCGACCAGCCTCATCGAAACAACAGAAATTCATCCTAGTGGGTATAGATTATTTCACAAAATGGATAGAGGTTGTACCTCTATTAAAAGTGGACCAGGAAGCTGTGATCGAATTCATCCAGAATCATATTTTATATAGGTTCGGGATCCCTGAAACTATCACTACAGATCATGGTTCCATATTCGTTGGCCAGAAAATGCATGAATTCACAGCAGAAACGGGTTTCAAGTTATTACTTCGACACCATATTATGCTCAAACAAACGGTCAAGTCGAAGCAGCCAATAAAGTAGTAATTGGGCTCATCAAGAAACACGTTGCCAGGAAGCCTAAAAATTGGCACAAGACGTTAAATCAAATTTTATGGGCTTGTCGAACATCCCCTAAGGAGTCAACCAACTCGACTTCGTTCCGTCTGACTTTCGGCCACGACGTCGTACTTCCAGTAGAGGTTTGTCTACAGTCAATTAGGGTGCAACGTCAAAATAAGATTCCGTCAGAGCAATACTGGAACATGATGCTAGACGAAACCGTGGACATAGACGAAGAAAGGATGGTAGTGTTAAATGTGTTATTAGGTCAGAAGGCACGAGTCGCCAAGGCATATAATAAGAAGGTTAGAGAGAAGACCTTTGAAGTTAATGATTATGTGTGGAAATTAGTGTTGCCTATGGATCGACGTGATCGAACGCTAGGGAAATGGTCACCAAATTGGGAGGGACCATTCCAAGTTATCCAAGTGTTCAGCAACAATGCATACGAGATTCAAGAAGTAGGTATGGACCAACGGATCTTAAGAGTAAATGGGAAATATTTGAGAAAATATAAACCTATGTTCCAAGAGATTCAAATCAAAAGGTAACTTTTCATTAATAATTAGCCAAAATCGGCTGAGGGCCAAGTTGGCTTACAAAATCTCCAAATGAAGTTACAAAAGTTTGACAACTTAAAATGTAAATGAAGATTAAACAGGGAATCGGGATTTGAAGTCTTCAAAAAGAGTCTTCTCATAAACAACCTTGCCGTCGAGAAGGGCCTTCTTTTTCCGCATTTGGGTGATTGTAACCTTTAGGGCAAGGGCCGTTTCGACATGAGCAATGTCTGGGCGACCTCTTAATAAATCACTTCTTGAGCAGGCAAAGGTTCCGCAGAATCCAAAGAGTTTTTTTGTTTCTCGACCTCAGCAATTTTTCTTGTAAGTTTAGCTATTTGAGCCTGATAGTCGAAGATCTGCTGGTCGAAGGCACGATGCTTATCAGAACACTCCTGTTGTTTGGACTCGAAATCCCCAAGCTTCTTTTCGCAAAGTGAACCGAGGTACCATTCACGCTTCATCTCATTGGTCTTTGACCTGATCTGAGCGTTGGCCTGTTGACAAATAGTGAGATCCTTAGCTAGTTGGGTGAAGAAGGCCTCGAATTCGATCAGGTACTTGGCCATGGGAGCAGGAATTTGAAACTGGGAAAGTTCATCCAATATCTTGAAAACATCACAAGCTACAGTGGCCTCCTCTGCGACAGCAGCCAAAAATGCATCCTCAAATAGGTACATTTTCAACTGTTGAAGCTTGAGGGTAAAGGAAGTATCCATTTCTGGATCACGAACGACCTTCGAACTAGCAGGTTGAACGTCCATGGACTCCTGACGAAGCTTGTGCAATGCCTTCAAGGTTTCAACTGGATTCGTCTGCTTCGTTGCCAAGATCTCCTCCGGAGTAAAAATTTTGTTGGCATTTAGCATAGGCGTGTTGGGGCCACCTTCAGTAGAAGCTTTAGGATTCAAGTTGCCCTCAGCAGTTCTGACCCCAGTAGCAACAGTCGAATGGTTTTCACCACCACTAGTGGTTGCACCATCCTTGCCAGCCTCAGTCGAAGTGTGTTAAATTTGAGGCGTCTTCGCCGCTGGATCATCCTCTGTCGACGCTCCTTGAACTCGTAAACTCTTTGAGGACTAAAAACGGTTGTCGTCTCAGACGGATTTCCAGCATTAGTTGTTGCAGTATTATCATTCTCAGCAATGGTTGAATCAGCCACAGTTTCCTGCAAGAGGGGGTTCAGTGAGAAAATACCCAAGTAATATATGAGCCAAGAGAACAAGGATGATGAATACCTTAGTAGTGCGTTTGGAAGGAGGTGCTTCAGAGCCTACAGGTTTGAAGACCTCAGTAAGATTTCTTGGAACAGTGGGCTTCACGGTCGAAGTGACCGTTTTGGAAGGTGTCTTCTTGATTGGGACTTTCTTTTTCTTTACCAACGGAGTAGCCGGAGGGGATGCTGAGGCTTCAGAGGGAAAGATCCGAGATTGGGTGCTTTCATCCATCACGTCACCCTCAGGGGATGGTATTTTATCAGAGGCCTAAGCAAACAACAGAGTAAGATAATAATAAGAGTGAATGCAAAGGGGCGTTGAAACATGTCATACCTGTGATTTTAGGACTTTCGGCTTCTTTGCAGCCTTTATTGAGGTCGACGCGGCAACTAGGTCCTGTTTTCGACTCTGGGAGACAAGCACAAACGATTAGCTAGTAACATTTAATGAAATCAAAGGGAAGAGTTTAGGAGTTACCTTCTTTGGTGGGTCTTCTGTGGTGTCAGCCCCCTAAGTGTTCTCGACCGGAACAACAACTGTCGGAGTAGGAGCTTCGCCAGCAAGGGCAGCAAAGGCGTTGACCATGTTTTCCAGGAATAGGTCATGTTGAAAACATTGGTTTTGGTATTCTGACCACCAGACATCAAAGTCTTCAGTGGTGAAGAAGGATGGTTGGAACAAAAAAGCAGGCAACTCAAGGCATTGAGTCGACCTAGAAAATTTGAGGCAATTTTTGTGGCCTGTCAAGTTCAGGCGTCGACCAGCCCAAACAATATCAGAAGAATGCCGCACTAAGGACTTAGGCAGTATCTAGTAGTTTATAAACTTGTATCTTATACTCCCTATCTCGATTCAGAAAGATAACATGGTGGGAGTTAGAAACGCCCTCCATATAGAATTCGACTACGCTGCTGCTTTGGGGGAAACACCAGGGAACAGATTTTTGAACCACGTCGGACCAAACTTTCGATCCACGAAGGGTGCCATACTTGGGACGAAAGACGTGGCTTCCATAAACATGTTGAGATACTTCATAAAGAGAGTTTTATTGGGAGTTTCTGTGGTCATCAGGGCAAGTCGAACATCTTCTATGGGACGTTCTTCGTTTAAACATTGTATTGTTGCAGATGCAGGATAACCCAGCTGGTGTTCGAATATGGCATTAAGCCAATGTTGCAACAGCCACATAGGCCCTGAAATATTCAAGGCCTTGGTAGTCTTATGGAGGAGTTTCAGTCGCAAGGCTGATAGCCCAAGGGAGTGATAGAGGGAGGCTAACAAAATCTTACCCAAAGACACCCATCGACCCTCATGAATTTGGATCGCCACGTTGATGTAGCTTTTACTATTTGTAGAGAGCCAAGGCAAAAGAGATAGTACGACAACCACAGAGTCAGAAAAGCGATGTGTTCTTCGTCCGACACTTCGATGGAACCGTTATCATGATGGTTTTCGATATAGTTCTGAAAACCAGCACGATCAAAGTCGAAGGTGTTGGTCGTGTCCAGAGTCGGGTCGAAGGTTTCGCCCAAAGGTGAGAGGCCAGTAAAGGCCGTCACGTCGAAGAGTGTCGGCGTGAACATACCACAAGGGAAGTGAAATATGTTGGTCGACCCTTCCCAAAAATACATCGACCCCATCAGTAAATAGGGGTTAATCCTGTGATCGTTCCTAGAGAGTTGGATGGTGTCGAAGATGCCAGTTGTTTTCCACTGCTCCTGGCGTTTGCCTTGGACCTTGTTGAGCCAAGAGATGTAGTCCTTGTTGCTAAGTGTAGGCATCGACCGAAAGACCCTGGCCTTAGGCCCCCATGAACTTGAGGTCGAGGGTGCCACCTTTCTCAAAAGAAGGTGGTATGGTGGGAGCGTAACAAGGAAAGAACGCTTGGAGTTCTTGATGATTCAGTTTCTTATCAAGATATGGCCCATGGAAAACATGCAGTTTGCCGGCCACCGCAAAGGGAATGGTCATCTGGCGTTTCCAGGTTACTACCACCGCATCATCAGCAGATGTCGGTTGAGGAAGGGGTCTGAGAGATTCACTTTCAGAAAGGACGTAGGCAATGGGGTTGTTTCTAGTGGTGTGAGTGGCAGAAGCGGTGAATGATGCATAAGAAGTCATTGAAATGGAAGCTAAGATCAAGAGAACTTTGGGAGCAAGAAAGTTTGGAAGAAGAGGAAAGTGTGAGAGAATGTGGAAAAAAAAGCCAAACGTGGGTGAGGAGTATTTATAGACAAATCGCATGCAACTGAAAGGTCAAGAAAAATGAATTGTTCCGATTCTGCAGTTAGTAGGAGTGGTTTAAAGCCCATAACTTAGGACGAGACTAGGCATAATGATATTTCTTGGAAATCGTGGCGCAGAAAGGTGCCATCATTACGTCAGACATCGTGTGACGCGTGGTTGATTCGAATGAAGGAAAAATGATTGAGTTCCTAGGTCGAAACCAAGGTGCAGTCGAAATCTTGTAGGAAATCAAAATGCCAAGTTTCTCAGTCGAGATAGTGCTCAGTCGAAACTGGCCTTTTGGGGGGGCAACTTGTTGGCTGGAAGATTTCGACTGAGAAGAGTTTATGAAAGGGCTAACATATAGGTCGACTTCAAAAGGAAAAGATGGTGAGGAGGCCAAAGTGCAGGTCGACATCCATAGAAGAGGTGTCGGAGGTCGACCCAAAGGCCATGCCGTCGAAGGGTTTCGACTGATGGCCAATGAAACCTAGCTGGGAAGTCTTTAAGCGGGAAGAGATTTGAAATGCTGAGAACGTGGGGAAGTTACAAAGATGGTGGGCGACATGTGTCACAACTAGGGCCAACATTGAGATAAAAACAATTATTTTCTTTTCCTATTTAAAGCAATGTCCATTTCCATTTTAGGGGTCGTATTTGTAACATTGTAAAAGGGATACACTCGAAGTACCAAGCGTTAAGCGAAAAGAGTTCATTCCCGCAAGATGTATGATAGCGTCCACATTTCTTTTTAAAGCAATTTACATTACCAAAGTTTAAGATATCTTGCCATTTACTTATTTGCTTGTTTATTTAGTTCGTATACACTTTTTCTGCAAATTTTTTCCAACTTTCTCTAAATAAGAACCATCCTAACAACATCACACATACTCCAACCATCTATTCTGGGATTTTGTGGCCGATCCCGCAAGTAACCCTGCGACAGGAGGCCAGTGGTTGTTCGCGCGAAAATTGCGTGCGACCAGGTTATTTCCAAGTAGGTTTATTTGGACGGTGTTCCTTGGTCAATAGAGAGCGTGCCTAAGAGAAGGCGTGTTAAACATGTGTCTTGGCACATGCGCATTCTTTGGACGGTTTACCCTAAAATTAAAATAGTCAAATCCTAGTTGGGCGGTGCACAATCATTTATGTTGAAGTTACCTACCTAAATTTATATCTTCGTTGAATTGTTCTTCGGTAACTTCTATGGACCGTTAATTCCTAGAGAAACTGCTTGGGTATTTAAACGGGGTCGCTGCTTCTTGGTTCTCAGGTTGTGTTTCTTTTGTTGTGTTGTGTCTTCATGGCTTTTGTCCGAGTTTGGGTAAGTACCATGTGGGTATGGAACTGTGTTGGTCACTTTTGCCAATTTTTGGCTAAAAAGGGGGAGAATGGGTGTGTATTCATATCGGTTGTGTGTTGGTCCTTACAACACATGACTGATATCCTTGTGGGTGTAGAGTCCATTTTTGCAGTTGTTTTGAAAGAATGTTAGATGAGATGTTCTAAAATCTTTTCTGAGTCTCATTTTCTTTTCTGAGTCTTTCTCTTGTGTCTTGTGATCTGAGTTATGAACACAGTTGTGTCTTATGTTTTAAGTTACCCGGAGTTGCAGGCTGCTCCCCTGAGTCCTCATCAGGATAATTCAGGTTGGTGTTTGGTTGCTCTGGGGAAACGTCTTTGGTTCTAGGTTTGAGGGGGAGCTGTGTGTATCTTCTTCCTCATGTACATGAAGAATGAAAGCTTTCAACATAAGGGAGACAGGAGTCATCCGGCTGAAATGACTTTAGGACTTTTTACTCCCTCTCTCCTTAGCATCTTGGGTTTATTATGCAAAAGGTATTTTAGCCAAAATTTGTCAAAAGAGGGAGATTGAAGGCTCTAAAAGATTTGACTAAATTTTGGTAAAACATGGTGTTGAACAAGATGTTCCAACATGATGAAATTTGCTGAAGGAAGACATGTCAAACAAGGTGTCCTAGCTTGTGGATTCGACATCTTGGTCTGATATAGCAGGTTGTTGCTTGTTCCAAGATTTAAGGAGCAATCAGAACATGGATCAAGGGATGATTAAATAGATATTTCGAAGCCCATGGACAACTGAAGATTATAAAAGGAAGACCAAGACTTAGGGCAGAAAAAGAATTCTTATTAAGACTTTTATAAAGTAAAAAAAAATAAGGGTTTAGGGTTTTGAGAGTCGTGTACTTTCTTGTGTTGTAAGTCACCCTTTGTATCGTTTGATACATTGTGGTAGACATAGTTTTACAGATTCAGAAACCTGTAGGTAATGAATTGTGTATTGTTCTTGGATGAAGCTATTAATCAAATTCAAGAGTTATTATTAGTCAAGAGTCTTGACTGAATATTGTATTGGAAGGGGTGTCTTTCAATTGAACAGTTTGATGCAGTTGCTGGAGGTTGTAACTGTTAGATATCACTGGGGTGATTTAAGAATTGAGATGAGTTTCTCTTATCTAGATGGTGATTTCTAGGTAGAATTGTACTGGGTAGGGATTAAGTGGGGAGTTGTAAATGAGGGAGTTTAACTCTAAATTAATACTACTAATAGTGAATTCATTTCTGGCTTGGTAGCCCCCAGATGTAGGTGTTATTGTTCACTGAACTAGTTCATCATATCTTTGTGTTATTTATCATTCTGTTATGTTCAATTCAATCTGCTCTCTTGATCAGAAGTTTATGTCTTTACTGATGTTGAAACATCTATCACAACATTGTTTTTAACCTGAAGTGTTTTTGAATGTTTCTGCTTTGTCCTTGTTCAGTTTTAGCAGAGATCAATGTCTCGACATCTAATAGGACATCTGTGATCTGCTTGCCAGAATTTCAGATTTCTATGTAGATCAACCGCTTGGCTATGAGAAAGGAGGAAGAGATAAGGTATACAAGATGAGCAAGGCACTTTATGGCCTTAGACATGCTCAAAGAGCCTGTTATAGCATGATTGAAGCATATTTTAATAAAGAGAATTTTGAAAAGTGCCCTCATGAACATACACTATTTGTGAAGCATAGTGATGACAAAATATTGATTGTCAACTTGTATGTAGATGATCTAATTTACATAGAAAATAATCATCAAATGTTTGACGGATTCAAGGAATCAATGATGAAGATGTTTGCCATGACAAATATGGGGAACATGAGATACGTTCTTGGGGTGGAAGTAAATCAATAAAGTGCAGAAATCTTCATCCACCAACATAAATATGCCAATGAAATACTCACAAGATTTGGCATGGATTAATGCAATAAGGTTTATAATACTGTTGTGTTAGGTTGAAGGTTGAATAAGGATGAAAATGGCAAGCTAGTTGATGCCACAAGCTACAAGAAGATCATGGGAAGCTTGATGTATTTGCTTGCTACCAGGCCTGGCCTTGCCTATCCATTATGATTGGTAGCTAGATACATGGAGAGACAAATTGAAATTCACATGGAAGCTACAAAAAGAATCCTAAGGTATCTAAAGAGAACTATGAACCTGGGAGTTTTCTCTACCTACAACAGTACCTGCGTGTCCTTTTCTCTCTCTCTCATACCACTTCAATTCAGCAAAAGTTACTCCCCCCATCAATTCATATGATATAATTTGACAAAATTATGCACTATCGAATAATTTTGCACACTGCCCCATGCCTCCTTTCGCACCTCCACCCTTTTATCTATGATATTTTTCCCACAAATCCTCCCAACCACGTGCTTTCAAATTCCATCACCAACAAAATTTTGATTTTTCCTCACAATTAGCTACAGTCCATTAATTTTATATATTTGTTTTAGATCTGGAGAGCTACAAAGCAAATTTTTTAAATGTATCTTTCATCTAGATTTGAAAAAAAAAAGATACATTTAATATTGTTTTTTTAAAATATTATTATAAATATTTTAAAAAAATGTATAAATAAATTGTAATAATGATCATTAATTGATGTTTGCATTTATCTTTTAATTGTGATATCACAATCTTCAGATGATGACTTTGTGGTCTATAATGATTCGTCTCTTTCCTTTTTTTATGATTTAACTAAAAAAACATAGGATTATGGTATATATTTCATGAAAAAACAAAAGTTAAAATAAATAATTAGAATAAAAGATAATTGATTTTAAAGAAAAAGGAAAAGCAAAAAAGAAAGAAAAATGAAATTTGTTAATACTCATCATCATGGCATTTACAAAAGTGAAAGTTGTTTATATAGCAAGTAATGTCTAACTACTTCTAGCGATCTACTAATAATTCCATAACTAACTAGAAGTTAGTTGTAGGTAGTTGTGTTATAGTTTTTCTATCTTGTGATCTAGCAAATTACCATTACTCTTGTCATGATATTCAACAGCCCCCTCAAGCTAAAATGGATGTAAATCATTCCTAGCTTGGCTTGAAGACTTGAGAATGGACCTGGGTTAAGAGATTTAGTGAGAATTCCAGAAACTTGTTCTTTTGAGGTGACTGGCATGAGGTTTACTATGCCTTCTAGAACCTTGTCACGCACGCACCACATGTTAATCAATCTCGATGTGCTTGGTTCTTTCGTGGAAATTTTGGTTTGTTCCAATATGCATGGCCGACTTATTGTCATAGTAAAGGATGAATGGAAGTTGATGTGGAACCTTGAAGTCATCAAGTAAAGAAATCAACCAGATGCATTCATAAGTGGCAGAAGCCAATGCACGATATTCAGCTTCTGAAGATGAACGAGAAACAACAACTTGCCTCTTATTTTTCCTGCTGATGAAGGATTTTCCTAAGAAAAACAAAAAAAAGTTGTAGATCTTCTTAAATCTGGGCAAGTACCCCAGTAAGAACCAGAGAAACCCTTGAGGCAAAGTGTGTCGAAATTACTAAAGAATAAGCCTTGGCCATGATTATTTTTGAGAATTTGAAGAACAGGAAGGCCAGCCAGCATGTGTTGATCAGTTAGAGCGTTTACGAACTGACTAAATTTTCTTATTGCATAAGCAATGTCAGATCGAGAATGAGTGAGGTATAATAATCGACCAATGAGCCTTCGATATGCAGTGGAATCAGAGAGATGATTGCCAAGAGTTTGGTGAAGTTGTAAGTGAGGTTGTATTAGTGTATTGCATGGCTTAACACCAATAAGACCTGCATCATTGATGAGATCCAATGCATATTTACGTTGATACAATGAAATACCTTGATCATTCCTATCTACCTCAAAGCCTAAAAAGTATTTCAAAACTCCTAGATCTTTGATATTGAACTTGGCATGGAGAAATGCTTTGAGCTGTGTGATCTCTGCAAGGTCAGCCCCTCCTAGGACTAAGTTATCCACATAGACAAGGATGACTGTGAATCCAGTTGGTGAAGATTTTGTAAAGAGTGAATAACCAGCCTTTGACTGAATGTAGTAACTGACAATAAGTGTATTTGTGAGTTTGGTATTCCACTGTCAACTTGCCTGCTTTAGGCCATACAAGGATCTTTGAAGTTTGCACACAAGATTAGGATGAGGTTGTTGCAGGCCATGTAGTGGCTTCATGTACACTTCTTCATTTAGGTCTCCATGTAGAAATATTGTGTTAACATCAAGTTGAAATAAAGGCTAGTTATGAATATCAGCAATAGCCATAAGCATTCTAATGAAGTTCATTTTAACCACAGGGCTGAAAGTATCCATGGAGTCCAACCCTTCAGTTTGAGTAAAACCCTTGGCAATTAAATGAGCCTTATACCTCTCAACAGTTCCATTGACATGCATTTTCAATTTGAAAATCCACTCGCATCTAATGGCTTTCTTGTGCAATGGTAAAGGAACAAGGGTCCAAGTATTGGTATTGATCAAGGTATTAAACTCAATTTGAATGGCTTCTTTCCAATTATCATTACTAATGGCAACTTCATATGAAGTAAGTTCACTTATGGCAGTTAAGTTGAGAACAAAATTTTTGTGCGCAAGGGAAAGCGCATCATATAATATGAAAGATGAGATATAATACTTAAATTGAGAAGAGGAATTGGTAGCAGCTGCTTCTGAAGTGAGAATTGTATTGGACATGAGATTACAATGGTAATTTTGAAGATATGTGGGGGTTTTGATCTGCTTGGTGGATTTCCTGGTAGGTAATGAAACTTGAGGCACAAATGTTGAAGTAGGGTTTGCAATAGGATATGAAAAAGGATTTGAAACAAGTGTACTAATGGCTGGTATAGCAGGTGTAACAGGTGAATTTTGAGGGACAAAAGTAGGTGTGGGATGAGTGCCAAGAGTGGTAGGTGTATAAGGATAACTTAATAGATCATCTAAGTAAGTATCATTGGAAAGTTGGGTTGTGGAATTATGATCAGTCGTAGTAGCAGATGGAGGTTTATATGGAAAATAATGTTTAAAGAATGACACATTTCAAGACACAAATAAATATTTACTTTGCAAGTCAAACAAGATATGACCCTTGGTCCCAGGTTTGCTACCTAAGTAGACATATTTTCTAGATCTAGAGTCTAGCTTCTTTCTATAGGCTTTCAAAGTGGAGGTAAAACATAGTGAACTAAACAATTTGAGGTTTGTAAGATCAAAGAGCTTATTATATAGGATCTGATATGGTGACTTGTGTTTTAAGAAAACATATGACAATTTGTTGATGATGTGAACAACATGGCCAACAACATGAGCCCAAAATTTTTGAGCCAAATTAGATTAAAATAAGATGGCTCGAATGATCCCTAAAATGTGTTGGTGTTTCCTATCAACAATTCCATTTTGTTGAGGGGTACCAACACAAGATGTTTGATGGATAATGTCATGCTGTTTATAAAATTTTGTGAGGATGAATTCATACCCATTATCATATCTGATGCATTTAATACATGTGTTGAATTGAGTTTTGACTAATGCAATAAATGATTGAATGATTGATGATGCTTTCAAATTTTAATCGCATGAGAAATAACCATGTAAATCTACTCTTATCATCCACAATTGTGAGAAAATATCTATAACCCATCATAGATGACATGTACTAAGTCAAAATTTGAATGTGAAATATGAGAGCTGTGAGAAAAAGATAATCTCCTTTGTTTAGCATAAAGGCATACATCACAAGGATTATTACTAGAAATATACTGTATGAAAGGAAAATATTTATGTAATTAAGTCAATTTTGTGTTAGAAGGTTGGCCAAGCCTTAAGTGCCAAAGATTACAATTTTGAGTTATGTCTAGAGACTTATTGTGTATGGTATTGATGGAGTGAGTTGATGGAGTGTGGTGCAGTGTAACTGAAGGTGACTCTAGAATATACAATCCACCACTCAATCTAGTCGTGTCAATCCTCTTCTTGGAATGAATATCTTGTATCATACAATCATTATCATTAAACAACAATTGGCATTGTGAATTTTTGGTTAACTTAGCGACATATATGAGATTAAAAGAAAATTCTAGCATGTATAATACATCAGTAAGATACATATGGTGATCAAAATGAATGGTTCCAGTAAATGAGGTAGTAACAAGAGCTCCATTTGGTAAATTCACTGTGATGGGATTAATTCTTCTGATGGATTTAAAGAATTCTCTAGTATGACATACATGATCAGTTGCCCCCGTGTCAAGCATGAAATGCTCAGAACTATGAATGGTGCAAATGGTACTTGAGTCATTTTCCACTTGAGTAGTCAAGTGATTAATGTTGTGATGTTGAGATGTGAAGACACCTTGGAGTAAAGCTAGTAATGCCTTGTGTTAATCAGGTGTGAAAGCCAAAGTCCCTTGTGCAGTTTCATTGTCACCATGAGAGTCATTTTGAATTGCATCTATAGTATCAGAAACTGTTGCATATTGATTAATTGAACCATCCTATTTCCAATGGGGGATGATATCCATGCTTTTTGAAACAAGTGTCAACTATATGGTTGGTCATGCAGCAGTGTGTGCAAATTCGGTAATCTCGCCCTCTTCCACCATAAGATTTGCCACCCATATGGCTTCTTCCTTGAGAGTTGCCACCTCTGGGTGCAGATGTCTGAGATGCATTGTTTTGATGTTGGTTAGTGTTGGGAAATGCCAAAAATTTTTACTCATTAAGAGGCATAATCACTTGTCTTTCATGCTGAACAAGAAGAGAATACACTTTTCATATGTTTGGAAGTGGTTCCATGAGCATGATTTGAGATCTCACTGCTGAGAATTGATCATTCAAACCTTTTAGGAAACAAATAACCTGATCACCATCACGATAAGCTCAAATCTTGATAACAACTTGGCATGTATAGTCACACAAACACTCATGAATTGGACGAAAATTGTCAAATTCTTGCCATAGCTTATTGAGCTTTGTATAGTAGGAAGAGATAGATGCATTACCTTATTTTAAGTTGTATATTTATTCTTGAATATCTGAGATTTGAAATACGTCACCTTGATAAAATCAATATTTCAACTCATTTCATACCTCTGCTGCAGTGTCCATCCAAAGCACACTTTGTGCGATTTCGGGTTCCACAGAATTATGAAGCCATGACATAATCATGGTGTTGCACCGATCCCACATAACTGAATTGAGATCTTCATCCAATGGTCGAGTCAAGCTTCCATTGATGAAGTGCAATTCGTTCTTGGATTGAAGAACCATAATCATGCAATTTGTATACATGAAATAAGGGTTGGGTGTATCATTTCTATAACCCTTGTTAGTTGCATTGAATGGAGATGCGCCATGAATGCTGCCTGCAGAACTTGCAGAGCTTGCAAGTGACATCGTTGTAGATCGAAAGAATAAAGAAGATGAATGAGGAAAAACTGAAAGAGTTGTATGGTGGATGAGATGAGTTGTGCAGCAGTGTAGGCTTAATCACAGGTTGATGATACCATGTAAAGCTTTAAGCTTCATGCATAGTGAAAGGAAGAAGAAGATTGGATCGAGAGAAAAGAAATATACAGAATTATTCAATATTCATCATCATGGCATTTACAAAAGTGAAAGTTGCTTATATAGCAAGTAATGTCTAACTACTTCTAGCAATCTACTAACAACTTCATAACTAACTAGAAGTTAGTTTGAGGTAGTTGTGTTATAGTTTTTCTATCTTGTGATCTAACAAATTATCACTACTCTTGTCATGATATTCAATAAACCTCATAAATATAAATCAATATTGAGCATTCATCTGGACTTATTTATAATAAGTTGAAGGAATTTTCTAAATGGTACTCGACTATTGTTTTGTTAAAAGTCCATCATAAGGATTAAATCTAAATAAAAAGATCATTCAAATTTTGGAAAACCACAGTTTTCTGAGCTTCATTTGAATTATATCTTAGAGACACTGATTGATTTATCTAACACAAATTTCCAAAAAAAAATGAAGATGATATAAATTAGAAATGAAACAAAAGAAGTATTGTAAACAAATGATAAAGACGATAAATTGAAATCTTACCCGTTAAATAAGAGATGTTGAAGACAAAATGAAAATGGTTGGAATAACAAGAGGGAAGTACAATTAGAAAACCTAATCAATTATAATATGTTTCTAAATTAATATTCATAAATTTGAAATTCCCACCATCTTTGATCTTTTTTATATCAAATTATTTCTTTTAATTTTTCTTTTATTTTCTAATCTCTTCTTTATTGACCCATACATATAAAATCATTCAAATAAGTAAAAATATAGCTAAAATTTACAAAATTATTAAGCAAAATTAAAATCACCAAATCACATTACAGCTCACATTAAATCATTTAGATTTGGAAAACATGATTAAAAAAGCAAAGAAAAATTAATAATGGAAACTAAAAAGTGCAAAGAAAATTTAAAAAAAAAAAAATTCTTCTTACCTTTGAGGAAAGGAAGTAAGATTTAAATTCATATTTTTATTTCTTACTGAATGTAAATAAAATATTAAATTTTTCACATAAAACAAAAAAATTGATAAGAAAAAGTAAAATTTATCAATTTAAAAAACTTGAATCATTCATTCAAAATATCATCACCATCTTCTTTAATCTTCCAAAATATTTTAAGTTTTGCATCCAAACCCCAAAAATCAAATTAAACATAAAAAAAAAGTTTTTAAACTTTAAAACAAAAAAACACAACAACATTAGCTATTTACTTTGTTGTTACTTTTCTTCTTCCTAACTTCATATTTTTCTAGACACATATTAGTCATATCTTCGGCCGCCAATCGCATAATCGCCGCGTCGGAATTTCTATACACAATATTTTCATCAAAATTAGAAATAACAAATCTAAAAATAACATAAATGAAAATAACATATATGATCTAAATTACTAACGACAATTTATGTTTTAACAAACATTGTTGATGTCATTTTACTACCCATTTTCGTGTTCTTATCTATAGATCTACAACATGAAAAAATAAAAGAAATGAAAAAGTTGTTAAGACATGAAAAAAAGAAAAGAAAATATTATGTTTAAACTTACATTTTTAATGTTGTTTTACTACCACTTTCTATTAGAAAATTTTCATATTTTGGATCTTGATATCATGATTTTCCCACTATTCCAATTTCTATGAAAACGGTAAAAACGTACACGGATCCATTGTTAGGGGGAGATTTCTACTAGGGAGCATTAAACATTGTGGGATTTCTTTTTCTAGAGCAACACATTTGTGAGAGACACACCACATACTCACCCAAAACCTTAAGGTGATGGGTTTATGGGTTCTCCCACTTATAAATGCTCAAGTCACCACATTCCTATCCAATGTGGGACTATTATCCATATTACTCACACTTGTTAATACTTAACACTCCCCCTCAAGTGTGAGTTTATCCATAATGCTTCCACAATGCTCCCCCTTAAGCGGAAGCTTCAACTGTGCAACTGCACCCTTGTACCGTCGTTGACACTCTTCAACGGGACACCTCATAGCCACCACCTGTGGGGAGTACTTTCGATACAAGTAAGCCGGTCCTTTTACTCTAACCAGGCTCTGATACCAGATGTTGGAATTCAACCACAACCTATGGGAATTCCTCTTTAATCTTGATCTCAAGATTATTAACAAACCCACAAACACGCAATGGCAATGAGAAAGATGAGAGAACAGCAAGAAAGAAACGAAAGAAGAAATATTTGGAGGAGAGAATGAACAAATTCTGCAGAGAACTTTCTGCCCACAACTGTGGAAATTTCTGTTATTTCACTTGCTAACTACAACTGTGAATTACAAAAGAGCAACACATTTGTGAGAGACACACCACATACTCACCCAAAACCTTAAGGTGATAGGTGTATGGGTTCTCCCACTTATAAATGCTCAAGTCACCACATTCTTATCCAATGTGGGACTATTATCCATATTACTCACACTTGTTAATACTTAACATCCATGACGGCGATTCTTGTCCGGTTCTCGGTCTTATTTTCATTTGTTCTCTCCTATATTCCTTCTTCCTTTTGTGTATCCTTTGATGATGATGATACTTTTGTGTATTTGTGAAAAAATGAGAAGGAATGAGAAAAGTTGTTGTTGTTTTTCCAAAGGTCCCTATTTATAGGCTTCTTTCTCTAACAATCATAATTCATTCCAAGAGACATGTCCCAACATCCATGAAGAGAGAGAAGAGAGATTTCAATTATGAATTTTAAAATAAAACTCCATTGGTTTAATTATCCATCCACCCAAATAATCATCACATTAGGGTATCGTTTATTTAAACCAAACTTTTAATTACATGAGTCATAATTATTTGATTAATAATTTAATCCAACAGTCTCCCACTTCACTCATGTGGAAACTTGATGTTTCAATCTTATACCATAATTGTGCATTATTTATCTTTAATGAATTGAAATGATCGGATCATGGCGGTCACAAATTATCCATCAAATTGATTCCTTCCATGTATCATGAATCAATCCAATTTAAATAACTTTAAAGGAAACAATAATGCGTCTTTCATGTCTTTACAAAGACACCCTTGTCATCACATATTAATAATAATATATATAACATAATATGGATAATAAAAAATCAGCAGAAACATAACTTTTAATTGAATTCACAAGTGTCATATAATACAAACATTAAATTATACATGCATATATACAAATTATATTACAATGTTAACAAGGACTTTTATATAATGTCCATCCTTTCTACATGGCCAACAAATGTCTTCGGTGTTAAACCTTTAGTTAACGGATTCGCTATCATTAAATATGTACCAATATATTCAAATGACACTTTTTGTTTCTGCACTTCTTCTTTCACTGATAAGTACTTCAATTCCATGTGTTTAGCACCTTTGGAATATTTATCATTCTTAGAGAAGAAGACAGCTGCAGAATTATCACAATAAATCCTGCGGCCTAGCTATGCTGTCGACAATACCAAGCCCTAAGATGAAGTTTCGCAACCACAATGATTGAATTGTGGCCTCAAAGCATGCCACAAATTCTGCCTCCATAGTAGAGGTAGTAATGGTGGACTGCTTTCCACTCTTCCATGATATTGCTCTTCCAGCAAGAAGAAAAACATACCCAAATGTGGATTTTCTTGAGTCCACACATCCTGCAAAGTATGAATCTGAGTAGCCAACCACTTCAAGTTAATCTGATCTTCTATAGGTGAGCATGTAATCTTTGGTGCCTTGTAAGTACCTAAGAACTTTCTTTGCAGCTTTCCAGTGATCCATTCCGGGATTACTTTGATATCGACCTAACATACCAACGGCAAAACTGATATCCGGTCAAGTACATGTTTAGGAATACATCAAGCTCTCAACCACTGATGCATAGGGAATAAACTCCATTTCTTTTCATTCTAATTCATTTTTGGGATACTGCATTTGACTGAACTCATCCCCTTTTCTGAATAAGAACTATCCCAGCAGAGCATTTATCCATTATGAATCTCTCAGATATTTTATTTATATAACCTTTCTGAGACAATCCCAATAATCCTTGTGCTCTATTACGGAATATTTCTATTCTTATCACATATGATGCCTCACCCACATCTTTCATTTCAAATTTATTGGAGAGAAACTTCTTTACATTATGTAACAAAGCTAAATCATTGGCAGCAAGTAAAGTGACATCAACAAGACCAAAATCATAAATTTGCTCCCACTGACCTTCATATTGATACACCGATCTACGGTGTTCTCTACAAAACCATATGACAACACAATATTGTTAAATTTAAGATACCATTATCTGGAAGCTTGCTTTAGTCCATATATTGACTTATTTAATTTACATACTAATTTTTCTTTTCCCGTAGTAACAAACCCTTCAGGTTGAGCCATATACACTTCTTGCTCTAAGTCACCATTTAGAAAGGCGCTATTCACATCCATTTGGTGAAGCTCTAAGTCATAATGAGCCACCAAAGCCAAAACAATTCTCAAAGAGTCCTTCTTTGAAACATGAGAGAATGTTTCTTTGTAGTCAACACCATCCTTTTGAGTGAAACCTTTGGCGAAAAGTCTAGCTTTATATCTTTCAATGTTGCCTTTGGAGTCTTATTTGGTCTTAAAAACCCACTTACAACCAACTCGTTTTGAATCTTTAGGCAAATGAACTAGATCCCATACATTATTGTCATCCATTGATTTTAACTCTTCTTTCATAGCATTTATCCAATTTTCATAATTGTCACTTTCCATGACTTGTGTGAATGAGACTGGATCCTCATCAATGCTTAAGTCACATTCATGTTCAAGTGAATAAATAACATAATCTTTTGAAATAGCAGTCTTCTTTGCCTTTCAAACCTTCTCACTGTTATTTCTTGTGTTTCTTCATTCATTTGTTCTTGTTCATTTGTGACTTGTACATTATCAACCGGTTCATCAACTATATGTTCATTTTGTGGGTTTTGAATATTAAATTGTTGTTTATGTGTGTTGTATAACAGTACCACAACAAGAGGGACAACAACCTGAGAATACTCTTTAGGTGAAGAAGATTCTTCATGAGTCTCCATAATATCCACTTTATGTGATTTCTCACTCCCACTGAACTGACCATTTTCAATAAATCGAGCATTACCAGACTCAATTATTCTCATACTATGATTAGGACAATAAAATATATACCCTTTTGATTTTTTAGGATACCCAATGAAAAAACCACTAATGGTTTTCGCATCAAGCTTCTTTTCATGTGGATTATACACCCTTACTTCAGCTTGGCATCCCCAAATATAAAGATGCCTTAAACTAGGTTTCCTTCATGTCTATAGCTCATAAGGAGTCTTAGGAACTGCCTTACTAGGAATCCTATTAAGCAAATATGCAGCGGTTCTTAATTCATCAGTCCACAATGATAATGGTACATTACTATAACTTATCATTGACCTAACCATATTCATGAGAGTACGATTCCGCCTCTCAGCCACACCATTTTGTTGTGGTGTGCCAGGCATAGTATATTGTGCACATATACCACGACTTTCGAGAATTTTTTCAAATGGACCACAAATATCAGTGTGTATCAATTCAAGGAGTTCACTACTTCTTGTAGACGAATTCTTAGATATTTGTTCGGTGTGTTTTCCTTTAATCCAATCCAAACATATATTCCAGTCACTAAAATTCAATTGAGGCAATATTTCACCTTTCATTAACCTCATTACTCTTTCTTTGGATATGTGACCTAATCTTTGATGCTACAAATAAGCAGAATTCTCATTATTTGTACTTCGCTTACTACAAACAACATATCGTAAACTCGGTATTTGACACAGGAAATAGATTAACATATGTATTACAATACTTTTATTTAACCATTATCGAAAAATCATAACATCGATTACAAGGCTTTGATACCAACTGTTAGAAAAATTTCATATTTTGGATCTTGATATCATGATTTTCACACTATTCCAATTTCTATGAAAACTGTAAAAACGTACCCGGATCCATGACGTCGATTCTTGTCCGATTCTAGGTCTTGTTTTCAATTGTTTTCTCATCTCTTCCATCTTTCTTTTGTGTATCCTTTGATGATGAAGATACTTTTGTGTATTTGTGAGAAAATGAGAAGGAATGAGAAAAGTTGTTGTTGTTTTTCCAAAGGTCCCTATTTATAGGCTTCTTTCTCCAACAGTCACATTTCATTCCAAGAGACATGTCCCAACATCCATGAAGAGAGGGAAGAGGGATTTAAATTTTAAATTTCAAAATAAAACCCCATTGACTTAATTATCCATCCACCCAAATAATCATCACATTAGGGTATCCTTTATTTAAACCAAACTTTTGATTACATGAGTCATAATTATTTAATTAATAATTTAATCCAACACTTTATGTGTGTGTATCAGTAGATCTACAACCTGAAAAGAAAACAAAAAAAATCATAAAATTGTAAAAAAAAATTGATGAAGATAAAAAGATAATGTATGAATGAATGAAAAAATGATTGAATTTAAAGAAGAAAAGAAGAAAGAAACAAAGAATAATGAGAGAGAAGCGGTAGGGGTGGTAATTAGATCCATTAAGGCAAAATTCATCCAATCCATCCACCACATAAAAAGTAAGTTAATGGATTGGATTAAATTCATCCATCCATCAAACATATTTTAAGGATCCATTTTTTAAAAAATAATTAAAAATGATTTTTTTTTAAATTGATTTTTTTCCCAAAAAAAAACGAATTTTTTACTGAAAAAAAAAAAACCTTTTTTTCCGAAAAAAAAAACTGATTTTTTTTTTCCAAATAAACAATTTTTTTTTCGAAAAAATACCGATTTTTTTCCGATTAAAATTTCTTTTAATAAAAGAAATCAATTTTATTTCCTAAAAAAATCATTTTTTTTAAATAATTAAAAAAAAAACACAAAAAGTCGATTTTATAAAAAAAAATGATTTTTTTCTCGAAAATACAAAATTCTTTTTTTCAGAAAATACAATTTTTTTTTAAAATACAAAAAAATGTTTTTTTTCATCAAAAACAAAAAATTCAATTTTTTACGAATATATTAAAAAACAATTTTTTTAAAATACAAAAAATGAATTTTTTCAAAAATAAAAAAAAAATCCAAAAAATAAAATAAATTGAGTTTTTGAAAATATAAAAAGAAATCAATTTTTTTTAAAATGTTTGTTTTTAAAAAAAATGGATGGATGAATATCCATCTATTAAAAATACGTTAATGGATGAATTTGATCAATTTTATTCTTAACGGACGGATTGAATTGAATAATTTTAAGAAAATTTTAGTAGATTGTTAATGGACTAATGAATTATTTTGATCCATCCATTAACAATCCAATCCATATCCATCAAATCTATTCATTTTGCCACCCCTAAGAACCGGCAAGCAATAAAAGAAAAGAAAGAAAGAAAAAATGTTGGAGAAAAAAAGAGAGGCGAAAGTTACAAATAATAGAGAAGAAATTTAACTCTTAGATAAAATCATTGCCACAATTTATTAATAATTAAATCTAACTCAAAATTAAGAAAAGATTATAAATTGTCAAAATTGAATAGGTGTTAGTGAAAGGGCATAGGATATAATTTTTTTTCTTTCTTGAGCATCAATTTTTATAATATAGATACAAATTACCTCTTTTATTTTTTATTATGATATTGATCGCACCTGGATCAGACAGTGATGGTGGCCAACGGCGTCTGGAACGGCAGCTCCGGTGATGGTGAGAGACGGTGGGGGGGTGTACCTGCAAGGTACTCCGACGCTCAAGTGAGAGAGTGTACAGAATATCAGCAAATACGAGAAGTGAGAATGGTAGGAAGAAAAGTGTCTAACCTGACCCTCTCAAATGAGAGGGTATTTATAGAGAGCCCCCAGCGCGGGGCCAACGGTTACCTGCAATGGGCTGGATCAACTAGGCTCACTCCAAGTAACTGTTAGGGCTTACGTGTAGTAGTGAAGACCAGCACGTGGTCTTCGCCCTAGAGTAACTGCTCCTAGATTTCCGGAAGTAGGGCAGACCGAATCTTTCGGAAGTGGGAGGTTACTTGGAACGTGTCCACGCAGGATGGACCGTTGGGTGCTCCTCGCGGGGAGGAGCCTTCTGTGTCGAGGAGATGTGAAGCCCGTAGGAAGGGCATGGCCTCGCGGGGAGGCGATACTGTCCGTCGAGGAGGGACGAGTAGCATGCTCGCGGAGGAGAGGCTAGCTTGTCGAGGAGTCACATATCAGCGGGGTGGGACGTCCTCGACCTATTGTCCAAGGTGCCCGACATTGCCTGAGTGCCCGGCGAGACAGTGGCCGGCACGTGGCAGTCGCGTGTCCGCAGATGGACCTTGCCTTATTGGGCCTCCCCAGGTAGTATGGGTTGGGCCTGCTCGACTGTTGGGCAGCCTCGGCCCAGTCCAGAACAGGAGCCCCCCAAGTCGTTGCTCTGAGGCGTCAGAGTAATGACTTAAGGCTTACTGGCGTGTCGAGGACACCCCCAAGAGAGGAACCGAGGAAGCCATTTTTGTGGTTGACGTACGTACGGTCGCACATAAGTCGGGCATCATTCAGTCGCGTTTGGCCGGCACGCCGGGGAGATGAGGAGTTTCAGATTTAAAGCGTTGGGAAAATTGGAACGACACGCGTGGGAAGACGCGCAGCTGCACGCGTGCCACGTGTCGCCTGCCCTTATTGCCTAGGGGGCTAGGGCGGCTGGCTAGGGTAGTGCACTTGAGTGCCCTAGGCCCCTCGAGTCCCGCGAGAATCGCCTATAAAAGGCTGCTCCCCTCGTTCATTTTTCACTTTTGCCTTTCTCTCTCAAGAATCCTTCTCCTTCTCTCTCTACACTCTCTCGTTGCCGGTCGCCGCCGTCGGCCGCCGGATACTCCGTGCCTGAAACCTACAACAGTCGCTCTCTGCCTTAAAGCCACCGGAAACTCCGTGCCGGAACCCTAAACCGCTACTCTCACGGTACTTGCTCAGAAATTGATCTTTTTCTTACATTTCTCTTCAAGAGCTTAACTCTCACGGTACATTTCTCTTTAGTTGTTGAGAGAGGGGGTGCCAAGAACTTCACCCGCTCTCGTTGAATATTTCGGGGACTAGGGATGAACATGTCGGGGACCCATTGAATGTCTCGGGGTCCTCGATAGTTACTCTTTTCATTTGCGTCGCGGGGACACGGGGGGCAGAGTCATCCGGGGAGACGACGAGTTCCCCGGCGAACATGCCAATCCTCGGTTCCTTAAGTCGGGGAACCGAGAGAGCCTTGCCCCTTCCTCGCCCGTTCGTTTGAACAATAGTGGAGGGGTGAATTTAATACGACCCATCGAATTCACCGTTTCCTTCTGCTTTTCAGGTAAATGGACGATTTGTCTATGAAGGTGGCCGTAGGATCATTCGAAGAAGACGACGACCAACCCGACTCCCCCATGGCTCACATGGCTTTCGCACGGGAGCGCCCGCTCGAAGAGTGGGTCTGTAAAGAAGCCTTGGAGATGTCGTCAATCTTCGCCTACAAAGACGTGGACGACGCGTTCTGCACTGTCGAGCACATGCTCATCGGTTCGGACAAATCTTGGAAAATCTTCCGTCCAGAGGAGCATCATCGGATATGCCAGCCTTGTCGGGGAATGCGAATCCCGTTGTATGAATTTATGTTCAACCAGGCGGGGTGGAGGTTGCCCTTCACGGACTTACAAGAGGGAATCTTCTCCTGGTTGCAGCTGGCCCCCTCACAAATTCATCCGAACTCTTTGGCTTTTATCCGGGCCTTCGAGCTTATCTGTAAGCATTTAGAAATCATCCCGACGACGTCCCTCTTTTTCCGGATATTCCATCTACAGAGGTCGTCATCAGGTGGACGACATGGATGGGTGTCCTTCAAGCAGAGCAAAGCTCTGTTTCATACATACTTAGACTTCATCCGGGACTTCAAGTTCCGTTATTATTTCGTGAAGCCGGTCACCGTCGGGGCCGTATACTCGTTGTACCAGAAAGTCACTCGCGACGTCGACGGTGTCTCCGAGGAGGTTCTAGAGCCGAGGTTCCCCCTATACTGGACGGAGGAACACTTCAAGAAGGGGGTCGACAAATATAAGGTGAAGCATAGTCAGCTGGTCGTCGAGGACCGGGAAGCTTACGACAAGATCGTCGTGTTCGTCGAGAGCTTCAACGAGGCTCAGCACGAAACGTTGGACGACCAGCCCATAATGGGAGCAGACGGGCAGGTGAAGAAACAGCGTCGTCTGATCAATACCCGCGTTCTGCTCGAGACCTTCTCCGACGAAGAGGCCATCGAGTTGTTAGGTTGTGAAAACATCCACGATCTAAGCATTCCTCGCATCTGAATTCCTTTCATTCTTTGCCTTACTAACATTTTCTTTCTTTTTGCAGGAAAAATGGCCGAAGCCGAGGAAAGATTCAAAAAATTGAAGGCGAAGAGGGCTAGGGAAGAGCAGCTTCGGGTGGAGGCGTCTCGCTCGAAAGGTCAAGACGTCGCTCCTTCCGGGGTCATGCCTGAGGGTGGTTCCTCGGCCACCATGCCCGAAGGTTCAAGTCAGTCTCAGCCTGCTGCCACTGTGTCCGAGATTTCAGATAGGCGGACACCTCCTGCTGGGAGCCAGTCTCCGGGTACTCAAGGAACGCCAAAGCGGCAACGGGTTTCGAGCGTGGAGATCGTCGACCTAGGCCACGAAGATAGACCCCCACCTCCTCCAAGGTTCGAACTTCCACCATGCCATCAAAAGCCTCGCTTCTTCTCCGAAGTCATCTATCCCCGTGTCCCTCCCTCTGAAGTCGAAGCTGTGCTGGGAGCTGCCGCGGAGGCGAGGAGGAAGACGATCTTCGAGGATTTGTCCGCGGTCATGCGGCTTTGCTCGACCGCCATTGTCCTGAACGACGAGACTCGCCCTGCTGCTGAGTTTTCTTGACTGCAAGAGAAGCTCGAGAAATTGGATGCTGAGATGCTCGAACTGCGCAATGAGTTAAAGGAGTGCAGGGACCTAAACAAAGAACAAGGCGAGCAACAGCAGTGGGCTGAGAGGAAGCTGAAGGAAGTTGAGGAGAAGGAGAAAGGCCACCTTGCCCGAATCGCCGAGTTGGAGGCGGAGGAGAAGCGGCTCAAGGAGAGGATCACCGAGTTAGAGGATGCTGTGCGGCCGGCCGAAGGCGAAACCGAGGAGGACAGGTTCCTAACCACTCGAGCAGCGCTGGTGGCTTAACTCAGGAAACTCGAGCAGGATCTCCGGCTATCCGGGGACGATGCTCTCGAGACTGCGGGCATAGGGTTTTGAAATGCAGTGGCGCAACTCCAGATCCTGAATCTCGGCCTGGTGACCGATGGGGCGGACGTTGACTTCGAGGTGGTCGACGGTCGGATAGTGCCGCCCGGGCAAGGAGAGGACGCCAACGAGGGAGGTAGGCCGGACGCCACCGAGACTGCCGCAGAGTAGGGACATAGTTTGCTTGGCCTGCGTGCCATTTTGTTTTTGCCCGGCTTGTGGGCTTTTTTTTTATGTACTTTTCGTACAATGGTTATTTTGCCCGCTTTGTGGGGTTATATGTGTAACGTTCGTACAATGGGCTTTTCCCGATTTTCATACTTCGTTGTGTCTCTTTATTAATTTTGCTTGTGTGTGATATTTTATGCATTACTTATTTTTGTCTAAGTAGTTGATGCCACTGGCGCCTTGGGCTTTTGCTCGACTCTGATGATGCTCGACTGCGTTGAGAGCTTAGCCGAGTGGTCAGGGGTTGTACTCCGACCTTCGACGAGGCTAAGAAAGCGATCGATTTCTTAGCTTTGCGGCGTGAACTTCCCATCGCGAGCCGGGTGTTCCGCCTATTTGGTACGTCGACGACGGAGCTCGGTTGAGGACTCCTCGCCGGGCCAAAAAGTCCCACGCACATAACTCGTGGTTTTTTGCCGCCGTGTACTATATGGAGGTGTCGCGCATGTACCGCTGCACGCCCCCGTGTTCGCGACGTTGTATTGTCTCGGGCAGTGTCTAGCTGTAGTATTGCTTGAGTTTCTCAGCATTCCATGGTCGAGCAAGTTGTTCACCGTGGAGGTTCTCGAGGTAATAGGCACCCGTCCCCGTCTTAGCAGTGACGCGGTACGGGCCCTCCCAGTTTGCGGCCAGCTTTCCTTCGCGTGAATCTTTTTGATTTCTTCGCAGGACAAGACTGCCTACTTGGAAGTCTCGTTTGATAACTTTGTCATTATAACGCAAAGTTATTTTTTGTTTTAAAGAGGCTTCTCGGAGGGAAACTCCGGTCCTTATCTCTTCGACAAGATCGAGTTCCTCGCGCAGAGCTTCGTCGTTCGTTTCATCGTCGAGGGGAGCTTCTGTTCTCCTCGAGGGTTCCCTGATCTCGACGGGGATAACCGCTTCAGTTCCATACGTTAGGCGAAACGGGGTCTCCCCGGTCGTGGAGTGCGGGGTCGTTCGATACGCCCAGAGGACGCTGTGCAACTCCTCGACCCACCATTGTTTGGCCTCGCCGAGTCGTCGCTTAAGTCCCCGGAGTATCACTTTGTTCGCTGCTTCGGCTTGCCCGTTAGTTTGAGGGTGTTCGACCGACGTGAAGTGTTATTTTGTGCCCAGTTTGGCGACGAAGTCCTGGAAGTTCCTGTCGGTGAACTGTGTCCCGTTGTCCGTGACAATGGCTTGGGGCACCCCGAATCGGGCGAGGATGTTTCTCTTGTAGAAATGGAGTATGTTGAAAGCAGTGATTTTGGCCAGTGCCTCGGCCTCAATCCATTTCGTGAAGTAATCCACCCCGACTATGAGGTACTTGTTTTGGTACGACCCCATGACGAAAGGTCCGAGAATATCCATTCCCCACCATGCGAATGGCCACGAGGATGACAACGACTTAAGCTCGTTTGGAGGAGCGAGGTGCATGTCCCCGTGTCTTTGGCAGCGGTCACATTTCTTAACGTGCTCCTTTGCATCATGTTGCATAGTAGGCCAATAATACCCTGCTCTGAGTGCTTTTCGGGCTAGGGACCTTCCGCCGAGGTGCTGGGCGTTGATTCCTTCGTGGATTTCTTGGAGGATCCCCGAAACTTTGCCTTCTTCGACACAACGGAGTAAGGGAATAGAGAATCCTCGACGGTATAGTTTACCTTCGATGACGGTATACGCACATGCCCGCTTCTTGACTATCCCCGCTTCTTTAGGATTGTCAGGCAGTTTGCCCGTCGTCAAGTATTCGTGAACTGGGGTCATCCAACAGTTTGCGTCTCCGATTGCGTTGACTTCCGTGGTCGTTGCGGTTTTGGTAGTGCTCGGTTGGGTCAGTATCTCTTGGATAACTGATTTGTTCCCTCCTTTCTTCTTAGTGTTCGCAAGCTTGGAAAGCACGTCTGCCCGAGTGTTGTGCTCGTGCGAGATGTGAGCTACTTCCGCGGAGACAAATTTTTTCAACTTTTCTTGCACCAAGGTGAGGTACTCGATGAGACTGTCGTTTTTAGCCTGGAACTCTCCTCGGACCTGTGATGCCACGAGCTGGGAGTCTGTAAAGATTTTGACCTCTTTTGCGCCGAGGTCTTCCGCAAGCCACAGTCCCGCGAGGAAGGCCTCGTATTCGGCTTGGTTGTTCGATGTCTTGAAAGACAGTTCAAGGGAGACCTCTATCAGGATGCCCTGCTCGTTTTCCAGGATAATGCCCGCTCCGCTTCCCTTCGCGCTGGAGGCCCCGTCGACGTAAATCGTCCATTTCTAGGAGCCATTGGTCGAGGATTCAGCGACGGTCATTTCCGCTACGAAGTCGGCCAGTACTTGGGCTTTCAGGGCTTTTCTTCCTTCGTATCGAAGGTCAAACTCAGACAGTTCGAGAGACCACCGGAGCATCCTCCCCGCCATATCTGGCCGACTGAGGAGCTGTCGGATGGGCTGCTCTGTTCTTACCACGATTGTGTGGGCCAGGAAGTAATGACGTAATCGTCGGGCTGCAGATACGAGGGCCAATGCGACCTTTTCAATCTCTTGGTATCTGAGCTCGGGGCCCTGAAGGGCTCTGCTCGTGAAATAAATCGGTTTCTGTCCGTCGGGAGTCTCCCGTATAAGGACAGCACTCACTGCTTCGCCGCTGACGGCCAGGTACAAGAAAAGTGTTTCCCTGGTATCTGGTCGGGATAAGACCGGGGGTTGAGACAAGACTTGCTTTAGATGGAGGAGGGCTTGCTCGCATTCTTCACTCTATTCAAATGTCGCCTTCTGCTGGAGAAGCTTGAAGAAGGGGAGTGCGTACTGCGCGGATTTAGCTACGAAACGGGAGAGAGACGTCAGCATTCCGTTAAGCGACTGGATCGACTTCTTCGAGTTCGGAGTGGGGATTTCGGAAAATGCCCTACATTTGTCAGGGTTCGCCTCGATGCCCCTCTCCGTGAGGTAGAAGCCGAGGAATTTCCCTGCGCGAACACCGAAGGTGAATTTGTCGGGGTTGAACCTCATGCGACATTTCCTCGCCATGTCGAACACTTTCTGGAGATGAGCGGCATGGTCGATTTCCTCCGCGAATTTGACGATCATGTCGTCCATATAAACCTCGAGCACATCGCCGATATCTGCCCGGAAGACTTTGTTCATCATGCGTTGGTAGGTGGCGCCCACATTCTTCAAGCCGAAGGGCATTACGTTATAGTAGTAATTGCCCGACTCGGTCATGAAGGTTGTATGCCGTTTGTCGGCCTCGCCCATGGGGATTTGGTTGTACCCCGAATAAGCGTCCATAAAAGATAGTAATTTAAATCCTGCAGAATTATCGACCAGTTGGTCGATGTTAGGTAAGGGATAAGAGTCCTTCGGGCATGCCCGGTTAAGATCCGTGTAGTCAACGCACATCCTCCATTTTCCATTACTTTTCTTGACGAGTACAACATTTGAGAGCCAAGTTGTGTACTTGGCCTCGGAAATAAAATTTGCCTCTAGGAGGTCTTTTACAGCTTTTTCAGCAGCCTCCATTTTTTCCGGAGACTGCCTACGCCTACGTTGAGCTACGGCCCTAGCGGCCGGATCTATAGTCAGCTGATGACAGGCTACTTCAGGGTCCAGTCTGGGCATCTCTGTAGCACTCCAAGCGAACAAATCTGCATTTTCTCGGAGACATGCCTTCAGTTGCCTTTTCGCTAGGTCGGGGAGTCCGGAGCCGATCTTCACGCTTCGGTCTAAGTTGTCGCCGAGTGGAACCAGCTCGAAATCTCCATCTGGAACGGGGCGCGTTGGGTGGAGAGGCTGCCCGTTGACTTCAAGTGGGAAATCCTCGCCATCAGCTTCCCCCCTGCTCCCCGGGAAATCGGCTGTCTAGGTCGACCGCGCTGGCCGGCGGTAGTGGAGCCTGCACGACGTCTGAAGGTGTCTCGGGCTGAGTCTTGGATTTGATGCCGCCAACGACGCTCAGACCCCTGATTGCTGCGTCGAAACACCTTCTGGCAGCGTTGATGTCCCCGTGGAGAGTGACCACACGTCCGCGTTTCGTGTAGTATTTCATCTTCAGGTGTACCGTTGATGGTACTGCCGTTAGCTCCGCCAGCGTGGTCCTCCCCATTATACAGTTGTAGAGGGACGGGCAGTCTACCACTAAGAAACGCGTCTTCACTTGTCGGGCAGTTTCCTCAATCCCGAAGGTGACCATCAACTCGACGAAACCCCACGGTCGGGTGGTCGCGCCGTTGAAGCCTTGCAGGTCCGATCCCACGTATGGGGACAAGTGTTGCTTGGTCAGCTGGAGGGTCTCGAAGAGGTGGACGTACATGTTGTCCACCGAGCTCCCCTGGTCGACCAAAATTCTATGGACATCAAAGTTGGCCATCTGTGCCCGGATCAAGAGGGGGATGTTGGCGTTCGGCGCCCCACCGGGAAGTTCCTCGAGGTAGAAGGTGATCAGATTTGATCTTTCCTTGACTCGCTCGAGAGTAGGCGCTCGAGGAGTTGTCGCCTTCAGTTCGTCGAACTTCCTCTTTATCGACCCCACGGTCAAACGGTCAGGGGCTCCGCCAGATATGACTAGTGCCTGGGGGAAGGACTCCCAGGTACTGCGGGCACTTATCGAGTCCTCTACTGGGAAGTTGTTCCACATGTTTCGGACAGCTTACGGGCTGTCGAGCTCTCCAAGAAAACCGAAGTCTTCAGGCCGCGTGATGCTCAACGCGACCTGCAGCGATCCGTTGTTGGGAGAGGGAGTTGACTCCTCGACGTTGTGGGCCTCCTGGCCGCTGGGGCGGGTGGCCTCTTGCTGCTTGGCATACTTCTTCAGGTACCCCTCTTTAATTAGCGTCTCGATGGCGTCTTTGAGGTGGACGCAATCCTCAGTAACGTGCCCGTGACTGCGATGGAACCGACAGTACTTGGACTTGTCAGCGTTTGGTTTGGAAGTCGTCGGTTTCGGGAAGCGGATTCCCCCTTTGACGAACTCCGAGTTGGCACAGTCACTGAAAATGCGTGAGCGGGACACGTTCAGCGGTGTGTAATCTTTGAAAATACCAGACGGTCCCCGTGATTCGCGGGTCTCTTTGGTCCGGGCTTCTTTCTTTCTTTCTCTGCCTCGCCTGGGTGGAGGGGAGTCTCCTCTTCTCCTGTCCTCACCTCGCCTGGGTGGAGGGGAGTCTTCTTCCTTGTTGCCGCGGCCTCAGCTTCCTCGAACTCAATATGCGACTGAGCCCTCTCGAGGAGGCCTTCAAAGCTGCGGGGGCGGTGCAGCCCGACGGATTCTGCGAACTTGGACCCTATCCGCAAACCCTTGATGATGAGATACATCTTGATGTGGTCGGTCACGTGGATCTCGACCGCCTCCTTGTTGAATCTCTCTATGTAGCTCCGGAGAGGTTCATCCTTCCCCTGAAAGATGGCTTCCAGGGAGGCTATCGTCTTCAGATGGCGACGAGAAGCCGTAAAATGTTTCCTGAAACGCTCCCTCAGGACTCTCCACGACGTGATTGACTCAGATGCCAGGTTTTTGTACCAAGCCATGGCCCCTTTCCGCAGAGTCGTAGGGAATAATCGACATTTGATAGCGCCGGAAACATTCTTGAAATCGAGCAGAGCTTCGAAACTCTCGACATGGTCGTCAGGATCGGAAGTCCCGTCATATGTCCCCAAAGATGGGGGCCTCTCCAGGCCCTTAGGAATAGGGGCGTCCATGATGTGCCTGGCCAGAGGGGTCCGGTAATCGTCATCCTCGCTGGCACCCGGAGACACAGAGGGGGAGCGGTGTCCATGAACGTAGTGACGTCTCGGGGAGTTGTCCTTCGGGCGGCCTCTGGTCTCCTCGGCATCCGGCCTGCTCCTTTTATTTTTCGAGGAGCGAACTGGTTCCTTTGGTGGCGGGGAGCGGTGGCGTTTCTGAGGATACTCAGGCTGAGCACGCTCCAAGCGTGGTCTGCGACCCCTGGGAACCGGGGAGGGGCTGCAGATGCCTCCGGGGACAGTGAACGTCTCCGAAATGGTGGTGGTCGGTGCCTTCGCGGGGAAGACCGACCACAACTTTTCTCCAGCACCTCGATCCGGATGTTCTGGTTGAAGATCATCTGGTTGGTCTGATTGACCAACGCAAACAGTGCGGAAGTGTTCGAATCCGCATTTGGCGGCGGGTCCACGGGCTAAAAGACGGGCTGGAGGACTGTTTCCTGTCCGTCTTGGTGAGCTGTCTCGTACTCCACTTCGTCGGAAGACGGGGAGGCGGTGAGTCCGTCTCTGACGTCGTTTTCCACGACGGATCGGGCAGAGCTGTTGTCGACGTGGTTTCCAGTGCTGAGCTGTGCAATAACATTGTCTAGAGCTTGATTCGCCGACGGGTTGGCCATGATAGTTGTTGAACGGAGAAAGCTTTGGTTTATCGAACAGAAAAACGGGGAAGCTTATGTTTTTCCCACAGACGGCGCCACTGATCGCACCTGGATCAGACAGTGATGGTGGCCAACGGCGTCTGGAACGGCAGCTCCGGTGATGGTGAGAGACGGTGGGGGGTGTACCTACAAGGTACTCCGACGCTCAAGTGAGAGAGTGTACAGAATATCAGCAAATACGAGAAGTGAGAATGGTAGGAAGAAAAGTGTCTAACCTGACCCTCTCAAATGAGAGGGTATTTATAGAGAGCCCCCAGCGCGGGGCCAACGGTTACCTACAATGGGCTGGATCAACCAGGCCCACTCCAAGTAACTGCTAGGGCTTACGTGTAGTAGTGAAGACCAGCACGTGGTCTTCGCCCTAGAGTAACTGCTCCTAGATTTCCGGAAGTAGGGCAGACCGAATCTTTTGGAAGTGGGAGGTTACTTGGAACGTGTCCACGCGGGATGGACCGTTGGGTGCTCCTCGCGGGGAGGAGCCTTCTGTGTCGAGGAGATGTGAAGCCCGTAGGAAGGGCATGGCCTCGCGGGGAGGTGATACTGTCCGTCGAGGAGGGACGAGTAACATGCTCGCGGGGGAGAGGCTAGCTTGTCGAGGAGTCACATATCAGCGGGGTGGGACGTCATCGACCCCTATTGTCCAAGGTGCCCGACATTGCCTGAGTGCCCGGCGAGACAGTGGCCGGCACGTGGCAGTCGCGTGTCCGCAGAGGGACCTTGCCTTATTGGGCCTCCCCAGGTAGTATGGGTTGGGCCTGCTCGACTGTTGGGCAGCCTCGGCCCAGTCCAGAACATATATGTTTTTAGATTTTTCATACGCCGAAAGAGAAATTAGAACTAATTTTATACAACTATTCTTTATTAATATTTAATAGTATTAAAAAATAAATGTTAATAATTAAAAAATAATAAAAATACATATTAAAGTATAAGAGTATAATCTTGTTAATCAGCTTAGACTTGATATAGTTAAGCAGAGATATTTTACCATAAAAATTCAATTCGAACATACATCTTATTTATTAAGTTTTTTTTTTTTGAAGAAAGAAAAAATTTCATTACCAAAAAATATTACAAGCCCAAAACCGATTCACAACGGATCTAGGTTTCAAATTGACAAAAAATTAATTACACACAAACTATATATGACTATAATATGTATTAAGTGTACTATTGGTTTCAGCCCTCCTCATGATCACATATTTGATATCCTCAAACATATTTATTAAGTTTTAAAGATATTATTAGTTATTTATTAGAAATACATATGTAATATATGTTGATACAAATTCTTTTTAAGTGATTTATAATAAGATGACAGAAAATATTAAATAAAATTAAATATTTTTAATAATATTTTTTAATTAATACGGTATAGACTATTTTTGAATAATAATAATAATAATAATAAAGGTTTAATTGATATGTACAGACAATATAAAATAGTTTTACATTGTCATCTAATAAAAAGTAATAATTTATCATGTCATTAAATTCTTTTAAAAATATCAGTGTGATATAGCGGAATTTATGGTCGTTATTGTTTGACCGTGTAAAAATATATCACTCATTTTTTCTAATAATAAATGACAGTACATAAATATTTTATATTATATTATAAAGTGCAACATTGAATGAACATCTAATTGAAAAGTTTCCATCAATTATCCTCCTTTCGAATCTGTTTCTTCGATATACTAAGAAAATTATGTATTAGTACTACTTATAAGAAAAAACAAAGATGAATGCGTGTAATTAGGAAGTTACTAAGAAGAAGGAAATAATCATTTAATGTGTGGCAATTGGTTGTGCTGTGCAGACAAGTCACAACTCAACACTTATGTGTGTACCTCCAATTTCGCTTCTATCACTCCTCCTTTCTTTCATTTCTCCCGCTCACAACCAAACACGTGATTCCATCCACCACAACCAGTAACCCCTTCTATTAACATTTCCTTCCACTCAATATTACAAATAAATTAGTCAAATATGAGAAAACTTGTTATGACAATTAATACACCCGCTAGTCACTATTATAAGCAAATTTATTTTTTTGTGATACATTTAATTATTAATGTATCTAGTATATATATGAACTAGATACATTAATAATCAAATGTACCACAAAAAGGTAAATTTGTTTATAATAGTTACCGAAGGGGGTATGTTTTTATACTATTTGCTTTTTACATCTTTTAATTTTTTAACGTAGTATATATATATATATAGATAGATATATTCTTTTTTCACTTGTCCATATAAAAACAAGCCAACTTTTTCACTTTGTCTTTCCAAAGAAGCCGTTAACACTTCACTTCATCCTCCACCATGGCTTCTCTAACAATGGGTTTCGGGGTTTCACCCATTTCCTCCATAACAACAACAACAACAACAACATCTATAAGAAAACACCGCCATAAACTTCAAGTTCATCAATCAAGTAACTTAGATGTCCTATCTTCTGAACCTGATCCATTCAACAGAGCTTCTTCTTCTGTTGCTGTTGAAACAAACCAAAACGGTTCTGCCATCAAGGAGGCAGTAAAACACAAGGCTCCTCCATCATTGAGTTCTAGGGTTGAAGATAATGAAGAACTTGCTTTAGCACCACTTTGGGATGATGGATATGGAAATCGTACGGTGGAAGATTACTTTGCTTTATCGAAAGATATTTGCGAGTTTGACGGTGGGCCACCACGTTGGTTTTGCCCAATTGAAAGCACTCATCCTTCCAAAGATTCTCCCACTATGATGTTTCTACCCGGTAAATCACTCACTATTATCTCTTTAAAAAACTAATTTATGCGGTTATTTTAAAAATAATTAATTATTTAATTGATTAAATTCAAAATTAATTGGTTTAAATTAAATTTTAATTTTTTTTTGGTTTGGGTGTGATGATAATGTTATTATATTTGGTTGTGAAGAATGGGTAGATCATGTGTAGTTTTTGGATTTATTTATTGTAGGAATGGATGGGACTGGATTCGGTCTATCTTTGCACCATCAAGCTCTTGCTAGGTATCTTGTATTTTATACTCATGGAAACATTATTATAAAATTGCATTTGTTTAATAATCACGTGTTTATGTGATTATAATAAGTGCTTTTACTATTTAATTTTATGTATGAGACATTAGTCACTTTCACTATTTTTGCTGTTGGAAATTTGTCAATCATATTTGAGAACAATTTTGCTGTGAAGTGAAACAATGACACAAGTGAACAAAGGCGTGTCTGGAGTTCGACCGTCACCCATGTGATTACATTCAATATATTACCTTTAGTCATATTTATAAGATTCATTGGAAAATCAATGTATCTCATCTATTATGCGGTTTAGATACATTGATTATTTAATTAATGTTAAAAGAAAATTTTCTCTTATAAATAAGAATGGAGATAGTATTTATTTTTTCAAATTATTGCTATTATTAATGTCAGTATCATATCGTGTCTCTGATGTCTGTGTCTGGGTAATTGTTTCATAGCAATTTCCTGGCTAAATTGACTACTAAGACCGACTAATGTTATCAAAGATTTTCAATTTCAATGGTGTTATTTTAGAATTTCTTTAATTTAGATGCCAAATTACACTATCCTTATAATTTAAACTAAATTTGGGATGAACTCTTTTACTTTATTATGCTGCTCATATATTGTACTGATTCCAAGTTTATTGTGTTGTTCAGAAGTTATATTCTATGTAGTTTATATTTTTTGCTTCCTCTTATTATCAGATTTACTTTTCGTGCAACAGGTTTTTTGAAGTTCGTTGCTTGCATATTCCTGTTCATGATCGAACGCCATTTGAAGGTCTTTGCTTTTTATAACGTATGCTTTTGTCAACTTTCTGATATTCATTGTTTTGAATAAGCCATGATTGTTGTGCATTATTATTTATTTGTTCATGAACTGAAAGCTTTTACTTTGTTTTTTTTATTTTATGAAGGACTTGTGAAACTTGTTGAAGAAGCTGTTAAACTTGAGTATGCTCTATCGCCGAAGAAGCCGATTTATCTGGTCGGCGATTCTTTAGGTGGATGCCTTGCACTTGCCGTTGCCGCTCGTAATCCAACCGTTGATCTAATACTTATTTTAGTCAATCCTGGTGAGTGTATCAAAATGTTGTATTCTTTTTGTTCAATTTGTTCACATATTTTATTTATTTGGTAATGTTTTTTCCAATTTGAATCACAGCAACATCCTTTGGTAGATCGCAGTTGCAACCTTTGTTACCTATCTTGGAGGCTATGCCGGATGAGCTACATGTAACTGTGCCATTTCTTCTTAGTTTTGTTATGGGTAAACAATCTGATTTCTCAGCACTCTCGACTTTTCCATTTACATTTTCATTAGGGCCGTCTTTGAGGGCGTGCCAAGCAGGATACCACACATAGCTCAAAATTTGTCATGGTTAAACCGTAGCTAAATAGGGTCTCATAAACTGTTTGTCACGGTTAAATTGTGGTTAAATAGAGCTTCTACCTACACAGAGCCCCCAAAAACTTGAGACCGCTTTGATTTTCATTGGGATATAATCCTTTTGCACGTCATTTTTCACGAATATAGTTTCGTAACACCAGGTGAACCATTGAAGATGGCATCAGTCAATATTGGAAACGGGCTTCCTCCTACGAAGATAATGGAACAACTTTCATACAACCTTACTTCATTGCTGCCATGTCTTCCTGTAAGAAGCTTTTGATTTTATGCTCTAATGAATTTACCTCAGAAGCTTGTTGGTATACCTTATTTTGGGAATAGCATCCTCTATCATTTTCCTTTTACTCAATGCGATCTGTTGTTAGGAGCTGGCTGATATTATACCAAAAGACACTCTTCTTTGGAAGATTAAACTTCTCAAATCAGCTGCTGCATATACGAATTCGCGTCTGCATGCTGTCAGAGCTGAAGTACTTGTACTTGCTAGGTTCTTATTTCTCTATTATTGGATGTCTCATTCAAATATTGTGTATTTTTTGGGATTCAAATTGGGTGTTGAGATTGATGATGTTTCCTTTCTAGTGGCAAGGATAACATGCTTCCTAGTGTGAATGAAGCTCAAAGACTCGCGGGTACGTTGAAGAACTGCAAAATTCGTATCTTTAAGGACAACGGACACACCCTTCTTTTGGTATGTATTATGGATAGAGATACTTGCAACTATCATCAACATTAATCATGCAACTTTTTTAAATAAACATGGGACCTAAAATTATTTCTGATTTTAATCATTCATTTGAAATTGAACCATTAGTCAGTGTTTAGGTCTAGTGGAAGGACTAATCTCATATAATGTGTCGAACAACAGTTTGATTGTCTGATGGAAGAGGCAGGGCCGTCTTTAAGGGCGGGTAACCGCATAGGACCCATAATTTATTCGTGACTAAATAGGGTCTCTGTTTGTCACAGTTAAATTGTAGTTAAATAGAATATCTATTTCTTTTGTCATGATTAAACTGTGACTAGTCTACACAGGGTCTTCAATAACTTGAGACGGCTCTGAGAAGAGGCACTGACAATTAGTGTGTATTCCTTAAATCTGATTTTCTGCAGCCTATGTAATCTTCTGTGGTAATAGCTGCATCATAGTTGATTAATTATGATCTGCATGGTAGTGCAGGAAGATTGTATTGGTCTGCTAACAATCATCAAGGGGACTTGCATGTACCGCCGTACGAGGAGGCATGATTTGGTCATGGACTTCATTCCCCCCAGTTTGACAGAATTCCGATATGCAATGGATCAAGTAGTCGGGTAATTTGTTTTAGCAATATTATGCTTGCCACATATTGAATAGGTACAGATTTTCATTGCTAATATGTTATTGACTTGATGTAAATGACAGATTATTCCGTTCTGTTACCGGATCTGTGATGTTCTCTACATTGGAGGACGGAAAGATAGTAAAAGGTCTATCAGGTGTTCCAGATGAAGGTCCTGTCTTATTCGTCGGTTATCACATGTTGTTGGGATTAGAACTTATCTCACTTACAGATGAATTTCTAAGTCAGAAGGGTATTGCTCTTCGCGGAATAGCCCACCCCGATCTGTTTACAGGAAAAATAGAAAGTACTTCTTCTGAGTTTTCTATGGTTGATTGGGTGAAGATATTCGGTGGCGTGCCTGTTTCAGCTAGCAATCTTTTTAAATTACTTACAACTAAATCTCATGTTCTTCTATATCCTGGTGGTGCACGCGAGGCCCTCCATTTCAAGGTTCATCGACTATATATTTAATCATATTTTCAATCCGAAATTATTTTACACTCTTACATTTTCCATGCAATCTTATAATCCAGGGTGAAGAATACAAGTTGATTTGGCCTAATCATCCAGAATTCGTGAGAATGGCGGCACGATTTGGCGCTACCATTGTGCCATTTGGAGCTGTAGGCGAAGATGATATAGCTGAAGTAGGTTTCTTCTTTTCTTTCCAACATCTTTAACATTTTTTCATCAAGTAGCCTAGTGGCTGGTGGGATGTCGCGGGCTCCACCTGCACAGCTACCAACTAAGCTGAGTTAACGAAACTCTTTACATTTAAAAATGTGTTGAATGTATTGGACTTTTTCTGATTGAATCTTATTACAGATAGCTCTTGACTACAACGACTTAATGAAGATTCCGATACTCAACGATTACATCAAAGATCTTAATCGAGACTCAGTAAAAATTCGGTAATTGTTCTTCACTTCAATCTATGAAATGTGATTTTATTCAATGAGTCAAACAGTGATATTTATTCCATTGTGATATATTTCAACCTTTAGAGATGAGAATAGTGGCGAGGTGGCGAACCAAAATCTGTCATTTCCGGTGCTTCTACCGAAAATACCGGGCCGATTTTACTATCTATTCGGGAAACCAATAAGAATGAAAGGCATGGAGAATATAGTAAAAGATAGAGAAAACGCGAACGAATTGTACCTGCGGATTAAGTCTGAAGTTGAGCAAAACATAGATTACTTGATCAAGAAGAGAGAGGAGGATCCTTATAGGAATTTAATAGATAGGAAAATGCATCAGACATTTTATCCTTCTGAAACTGATCAAACCCCAACATTTAAGCCATGAAAATTTGTTGATATGATAGATTATTATGTTATTCATTTTTATGTAACATAGTTATTTGGAAACTGATAAATATATGTGGATGATGATGATCATCATTATAATAAAAAATAATAATAATTTTCTTTATTTATATAAAATACTATTCTTTATGGTTGCAATTAAATTCTCCTTTGCAAATTGAAATCAACTAAATTTTTCTGTGATAGTCAATGAAGTTAAATTATAATATATTGTTTGATCTTGTTAACAATCTTAGAGCAAATGTTTTTGAATTAGGTGCTACAAGGAGAGTTTAGAACTTTTCTAAATTTGTATTTAAACTTTTGTTTGCATTTATTAAGACACAATCAAATCATGCTTGTCATATTTTAGCTCAGGCATTTTACTTCAACTTTTCACGTAGTTACACTGTTAAGATTTACAATATCACATTTTGTGTATATTGCTTTCATCCAAAAGGGAAATATATAAATACAACTTACTGGACACAAAATAGGAAATGTTCTAATTTAAGAAAAACAAATATTTTTAATTATAATATACATTCTATCGATTAATCACAAATAATTAAAACTAGACTGAAGATAGAATCGGAGTAGACATGGATTTCAGGTTTAAAGGTTTAATTGAGGTCAGATTGAGGTTCAACCGGTAGTAATTAAATATAAATAAAAACCACTTAATAGTTAATAATGTTAAAAAACACTTAATAATTCTCTTAGATTTTATATTTATATTTGTCCAAAGTCCAAACCAATTGGTAACCCTAATGTTAAAGTTGTCAAATAAGAACAATTCAAATACAACTATCACATCAAGGTTGTTAGAATTTAGTTTTTACATTGACTCGTTTTTCTTATGTAAAATCGAAACGTAAATTAGTAAAATTTATCTTTTATTAAATAATATTAAATTTATATCCACAACATATATATAATCAGGGTCGTCTTTGAGTGTGTGTAAGGCGGTCTACAACACATGACCTCACATTTTTTCATAATTATGTTATGGCAAAAAGTGTAATACCCCATATTATCTAAACGATCAATTGAATATCAGATGAGATCAGATGAGCTTTTGTGTGCTCTATCTCTGATCAATTGGAATAATGGAATCCTCTATGCTCTATGTATTGTCAATTGGAATCAATAGAACTAGTGAACTCTGAAGAGATCAATTATTGATTAGAACTAGTGAACTCTGAAGAGATCAATTATTGATGAAAGAGACAGATAAATTATATTAGTCCATGAGAGTATTTTAAGGTAACTCTAATAATTGATCAATTGGTGTTAAATGACAAAATATCAATTGGAGATATTTTACTCTATTGGATTTATATTTATATATATAATATAAATTCAATAGAGTAAAATATCTCCAATTGGAGAAAGAGAAAGAAGAAGTTAGTAAAGAGGAAGAA
Organism: Lathyrus tuberosus; assembly: GCA_022829125.1. Lineage (NCBI taxonomy): Eukaryota > Viridiplantae > Streptophyta > Magnoliopsida > Fabales > Fabaceae > Lathyrus > Lathyrus tuberosus. The sequence continues at coordinate 14,219,000 of JALAZF010000111.1, forward strand.
GAAGAAAGTTGGAGAAAGAAGAGAAAGAGGAAAAGAGAGAGAAGAAGAGAGGAAGAACTTGGATCTTCGTCATCTCTTCATCTATTCATCATCTTCTTCAACCTCCTTTTCGATTATCAGGTGGGTTCTAGTTAGAGACTTAAGTTCTAGAGATTGGAGTTGTTTAGAACTTAGGTTAGAATTGGAGAAAATGAATAATTTGTGTGGAATCGATGTTCTAACGGTTAAAATGTGGAATAAATTGCATAGTATAATCAGATTATGCCTGGATTTAATCGGTGATACTTGTTGTTAAGTTCCAACATGTTTTGATTGAGATTGGATTGAGTTTACACCATTAAAATCAGGTTTTTAGGTTTCTGGTTCAGTGGTAACCGGTTACTCATTCTGAGGTAACCGGTTACATGCAGGAAAAATTGGTATTCTGCGTGAAAAATGAACTAAGTAACCGGTTACTCATTTTGAGGTAACCGGTTACCATATTGAGATTTTGGTTCTGTTTTGAGAAATGAACTTCAGTAACCGGTTACTCATTCTGAGGTAACCGGTTACCACTGTTAGTTGATGAAAAATATTTTAGAAAATTCATAACTTTCGAACCGTGTTTCCGATCGAAGCGTTCTTGGTATCGTTAGAAAACTATGACGACCCTCTACCTAATAAAAAGTGAAAATATTGAGTATGAGGTGGGATTAATTATTTGGTGGCAATTAAATGAAAATGATGTTTATGTGATATGTTGTGATAAATGTTTACTTATGTAAATTGGGTTATACCATGTCTAACTAACTATTGTTAAGTATGAATGAGAGAAGGGTTAAATATGTATAAGGTCCCTACAAATATCCCAACTTTAAAGTTTAGTCCCTCAAAAAAATTCCTTCAAACATTGGTCCTCTGAAAGTTTTCCGTCTCTAAATTTAGTCCCTCCCGTTAGTTTTCACTAACGGAGGATGATGTGGCACGCCAAGTGTGCAATAATCCCTTGTCAACTGTGTATTCTTCTTATGCTACGTCAGAAATAATTTTCTCCTTCTATTTCTCCTCCACCTTCCTCTTCCACGATAAATGCTCTAATCCTTTCATTCTTCATCTCTGCTCTCCTCTCATTCTTCCTTTCTGCTCTCCTCTTATTCGCATCATCTTCCTCATCTTGTTTCGAACTCGTCACCCTTCACAATTCTCCCTCACGACTATCTCGCTCAACCTCTCTTCTCTCTCTCGCTAGCAATCAAAGGACGATTTCTTCTGCCGCGTCGCCACGGTTCGTGGCCTCCTCCTCTCTACCTGTGTTCAACCTTCCTATCTTCCCCAAAAAAACATCGGGCACGAAATATAAGCCACACCGTCGATTTCAAACTAACAAAACTCAACCCTAATTTTTAAATCAAATCCGCGATTACGTAAAAAACATGAAATTGGAGCAAGAATTCGTTCAAAACAAGGAATTGTGTACCTTGGAAGAGCCTCAGCACGACGGTTTCGACACGGCTTCAGAGGTATTTTTCTTCTTTTATCAATTCTGTGTTGATGTGTGTAGTTACCTTGTTGTTGTTGATTTGATTTGGAGCGTTACAATTTTTGGTTGTAATCCGTGTGTGTATGTGTTGTTACTCTGTGATATCTTCAATTGCCATGCCAGCAAAATTCTGCTATGTATGTTGCTCGTGTTTTTGTTAATGCCCTCTGATCCGCCCTATCTCTGATGTGTATATTTCGCCTCCCTTTTTTCGCCTCCCTCTCTCTAGGACAGTTCACAATTTCTAAATGGCAAAATATTGATGTTTAACCATTGACATTGAATAATGTTGTACAAGAGGAATTGGGTTTTCCATGTAGCTTCTGTCAATCTAGCTGTGGATATTTTCTTATTGTTGCCGTGCAGTTTGGTGTGAAGAAAACATCACAAGTGTTTTGTGATTTAGACTGTGGTGCTAGTAAATCATTTGTATAATCTAGCTGTGGGCATTTTCTAATTGTTGCCTTGCAATTTGATGTGAAGAAAACATCGTAAGTGTTTTGTGATTTGGCCTGTGGTGCAAGTAAATCATTTGTAATCATGATTATTGGGGATGTCCCTTCAAGGCATCATTCACAGATTAAGAATAGAACATTTGTGTCTTTGAGTGCTCTATTTTTCGTTCTATCTCTGTACTGTAGGATGGAAAAATAATGTGTCTAGATTTCTTCCTTTTTTTCTGGTTGGTAGAAAATATTAGGATCTCTCAGTTCATTTAAGGAGAAGTTGTCCATTAGTTGAGTCTTACAACTAATACTCTTGAATTGCAATTTCTTCTTTCCAAAGCTTTTTTATCTTGATTTGACATGTAAGTTGGCTACTATGAATGTTATTTTCTATGGATTGTTTTGGAATGAGCGTGAATGTTGTCTGAACATTGTTTTGGAATTGCTTTGGAACTTGATAAAATTGTCTGATTCCTGTTTTACCGTCTTTGATACTTTCCTTTTAAGTTCAAACTGTTGTGTACGGTTTTGAATAAAATAAAATAATAATTCTTTGATACTTTCCTTTTTGCATCCAACAGAACAACACTTTTTTTGTCATTAATCACTTCTGGAGCAGAAGCAATTGCAGTAGCTTGGACTTTCATGCTCTTTGGAATTATTGCATTTATAGGCATTTTCTTTGTTAATAATTTGTTCACGGTGAAAATAAAATAATTTGTTGTAGCTTGAATTCTAGTTGTTATTTGAATGGGGTTGTTGTGGGTAGCTAGCCTTGGATACACCCTAATGTCATAGTTCATTCTAACATTATCATATTGTATGATATTTAGGATCCACAGTATATTATTCAATGAATCACTGCAATTTTTATTACTTTGATATCAAAACATTGAAATTTACTTTTACTAGCAGGAAATATCTTAAAGATGAAATTTATTTAACTCAAATGTTATTTGGAAAAAATCTACTAAATTTTTTGAAACTGCGTGCTTTGCAGAAGGTGAAGATGCATACATGTTACAAAAATGTTACAAAAATGGTATGTTTAAATTAGCTAAAGATTAGCTATGAATTATCTACAAAAATGGTGTGTTTAAATTAGCTAGAGATTAGCTAGGAATTAGTTAGGAAATAGCTGCAGCTTAGCTACCATTTATGTGTTCAAATATGAAATTAATATAAAAAAAATTAAAATTGAAAAAATTGCCACGTGGCATACATGTCAGCAATTTTTGCCACGTTGACATTGCCTTATGTAAGCCACGTCATCAAAAAATTTTCACATGGCATGCCACATAAGCAACCGTTAGTGGAAACTAACGGGAGAGACTAAAGTTAGGGACGGAAAACTTTCAGATGACCATTGTTTGAAGGAAAATTTTGGAGGGACCAAACCTTAAAGTTGGGATATTTGTAGGGACCTTATACATATTTAACCCATGAGAGAATATGCATGCTTAAAATGAGTTAGGAAGAGTGAGGAAACCTTACCCCAAAACAAATGTTATGATTCTAGGTTATGACTAGGATTGTGATAGAAACTCTAGATGGTGATGCTCGTGCATTCGATGTAAAAAGGTGCATCCTTGCCGAGTAATGGTCTAGAGTAGAGAACCTAGATAGCGATGCTCGTGCATTCGATGCCTAGATGTGCATCCTTGACGAGTAATGGTCTAGAGGAGAGTGAGACACTAGTATGGAACATGTGTGTGAACCTTTGTGTTCTTTGTGATTATGGAAATTGTAGCCTTATGATTGTCGAATACAATCAGGTCTGTGTATATGATCACGTAATCGTAACCGTTTCCCTTGAGTTGCAGTTTCATGAGCTTCGGGCTCCTCTGGAACGTATGCATGACTACTTGGCAGGTTTGATTCCCGTGTGCAGTATGAATGGCTCCCGTGGGGTGTATGCTTGTGACGGTTAATGGCCCGTGTGAAGTGACAGTTCTTAACGGTTAATGGCCCATAGAACCCGAATCCATTTGTATGTCAAGTAGGTTACAAGGATCCGTGAGGTTTACTAATTTTCATTTGAGTTTTCTCTGCTAATTGTCAGGTAGGGTTTCTCTGCTAGTTTTCTCTGCTAATCCATTCGGGTTCTACGGGTCATTAACCGTTAGAATAAATAAGACAAAATTCAAATGAAACAAACAAAACTTTTTTATAATCGTTAGAGCAATATCCTTTGTGATATAATTAAAATTTCTCAATAATAGAACAGACTTTCAAGTTATAAGACTTAAGATCTCTTGAAAATTAGCAGAGAAACCTCAAATGAAAAAATAAGACTATCTGATAATCGTCAGACTCAGAGCAGTATCTTTCGTGATATAATTGAAGTTTCCCAATAACGGAACAAAAATTCAAGTTATAAGACTTAAGATCCTTTGAAAATTAGTATAGAAACCTCAAATGTTCATCTATTGGAAAAAATAATCCAAAAAAGGCTCTTTTAGAAGAAGGTTTACTAGCAAAGCTCTGATGAGGAAAAGTTCCGTGATAGACTTTCTAGAGCAACCTCTGTTTGGGGAACAAAAATAGCAAAAATGCTGGGACATATCATTATCAACACAAAGTTGAAGAATGAATTGCTGGAGAATAATGCCATGAGCACATGCGGGGTAAGAATTCTCTCGGAGAAATATCTTGACTTAGGCGAGGACTGACCTGGATGCTTATGATTGACCCTGGATCTTGATTTATGTTATGTTTGATTTTTTTGGTATGATATTCCACTTTGGAAGTAAATACCATGCATGAAATGATGCATGGAGATGCCTAAAAGGATGCAATTGTTAAGCAGAATTTTGTATAATGTCCTGCCTTGGCAAAAATGTTATGTATGCAGTGATACGTGAAATGCATGTAGGAATGCAGATGATTGATATAATTTTATTTTTGAAACTTCTCGTTTCGGTGGGAATGTTATACTTAAAATGATGCATGTGATGCATGTGGGTATACAGATAGGTAATTGATTTTTTTTTAATTGGTCTCCTTTTTTTTTGAAGGTGAGACTTTTGGGTACCAATGTCAATTTGATTTGGTTTTATGATGATACCAACAAGGTGAACTTTTATTTCTGATGACCAATGGAGATTGGTGAGTTGAGTAGGTGTGACTTCTCGACACTCAAAGCTAGATGATGCTACGATCGGCAAGAAGGCATGGATGCCTCTGGTGACTTCGTTGGGGATCTGTTGTTGTTGAGCTGCATATGAGCAAGTCCATGAGAGAACTATGTTGCTCGTGCGAAAAGGGTCGTGACGACCTGCCAATGATTTGATGTCTTTATGCCACGAGGGCATTTTTGGAGACTGTCGATCTCCCTTTAGACATTTTAAAAATAAAAAACAATTGTACATCATTATACCATTGTTGGAGGAGGAGAACTATGTCTACTCAACATGGTCATTTAAGTTCCATCATAAAAGTTAAATGACCATGTTGATCAAAAGAGTAATACTGTGATAAATGGCAAAAAAATATTAGTGAATAGTACATCATTATACTTGTTTTAGACTGGCCCAATGGCTAGGCATGACCCAATCCACTTCTGCTCTCAGAACGACCCAATTGCCTAAGTCTAGCCAATTTAGGGCAACAATTACCTTTTTGCCCCTCTACTGGGCAAGGCTGGTGGGTTGAACCCCAGGGTTAGCTACCCCTCCTCTGCAGCTCCTCCCCGTCACGCACAGTTCCACAATCCAGAAACAGTTAGGACGCCCATGCCTGCAACTGCTCCTCTACCCGTGGCAACAGCTAGTTTTGGGCACCTCTGCCCCTCCTAATGGCTAGTTTCTGGAAGATACCTATTCTTTGGGGGTCGATTATCTCGCCCCAAAAATAGGGACCAATAGCCAAGCGTTGGGGGCATTATAAAAACCCTCTCATTTGAGAGGGTCAGGTATTCTAAATCATCCTACAAAATTCACACTTTGTACTTGCCTTCTCTCCTTCCCATTTCTTACTTTAGCATCGGAGTGCCTTGCAGGTACACCATCTCCTCATCTTTCACATCCAGCATCGCAGACGTCATCTCTAGCCCACTTCAGGTTCTGATCAGCCGCCAAGATCAGTGGCGCCGTCTGTGGGAATCTGTTATCCCCGTCTTTCTTCCATCGTAGATTCAAGACCAAAACAGCCCTTCCAAGATTCCGATCATGGCCAGCTAAGATCATGTCCACGATGCTCGTAACTCTCCTTTTCTCTCCATCGGCAAGACTGATACTGATGGAGCAGTCCCTTTTCTTGGAAGTGACGCCCATCAGCTGATAGATGGAGCCACTGCGTCTCCCTCCCCCGTTCGCGCTGATCACACTGAGGTCCAGCCTTCTTAGGACCACCAACCTATCCCAGTTCTTCCCAGTACCGACCCGACCATGGAGGCCCTCCTTGAAGCCCTCAACAAGACCAACCTCCTAATCCTCCAACAGAACGCGAGGATTAGAGCCCTAGAAGAGTCCAACCGGCCAAGATCCCCTCCGCCGAGGAAAGAACTCCGAAGATCTCGGAGTCCGCCTCCCCGACGTGAAAGAGACCGTCGGGCACCACCTGAGCCAGAGTCTCAGGCAATCAGAAAGTGCGACCACATCTCCCCACGGAGCCAGTACTCCCTAGGAACCAAGAGAACCAGAAGGGACCAGCGAACAGAGCCCCAGCGTTCGCCTCCACCCTGATCCAAGGTCCGGGTACGAACCTCGTCTCCCTGCCGAGTTCGTCGTCCTACCCTTGGGCGAAGAACCTGCTCTCCGTCATGGTCCAGCAACAGCAGCGACGACGAGCCTCGCGACTCGTTGTCTCAAGAAATTATGGCCATGGGCCTGCCAAAGGGGCTGGAGAAACCACTGTCTCTGGGCACGTATGACGGTACAACAGATCCTGACGAGCACATCGAGAATATCAATGCATTGCTCGACTACCGTGGCATCCGGGGCGCCATCAAAAGTAGATTGTTCCCTACCACGCTCAGAAAGGGAGAGATGACTTGGTACAAGAAGCTCCCCGACGAATCCATCACGCCGTGGAGACAGTTGGGGAGAATGTTCTCCAGACACTTCACGGCCTCCTGTCGTCACCCGAAGACCGAAGCCTCCCTTGAGGCCATAATTCAAGGGAAAGACAAGCCTCTTCGAGCCTATATTGAAAGGTTCAATAAAGAAGCAGTCCAGGTCTCAACGACCGATGATATGAAGAAGTTCTTGCTCGAGCGAGGACTTTGTCCCCGTACTGAATTTGCCAAAGCAGTTGGCATTGAAACCCCGATAACGCTTGACGCCCTCCTTCTCAAGGCCCAAGCGTACATCTAATACGAGGAGAAAGAAACTGCTAGTTCCGCCTGGGACTCAAGGCACCAAGAGAGTGTCAGGTCCTACAAGCACGATGACCCCTCGACATCTCGTCGGGGAGATAGAAGACGCGAAGACCGCCCCCGGGAGTCCCGGGACAACAAAGGGCCTTTCGACCGCTTCCACGAGTATACTCCTCTGACAATCTCCAAGAAGAAGATCCTCTTCGAATGTGCAAACTCGGAGTTCCGACAAGCAGGGGTCCGATTCCCTAAACAAGTATTGGCCAAGTTGAATACTGACAAGTCGAAGTATTTCTAGTTCCACAAGAGCCACGACCATATGACCGACGACTGCATCCACCTGAAGGATTCCATTGAGATACTGATCAGAGACGAGCATCTAAAACAGTTTGCTAAGAAGAAGGATACTCCACGGCATGATGCCTAGGAGTCCAATAAGGTCGAGGAAGAGGTGCCTTCCTAGGAAGAGACAAGCCTTCAGGTCGCCATGAGCATCTCGCAGCCTGAAGACTTCTACATCCCAGAGGGACTCAACGTTCCCCCTTACTTTGCTGCACACAACCCATGGGAAACCTTCCCCTCCTCCATGGTCATCTTCGGAGTGGACTTCAACAAGGTTATTGTGGGCTCCGTCAAAAGGAAGTTTGAACATCTTCTCAGCATGAGCTCAAACCGGAGTACCACGTTCGACAAAGTTCGGGGAGAGTCGGTCCCCATCACCTTCTACCATGAGGAACTCCTCGGTGGGGCTCCCAACTCAAGCATGCCGCTGCTCGTGAGAGCACAAATGGCTAACTTTGACGTTCGTCAAATCCTAGTCGATCAAGGCAGCTCGATCGACATCATGTATTCCCAGCTGTTTTCTACTCTCCAGCTGGACGAGACACACCTAACGCCCTACGTAGGCTCTGACTTACAAGGCTTTAACGGGTCCGTCACAAAGCCTTGGGGATACGTGGAACTGATAATGACTTTCGGGTTTGCAAAGATGGCCAGGTCTATCAAATTCTAGTTCCTGGTCATCGACTGCCCGTCTCTGTACCAATGCATCTTTGGACGGTCAACTTTGGCCGAATTGGTAGTCGTGCCTTCAACCGTGCACCTGAAGATGAAGTATTACACTTCTAAGGGTCTCGTCACCACTCTGCATGGGGACATCGAAGCAGCAAGGAGATGTTTTGAGGTAGACTCCAAAGGGTTGAACACTATTGCCACCAAGCCGAAGACTTCCAGTAAGCCTGCCCTGCCCAGCAGCTCCGAAGAGGCAAAGCCGCTGCCCCGCGTCGACTCTATCGACCTTTATAGAGGGAGAATAAAAGAATGGGGAAGGGGATCCAGCCTTGTTCGATCAGCCCTTCAACTTCAACCAGTAGCAGCGAGACCTCTCATCCGATGCACCCAATTCCGGATGGCGAGTTCGAACTTGTCCTGCTCGGCGACGACCTTCAGCGAGGAGTGAAGATCAAAGCCTGTCTCAGAGAGAATGCAGATTTGTTTGCTTGGAGCGCCGCAAAAATGCTCGACCTAGATCATGACGTGGCCTACCACCAGCTCACCATCGACCCCGCCGCTAGGGCAGTAGCTCAACGTAGGCGAAAGCGGTCTCCGGAGAAAACGGAGGCTGCCGAACAAGGTGTAAAATACCTCCTAGAGGCAAATTTTATTTCGGAGGCCAAGTACACTACTTGGCTATCCAATGTTGTACTCGTTAAAAAATCAAATGGAAAATGGCGCATGTGTGTTGACTATACCAATCTCAATAGGGCCTGCCTTAAAGATGCATATCCCTTCCCCAACATAGACAAATTAGTTGATAATTCTGCTGGTTTTAAATTGTTATCTTTCATGGACGCATATTCGGGCTATAATCAAATACCCATGGAGAAAAGCGACAAAAGGTACACAACTTTCATGACTGAATCGGGCAACTATTACTACAATGTAATGCCCTTCGACTTGTAAAATGCTGGCGCTACCTACCAAAGAATGATGAACAAGGTCTTCCGAGGAGAAATCGAGGATATGCTCGAAGTCTATATGGACGACATGATCGTGAAATCCCACGAGGAATCCGATCGCATAGCCCATTTGAGGAAAGTCTTCGAGCAGGGCAGGAAGTACCGGATGCGCTTCTACCCGGAGAAGTGCACGTTCGAGGTACGAGCGGGCAAGTTCCTCGGCTTCTATCTAATAAAACGAGGAATCGAAGCTAACCCTGACAAGTGAAGGGCCTTCTCCGAGTTCCCCACTCCGAACTCAAAGAAGTTCATCCAATCCCTCAACGGGATGCTCGCTTCGCTATCCCGTTTTGTGGCGAAGTCTGCTCAACACGCACTCCACTTTTTCAAACTCCCCCGCAAGGAGGCAGCTTTCGAGTGGAAAGAGGAATCCGACCAAGCCCTCCTCCACCTAAAGCAAGCACTGTCAGAGCCTCATGTCCTCTCCCATCCAGATAACGGTAAAACCTTGTATCTCTATCTCGTCGTCGCGACCGAGGCTGTCAGCGCCGCCCTCATTCGTGAAATGCCCGACGGGCAGAAACCCATATACTTCACGAGCAAAGCATTGCAGGGACCGAAACTGAGATACCAGCAGATAGAGAAGGTGGCTCTGGCCCTTATCAATGCTGCGAGGAGACTGAGACACTACTTTCTGGCCCACACAATTATGGTGCGCACGGACCAACCCGTGAAGCAACTGTTAGGCCGACCAGATATGGCAGGCAGAATGCTCAAGTGGTTGCTAGAATTGTCCGATTTCGACATCTAGTATGAGAGCAGAAAAGCCATCAAGGCTCAGGCACTGGCTGACTTTGTCGCAGAGATGACATTGTCTGATTCCCTCGCTTGCGGGGCCCGCAAATCGACAATCTTCGTCGACGGGGCATCCAGCTCAGCAGGAAGAGGGGCAGGTATCATCTTGGAAAATGAGGAAGGAATCCTCGTCGAGGTCTCGCTTACCTTGTCTTTCCTTACTTCTAACAATCAGGCCGTATACGAAGCCTTCCTCGCAGGCCTCCGCCTCACCGAAGACCTAGGGGCCGAGGAAGTCATCATCTGCACCGATTCTTAACTCGTGGCCCTTCAGGTTCGAGGATAATATCAGGCCAAGAACGACAACTTGTCTGAATACTTGACCCTGGTCAAGGAAATTATGACAAAATTCTCATCAGTAGAGGTAAAGCATGTTCCCCGCGAACATAACGTCCGAGCAGATGTTTTGTCAAAGCTGGCAAGCACGAAGAAAAAGGGTGGAAACAAATCGGTCATCCAGGAAGTACTTCCTCAACCCAACATCGAGAAAGCTTCCACGACCCTCGACGTGCACGTCATCGACAACGGCAACTACTGGATGACTCCAGTTCACAACTACCTCGCCAAGGACGAACTACCAGCCGACCCCAAGGAAGCCAGCATAGTCAGGCGCAGAGCTTGCTCCTATGTCCTGGTTAAAGATAAGCTCTACAGACAAGGGTTTTCCATCCCTCTCCTCAAATGCGTCGAGGAAGAGGGGTCGCCCACGTCCTACGCGAGATCCACGAGGGATCAACGCCCAGCACCTCGGGGGGAGATCCCTCACCAGGAAGGCTCTATAAGCAGGGTATTACTGACCAACTATGCATTATGATGCAAAAGAACATGTGAAGAAGTGCGACAAATGCCAACGGCACGGGGACATGCACTTGGCACCGCCCAATAAGCTCAAAGAAATGTCCTTCCCGTGGCTCTTCGCATAGTGGGGCCTGGATATCCTGGGACCATTCGTCTTGGGGTCGAATCAGAATAAGTACCTGATAGTGGGCGTCGACTACTTTACTAAGTGGATAGAAGCAGAGACTCTGGCCAAAATAACGGCCCACAACATACTCTGCTTCTACAAGCAGAACATCCTTGCCCGCTTCGGCATCCCCTAAGCAATCGTCACAGATGACGGGACACAGTTCACGAAAAAAAGTTTCAGGAGTTCATCGCCCAACTGGGCACCAAACAACACTTCGAGTCCGTCGAGCATCCCCAAACTAATGGGCAAGCCAAAGCAGCAAACATGGTTATCCTACGAGGCCTCAAACGAAGGCTAGACGAAACGAAGAAATAATGGTTCGAGGAGCTGCACAACGTACTCTGGGCCTACCGTACTACGCCACACTCTTCGACCGGAGAAACCTCTTTCTGTCTAGTATACGAAACTGAGGCAGTAATCCCCATCGAGATACACGTGCCCTCCAGGTGGACTGAATTCCCCCTGGACGAGGAGACAAATAGTGAGGCATTAAGGGAGGAGCTCGATCTCGTCGAAGAGGTCCGGTCAGGAGCAGCCCTCCGCGAGGCCTCACTAAAACAAAAGAATCACAGTTAGGCACAACGCCAAAGTTATAAGACGAGAATTCCAAGTGGGCAGCCTCATCCTAAGAAGGAATCACAAAGATTCTCGAGAGGGAAAACTCGCTGCTAACTGGGAAGGGCCCTATCGTGTTCGAGCAAAAACAAAAAATGTGGCCTACTACCTAGAGCATCTCAACGGGGAAGAACTCGCTCGACCATGGAACGCTGAAAATCTAAAACAATATTATAGTTAAACTGTCGGCATGTTTCGTTGACACGACGGGCATAACGTACTGACCACAAGTGAACGCCAGAGTACAAGCGCTGCACATCAAAACAAATCGAGGCAGACTTTCGCTCAGGAACGAGCAAAACCCATGCTTGGAAGCGGTCTCTCGACCGAGCCCGCCGTCGTCCAAGTACAATGACTGGCAAAACACCCAACTCGCGATGGGAAGTTCACGCCATGAACTCAGGCCACAAACGCGACCTGAGCTCCGCTCTCATGCCTGGAAGCCACCCATGCCTTTCGACCAGTCCCCCTCACTGTTGATCACATCTGTCGAGCAACCCCAAAAACAACAAGTTATTTACTAAAAGTAACCCTTATAACGGGCAAACGCGTATCGAGCAACATTCCAACACTTAGCAAAAATAAAGCAAAATAAAGACACGCACGAAAACAAATCATGCAAAACCGGCCACATCGGCCGGGAATAAATATTACAATAAGAGTGGCCACGAGGACCACAATTATACTTGTTACATCACCAAGGGGCGATGACCCATTCAAAAAATAAGTTACAAGAATACAGCACGCGAAACCGAGGATGAAATTCTTAGAGACTTGTCCGAGGGGAGCTCCTCGGAGGATAGTGACACTGAGGAAATGAACCTTCCACTCCCCGAAGTCTGTGCATATATGATCGTCCTCTCCTGGGAAATGAACCTTCCACTCCCCCTCATCCCCCTGTTTACTAGGAAATTAAACAACCTCTGGTCTATCAATTTTATACAAAAAAATGAGTAACTTGCAGGATCGACCAAACTAAATCCTAGGACATGTGCTAAAATGATTTAAAAAGATAAAGAAATAATACTAGATATTTCGACTATGTTTGTATTTGAAAACACAGGCATTTCGACGAGACTTGACAAGAAGATAATATGAAGAAATAATTAAAAGGACGTTGGAAAGTAACTTAACAAAGTAAATAGAAAAGGTAAACTTCTGAATAAAAATTAATTGGATTGCATTGAATAAGAAAAATGGTGTTACATAACACATACATTTCTTCAGCAAATCGTTTCTCTCTTACACACGGATACTTTGAGTAATTTGAGAAATTTGTACAACTTTCACACACACAAATCCTAATGCTAAGACTTGCTATTTATAATGGTGAAAAATAACTACCCACTAAAGGCCTATTAGTCAGGGCGAAACACATGTGTAATACCCCAAATTTTGACCACTTAGATTTCCCATCATTGTGAAAATCATCATCACAATATGGATGAACCATCATGCTTCATTAGTCTCCCCAAAGAAGGGTGAGCATCCACTACAATCAAAATTAGGGTTTCAAGCCCTCTCTGAGTGCTTAGGCAAAGGATCAATCAAGAAATGACATGATCTTCAACTTGTCTAATCTCTCAAACATTCACAATGGATCAAAAAGGACTCCCACTTCAAGGATTAAGCACAAGGCTGCTCCCTTCTAGGTGGATCAAGTCTCAAGATCGACAGTGTCACCAAATTAGGGTTTTGGTCGACCAGAGTCTCCAGATGGAAATTTTCATCTGGGCACAAGGCAATGATCCAAAACATGACCTAATATGCTTCATGGAACCTCATGAACCCATGCATCAAGTCAATTTTGCCTCAGGGGATGCATTCATCAAAAATCAGGAATTAGGGTTTCTTGACCTAATTCACCCCTAAGTTAACTTTTGGGACAAACCATGAGCCAAGACCTCAAGAGATGATTTGAGGGTCTCTAATACACCATATTGATCCATTTGGAACAATGGATTGATCCAAGAAGCTTGAGCAACAAGTCTCATTTTCATCTGTACCACAATTAGGGTTTTAAGGGAAAAGTCAACTGTAACTTTGACTTTTGACCAAGACATGCTCCCAAACCCTAATACATGATTGAATATACCCTATGACACCCATGGAACATGTCCATCAAGTTTGATTTAGGTCAAGGACATGATTTCCTGAAGAATTGCACAATTTGGAATTCATCTGATAAAAAGTCAACTGTGCACAAAAGTCAACTTTGACTTTTTGAGATTTTTCACCAAAATGGATTTTTAACCCTAAAATGATGTTAATGTATGATTTGAATCATCATTCATCAAGAAAAATCAAGGAAAGTGAGATAACTTGTAAAAGGGGTAACCATAAAACTTAGAAATTTTTCTAAGTTAAAAATAAAGTGGCAAAGGTACCAACTTTGGAAGACCATAACTCCTAAACCACAAGGTCATTTTTTCTCATCCAAAGATGGATTTGTAGCCCTCATTATCACCTACAAAAACTTCAACTACAAGTCATTCCAATTCATTAAGGATTTTGAGTTATGGAGTGATCAAAGTGGCTGAAAAGTGAAAATGTCACTTTTTCCAACACTTAGTTAAATTTTCACTAAGTCAGAATTTGCCTTCACTTTTTGCCAAATGTAGGGGGATTTTTCACTTGGAATCAAAAGAGATCAAAACCAAACTTGTTCAATCAGTTGTTGTATCATGTAAGAGCTTTCTAGAATGGCCAAGAACATTGCCAAATTCAACCTACACCATGAGATACAACATTGCCAAGTTGCCTTGCTGAAATTTGTCAAGGCAAGGTAGAATTTGCATTTTGGCTCGATTTGCCAAAATCAGCCAATTTCAATTGCTCCAATCCACTTGGACACCTCAGAGGATTGAATCTAAAGGGGACAATCACTGAGCCAAGCCTCCAAGGTCCAAGGAACAAGGAATAGCATGTTGAACCTAGAGTTGCCAAAATAGGGACAAAACTTCAAATTTGGAATGAGGCATTCAATGGAACCATCAAGGTGGCATGGACTGAGCCATTCTCATCTGAAATCAGTCAAGACTTATCCAAGACCAAGGGGACCAAAGCTCTGTGCCCTAACCTCTAGTCAATGGCTAGAGGAGACTTGGATTTTCATTGGACAACATTGGCCAAACCTACTTACCAGCTGCCATGCACTATTCCTTGCAAAACAAACTTACTCTACTATAAATAGAGCTCAATTGTGGTCAGTTTAAGTACACCAAAGCCATCTAACAGATGCTTTCCTCAAAATCTCTTTCTCTTGGCAAAAATGCCTTTCTTAGCAAGGTAGCTATCGGGTTTTGAGTTTGAGAGCAATTCTGCACAAACCAATCACTCACACACCTCACATACATCACATATGAGCTGATCAAACACTCACATAACTTCTAAAACATCAATTTCATGAAATCACCAGCTGGTTGCTCAAATTTTCAAACAAGGTGCAGCTGAGGTACCACAAAATGATCCAGCCAATTTCAATCAAGTCCAACCATCCAAACACAATCCATAGGGTGTAGGGAAGCTGTTCAGATCATCACAACTCATCTGTAACACCTCCAAATCAAAAATCACTTTGAACTTGCTGTCACAGCTTGGAGGTAAGCACATACTTGGTCATCTCTCAATCTATGCATATTTCCTCGCACAATAATTTGGCCATATGTTCATAATCATGCATGAAATGTTTTCCCTCAATTAATTGCATTGTTTGAATCGTGTATCAAAAATCCTAGCCTTCATGCAGAAATTAGGGTTCTTGAGGTTTCTTCGTGATTTCTTGTTGTATGTTTAATTTAAATGAAATTAAAGTACATAGACATGATCGTGAGGTTGAGACGAGCATAATGATATGTGGATTGCATGATATGATTACGTATTCATGGAGATTGTATAGAAAACGCAAATCTGAGAAACCAAGAACACGCGCGTGTTCT
Source organism: Lathyrus tuberosus (assembly GCA_022829125.1). Lineage (NCBI taxonomy): Eukaryota > Viridiplantae > Streptophyta > Magnoliopsida > Fabales > Fabaceae > Lathyrus > Lathyrus tuberosus. The sequence continues at coordinate 14,234,615 of JALAZF010000111.1, forward strand.
TCAGCTTGTTCTTGGCGCCTTTTTTTCAAATTCAAATATTTGAATTTTGTGATTTTGTTTAATTGATTCAAAAATTAATTTCTCTCTGAGTTTTAATGATTTTGAGTTGATTCTTTTTTTAATAATTCACAAAAATGTTAAAATATTTTATTTTCACAAAAAATCCCAAAAATATTATTTATTTCATATAATTGATATTTTTGTAAAGAATTAATATTTTGATTGTTTTTGGCATTTTAAATATTTTTTCTACATTGATTTTGCAACTTTTAATGCTTTCTAATTATTTTGTAGGTCAATACTTAATTTTTGAAGCATTAATCCAAGATCACAATTTGTTTTCCATGTGTTAAACAATTTTTGATCATTTTAATTGAATTTTTATTCAATTAAATACATTTTGAAAACAAATTAGGGTTTTGGATTAATTCAACCCTCATAAATCATTTTCAAAACACTTTGGGCCTCTATTAGAGTGTAAGACCCAATCCTTTTTTTTGACCAAATCATCTTTGGGCCTCACTTATTGTATAAGTCCCGATACCGTCAAAAAACAAACGGCGCGATCGTCGCCTTTTCAAAAATCATCTGGGCCTACCCTCGAGTAGTAAGACCCATTTATTTTTCTTCAAAACCCTCTTTGGGCCTCTTGAGAGAGTGTAAGACCCATCCCCCCTTGTACAAAACATTTTGGGCCTCACTCATTGTATAAGTCCCTCTGTACAAGTAAACGGCGCGATCGTCGCCCGTTTAAAACGAAAAACCATCTGGGCCTACCCTTGTGTTATAAGCCCCACTCTTTTTCTTTAAACCTTTTTTGGGCCTCTTGAGAGAGTGTAAGACCCATCCCTTTGTACAGAAAACCATTTTGGGCCCCAGTCACTTGTATAAGTCCCGCTGTACAAAGTCAAACAGTGCGCTCACTGATAAAACCCTGGGCCTCTCCTTGAGCTGTAAGCCCCACATCTTTCTTTTTCAAAGCACTTTCTCCTTTGATTTTGAATATACTGTTGTTTTCAATCTTTCTTTGTTGAACAACTAACCAAACAGCATGGAAGCACTACAACCGAGTAAGTGGTTATCGCTTTCATTTACTGCTTTCATATTATAAACTGTATTGTGGGGCTGCTCACTGTAAGTCTCCTTTCATAAACTCATATCTACTGTGTAATAATAGTATAGATATTTCGAGTTTCCCCGGCAACTACGTCTAGAACTAGGTGACGCCATTTCATTTATTCGTAGAAATAGACGCCTAGATCCCCAATAGGAGCACCAGATACAGTCTTCTCTTCGGCTGTCCTCCTTAGGAATCGTCAAGAAGCTCTACTCCCCAAGATGAATGTATTCTCCGTGAATGGCATCTTTGAGTTTCTTCCGAATTCTCGAACTTTCCTGACTTGATCTATTCCTTGTGGATAGCTTGCCTTGAATGTCTCGGGGTTTGGGTACCCACTACGGTCATAACCTTGGACCTTAACTAAGGAACCCTCTTTAAAAGTTAAAAGTCGCTGGATAGTAAACCTCGCACGTTTACCAGTGGTTTTCATCTTTAAAAGAGTTATCTCTCCTAATGGAAAGGAGATGATAGACCCACGGGCTTCTTAAAAGCATCGGCCTCCTCTTGGGCATTATTCAAGGACACTACGACTTCTTAGAAGTATTCACAGCCTCCTCTTAGGCTTCGTATAATGATCTCTTCCTCCGGGAATGATAGCCTCCTCTTGGGCTTCGTACAAGGACCCGTCGGCTTCTTAAAAGTTTCCAGCCTCCTCTTGGGCTTCGTACAAATTGTCCCGACGACCTCCTAGAGGTATAGGAACAGAACCTAGTCATCCTCATAGAACAGTCCTTTCATAGAGTCTACTACTGTTTCTCAAAGCATAGTACAAAAAAGATAAAACTCTAGACTTGGACAGTCTAACTTCCTTGAGTCTCAAAGACATTCTCAAGCACCCTTCGTTAAATAGGAAGAAAACCCGCAGACTCGGATAGTCTCGATACCCTTTGGATTTCCCGTTTCCTCAAAGAGAAGGAAATATCCCTGATCCTCAAATCAAATCCCTGAGTACAGTGTTACTCATATAAGAACTGATTTTCTCTTTTAAATCAGTATATTGGATCTGTCACTCAACTGAAACAGTTACAATAGCCTCTATCTCGGGCTTCGTACGAGATACCAAAATTCTCCCCAGTGGAGTCAAAACAACCTTTTCGCCTCTCTCTCGGGCTTTGTACGAGATACAAAAACACTCTCTTACTGAGTATAAAAGATTCTCCAATTGAGTCAACTCTTTGCTAGCCTCCTCTTAGGCTTTGTATAACGATATGCCCCACTGGGTCAAAAACTTTTAGCCTCTCTCTCGGGCTTTGTACGAGACACAAAATAGCCTCCTCTTAGGCTTTGTATAATGATTTTCCTAGCGGAAATTAGCCTCCTCTTAGGCTTTGTATAAGAAAACCACTGGTTGATCCAATCGACCTTTTAGCATCAAAGTTGTGCCTTGTTCACAGTACACAAACATCAACAACTCCTTTCCCTTCATCTAATCGTTGTAAGCGGCAAGCCTCTGGATCATCTACATCCATGCCACTGTCCCTCTTTTAGCATGAGAAATTCCTAAGGAAAGATGGCATTGCTCTACACTGAGTTAAAGTCTTCTCCTTCAGGTTAAAACCCTTTCTTCGGAAATTATGGCATTGCTCGGATCCGCGTATCCCAGTTAAAGTAATTCTCCTTCTCCCCTCTTTAGAGATGACAAATTCTCTCTAAAGCCGAGGTCTTTCAGCTTCACGTCTTGGGCTTTGAACAAGACACAAATAGACCTTTTAGCTTCACATCTTGGGCTTTGAACAAGATACAAATCACCTTTCGCTTCATGTCTTGGGCTTTGAACAAGACACCAAAAACCAATTTCCTCCCATAGAATAGGAGGAACTACGAACGTTCTGATTTCCCTGTTTCGGTAAACGGGAATACGTAGGCATAAGATCGAAAGAAAAGATCTTAGCGAGCGCAATCAACAAAAAAACCCAAATCCCATATCTCCGTCAATCAAAAGCAGTAATTCAAAAGCACCAGTCCTAACATCCTAATCCATATTCCCCGCCAGAAACCTTCTGCCCAGATCGAAAGAAAGAAACCTGTATTGGCGAAATACGAATAACCAGTACAAAGGCCCCCCCACATTGATAGCATCCGTAATCTAACAGACCGCTGTTTAAACTCAGTATGCAAGCAGGGTTAATTGGAGACATCTATTTCCCTTCCTTATTCAGCTCACAATAGGATAAAAAATGAATCGACCTGTAGTTTTAAGCTCAAACCGCAGAGAGCGACCAACGCTTAAGAACCGCGTCCAAAATCGCTCGCTACAGAAAAGTGGCGACCACAGTGGGAGCCTTTCAAAGTTAGATCTAGGCACGGTCGTCCCCATTTTTCACAGAAAAGTGGCGCCCACCATGGGGCACGTTCCTTTCTTTCTACTTCTCTTGTGTGAAAAATTACACAAATGGCGACTTTGCTGGGGAGTCTCCTTTTCTGCCTTAGGGCATCATCCCCGTTTTCTACGGAAAATGGGAACTCTACCGAAGAGAAAGATTGACCTATGCTGGTCCATCTCTTAGGCAGGGAACCACAGATTGGGGCTTCCGCCGGGGAACCCATTTCTGTCAGGAACTTAAGAATCGTAGCTTTATAAGTCTAGGATGATTAGGACAAATATATATACTGCTTTTCCTAAATGCTATACGTGTTTATTTTTCTGCTACTGGGAATGCGTGTGATGCCGCATGTGGTGAGAATGAGTATACACCTAGAAAAGCCAAACCCTTTCGTAGTGCGGAAGCTATCGGAAATAGCTGTTACGCGATACTACCCTCATTTGAGGCTGGTGATCTATTCTCGGTGAATAGCACTTACTCTAAGATTGCTCTACAACTCGCTGGCGATCCGCTTGTTGTTTTGCTTTCCTGGGAGGAGCTGATGATAATGAGTACAGGTACAAAAATCACCCTAGTATAAACCTTTGGGGATGGGTAGAGCCTTGACTTCATGACAACGACCCTTTGACCCCATGTTTTTTCTATGTTTTTGTGTGCTGCATTCATGCATTCATTTAATAAAACATTAAAACATTCAAAAAATTTCTCTTCTAGTCTCTCTGTTTTTCAAATTAAACTAAGACTGTGATTGCAAATATCAGAGAAAAAGATTGCATTAATGGATTTCGGTAGAAGGAGAACTCACCAGTATACCTTCGAGGTTCCAAAACTAGGGGATTTGAGAAAGTTAGCAAGGATGATCGTTAACCCAGAGGCTTTCAGAGCCAAGCACGGTGGTTTGCTACCACTATTAAGAGTCCATGTGATTAAGGGAATCATGGATGCGCTCATTCAGTTCTACGATCCAGTTTATCACTGTTTCACATTCCCGGATTACCAGCTATCACCAACGCTGGAGGAGTATTCTCATCTGACTGATTTACATATCACTGATCGAGCTCCATTTTCTGGACTGGAAGAAATTCCAAAGAATCAGACTATTGCAATAGCAATTCATTTGGACGAGTCTGACGTCAGGACTCACATGACCACTAAGGGTGGCATCCAAGGTTTGCCAGCCCAGTTCTTGACAAAGAAAGCTCTGTACTTCGCTAGTATAGGGAACGGGACTGCTCTTGAAAGCATCTTTGTCTTGCTCACCTACGGGTTATTTTTGTTTCCCAACATCAATAACTTCGTCGATATCAACGCTATTAAGGTTTTTCTCATTGGAAACCCTGTGCCGACTTTGCTCGCAGATGCGTATCATTTTGTACACTTAGGAAATTTGTACAGCGGAGGGGAGATCACATGCTGTGTACCTCTGCTTTATAAATGGTTTATCTCTCACTTGCCCAAGTCTGCTGCTTTTTGGGATTGCAAGAGTGCCTTACGTTGGTCGCAGAAGATCATGTCTCTCACCAACTCTGATATAGATTGGTGTAATAGGATTTATGAGGGAATCAGAATCATTGACCGTTGTGGAAACTTCCCCAGCGTACCCCTCATAGGAACTAAAGGAGGAATCAACTATCATCCGATATTAGTTCTTCGTCAATTTGGATACCCGATGAGACACATCCCACTGGGTGTTCATCTGGAAGGTCTTTTCTTCAAAGAAGGAGAAAGTGACAGAGCACTAAAGATGGAAATAGTGCAAGCTTGGAAACATGTTCATAAGAAAGGACGAGAGTCTCTGGGAAAACCGGACTGTGTCTCGGTGGAGCCTTATCTCCATTAGGTACAAACTAGAGCTCTCAAGCTAAAGATGCCTTATCCTCGTTACGAAATTCTTCCGCCGAGGGAAATTGTCATGTACTTCATGACGGAAACTGAAAGGCTTCAGGTTACTCTCAACAAGGTTCAAAAGGAAAGAAGGTCTTGGAAGAACAAGTACCGCACCCTCGACGTAGAGTGTATCCAAATACAGCAACTACTAAAAGAGAAAGATGCTCTGATTGAAATTTTGGAGCAGCATGCTGTAGAGAATCAAGATGACCAAAGGAATTTGCTCGCTCCTTTCACCTGGCAAAGGAATGACAACCCGACAACGGCCCAAGCGCCCCGGTTAAAGAAGAGGACTCGGGACCTATTAGTTTAGGTTTCTGTTTCTGCACTTTGTAATCTACTGTATTTCCATTTCTGTAATCCTTTGGAATTCAATAAAAAGGGGGTTTCCCCACTGTTTGATATTTGCAATCTAATTGTCGAAGTTTATTTTAATTAAACCTAAAAACAATTAATATAGTCATTGCATTCATCATTCTCACATCGCGTATTCTCCTTACCTACGAATCTCACGTTTGTGTCTCGATTCTAGAGTCAAACTGTCTCATTCGTATAATACTCGGGCCAATCGTCAGAAAAAGATGGATGATCTTGAGGAAGAAAACAGAGAGTTGAAAGAAGAGATCGACACTCTGAGAGAGGATATGAGAAAGCTCCATAACGACATGCAAGCCATGGCAGAAGCTCAGCTACAAAGAACTGTGATCTCAGAGATCACCTCAACGCCCATCATAGAAAAGTATGATCCTAGGTATCAGATGCCGAAAGATCGTCCTTGGGGCATGCCTGTTAACTATATCCCGGAAGGATATGTTTCGCCGATCACTGAAGATCAGGGAATCGCAATAGAAGCCGCTGGGCCTGAAGGTTACAAACTTCGGGAAAGCGAAGATGCCAGGGGCATACTCAAGACTCCTGAAGGTTACAAACTTCGGGAGGCGCCAAGACTTACTGTCGTAGTCACGGTACCACCCCCTGTGGTGCACACTGTCCCGGAAGGACAGATTCCACAGACACCTTCTGGTAAGAAGGAAACTATGTTTGACAGAATGGATGAATTCCAGGAGCAGTTCTTGGAAATGCAGAAAGAGCTGCAAGCCATTCGCGGTCAGGATCTATTTGGAAAGGACGCCGCAGACCTCTGCTTGGTCCCAAATGTGAAAGTCCCGCACAAGTTCCCAGTGCCCGACTTTGAAAAATACAAGGGTAACTCTTTCCCTCAAAGCCATCTGGTGATGTACGCTCGGCGGATGTCAGCTCAGACGGAGAATCAGGACCTGCTGATTCACTACTTCCAGGATAGTTTAACCGGTGCCGCACTCAAATGGTACATGGGTTTAAACCGTACTACGATCAGTACATTCAGAGATCTTGGTACTGCCTTCGTCTAACAATACAAGTACAATTTGGACATGGCACCCGACAGAGATCAACTCAGATCAATGTCGCAAAAGGACAAGGAAACCTTTAAGGAGTATGCTCAAAGGTGGCGTGAAATTGCCGCTCAAATTTGTCCACCTCTTGAGGAAAAAGAGATGACAAAGATCTTCTTAAAGACCTTAAGCTCATTTTACTGTGACCGAATGGTCGCCAGTGCGCCCAGTGATTTCACCGAGATGGTCGGTATGGGTGTACGTCTTGAGGAAGCCGTCCGAGAAGGACGTTTGGTAAAAGACACTGGATCAACGAGCGGTACTAAAAAATACGGTAGTGCTCTCCCTAAGAAAAAAGAGCAAGATATTGGGAATATCTCTCTCGGAAAGCAAAGGTGACGTTATCAGCCAGTAGCAGCTGTTACTCCTGCTATCGGCCCCGCGCCTGTTCCTATGTATCAACCTCAGGTTGCGCAGAGCCAACCTGACCAACAAAGGACACAACAGCCTCTTCAGCAGGCTCGTCCTCCATATAACAACAACCGTACAACACGGCCACCAGGATTTGATCCTATACCCGTAACGTACACAGAGTTGTTTCCGTTACTGCTAGCCAAGGGGCACATCCAGACTAAGTCTCCCCTTTCAGTTCCGGAAAATCCGCCTTTTTGGTTTAAAGCGGATCAAACATGCCCTTATCATCAAGGAGGTTCAGGGCATAACATTGAGACTTGCCTCAATTTCAAATCCGACGTGCAAAAGCTTGTTAGGAGCGGGCTCTTATCTTTCAAAGATACGAATCCTAATGTTCTTACGAACCCGCTGCCTCAACATGAGAAAGCTGCAGTTAATCTGATTGAGAAAGAGACTAACAATGTCTATCAAATTCACGATGTACTCTTATTGGGGACCAATCTGGTCAAGATGCATTGTAGACAGAGTGGATATGGCCATGTGTCACCTCATAATTATCACCAGTGTGATATCTGCTCTAAAGACAACCAGGGATATTCTGTAGTGCAATCAGCTCTACAGGAATAAATGGATCTTGGATGGATCCAGGAGCACCGAGTTCGTGGAGTTAACATGTTCTCTACGAATTCTAACGTCATTCAAAACCACGACATCCGTGTGATGAATGTCAACTTGGTGGCGATGCACTCAAGGCAAAGCCAGTATCATAATCTGCCGCGGCACGATTACAGTTCCTGTCTAATTTGCTCGGTAAACAAACAGGGATGCTCTTTCATACAAGAGGCCCTCCAGCGTCAGATGGATCTTGGATGGATCCAAGGCTACCATGATAGGAACTCCTATCAAATCAACATGGTTCAGATCTTTGACATCCGCGTGATGAATACCAATCTGGTAGAGTTACATGCTGAGCAGGTCCGACTCGGATTCTTAATATCACATGATTATCAAAACTGTAAATCGGGTTGCGAAAACGATCGAGGTTGTACCCTTATCCAGGAGGTACTTCAGCACTTGTTAAATCACTGGTGGATGCCAATCTATATGGATGAAGATACTCAGCAGATTAGTATCAATAACAGGAATCCTACTCGTCGTCAAAGTCAGGATGTCCGATCAATGGAAGGTAACCTAGTGAGGTTACATTGTATTCAAAGTGGGCGTGGCCAGGTGCCACCACACAACTATGACAGTTGTAGCGTCTGTTCGGAAAGTAACCAAGGGTGTTACCTTGTGAGAGCAGCTCTTCAGGGTCAGGTCGATCATGGAGAAATTCGTCCATATCCAGGTTCAGGACCCATCATTTGGTCGCCAAACTACCTTGCCGATCAGGTTGAGGATGTTGTCACGATCTCTGGTCATTACCAGATTAGGGATGTTTTTGCCATCGTCCCTCTACTTGACGAATCTAGAGTTCCCAACCGAGAACGGATCGAGGTTACTTATGACGGTCAGAAAAATCAGAAGGTTCCCATAGTCATCTATCTACCGGGACCACTACCGTATGAATCAGCTAAGGCAATCCCTTACAAATACGGTGCAACAACAATTGAGAATGGAAAGGAAATTCCATTACCCTCCGTCGTGAATATTGCAGACATCAGTCGTGTAACACGGAGCGGTCGAATCTTCAACCGAGGGGTTGGAGAATCCAACAAAGAAAAGGAACTTCCGGCGGAAATTCCTGATCCACCAGTCGGTCAATCTAGTAATCCCGACTTTTCAAAAGACAAAGATGAGATGCTAAAGCTCATCCAAAGGAGTGAATATAACATTGTTGATCAACTGTTACACACTCCTTCAAAGATCTCAGTCTTATCACTATTACTCAGTTCAGAAGCACACAGATAGGCTCTACAGAAAGTCTTGGAGCAAGCCTTTGTGGAACAGGATGTAACAATCAGACAATTCGATAGTATTCTCTCTAACATCACTTCCTGCAATAATTTGGGATTTAGTGATGAGGAATTACCTGAAGAGGGTCGCCGTCATAACATGGCGCTCAACATTACAGTTAACTGCCAGGGCGATGCTTTAGCCAATGTACTGGTAGACACAGGGTCAGCCCTGAATGTTATGCCGAAGTCCACCTTGATGCAATTATCATTCAAGGGCCCTCCGATGAGAGTCAGCGAGGTCGTCGTCAAAGCATTCGACGGATCCAGAAAAACGGTTATCGGCGAAGTTGATCTTCCCATAACTATCGGTCCTCATACTTTCCAAGTCACTTTCCAGGTCATGGACATCCGGGCAACATACAATTGTTTATTAGGAAGACCTTGGATACATCAGGCTGGAGCGGTTACTTCAACCCTCCACCAAAAGCTAAAGTTCGTCAAGAACGATCAGCTTGTCATGGTTTGTGGGGAACAAGCCTTGCTTGTAAGCAACTTATCATCAGCTACTTGTGTGGAACCCGAGGACGTTATTGGAACTCAGTTCCAAGCACTATCGGTGAGCAAGAACGATCAATCCGAAGAAGGAACTTCAATTTCTTCATACAAAGATGCTATCAAAGCGGTCGAGAGTACCGATACGATAAGATGGGGACGGCTTGTCATTCCTATTGACAATAAAACAAAGAAGGGTCTTGGTTTTTCTGCGACCTGTACTCAGACAGCCGCCAACGATGAAAGTCTTCATCCCTTTCAAAACTTCTTCCACAATGGAGGTTTTCTTCACCCAGTGTCTCAGACAGTTCATGCTATCAATGAGGAAGATCCCTCTGACACAGATGAAGAATGGAAGTCCTACCTTAACAAGGACGGCTATATGTCTCAGGAAGAGGTGCCTATGCCTTTTTGCTTTCCTACAGAAAGTCCGAGATTTATACCAAGATCAGATGTCGAAATGATCTACGGAGATTGTGATCCAAAAGGATACCGTGCTCCGCCAAATTCATTAGAGGAAGACACTCTGATGAAAGAAAACTTTGATCACAATTACTATGGCCCGATGGATGGTCTGCCAATGTGGCAGCCTTACCCAGGAAACTTGGGACAAGAAAGTCAGCCGAGTAATGAAACTCAGTTGAGCGTCATTGAACAGAATATCTGTGTCCCCGCCATGTCATGGGATCAACACTCAGGTCATTCGGAAACTACTCAACGTGACGATGAATTTGCAATGTTTGCAGGACTGGAATTCATCAACTATGCTTTTCCCGAGGTCAACGTCATCGAGAGGGATGACTCCTCCAGTTCCAAAGAAGTGTGGGACACTTTGGGACAACCAAGTGGAAAATACGACTTTATGGTCAAGTACACTGCTCCCGAAAGCTCTCGTATCAGGCTCGAAGATATCCAGTCAACTGGATGGGGAGATACAGCTGAGAGCACCAATGCTATGCAAAATGCAACAGAGGAATCCTCCTACGACAACTCTGCTTGGGAGACAGATTCCAATGATCCTACTCCACCAGAAATCAGTGTCATTTCTGAAAACAAATCAAGGAAGGTGCCAGACTTTGTGATTCACCGAGGAGTTCGCCGCCAATGGGTTGCTATCGAGGTTCCGAAGGTCGTTCATCAGTCAAAGTAATTTCCATCTTTAAACCTTTCACCCTGCCCAGGTGAAACGGATATTTTGATAGGGCCCGTTTTCTGTAAATTTCCCTCTTCGCTTTTCCCAAAGCGACAGAGTTTTGTTTTATAGGGCTGTAGTTTCAAGAGTCGACTTGTTCATTAATAAAATAACGTCGTTATGTAATTTCCGCATTAATTATTGTTTTCTCTTTTTGCTTTTTTAGAAAATGGTAATCCTAAAAAACATTCAATAATAAAAACAAGCAGTAAAATCAAAACACTGCACACACTTGCATTTTCTCTATCTCTTCTAAACACGAATCATCACGTCATGCAGATTGCTTGTTTTATACCCCGTTGAAACATACGATCCGATGCCTTCTCCCAACTTTGAGTTCCCGGTATTCGAGGCTGAAGAAGAAAATGACAACGAAATTCCAGAAGAGATCTCCCAACTACTCAGACAAGAGGAAAGATCCATTGAACCTCACAAAGAACCGTTGGAAACGGTAAACTTGGGTTCAGAAAAAGAGAGAAAAGAAATCAGGATCGGAGCATTGCTCAGTCCAACTGCCAGAGAGGGTTTGATAAAGCTTCTCAAAGAATTCCCCGATGTGTTCGCTTGGTCCTATCAGGATATGCCAGGGTTGGATACCAGCATCGTGGAACATCACTTACCGCTAAGATCGGAATGTCCGCCAGTAAAGCAAAGGTTGAGACGGACTCACACGGACATGGCTATCAAAATCAAAGAGGAGGTACAGAAACAGATTGACGCGGGTTTCCTTGCTACATCTGAATATCCTCAATGGTTAGCCAACATCGTACCCATTCCCAAAAAGGACGGAAAGGTCAGAATGTGTGTAGATTACAGAGATTTGAACAAGGCAAGTCCAAAGGACGACTTTCCTTTACCACACATTGACATGCTGGTTGACAGCACAGCAAAGTTCAAAGTATTCTCCTTCATGGATGGATTCTCGGGCTATAACCAGATCAAAATGGCGCCGAAAGACATGGAGAAAACTTCGTTCATTACCCCATGGGGCACCTTTTGTTACAAGGTAATGTCGTTCGATTTGAAGAATGTCGGGGCAACCTATCAAAGGGCCATGACTACTCTGTTTCATGACATGATACACAAAGAAATCGAGGTATATGTCGATGATTTGATTGCAAAATCAAAAATAGAGGATGAGCACGTTGAACATCTGTCAAAATTGTTCGAACGTCTAAGAAAATTCAAGCTCTGCTTGAATCCTAACAAGTGCACCTTCGGTGTCCGTTCAGGGAAACTACTAGGGTTCATCGTCAGCCAGAAAGGAATTGAAGTTGATCCTGACAAGGTCAAGGCCATTCAAGAAATGCCTTCTCCAAAAACTGAAAAACAAGTCAGAGGATTCCTGGGACGTTTGAACTACATCTCCAGATTCATATTCCTTATGACCGCCACTTGTGCGCCGATTTTCAAGTTATTGAAAAAGAACCAGGATTGCGTTTGGTCAGAAGACTGCCAAACTGCCTTCGACAGTATTAAGGAATATCTGTTGAATCCTCCGATTCTATCACCTCCAGTGGAAGGAAGACCACTGATCATTTACCTCACAGTCCTAGAGGACTCAATGGGATGTGTACTTGGCCAACAAGACGAAACTAAAAGGAAAGAGTCTGCCATTTACTATCTAAGCAAGAAATTCACCGACTGCGAGACTCGGTACACAATGCTTGAGAAAACTTGTTGCGCTTTGGCTTGGGCAGCCAAACGTCTTCTCCAATACATGATTCGTCATACTACTTGGTTGGTCTCCGAAATGGATCCAATCAAGTACGTTTTCGAAAAACCTGCTCTCACGGGAAGGATTGCCCGTTGGCAGATGTTACTATCAGAATATGACATAGAGTACCATGCTCAAAAAGCCGTTAAGGGAAGTATTTTAGCCGATCATTTGGCTCATCAACCGATTGACGATCAAGAATCAATCGGGTTTGACTTCCCAGACGAAGATGTCATGTATCTAAAAATGAAAGATTGCGATGAACCGCTACCCAGTGAAGGGCCAGAACCAGGTTCCCAGTGGGGACTTATCTTTGACGGAGCAGTCAATCATTATGGAAACGGAATTGGGGCAATCATTGTTACCCCTCAGGGTTCCCACATTCCTTTCACTGCCAGACTTACGTTCAAATGTACGAACAACGAGGCCGAATACGAAGTTTGTATTATGGGTCTCGAAGAAGCAATGGATTTAAGGATCAAAAACTTGGACGTATACGGCGATTCAGCCCTGGTTATTAATCAGATAAAAGGAGATTGGAACACATACCAATCAGGATTGATTCCTTACAAAGACTATGCAAGAAGGTTGTTACCCTTCTTCAATAGAGTCGACTTTCATCACATCCCTCGTGATGAGAATCACATGGCTGATGCATTAGCCACTCTCTCTTCCATGATTAGTGTAGGTCGATGGAATAACATACCTAAGATCGACATCATGCGCCTTGAACGGCCCGCTTACATCTTCGCGATTGAAGCAGTCATAGACGACAGACCTTGGTATCACGATATCAAATGCTTCCTTCAGAAACAAGAGTACCCATCTGGGGCAGTCAGAAAAGACAGGAAAACCCTCAGAAGATTGGCTGGAAACTTCTTCCTGAGCGGTGACACTCTTTACAAGAGAAATTTTGACATGGTCTTGCTCCGATGTGTCGACAGACCAGAAGCAGACATGCTCATGAAAGAAATTCATGAAGGATCCTTTGGCACTCATGCCAACGAACACACAATGGCGAGAAAAATTCTCAGGGCCGGGTACTATTGGTTGACCATGGAATCCGACTGCTACAAGTACACGAGGAGGTGTCACAAGTGTCAGATATACTCCGACAAAATTCATGTACCGCCATCACATCTCAAAGTTCTTTCTTCCCCGTGGCCATTTTCCATATGGGGAATCGACATGATTGGTATGATTGAGCCCAAGGCTTCAAACGGACATCGGTTCATCCTTGTAGCCATTGACTATTTCACCAAGTGGGTAGAAGCAGCGTCATTCGCCAATGTAACCCGACAAGTGGTGGTCCGATTTATCAAAAACAATATCATCTGTCGTTATGGTGTTCTAAGCGAGATCATTACTGATAATGGATCTAACTTGAACAATAAGATGATGAAAGAGTTGTGTACAGAGTTCAAGATCGAACACCATAACTCATCTCCCTACCGACCCAAGATGAACGGAGCGGTAGAAGCGGCTAACAAGAACATCAAGAAGATCGTTCAAAAGATGGTTGTAACCTATAAAGATTGGCACGAAATGCTACCCTTTGCTCTTCATGGTTATCGAACATCTGTCCGCACTTCAACAGGGGCAACCCATTTCTCTCTAGTATATGGCATAGAGGCAGTTCTCCCCATAGAAGTGGAGATCCCATCAATCTGGGTATTGATGGAAGCTAAGCTCACCGAAGCTGAATGGTGTCAAAGTCGACACGACGACCTGAACCTGATCGAAGAGAAGCGAATCACGGCACTATGCCACGGTCAGTTGTATCAACAGAGAATGAAGAGGGCGTTCGACAAAAAGGTCCGACCTTGTGTCTTCAGGAAAGGAGACCTCATGCTCAAGAAGATACAATCATTTCTCACTGACTCTCGGGGCAAATGGACCCCAAATTATGATGGCCCCTATGTGGTCACGAAAGCTTTCTCAGGCGGCGCCTTGAGACTTGCAACCATGGACGGAGAGGAATTTGCCTACCCCACGAATGTTGATGTAGTCAAGAAATACTTCGCCTAAAAAAAAACTAAAAAAAAACGTCTCGGTGGATTGAAAACCCGAAAGGGCGGTCCAGGAAAAAGTTAGAGACATGAAAAAAAAGAATCATCCCGATGGATTGGAAATCTCATAGTACAATCCAGGCAAAAGTTAGGGATAATGGCAAGTAACTATATCCAACAGAGGCAAGTCCCTCAGCAGTAGTTACATCATCTATCGGAGGAAATCTCCAGTCAAAGGTCATCTTCGACAGAAGCTCAGGATGCCCCGAATTCAAAGTTGGTAGAAGGATAGTGGTCGTTATGTTTCAACGTAGCCCTTTTCCCTGTAAATTACCGTTTTCTAACTTTGTATATACTCTTTGGAATCACGCGTTTGGCTGATCTCCATCTTATCAATAAAATTTGAGCCCTTGTGCTTTTGTTTGTAATTCTTTACTTGTTTTAGCTTTACAGAACGACGTTGTTTAAACTTAATCAGCGATTCTTGAAATAAAACAAAAATGAATTTACTTGTTAAAACTTTTTCTGCTTTTAAAATAAAGATGGCAATTTCTTTTGACTGTTGAACATCAGAAGAACATCGATCGCTTCTCCCAAAGTAAGCGAACTTCAAAGTGCAGAATCAAAGTACTCCTTCTAAGCCAGTATGCCTGAATGAAGGGATCAACTGTGTCAGAGACCTTGTTTCGTCTGACATCCTCGGCCGAGTTCTCATCTCTTAAGCCCGATCAACATAGCTCCCAACGGGGCTATCTCTCCTAAGCAAGGTGGAATTGCTATTTTGAATCAACGGTACTTCTTCGCCCCGCGATGGCCGAGTATCCAATTGTGTTCATCCATTAGTCTGTATGTCGCGTCTGTTTTGTCAGCATATACATACATACATCATGCATTTTTTATTTGCATTTACATTTCATATTGCATCACTATCACTTGAGTCGGTCTTGTCCCCTAGTGATAAACAGTTTTCTCAATCGAGTTTGTCAGTTCTTTCCTCATCAGGAAGTGTTGCGTCTGCACAATCTCGCCACCAGTGTATCTTTAGATCAGAGTCGGCACTTGGCCACTTTGATAACTTGAACCTCTGAAAAGCCAGAGAAAACTCTCAATAAACATCACTCTTCGCCATTGAAGATGATATCCTTACTTTCCCGGATTAAGGAAAATCCACAGAGAAAGCCTCGTGATCAGAGATTCGGCAGCATGCCAGTTTTGCTCCGAAAGGACCGCTGATGAAAAGGTCATCGGCCCCACAAAATTGGACCCCATCATATGGCGTTTCTCCGGGAAGATCCCGAGAAAAGTATGATGAAAGATCCCAAATGAAAACAGTCTCTCAAGAGAATCGTTTTCCCCAGTAGAAACAAATGGCGTCTCCAACAGAGAAGTTTGTACAACTCTACAACTCAGACGAATGGGTTCCCCAGCAAGTCTGACATCAAAACTTTTTCCACTCAAATGGCATCTCCCCAGGAAAATTCGGCGAGAAGTTTGAGGAAAGCCGCTATGAATAGCGTCCCTTGTCAAGAAAGTTTATTGACAAAAGAAACTAAGACCAGTTCTTGGTAGGAAACCAGGATCGAGGGGAAGTTTAAATCAGAAACTAAGACCAGTTCTTGGTAGGAAACCAGGATCGAGGGGAAGTTTAAATCAGAAACTAAGACCAGTTCTTGGTAGGAAACCAGGATCGAGGGGAAGTTTAAATCAGAGACTGAGACCAGTTCCTTGGTAGGAAACCAGGATCGAGGGGAAGTTTACCTTTTCTAAGCATCATCGCTTAGCTAAAGAAGATGAATGCGTAAGCTACCATTCATAACCACCATCAAAATTTCGGATATTCCGATATTTAATCCTCTTGCACCCCGAATGCCCGAATCCCTTCGTCATTCATACTTTCGGGTCCAAGAAGATTAAATAGGGGCATCTGTAATACCCCAAATTTTGACCACTTAGATTTCCCATCATTATGAAAATCATCATCACAATATGGATGAACCATCATGCTTCATTAGTCTCCCCAAAGAAGGGTGAGCATCCACTACAATCAAAATTAGGGTTTCAAGCCCTCTCTGAGTGCTTAGGCAAAGGATCAATCAAGAAATGACATGATCTTCAACTTGTCTAATCTCTCAAACATCCACAATGGATCAAAAAGGACTCCCACTTCAAGGATTAAGCACAAGGCTGCTCCCTTCTAGGTGGATCAAGTCTCAAGATCGACAGTGTCACCAAATTAGGGTTTTGGTCGACCAGAGTCTCCAGATGGAAATCTTCATCTGGGCACAAGGCAATGATCCAAAACATGACCTAATATGCTTCATGGAACCTCATGAACCCATGCATCAAGTCAATTTTGCCTCAGGGGATGCATTCATCAAAAATCAGGAATTAGGGTTTCTTGACCTAATTCACCCCTAAGTTGACTTTTGGGACAAACCATGAGCCAAGACCTCAAGAGATGATTTGAGGGTCTCTAATACACCATATTGATCCATTTGGAACAATGGATTGATCCAAGAAGCTTGAGCAACAAGTCTCATTTTCATCTACACCACAATTAGGGTTTTAAGGGAAAAGTCAACTGTAACTTTGACTTTTGACCAAGACATACTCCCAAACCCTAATACATGATTGAATATACCCTATGACACCCATGGAACATGTCCATCAAGTTTGATTTAGGTCAAGGACATGATTTCCTGAAGAATTGCACAATTTGGAATTCATCTGATAAAAAGTCAACTGTGCACAAAAGTCAACTTTGACTTTTTGAGATTTTTCACCAAAATGGATTTTTAAACCTAAAATGATGTTAATGTATGATTTGAATCATCATTCATCAATAAAAATCAAGGAAAGTGAGATAACTTGTAAAAGGGGTAACCATAAAACTTAGAAATTTTTCTAAGTTAAAAATAAAGTGGCAAAGGTACCAACTTTGGAAGACCATAACTCCTAAACCACAAGGCCATTTTTTCTCATCCAAAGATGGATTTGTATCCCTCATTATCACCTACAAAAACTTCAACTACAAGTCATTCCAATTCATTAAGGATTTTGAGTTATGGAGTGATCAAAGTGGCTGAAAAGTGAAAATGTCACTTTTTCCAACACTTAGTGAAATTTTCACTAAGTCAGAATTTGCCTTCACTTTTTGCCAAATGTAGGGGGATTTTTCACTTGGAATCAAAAGAGATCAAAACCAAACTTGTTCAAACAGTTGTTGTATCATGTAAGAGCTTTCTAGAATGGCCAAGAACATTGCCAAATTCAACCTACACCATGAGATACAACATTGCCAAGACTTATCCAAGACCAAGGGGACCAAAGCTCTGTGCCCTAACCTCTAGTCAATGGCTAGAGGAGACTTGGATTTTCATTGGACAACATTGGCCAAACCTACTTACCAGCTGCCATGCACTATTCCTTGCAAAACAAACTTACTCTACTATAAATAGAGCTCAATTGTGGTCAGTTTAAGTACACCAAAGCCATCTAACAGATGCTTTCCTCAAAATCTCTTTCTCTTGGCAAAAATGCCTTTCTTAGCAAGGTAGCTATCGGGTTTTGAGTTTGAGAGCAATTCTGCACAAACCAATCACTCACACACCTCACATACATCACATATGAGCTGATCAAACACTCACATAACTTCTGAAACATCAATTTCATGAAATCACCAGCTGGTTGCTCAAATTTTCAAACAAGGTGCAGCTGAGGTACCACAAAATGATCCAGCCAATTTTAATCAAGTCCAACCATCCAAACACAATCCATAGGGTGTAGGGAAGCTGTTCAGATCATCACAACTCATCTGTAACACCTCCAAATCAAAAATCACTTTGAACTTGCTGTCACGGCTTGGAGGTAAGCACATACTTGGTCATCTCTCAATCTATGCATATTTCCTCGCACAATAATTTGGCCATATGTTCATAATCATGCATGGAATGTTTTCCCTCAATTAATTGCATTGTTTGAATCGTGTATCAAAAATCCTAGCCTTCATGCAGAAATTAGGGTTCTTGAGGTTTCTTCGTGATTTCTTGTTGTATGTTTAATTTAAATGAAATTAAAGTACATAGACATGATCGTGAGGTTGAGACGAGCATAATGATATGTGGATTGCATGATATGATTACGTATTCATGGAGATTGGATAGAAAACGCAAATCTGAGAAACCAAGAACACGCGCGTGTTCTTCAGCTTGGTCTTGGCGCCTTTTTTTCAAATTCAAATATTTGAATTTTGTGATTTTGTTTAATTGATTCAAAAATTAATTTCTCTCTGAGTTTTAATGATTTTGAGTTGATTCTTTTTTTAATAATTCACAAAAATGTTAAAATATTTTATTTTCACAAAAAATCCCAAAAATATTATTTATTTCATATAATTGATATTTTTGTAAAGAATTAATATTTTGATTGTTTTTGGCATTTTAAATATTTTTTCTACATTGATTTTGCAACTTTTAATGCTTTCTAATTATTTTGTAGGTCAATACTTAATTTTTGAAGCATTAATCCAAGATCACAATTTGTTTTCCATGTGTTAAACAATTTTTGATCATTTTAATTGAATTTTTATTCAATTAAATACATTTTGAAAACAAATTAGGGTTTTGGATTAATTCAACCCTCATAAATCATTTTCAAAACACTTTGGGCCTCTATTAGAGTGTAAGACCCAATCCTTTTTTTTTGACCAAATCATCTTTGGGCCTCACTTATTGTATAAGTCCCGATACCGTCAAAAAACAAACGGCGCGATCGTCGCCTTTTCAAAAATCATCTGGGCCTACCCTCGAGTAGTAAGACCCATTTATTTTTCTTCAAAACCCTCTTTGGGCCTCTTGAGAGAGTGTAAGACCCATCCCCCCTTGTACAAAACATTTTGGGCCTCACTCATTGTATAAGTCCCTCTGTACAAGTAAACGGCACGATCGTCGCCCGTTTAAAACGAAAAACCATCTGGGCCTACCCTCGTGTTATAAGCCCCACTCTTTTTCTTTAAACCTTTTTTGGGCGTCTTGAGAGAGTGTAAGACCCATCCCTTTGTACAGAAAACCATTTTGGGCCCCAGTCACTTGTATAAGTCCCGCTGTACAAAGTCAAACAGTGCGCTCACTGATAAAACCCTGGGCCTCTCCTTGAGCTGTAAGCCCCAAATCTTTCTTTTTCAAAGCACTTTCTCCTTTGATTTTGAATATACTGTTGTTTTCAATCTTTCTTTGTTGAACAACTAACCAAACAGCATGGAAGCACTACAACCGAGTAAGTGGTTATCGCTTTCATTTACTGCTTTCATATTATAAACTGTATTGTGGGGCTGCTCACTGTAAGTCTCCTTTCATAAACTCATATCTACTGTGTAATAATAATATAGATATTTCGAGTTTCCCCGGCAACTACGTCTAGAACTAGGTGACGCCGTTTCATTTATTCGTAGAAATAGACGCCTAGATCCCCAATAGGAGCACCAGATACAGTCTTCTCTTCGGCTGTCCTCCTTAGGAATCGTCAAGAAGCTCTACTCCCCAAGATGAATGTATTCTCCGTGAATGGCATCTTTGAGTTTCTTCCCAATTCTCGAACTTTCCTGACTTGATCTATTCCTTGTGGATAGCTTGCCTTGAATGTCTCGGGGTTTGGGTACCCACTACGGTCATAACCTTGGACCTTAACTAAGGAACCCTCTTTAAAAGTTAAAAGTCGTTGGATAGTAAACCTCGCACGTTTACCAGTGGTTTTCATCTTTAAAAGAGTTATCTCTCCTAATGGAAAGGAGATGATAGACCCACGGGCTTCTTAAAAGCATCGGCCTCCTCTTGGGCATTATTCAAGGACACTACGGCTTCTTAGAAGTATTCACAACCTCCTTTTAGGCTTCGTATAATGATCTCTTCCTTCGGGAATGATAGCCTCCTCTTGGGCTTCGTACAAGGACCCGTCGGCTTCTTAAAAGTTTCCAGCCTCCTCTTGGGCTTCGTACAAATTGTCCCGACGACCTCCTAGAGGTATAGGAACAGAACCTAGTCATCCTCATAGAACAGTCCTTTCATAGAGTCTACTACTGTTTCTCAAAGCATAGTACAAAAAAGATAAAACTCTAGACTTGGACAGTCTAACTTCCTTGAGTCTCAAAGACATTCTCAAGCACCCTTCGTTAAATAGGAAGTAAACCCGCAGACTTGGATAGTCTCGATACCCTTTGGATTTCCCGTTTCCTCAAAGAGAAGGAAATATCCCTGATCCTCAAATCAAATCCCTGAGTATAGTGTTACTCATATAAGAACTGATTTTCTCTTTTAAATCAGTATATTGGATCTGTCACTCAACTGAAACAGTTACAATAGCCTCCATCTCGGGCTTCGTACGAGATACCAAAATTCTCCCCAGTGGAGTCAAAACAACCTTTTCGCCTCTCTCTCGGGCTTTGTACGAGATACAAAAACACTCTCTTATTGAGTATAAAAGATTCTCCAACTGAGTCAACTCTTTGCTAGCCTCCTCTTAGGCTTTGTATAATGATATGCCCCACTGGGTCAAAAACTTTTAGCCTCTCTCTCGGGCTTTGTACGAGACACAAAATAGCCTCCTCTTAGGCTTTGTATAATGATTTTCCTAGCGGAAATTAGCCTCCTCTTAGGCTTTGTATAAGAAAACCACTGGTTGATCCAATCGACCTTTTAGCATCAAAGCTGTGCCTTGTTCACAGTACACAAACATCAACAACTCCTTTCCCTTCATCTAATCACTGTAAGCGGCAAGCCTCTGGATCATCTACATCCATGCCACTGTCCCTCTTTTAGCATGAGAAATTCCTAAGGAAAGATGGCATTGCTCTACACTGAGTTAAAATCTTTTCCTTCAGGTTAAAACCCTTTCTTCGGAAATTATGGCATTGCTCGGATCCGCGTATCCCAGTTAAAGTAATTCTCCTTCTCCCCTCTTTAGAGATGACAAATTCTCTCTAAAGCCGAGGTCTTTCAGCTTCACGTCTTGGGCTTTGAACAAGACACAAATAGACCTTTTAGCTTCACATCTTGGGCTTTGAACAAGATACAAATCACCTTTCGCTTCATGGCTGGGCTTTGAACAAGACACCAAAAACCAATTTCCTCCCATAGAATAGGAGGAACTACGAACGCTCTGATTTCCCTGTTTCGGTAAACGGGAATACGTAGGCATAAGATCGAAAGAAATGATCTTAGCGAGCGCAATCAACAAAAAAACCCAAATCCCATATCTCCGTCAATCAAAAGCAGTAATTCAAAAGCACCAGTCCTAACATCCTAATCCTTATTCCCCGCCAGAAACCTTCTGCCCAGATCGAAAGAAAGAAACCTGTATTGGCGAAATACGAATAACCAGTACAAAGGCCCCCCCACATTGATAGCATCTGTAACCTAACAGACCGCTGTTTAAACTCAGTATGCAAGCAGGGTTAATTGGAGACATCTATTTCCCTTCCTTATTCAGCTCACAATAGGATAAAAAATGAATCGACCTGTAGTTTTAAGCTCAAACCGCAGAGAGCGACCAGCGCTTAAGAACGGCGTCCAAAATCGCTCGCTACAACATGGCATCGTGCATGTCTTCATTCTTCAGATGCTCAACACGTGTCCTTTCTCTCAAATGGATAAGGACAAAGTTCCCTCCATTATTTAAATTTGAATCTCCAAATCGAACGACGCTCATTAACCTTCCGTCGAAGAATATTTTCAAACTCTTAGAAATATTTCTAAGTCCCTAAACCATATCTTCTCTGCACAAAGTTACTTTTCGACTAGACTTTCTGGCAACGATATTTCTGTCGAAGTCTCCTGGAATATTCAGAAATCCCATCTCTTAGAATAAAACTCTTAATCCAACATCAGACGTCGAAATTAGGAGTTAACAAATTGCCCCCCAAAAATATCATTTTCGACATCATTGAAGAAAAAAGCATTTTTTAAGAATATAATTTGACGCCTCATTTAGACCTTGTATGTCTTTGACGCTTGTTAATGGTTCCAACTGTTCACTTTCCTTTCAGCAGACCTATGACATCATAGCCATTATTGCTAAATCTGACATGTCTTTTCAAATCATGCAAAAATCTCAATCATCATTACCTTTCCCTAAGGTCTAGGAGATCATGGGGGAGTAGGTACTTATTACCACCGTTTCATCAAGAAACGTGGGGAGAACACGCGTCCCATTATCAGTCCCAATATTTCACAATCTTTCAAACCGCTTCCACTTCCCCACGTATAAATACCATTTCCCTCAATTATTTTCACTTTTGCATTCTCTTCCTCTCAAATTTCCCAGCAACCTCTGCATTCTAAAACTCAACCTTCTTCATTTTTCAAAAATGGCTTCCTCCACACGCTCCACTAAAGATGCTGCTAAGGTCACCAAGGATGTTGGCAAACCTGCGAGAGCTCCAAAAAAGATTTCTCAACTTGCTCCATTTGACTCTGTTGCTGGACCTACCATGGTGGGGAACCAATAATATCTACCTGAACCTCTGGATGAAGAAAAGAGGAGAATTTACGCTTCTCAGGTACTTATTCCTTTAACTGTTTCTGATAAGCCATTGGCTTTGTTTGGCCCTTTAGCTGATTTGAATGTAGATCCTGCTAGGCTTAAGGAATATTTCCCCTCTTATCATAAATACAAACCTGTAGGACAATGTAGAAAACCTAGGGCTAATATTGAAAACCCTACTGATCTCAATGATCCTTCAACTGAAGAGGCTATTGACCTTAGATATTTGAACCATTTTAGGGTCTTTAGAGCAAGCCCGACCTTTAAGGATCCCTCTGATTACTTAGGGTGGTTAAACAAATTAGAAAAAACAAAATCTAATGTTTAGAAGAAAATGGGTATTTATGACCTGATTATGCTGTCGAAAGTAAGACCTGATTACTGCTCGAATATGCTGATTTCATCCTTGTACTTCTGGGACAGTACCCACTACACCCTTTATCTCCCGTGCGGCATGATGACACCCACCCTTTTTGACATAGCCGCTATCACAGGGCTTAAACCTACTGGGAATACCTATGATCCTGACTTTGTGGTTGAGGATAGCATAGGCTTTACTACCTTTAAGGCGGCTTATTCAACCCACATAACTCACTATCACGATAAGAGCAGAGAGGAAGTGTCAGACGTCGAACATATACCCTTCCTAGCTCTATGGTTGTCACGCTGTGTCTTCTGCTCGAAGTCACTGCAAGTTGCTAGAAAGTTTCTGACCATGGCGAACCAATTACATGCTGGCCATGACTTATGTCTGAGAGAATTAATCTTAGCCATCCTTTACGAGTCCATAAGCGAAGGGGTCACCCAGCTCAAAAGCCTAGCTGACAAGGGAAGTTTACTACTCTCTGGCCCCTTCTGGCTGCTTCAGCTGTGGTTGAATACTTCGTTCGAAGCTTGTCTCCCCCTCAAAAATCAAATTAATGAAGATGCTGATGATGTGAAGAATCGAAGAATAGAAGGCCTTCGTTTGGCAAAATTGACACCTGCTGATGATGGTCAACCTGTCCAACAGGCTTTCACCAACTTCATCACGATGTTTGCCAAACGCTACGACTTCACGCCCAACATGGCTCCTTTTACTGCAAGGAAGTGTGGTCCTGAGTGGTTCACCAGGTCATTCCCAGCGCCATCGAAAGCACAAGCAGCAGAATCCCTTGCAATTTGGGAAGCCTTCTTAAACCCTAGGGTCTTAACCCTCAGATTTAACCTCTCAAAAAGCCAAGTCACACTGATTACTTATCAACCAAATCTTATCGCTCGACAATTTGGATTGGTTCAAGTCTTACCTCGACCGATCTATGACAAGTAAAGTGCTCTCCTTCTTTACAACGCCAACCATAGTGAAGCAATGGCCATTTAGCAAATCGTACGATATGCTGGTCGAACGCAGTTTCTTCTAGCAGTTTTCGATCCAAACTTCCTGTGTACCCAAAAATTCGATGACTGGTGGAAGGCTTATTATGCCGAGGAATTCTTCGACGTGGATGCATTTTCACACTATATAAACAAGAATTTCCTCTCTGTGCAGGAAATAGTGAAGAAAGGTACTCCGATGCACATTAAAGAAATCCAAGCCTTCCAAAAAATACTTTGAAACTGTTTACCGACCAAATGACCTAGGTCGAACCGTCTGTGACGCAGCTGTTACTCTGAAGGATTTTTTTTAAAGAAAATGGAGAACTTAATGATTCCTTCATACGTTCCTCTTGAGAAACGATACGAAACAGCTTTCAATATGTTTCCTCCTAAATTCCTTCGACTGCCAAGTGCTGACTTTGGAGTGGCACTTGTCCCTCTATTTCCAGACTGGTTCGTCTGTGAGGATTCTATCAAAATCCTTCATCAGCAATCAAAACCAAAAGCACAACGGGTGGTTCTGACCAAACATACACAAGACAGTTTCAAAGGGCATCTTCATATTGGGATCGAAGATGTTCGCATCGAATATGAAATATATGAAGGTGTGGAACGAGAGGATTTCGACCCAACATTTCCTTGTCTATTTATTTTCACATATAATGACTGCTTTTCTATTTGTTTAGCCACGAAGATTCCTCCCAAGAAGCCACCAACTAGAAAGCTTGCAGAGGTGAAGGAAGAAGAAGGAAGCAAGACAACAACAGCAAAGGTATTTTCACACTTTTTATTAAGTTTGTCACTTTATGTTCACTATTTTCTAACATTTTCCTCTTCAGGGCGCTCGAAAGCAACCCCCGACTCCCCAGAAAAGGAAGGCCAAGGGTGATACATTAGTGATAATCGAATCTGAAGATGAAGACTTATCTCCAACTGCTGAACAGCCTCTAA
The DNA here is from genome assembly GCA_022829125.1 of Lathyrus tuberosus. Classification (NCBI taxonomy): domain Eukaryota; kingdom Viridiplantae; phylum Streptophyta; class Magnoliopsida; order Fabales; family Fabaceae; genus Lathyrus; species Lathyrus tuberosus. The sequence continues at coordinate 14,259,943 of JALAZF010000111.1, forward strand.
AGAAGAAGAAATGGCAACCAAAAATAAACGAAGCCATTGCCCAATCTCAGGGGAAAGGCGTGAAGGTCTTAATCAAGAAACCTACCAAACTAACCATCTTGGAGCCAACACCTGAGAAGATGTCGAAAAAGGCTGTGGAGCAACCTGAAAGTGACAACTCAAGTCCTAGGGACAAAAGCTCCTAAGGTACAGAAATGATTCACACATATACCTCATTACCCTTGGTATTTCTCTTCGACTATTAACTTTATTTATTCTTTCAGGATGACGCAGGAGTTTCGACTCAACCAGCCCCTGAATCAACCAACCCAACAATCCTCAATAGTGAAGGTGAACCAACATATCACCCTACTTCAGCAAAAGATTATGAGAAGAGCTCACTGAGCGAAATCAACCAAGTGGTCGAGAAACAACGTGAAACTTCTCCACCCAAGACCACCACTCAAACTTCTCACACCAGTGAACCCGATCACGAAAATGATCAAGACAAAGACACATAGGCTGAAACAACTGGGGCTGACATGGAGGTGGATAACCCTGAGGTGCAAGTCAAAGACGAAGCTGATGATATGTCCCCAAGAGTCGAAACCTTGGATGTCGTTCAAGATGATGTTAGGGAAGAAGGAGGTAAACATTTTATGTTCCCTAACCAATCAATGCCTATTGAGGAATTTATGGATGACGATGAAAACGTAGAAGGGGGTAATGATCAAGATGACAAAGAGGAAAAAGACATTCAGGAAGAGATAATTGTCGAAACGGCTTCTAACCCTAACCTGTCAATTGCAAAGAATTCGAGTAAAGCCTCCATGACCCTTTCTACAGAAGAACTAGAGGCTCTGAAAAAGAACAATCCCCGTGAGTACTTAAAAGTTTTACTTGGTTCTAGGGGAAGTTCATCTGACAAAATCCTCAGTCGCCCTCTGTATCTGGTGGTCAATCCACTGCTGATCCTTTAAGCCAGATATTGTCAAAGATTAAAGAAAAGGTTTTTAAGGGCGACCTGTTTCGACTTATTGAGTCTGACCCCACTTCTCCAATTGCTTTGAAGAATCTCCTCAAAGAGGTTGACATTCTAACTGCTTCTCCAGAAATTGCCAATATTATCTTGGAGTTAACCTCAATGATAGATCGAATTGTTGTTGATCTTACCAAAATTAAACAAATCTCGAAAGACATTGAAAATCAAACTGGTTCAGTCGCGGCTGCATGGGATGCTGCTATAGAATCTACTAATCGACTGGCTAATCTGGAGCAAATCCAAGAACAGAACAAGACTCAAATCGAGGCCAATAACCAAAGTATCAACTCCTGGGAGGCACAGATTAAAGAGTTGCAAACAAAGATTTCGAACGCCAAGAAGCAAAATGCTAAGCTTCAAAAGTTTGACAACTCTTAAGTGGCGAAAGAGCTTAACATAGGTTTGGATTTTGCTGACAAAGCTCAGAAACTAGAAGCATCATTGGAGACCATGAGGTCGAACCAATCCCTCTGTGAAAGGGGGCTAGAACTTTTGAAGGCAAAGTACTCCACCATGAAAAACAACCTGCCGTTCTAATTCCAAAGACTTTTTATTTCTTTTTATGTTTCATTATTGTTCCTTGGATTCTGTAATGCTTATTCGCTTTTTTATGTAACGAATTTAGCCATTTTGACACTATGTTTTATTTTTCCATATTGGCTTCGATCATTTGCATGCGTGATTATTCTCTAGCTATTTTTACTTCTCGAAGAGCAGACTTGTACTTCTTTAAGTACTTCCCATTCACCCTCAAGATTCTCTTATCTTGATCTAATTCTTCGATCTCATAAGCATCATTCAAAAATACATGTATGATTTGAAAAGGACCTTCCCACTTAGGAGACCATTTTCCCAAAGATCTATCTTTTCGATCCATAGGCAAAATCACTTTCCAAACCAATTCTTCAGGCGAAAAAGTCTTAACTTTGACTTTCTTATTATAAGACGGTTCTAGTCTCTTCTTCTGCCTTTTCAACAATTCTAAAGCATTAAGTCTTTCCCCATCTAAGTCCACCAATTCGTCTAACATCATATTCCAATACAACTCAAATGGGATCTCATGATGCCTCTGGATTCGTACCGACTGAAGATAGATTTCAACTGGTAATATTGCATCGTGGCCAAAGGTCAATCGAAAAGGTGTGGAATTAGTTGCCTCTTTGGGGGAAGTTCGACATGCCCAAAGAACTTGGTCCAATATTTTATGCCAATTTCTAGGCTTCTTTCCCACATGCTTCTTAATTAGGCTAATCACCACTTTATTTGCTGCTTTGACCTGACCATTAGCCTGGGCGTAATAAGGTGTAGAGGTTAAGAGTTTGAAACCCGTTTCTTTAGCAAACTCTTGCATTTTCCGACTAGTAAATACTGATCCTTGATTTGTTGTAATGGTTTCTGGGATTCCAAACCTATAAATAATGTTCTTTTTAATAAGCTCGATCACGTCTTCTTGTTCAACATTTGGTAATGGCACAGCTTCGATCTATTTCGTAAAATAGTCAATGCCTACCAAAATGTACCTTTGATTTTTAGATGACGCTGGTCGAATCTCACCAACCAAATCCAAAGCGCAACCTCTAAAGGGCCATTGTTTGACTATGGAGCGTAGTTCGCTTACGGGAACATGTTGTATACCTGCATGCACTTGGCACTCTTGACATCCCTTAGCGAATTCGATGCAGTAGGCCAGTACATGCCTTATCGAAATAAAAGTCATTTCATTTTGTGGCCTACCTGATGAGCCCTACATCCCCCACTATGAACAGTCGAAAGGGCTAAGTATGCTTCTGACTCACTAAGGCATTTAAGCAATACACCCTCAGGAGTCTTTTTAAATAACTCGATGCCCAAAAGGACATAACTTAAAGCTCGATACCTAATTTTTCGATCAGCAGACGTCGTTGGATTCTGCAGATACTCGACTATTGCTTTTCTCTAGTCTTCGTCCGTTAAGCTATCCACTGCCAATATTTGGAAGTTCCCTTCATCAGCGTATCCAAGCTACGTTACTTCCAAGTCTGATAAGGATAATCTGGTTGATACAACTCTTTCTCTGACTTCGATTGCCTCTTCTAATCTTTCCTTCGACACCTTATATCCAGAAGCAATCTGAGCCAGGTCATTTGCCACTTGATTTTCCAATCGAGGTATGTGCCGAATATTCACTACTTTGAACTTTTTCAGTAACTGATTGACTATTACGAAGTACATGATGAGATTCTCTTTAACATATTTGTACTCCGTTGTAATTTTTTTATGACTAACTCTGAGTATCCCATTATTTCGACTCGAGTTGCCCCCAATTCCAACAATATTTCAAGTCCGGCAATTAAGGCTTCATATTCAGCCTCATTATTTGAACAAATACCTTCGACTTTATACTTGAATTTTGTTGGAATTCTATTAGTAGAAATGATCAGGACTCCTACACATGTACCATCTTTATGACTAAAACCGTCGAAATACAATTTCCAAGGTTCAAGCTCAAGATAATTCGACACGTTGTCGTTTATAGAGTGGTCGACAATGAAGTCAACCACCACTTGCCCTTAACACCCTTTAAAGGCATATACGTCAAGGAACACTCAGTTAAAGCCAATGCTCATTTACCAATTCGACTATGCAAAATTGGTTTAAACAACATGTGTTTAATGATATCGAAATTAGATGAAACATAAACATCAACTGGTTTTATATAATGCTTTAACTTTGTACAAGAAAAATACAAGCATAAACATAATTTTTCAACTATGTTTTACCTAGTTTCTGCATCGTTCAAAACCCTACTAAGGTAGTAAATGGCTCTTTCAACGCCATTTTCATCCTCTTGAGCCAACATGCTCCCTAAGGTTTTGTCCGACGCAGATATGTACGGTCTCATGCTCCTATTTCTACAAGGTGGTGCTAGAATTGGAGGATGACTCAAATACTCTTTGATTTTATCGAAAGCTTCCTGTTGAGCATGCCCCCATTCGAATCCCTCCTTGTTTAATCGGAGTAGAGGTGAGAAGGCTTGAGTTTTCCCGCTGAGATTCGAGATAAATCTTCTCAAGAAATTGATCTTTCCCAACAGTGACTAAAGTTCCTTCTTTGTTGATGGCGCTTTCGCTTCCATAATGGCTTTGGTCTTATTCTGATTTATTTCAATTCCCTTCTTATGGACCACAAAACCTAAGAAATCTCCCGCCTGCACACAAAAAGCACATTTGATAGGATTCATTTTAAGACCATGCCTTCGCATCCTTTCGAATGACTGTCGAAGATGGTCAATATGATTCTTCCCTGAAACAAACTTTACAATAATATCGTCAATTTAAATTTGCATAAAAGTCTCTATGTAATCTTGGAAGATTGTATTCATTGCTCTTTGATATTTTGCCCCAGCATTCTTTAGGCCAAAAGGCATAACTACCCACTCGTAAGTGCCTAAGGCCCCAGGGCATCGAAACGCCTTTTTAGGGACATCATCTTCAGCAATGAATAGTTGGTTATACCCAAAATAACCGTCGAGCATGCTAAGGTATTCATGGCCAGCGGCAGAGTCGACTAGCATTTCCGCCACAGGCATCGAGTATTCGTCCTTTGGGGTCGCAACATTTAGATCTCTAAAGTCTATGCAAACCCTCAAAGAACCATTCTTTTTTATAACAGGCACAATGTTTGCAAGCCATTCGACATACCTGGCCGTTCGAATAAATCTTCAACGAAGAAGCCTTTCGACTTCCTCCTTGATCTTCGAGAGAATTGCTGGTACAAACCGCCTTGGATTTTGCTTGATCGGCTTCTTTCCATATTTAATTGACAGCTTTAGTTCGACCAACTCTCTGCTCAAACCAGGAATCTCGTCGTAATCCCATGCAAAGCAGTCTTTGAACTCCTTTAACAACTGGATTACTTTGACCTTGAGTTGTGGGCTAATATTTGCACTGATATATGTTAGTCTTTTTGTTTCCCCCTCTCCCAACTTGATTTCGTCCAAAGGATCTCGCGTTAGCATTCTGATATTGGCTGCCAACGGATCCTTCTCGAAACCCAAAGGCTCGTCATCATAAATTGCATCAAGCCTCTGGCCTTGCATTTCATCCTGAACCTTATCGGGTGGTTTTGGATCTAAGTCCTTACCAGGACCTTCTTGATTTGCTTCTTTGTTGGCTTCATCAACCACATGTTTAACTTCGGCCTCAAAAGTCGATTGTAGTTTATTTTTGGCTATGTAAGCCGAAATCCGTTCGAGCGCCTCAAAGTCAGGCATCATCGTCGAATTCACTTCCCCAACCTGTGGGGTCAACTTCGGATGTCCCTTCATAAGCGAAGTCGTCTTCTCCTACAACTTCCTGATCCCACTGGAACCCATTTTTTGGATGTAGGTACAGTGAACAATACGCGTTGTCGTCTGGAGTGAACGCAAAATCGGCTGGGTTACATAGAGCGATGTTAGCCAAATTCCTATCGAAGTTTTGACTATCGACATGATTTGCTGAAGCCAAGAAATAGCTTTGGTCGACCTCAATGTTCTCTACAATACCATCTGTTCACTAGATGGTGATTCTTTAATGCATCGAAGATGGCATGTCTCCTATTCCGTGGATCTATTCTCGTTCCAATAATAGGTTGTAGTTGGCCTTTGTCTCTATAACCATAAACATGGTTGACCTTGTGATTGTCCCTACTGTCAGGTCTAATTGGATTACCCCCAACGTGTTTCCAACCTTCCCTTTGTAATTGGATAACACCATGTTGTAAGGTTTGGTGTCAGTATCGAACTTTCCTATCCTCCTCAACATGAAGTGCGACATCAAGTTTACAGTAACGTCGTAATCCACCTGAATTTTGTTAACTGGTACGTATTCAATCTTCCCAGTGATGAAAAGAGGTTTCATATGGCTTTTCATAGCTTCACTGGGCCTTTCGAAGAATGCATTTTACTCTTCGACACACCCGTTATTCATTACATAATAGCAAATTGGCCTATGTGTGGCCATTTCCACATTAATGTTATCTGCCGTATCTTCGACCTCACATACCTGGTCAAACTCCCTCGGCAAAATAGATACCACGTTGACCAAAATGTCAAAAGACTGCTCTGATCCTTAATTAAAATTATCAGTGAGCAATTCATCCTCAGCAACCTTTCGATCATGCTCTTTATTGCCTGCTTGTTCTGGTGTAGTGGCAGGCGCTTTTTTGACAGGCTTGGCCTTTTTCCCGTCGACTGGTACGTTGGTGTTGGATTCTACTTTTGCCTCAGCTTCTCTCTGGACTTTCCTTCGTCTTTGTTCCCTCCTCCACAGGGACCTAGACATTGGGTTTTTCCCTTTATAGTTCTCTGAGACGTAAGCTGGTTTCTTTGAGGCCATCGAAGCGCCTCTTTCTACATCGAAACTCTGCCACTTCTAGTGGCTCTTTTCCTTATTCTCATTTGGTTTTACCCACTTGCCATTGGAAAGTTCTTCAAATGGCTTAAAAGTAGCGGGCCTTGCCCCTGGAACTCTAGTCTTCGACTGTTCTTGCTTCGAAGCAGACTTCCTTGGGTCGAAACCCCGCTGGCCATGACGGGCTTTCTCCTCGCATCTTTGTTTGGCCTTTCGAACTCCTTCGAGATTTTGCGCCGCCTTCTTGTCAAATACAGCGCTACATATGGGACACAACATGACTTCCGACCTCTTCTTTTGACATCTGTGTATAAATTTAATCAGATTTTCTTCCTCTTTTGGGAAGGCCAACTTGTTGTATTCTTCCTGTCGATGTTCATCATCCATGGGTGTCTCTTGAGAAATCTCCACCATGTTGATTTCCATTTTGACATCCTTAGTGATATCAAGCTTACACAACTCCATCTGAAGGCCCTCAACAGCCTTGTCCATCTGAACGAAACCGTCAGCGGTTTCTTTGGTTACCATTATCCACTGGGAATCCTCACTGATTCCTTCGTCGGCTTCTTCAGTAACACCTATGTCGACATAATCAGTAGTGTCGTTGGTGAAACTTTCGACAACCCCGCTAGCAAAACTCTTTATGAATTCTTGGTCGATACCTTCATTAATCTTGACCATGACTGCTCCATTATTGAAATCATCAGCGATTTTGACCATATTGACATTGTTGTTGAGGCCTTCAGCAACCTCGATCATGTTAACCTCCATTGGCTCTGCATAGTGAGCATCAGCCACTGGTAAGGGATCTGAATCGATCTTCATCTGGTTCTTGGACTTCTCACCGAACTTGAGCCTTCCTTCTTGAATTGCATTCTGAACAAGATCCCTGAAAAGAAAACATTGAGAAGTCTTATGGCCCAAGAAATTATGGTATTTACAAAACCCTCTCTTTTTTCTTTGTTATAAAGGAATCATTTTAGCGCCAGGAGGCACTATCATTTGACCATCCTTAACTAACAAATAAAAAATTTCGTCACATTAAGTAACATCGAAAGTGTATGTTTTCTTGGGGAATTTATCGTTCTTTTCTGCTTCGACGGGATTTTTCCCGTTGGAAGGGGCCAACAGCTTACAAGAATAAGGTGGGCCTTGTTTCAATTCAGCAAGATCAATCTCGCCTTCGTCGAACCTTACTGGCTCATTATAATATTGTTCATCTTCGTTATTAACTTCGGCGTATGCCACCCTTTTATTCTTATTTGCCCTAGCCTTTTCTTCCTTTAAACGTTCTAGTTGTCGAACTCTATCAGCCAATTGAGCCATATCTCTTAAATATTGGGTATCCAATTTCTTCCTAATGGAATAATCTAGGCCTCCAGCGGCCATTTCGACTAATTCATGTTCTGGCACTTGTGTAAAGCATCTAGCCTTGAGCAGTCGGAATCTATTCAAGTAGTCATCTATTGGCTCAGTGAATTTTTGTTTTATACTAGCCAACTCCTTCAGACTAATCTTCGTTTGTCCCATATAGAACTACTCATGAAATAGTCGTTCCAACTGGGTCCAATTGTGGGTCGAATTTGGTGGAAACGTTGTGAACCACATGAAGGCATTCTTCGTTAGAGAGCTTGGGAAGTATTTTATCCTAAGATTCTCATTATTCGCAATTTCTCCAGCCTCTATCATATATCTAGCCACGTGTTCGACAGTGGACTCAGTGGTGTCCCCAGAAAACTTAGTGAACTTAGGGACTTTCGTCCTAGGGGGTAACTCCAACTGGAGAATGTATTCTAACAATGGAGATGTATAATTTAGCCTGCGAAGGCCAAAGTTTACCCCATTTTGGACCATAATCCTATCGACCATGGCTTCCAAATTGTTATCTGATGCCACGTCATGACGTTGAACCTGTTGTATAACGTTGTCAGCGTTCTGGTTTCAATTCACCAAAACCATCCTCGGTTGTTCTCATACAGGAATTTGTGGTTGATTCCTAGGGGGTTCGACTATTCCCTGGTTTGCTAAATTCTCCTGAGGTATGTTTCCTGGGTTTTGTTGGTTCTGGTTAATAGTGGGGTCCTCTTCGAACTCCAACCCTTGATTTCCCGCGATATACTCTCTTTGAGGGTGTCGAGAAGGGTTAGGTACACCAAAGAAACCTGCAAGGCGCGTCATCTACGCCGCCATTTGCTGATTAGTCTGGGTGGCATTTTGAATTAGAGGATGAAAGATTTCTCCCATAGTTTGGGACATCATTTGGACCATTTGGTGGTTACTCTCATCCATTTGTTGCCTTAAATAGGCTGCAGTAGTATTCGTCAAGCCTGGAATTTGGGTTGAATATCCTATTCCTAAGGATTGGTTATTTCTACCCATGTTAACCCCAGATCCTGACCCTTGTAAAGGTGGTGTTACTATGGGTTCTGTAAATACTGGAGGAGCATTCTGTAACTTTGCCATCATCTAAGTTGGCATCCCATAAGGCGGATCTCGACTAGGCAAAGGCATAGAAAATCCAGGGAGAAAAAATGGTTGGAAGTTAGCATTTCCCAGTGGCGGGGGAGTCCTTGGTGGACCCCTTGATCCAACATGACTCAAAATGAGGTGAGTATGAGCAATCGAATGTGTTGGTGTCGAACTTGCCATAGATGGTATGGCTTCAGATACGGGCGCAGAAACCGTGGGTCCTCCAGTCGAAGACCCTAGGATTGGTTCTGCATTAATACCAGACGTAGTTTGAGAGTTCAAACTATTTGGCTGATTCGTACTTGCCATTTTCCTCGTATATCTCCTCTTCGGTCTATCTTCGTTTGTGGTGGCTACTTTACCACTTCTTAATAGCATACAACGTAGTTTTCGATAGAGAAGAGATAATCAAGAATGCAGAATTTTAAATTTCTTTTAAAAACACAAGAAATTCGTTTAGCACTCGTCCCACTGGGCGTGTCAATTTGTTTACTGGGAAAAATAGTAAACAGCCTCTGGTTTATCAATTTTATACAAAAAAAATGAGTAACTTGCAGGATCGGCCAAACTAAATCCTAGGACATGTGGTAAAACGATTTAAAATGATAAATAAATAATACTGGATATTTCGACTACGTTTGTATTTGAAAACACGGGCATTTCGACGAGACTTGAAAAGAAGATAATATGAAGAAATAATTAAAAGGACGTTGGAAAGTAACTTAACAAAGTAAATGAGAAAAGGTAAACTTCTGAATAAAAATTAATTGGATTGCATTGAATAAGAAAAATGGTGTTACATAACACGTACATTACTTCAGCAACTCGTTTCTCTCTTACACGCGGATACTTTGAGTAATTTGAGAAATTTGTACAACTTTAACACACACAAATCCTAATGCTAAGACTGCTATTTATAATGGTGAAAAATAACTACCCACTAACGGCCTATTAATTAGGGCGAAACACATAGCATCGTGCATGTCTTCATTCTTCAGATGCTCAACACGTGTCCTTTCTCTCAAATGGATAAAGACAAAGTTCCCTCCATTATTTAAATTTGAATCTCCAAATCGAACGACGCTCATTAACCTTCTGTCGAAGAAGATTTCCAAACTCTTAGAAATATTTCTAAGTCCCTAAACCATATCTTCTCTGCACAAGGGTACTTTTCGACTAGACTTTCTGGCAACGGTATTTCTGTCGAAGTCTCCTGGAATCTTCAGAAATCCCATCTCTTAGAATAAAACTCTTAATCCAACATCAGGCGTCAAAATTAGGAGCTAACACCCCCACCGTCGTGAAGGCGTCTCCGGTGTGTGAGGCAAAGATGGAGGCATGCTCCTCAGGTTCCGTAACGGACCACTCTTCTGCGGTAGTCATTAAGGGTGAGGTTTCGTCAGCATCCCGAGAAGTAGAGGTGTCCTAAGTGTCATTATCCTCCGAGGAGCTCCCCTCGGACAAGTCTCTAAGAATTTCATCATCGGTTTCGTGTGCCATCTCCTTACCTGAAAAGCAAAGGACAAAAGTGAATTCGATGGCAAAATTAAATCCACTCTTCCACCGCTAGTCAAGTGAAAGGACGGGCGAAGGCCCGAGGACGACGCCCCCGACCTAAGCCCTACTCAAATGGCACAACTACAAGCGCGAGGAGACACCCAGGGCAATCCCTCTGACGCACACAGGGAGATCTTCCCCAGTTTGCTACCCAGAACTCCGATTGAAGGTCCACCGGAAAACTCATGAGTCCACTGGAAAACTCATGAGTACACCAGAAAATTCATGGTTTCCGCCGGCGACAAACACTCTCATCGTCGCAACAGCATCAAAATCAACCAAAATGACTAAGTTCCTAAGGTTTCGGCGACGTCGACAGCGGCGAAAAATGGCCAACCCCCGCCTGCCACCAACAGTCACCGTAAACGGCCCCTACACTACCTAATTTTACCCTAACAGCATGCATTCTAAGGAAACGGAAAGCGAAAAGCATATAACAGAGATCGGTTCAGGCTACTTACATGGTCGAGGAAGAAGTTAAAGGGTTGAAGAGTGTTGGTCGGTGCTTGTACGGCGGCTGGACGGCGTTAGACGGTGGAGCGCAGAACAGGAGAACAAGGAAAGAGAGAGAAGCGAAAAGTGCAAATGAGCAGCTTTTCCCTCTATTTATAGACAGTCTATGGGCACGTGCACGAGCACACGCGGCTAGGGGCATCATCATGACCCTAGCATAGCCATCATTACGCATTAAATGCGGCACGTTGCTTGAGGCACGCATGACACTTCACCTCTTCAGATCACATCAACCATTGGGTTCCCCGCAAGTCGGGCACGCCATGCAACGTTACAGGTCCCCAGGGCACGGATTCCCTCGGGCACCGTAAAACAACCTCATCTCGTCGACAAGCGACGATCATCTCTGAACTTCCCCGGGACTGCGAGCTACCCTTAAGTCATCACTCACATGCTCGGGAGCAACAACTTGGGGGCTCCTGTTTCAGACAGGCCCAATGGCTAAGCATGACACAATCTATTTCTGCTCCCAGAATGACCCAATTGCCTAAGTCCAGCCAATTTAGGGCATCATTTACCTTTCTGCCCCTCTACAGGGCAAAGCTGGTCGGTTGACCCCCAGGGTCAGCTGCCCCTCCTCTGCAGTTCCTGTCCGTCACGCACGGTTCCACCATCCAAAAACAGTCAGGACGTATGTGTCCGCAACTGCCCCTCTGCCCGTGATAACGGCTAGTTTCGGGCACCTCTGCCCATCCTAACGGCTAGTTTCTGTCAGTTACCTATTCTTTGGGGAACAGTTATCTCGCCCCGAAAATAGGGACCAATGGCCAAGCACTGGGGGCACTATAAAAACCCTCTCATTTGAGAGGGCAGGTATTCGAAATCATCCTACGAGTTACACACTTTGTACTTGCCTTCTCTTCCTCTCAATTCTTACTTTAGCATCAGAGTGCCTTGCAGGTACACTCCCTCCTCATCTTTCACATCCAGCATTGCAGACGTCATCTCTGACCCATTTCAGGTTCTGATCAGCCATCAAGATCAATACTATTATTGAGAAGAAATCTGCATGATAGTTTTCTTTCTCATCTCAAATAAGTTGACCATCATCATCCCCTCCACTGAAACTGCAACTAACATCAACATTCAATTTTACAAGATTGATTGTGGTGGTTTACATCACACCTCATTTTCGACCTTGTCATATATTCCTTTGTATATGATGCAAAGTATTAATGTACCCAAACAGATAATGTTATTTCGGTTGGTTATCCCAAAAAATAATTTATCTATCTCCATATTCATCACAAAGAAGAAAAAAAAGTCATGATCAGATACATAAAACATTTTTTTATGAAAAAATATTTTAACTGATTTTTATTTGATTTAAAAAAAACTTTTTAAAAAGTAATTAAAAAATATAATGCTTTAGTAAACAATTTTAAGTTTTTTTTTAATAAATCGATTCTTTAATCACTTTTAAAATAATTACATTATGGAGCATTAATAAAAGTGTGACAAAGTAAAACAGTAGAAGAATTTGAAAAGGTGGTCAAAGTGGAGTTGATAATTAAAACTTATCATTAATTTATGGGTTAAATAAGTTTTAAGTCCCTATAAATATAGCGATTTTCAATTTTGGTCCCTCTAAAATTTTTCATTAAGAATTGGTCCCTATAAAATTTTCCGTCTCAATTATGAGTCTCTGGCGTCAAATGGGGCTAACGGAAGTTGACGTGTCAATTATTATAAATATAGTGATTTTCAATTTTGGTCCCTCTAAAATTTTTCATTAAAAATTGGTCCCTATAAAATTATAATTAATTAATTTAATTATATGTGAAATTAATTAACAGAAATTTTAAACTAAAAACTATGAGATCTTGTTATCTATTAACTAAAAACTATGAGATCTTGTTATTTATTAACCAATAACTTCCCCATTACAGCAGAATGATCGGTTTAGATGAATAAGAAATACGTTTGGGAGGAAGACATTGTCATTTAAGAAATGATCATCTATATCTATAGTAATATAGAGTACTTTTAAATAACAGGGGTGAGCTAAAATTTTGTGATTTTGGGTTGGCTCGTCAATATGGGAGTCATTTGCAACCATATACTCACCTGGTGGTTACGCTTTGGTACAGGTGAGCTGTATTTACTTATTGCATTCTGTGTCTATCTATCAATGTTTATATCAATTACATATATTGGATGAAATGATATTGCACCATTCATAGCATACCTTGATTGTTTGCTTGTGAATTTGATAATTGTGGTCATGCGTGCTGCATTGAATGAGACTTATTCTTCATTTGTAGTTATTCTGCAATTAATAACCAAATATTAGTGTTGCAAATTGGCGACTGTTACTTCCATGTCCTTTGACTGTTAGGTCAATGTTTACACACTTACTTACCTTATCTTTTTATTTGTGGCAATGTTTTCAACGAACATATCTATCTGCTCCTCTTTTAGTTTTTCATTTCATTGTACTGCTAGTTTAATTAGCTATACTTGCCTTCAATTATGTGTTTTAACATTTTTTCTGCATTCTGTTGCAGAAATAAGAGATCATTTACCTGATAGTTGTCTATCTGTTTCTCAAGGCACCTGAACTTCTTCTTGGGGCAAGACAATACTCAACCAACAGCTATTGATATGTGGTCTCTTGGTTGTATAATGGCCGAACTTTTGTCTAAGGAACCACTGTTCAATGGAAAAATGGAATTTGATCAACTTGACAAGGTATATACTGTGTCTATTATTTGGTAGAACATATGCTAGCTCCATTTTTCTCTTGTAAATTTTGTTGTATTGTGCCTAACCACTTTTATTACAGTGGTTACTGCTATATTGATGTCTGTTATTTTCCCCCAGATTTGCAGGGTGTTGGTAGCCACTGTTAATATCTGTTGAGTCTTTATAATGTTTGTATAACAAAATTCATGATGTAAACAGGCGGTTATGTAGAATGTACAAGAGTCCAGATCCTTTAGAGGAGCAGCGACTGGAAGGAGTTGCAGCAGGGTGACTTGGGCACTGGCGGAATTTTTGGTTAAGATTGGAGCTATTTAAACCTGTGTCTAAACTGTCATTCTTACACGCCACACTGATTGTTTGCATTGATGAGGTGAGGGCATGCACTGAACGGAAGTTGCGAGCTTTGTTTGTTAGACAATCACTCCTGCTATTTTTTAGCAGGAACTTGTTGGTTTGAGCAGAGATGTAATGTAGATAGATCCATTTTTTATTCTTTCTTTCGTGTACAACTTCTAGATTTTATGGGTAGCATTAGATTGTTTAATTAGTTTGAAGAATATAGTTTTATTTGCTTATTTGTGCTGGTCTAAAATAATCACCATTATGAAAAATTAATTAATTATAATTTTATAGGGACCAATTTTTAATGAAAAATTTTAGAGGGACCAAAATTGAAAATCGCTATATTTATAATAAATGACACGTCAGCTTCCGTTAGTCCCATTTGACGTCAGGGACTCATAATTGAGACGGAAAATTTTATAGGGACCAATTCTTAATGAAAAATTTTAGAGGGACCAAAATTGAAAATCGCTATATTTATAGGGATTTAAAACTTATTTAACCCTTAATTTATTCGGGTAAATATGCAATTATTTTAAAGTAAGGTTAAATATATAAGGATTTATTTTTATACCCCATAAATTTTTTAGGCAACACGCGAATTTTTGTTTTTGCTCCCAGTTTTTGGATATGCACATCCGAACGCACAATTTTTTAAAAAATATTAATTTATTCAGGATGTGCATATCACGAATAATTCTTAATGTGTAAATCCAGAAAAATAGCAGAACTACTATTTTTCTTTGAGATTTCTACGTTGATTTGTACCCATGAAAAATAAAGTTTTGTTATTTTTCCGGATTTACACATTAGGAATTATTCCTGATATAAACATCTGGAACAAAATCAATCTTTTTAAAAATAATGGTGTTTCCGGATGTGCATATTTGAAAACTGTGGGCAAAAACGAAAATTCGCACGGTGTCTAAGAAACTTATGGGGTGTAAAAAGAAATCCTCAAATATATTTGTTGTCTTACTAAATATCTTAAGTTTTGTTTTTAATCCTTTAATTTTTTTTTAAGTTATTATATTTTTAATATTTTGCATTCATATTTTTGGTCTTTAATATTAAAATTTTTGCTAAAATTATCGTTAATTCAATTGTTAAGTAATAAATCGTCGTTAATTCACTCGTTAAATTGTAAAAATTGTTGTTAAGTTGCAAGAGAAATAAAAATATAAATAAATTTTTTTTTAAAAATTATTCTTCAAAAAAAATATTTTAAAAAACTAAAAACAAAATTGAAAGATATTTAAAGAATCACAAATATATTTAACTCTTTAAAATATAATTTACTATGACTCAACAAAGATGCACACACATAGATATAGATGCTTCTATATTTGACAAATCACTTATCCATCTACTTTAAGTGGATAGATAGAAATTTGTCTTATATAAATTAAAACATAAGGAATTCTCATTATATTCCACCAATTTCTCACCAACCTTTTGAAACTTCACAAATATATATATATATATATATTTCATATCCTATGAAAGTACAATTTTTATGTAAGAACATGAGAATGCATTTGAATCATTAGATTTTAAAATAAATGGTGGAGATTATGTGTGATTTTTGTTTTTCTCTCTCCTCCATTATTAAAATAAATGATGGAGGAGAGAGAAAAAAAATTGATACATACTCTCCACTATTTATTTTAAAATCTAATGGTTCAGATTCATTATCATGTTCTCACATAAAAATGACATTCTCATATGATACGTTCCATATATATATATATATATATATATATATATATATATATATATATATATATATATATATATATATATAAGTTAATTTTCTGAAGTATATATTATACCATTTTTTGTTTATTTGATCTCCTCAATAATAGTTAAAGGAGTGTGCTCGAAATTTATCTTTTGAAAATATCTATTACTCTTTGTTGTTTTTTTACTTTCAGTCAATAAAAATTTAAGGAGTGTATCCAAAAGATAATTTCTAGATACACTTATTATTCTATTGTTTATTTGGCTTCATTTAATAAAAATAGGCTTAAATAATGTTTTCGTCCATATAAGTTTACGAGTTTTTGCTTTTGGTCCCTGAATCTTTTTTTTTCGGTCAAAGTGCTTAACATTTGATTTCTTTTTGTGATTAGTCCCTGACGTCAAACTTCCGTTACAAAAATGATGATGTGGCTAACAGTGATGACGTGACAGGGCTGATGTGGTTCCTATCGCTGACGTGGCAAGGTGTTTTTTCGTTTTTTTTTTAAGTTCTAGTCAGCATTATTTTTTTATTTATTTTTTTGTGTTGATTTAAAGGCTAATGCAAAGTTTAAAAATGGTCCCAAAAGGAGTTAACCCAAGACCTTTGGGTTCACATAATAGTACATAACCACTACACCAAGTTACATATTTGGTTAATTCATTGCAACAAATTTATATATTACATAAAGGCTTAATACCCTTTTTAGTCCCTTACCTATACCCTTGGGTTCATTTTGGTCCTCTGAGGTGGCGATTTTTGATGACGTGGCATCTGAGTGGCAAAATGATTTTTTATTATTACATTTACTAATTAATTTTTACACACTTGAATATAAAATAATTGGGCTTAAGCCCATATTCTTTAAAGCACCAGCCCAGTTATTAAGTTTTATTATTTTAGTGTTAAAAGTGCTTTATAAACACTTGAAATTATTACTACACATTCAATGTGGGACTTCAATAGGATAATGGACTAATTTACTTCATCTGCAATGAACAACATGTAAACAGAAAACCTTTATAAGCTGCATCTACCATGGCATAAACGTGAGGACTATCAAGAGTCTTATTTCATACTCGCTAGTGATAATCATTTCCTCCACAAGAGCTGTTTACCATGGCATAATCATTTCCTTTATAAGCTGCATCTACCATGGCATAAACATGTAAACAGAAAACCTTTATAAGCTGAATGTATGCATCGATATTGCTTAGTGATAATCATTTCCTCCACCTAGCAAGATCTTGACAGGCTTTGTCCAACAAGAGCTAGTATTTTATTTTCTGCTTTGCTGGGATAATCCTCATTATTTTTGTTTGGATTTATTTTACATCTATTTGGAATAATTATAGGCAACAGGATGATGAGTTAGATGAAATTAGTTTAAGCGTGCAAAGAATTGGAGGCGTTGGACTCACTATCCATGAAGAACTCATGGCACAGGTAATGGTTTGAATTCAAAAACTTTTACTCTATGATTCATAGTATTCTATTTATCTTCTAATTATAAAATACTAGATAAAACTTGTGTTTTATTTAATCTTCTTAGATAAATGTAGTGTTCTTGTGCCTTCATAGTTTCTCATTCTAAAATTATCAAAATCTTATTGCTTCAGGAAAAGATTATAGATGAACTCGGTAACGAGATGGATAGTACATCAAATCGTCTAGATTTTGTTCAAGTGAGTTTCTCTATCTAGTTTTCATTTTCTCATTAGACTACTCAGTTACTCTTATGAAGAGGTAAATTAAAACGATGCTCTTTTATTATGGTTGCAGAAAAAAGTGGCAATGGTTATGAAGAAGGCTAGTGCAAAAGGACAGATCATGATGATATTGGAAATAACAACTTATGCATGCGTTGTATCATTATTGTGTAAACAAGGAAATAACAACTAGATACTCACACGAAACATGCCATTAACATATGATAACTCAGAAATAAATATCCTTGTAATCAAATTCTTCAATAACAAGGAATACAATTCCAAAATATCGAAGAGATAAAATCACATTTCATTTTGTTACTACCAAATACTACAAATTCATATGGATGAAAATTGGATCTCAATAATACTACCAACTATTCTGTTTTGCCGATATTTATTTTCTGTTACTACCAACTATAGTTCAATTTATTTTTATTTTCTACATATATTTTCACTAGATATTTTACGAGTTAACATTTGCATGATTGATGTAAACATTTTTGAATTTTACTATGATACATGATGGCGAGTTATTGGAAGGTTTATCATTTAAAATGACCACACTCACACATGGTGGTGTTTTTCTGACTTGATAATATTATTTGTATATATTTTTGTGATTAATGTTTAGACAAATAAGTTGAGACATTTCAATCTAGATGTTTAAAATGTACCTTAAATTTGTTGAAGTTCTGGTTATTGATTCGAAACTTGACACTCATTTTCTTAGGTAATCATGGCAGTGATAGAATCATAGGGAGTTTAAGAACTGCAGAACTATACTAGAGAGAGATTATTGTTTCTGTTATTGAAGAATCAAGAAATCAAGGCTGCTAATCCTTCCCGAGGGTTTGACCTTTATAACAGAGCAATGAGCTCTGCTCAATCATTCTCTTAACTAAAAAGATGCCACCCCTGTATAATTTCAGTTATATAATTTCAGATATTAAATGCTAGGATGATGGGAAAAAACTTGAAAGTTAGTGTGGAAGTTGAGAAAGGTGAAGATGGTTTGTATACGAAGGACAGTGTTTGTAAAGCTGTGAGCATTATGATGGATGATGAGAGTGAAATGAGTAAGAAAGTGAGGGCTAATCATGCTAAGAAAGTGTTTGTAAAGTTGGAGAAGTGAATGGTGTTTGCATTGAAGTCCCACATTGAATTTATAGTAATAATTTTAAGTGTTTTTATAAAGCACTTTTAATACTATAATAATAAAACTTAATAATTGGACTAGTGCTTTAAAGAGCACGGGCTTAAGCCCAATTATTTTATATCCATACAAGTGAGTGAAAATTAATTATTAAATGTAATAATAAAAAATAATTCTGCCACCTCAGCTGCCACGTCATGTCAGTCACCACCTCAGTTGCCACGTCACTAATTTCTAACGCCGTTTATCAATATTTGACGGAAAGTTAAATAATATAACTAATAATTAGTTTATTAATTATTTTATTAAATATTTAATAATATCTCTGCCACTTATTTAAATAGTTAAAATATTGAATAAATTAACTAAAAGTTAGTTTAAACTATTTGAAATAATAGTTGAAATAGTTATGTAAATAGTTATTTAATAATATTAATATTTTATTAATATTTAATAAAATAGTTAAAATATAAATATTAAATAAACTATTTTATCTATTTAATAAAAATTAAAATATAAATTAGTTAATAAATTATTTTAAATAAACTGTTTTATCTATTTATTACTACCTCCGTCCCTAAATATAAGACCCCGTTGAGAAAATTACGGGAATTAAGAAAGTTGGTTAGAGTATTAAATTTATTGACTATTTTGTATAATTTTACAAGTTTATCCTTAGGAGAGAGAAATAGTTAATATGTATGCAACTGTATTTATTACAAAGTGCAAAAAAAGATGTAATATAATTAGGAGTATGTGTGGAAAAAAGTAATTAATACACTTTAAAAATTGAAGAGGGTCTTATAAAAAGGGACAAGAAAAAAACTCAACAGGGTCTTATAATTAGGGACGGAGGTAGTATAAATTATTTTATCTATTTAAAATATAAATTAATTAATAAACCATTTAATATTTAATAACCTATTTAATATTTTAATAGTTGAAATATAAATTACTTAATAACATATCTAATATTTAAACAAATATTTATCAAGTATTTTAAAAATCTATTTAATAAACTATTAAAAAAGTATTTTAAAAAACTGTATAAAAGTATTTAATAATGTTAATTAACTAAATAGTTAAAATATTTAATAAACTATTTAATAATATTAATATTATTTCATAAAATCAATAAAAATATAATTAAAATATAATAGTTACAGTATGTAGTATTATTTCATAATATTATGAAAATAGTTGAAATAATATAAAATAATTGTTTAATATTTAATAAGTTGATTAAAAATTAAGTATTTAATCATTAATTACCATTTATTAATTACTATTTATGAATAAAATAGCATACTTTGTGAAGGGATTAATTATTGTGGTAGCAAAGCAAACAACTATAACCAGTTTTTATTCCAGTAATTAATCAAATATATTAATTAGTTTCTTAAATATTATACTATTAAATAATTAGTTTATTAAATTTAGTGAAATATTATTTAATTAGTTTGTTAAATAATTTTAATTACAGTATTATTAAACAATTTAAACTACAACATTATTAATTACTGAAATAATTACAGTATTACTAATTACAATTTTATTAAATAATTTCAATTATATTATTATTAAATTATTTTAATTTTAATATTAATCATTTTTATTAAATAATTACAGTATTATTTACTAAATATTTAATAAAATAATTATTTGATATACTAAATATTGCAACTATTTTACTAGTTTAAAGACTAATTATTTTATTAATTAATAATTATTTGGTTTATTAAATATTTGGTCTAATAATTTTATTATTTCAATTATTTTACTAGTTTAAAGACTAATTATTTTACTAATTAATAAAATAATTATACTAATTATAATAAATAATTTATACTAACAGTATATATAAATATTTATATTAAATAATTTTTATTTATATTAATAAGTATTAAGTATTAAACTCTATAAAATAATTTATATTATCAGTATAAAATAATTTATACTAATTGTATTAAATAAGTGCAGTATTTCAAATATAAGTATTAAATAGTAAATATTGGATTTATGTAATATATAAATTTGTTGTAAGTAAAAACACAAGTGAGTTGAATGGTCTATTGGCTAAGAACCATATTGTGGAAGTAAAGGTTATGGGTTCAAGTCCTATTGGAACCAAAATTTGAATTTTTGCTGTCAAACAATTTTTAGAATTATCTTTCGAACACACCTATTACGCGCCTATATTTTGGAAAAATAATGTTCTTTTTTACATTCTTAAAAGGAAAGCTAAATAAAAATTTGAATTTTTGCTGTCAAACAATTTTTAGAATTATCTTTCGAACACACCTATTACACGCCTATATTTTGGAAAAATAATGTTCTTTTTTACATTCTTAAAAGGAAAGCTAAATAAAAATATTGATGAGTATGAAAAATAAATTTCAAAAAGGATAATTTTTTATTTTTATAAGATTTATGTAAAATATAGAGTAATATGTAATGAGCCATTTAAAAAAATAAAGAGTCACTATTTAATATCTATCAATTATTTTGCAAAATCATTATTGCAACGACTCTTCAATATTGCTGGCAAATGATTAGGATAAAAACTGAAATAATTTATTTATTAATATTATTTTACAGAATAAATTAATAATTAATAATTTTAATTAGTTTTTGTTTTGAAAATTTATTTTGAATTTAAAAATTAATTAAAATAAATTATTTGGGATTTAGACCAAAAGACTTTGCAACATCTATCCGGCCCATAAGTGTAGCCAAACCAATGTGAGACTTCCACATTTCTTCCACTTGTGTCAAAGTAATATTGTTTGTGACTTAATAAAAAAAGTAACGTATAACAGTCATGTGTTCCAATAACCGCATTTTCCCTTCTATCTCCTATCTTTTCTCTTTGAACAAACAAACTCCCTCCCTCTCTCATTAAAATAAACCGGTTGCCTCACTTTGCCAAGCCATGATCTTCACTGCCTCGCTACAACCATTGCTAAATATTAACACAAGAGTTTGAAGTAAAGGTAAAGTTTGCTATCCATATGAATTCTCATCACAACAACTCCATACCCCATTTTCAACTGTATCTTCTTCAAAAAAAACTTTAATCTCGTAGATCTTTCATTGTTCAAAGTGTTCTCTGGGAACGACGTAAACTATAGTTTTCAGCTTAAACTCCTAGCCTTAGGGCTAAGGGCCTTGGCTATAGTTTTTCTGATTTTTCCCCAGAGAAGTTTTTGGAATTAGTTTGAGTTATAGCTTTAGCATTCACAAAGAATCTGGAAATAATGGAATGGAAAGAGGTGAAGAACAGAAGAAGAGGAGACAGGGTGTTGAGGGTTTCTGTATGGAGAGAGAGAAATGGAAAACAAACAGATGATAAAGAAGAGTTAACATCATTTTTCTTCACAGAATTTCCTGAATACTATGGTGCAAATGACATGGCGAAGGTGTTCATGGATTATGGGTTGGTGGTAGAAGTATTCATGCCAGCAAAGAGGGATATTAGAGGCAAAAGATTGTTGGTGTACAAGGTGAAATAATGGTGAAAAAGGAGAAGAATATATTATAGAGAATGACGGCTACAAGGATTACAAAAGGATTACTTAAAATACTCACTACCACTAGTCTATTTATAAGCTAAAACTAGGGCTACAAAAGCAACAATAAAATACTAAAATACCATCTAACAAACTTGGTCACCAAGTTTGTGAATATTAATTAAAATATAAATTATTAATTCCTAATACCATCCCTTAATTTATATTTCCTCAAAGCTAACAACACCAATTCCATCCCTTAAGCGAAGAAATTGATCTGTCTTGATAGCCTTCGTCAGAACATCTGCCAAATGCTTCTGGGTGCTACAGTGCAGAACTTCTAACACTCCATTCTGAACTTGACTTCTCAGATAGTGATACTTGGTCTCAATATGCTTGCTTCTCCCATGCAACACTGGGTTTCTGGCAAGATTGATTGCAGACTTGTTATCAATCATCAGCTTCAGAGGTTTGTCAACTTTGATCTTCAGATCCTCCAGCAAGTTCAGAATCCACACAGCTTGACATGCAGTAACAGCACCTGCAATATATTCAGCTTCACAGGTTGATAGCGCAACAACAGGTTGTTTCTTCGAACACCAAGAAATAGGGCCTCCTAGAAACTTAAACAAGTATCCAGAAGTACTTCTTCTATCAACTCTGTCTCCACACCAATCAGAATCTGAGTAACTCAGAAGTTCTGATTCAGTCTTTCTTCCAGAAGGGAACAACACTCCATACTTCAGAATTCCCTTGATATACCTCAGAATCCTGACAGCAGCTTGGTAATGGGACCACTTGGGTTTACTCATGAATCTACTAACCATTCCAACTGCATAGCAAATATCAGGTCTGGTATTACACAAATACCTCAGAGAACCAACCAACTGTTTGAAGGTTGTAGCATCCACATCCTCACCATCAGAATCAGAATCTAGTTTCTGATTCGTATCTGCAGGTGTGATAGCAGCCTTACAATTCTGCAGCTTAAATCTCTTCAGAAGTTCTCGTTCATACTTCAGCTGATGCAAAATGATACCTTTCTCAGAATATCTGAACTCCATCCCTAGAAAGTATGTCATTTTCCCGAGATCATTCATTTCAAACTCATTCATCAGCACCTTCTTGAACTTAGCTAATTCTTGTTCAGAACTTCCGGTCAGCAATATGTCATCAACGTACAAACACACCAGAATCATATTGCCTTCAGAAATATGCTGAACATAAACACCGTATTCCATCTCACATTTCTGAAAACCCTGCTTCTTGAAAAATGAATCAATCTTCTGATTCCAAGCTCTGGGCGCTTGCTTCAATCCATACAAAGCTTTATGTAATCTGTACACCATCCCTTCCTTATTCTCTTTCACAAATCCAGGAGGTTGTGACACATAAACTTCTTCTTCTAATGGACCGTTCAGAAATGCAGATTTCACATCTAAATGCATCAAAGGCCAATTCCTGTTAGCAGCTATTGCAATCACCAATCTGATTGTTTCATGTCTCGCTACAGGTGCAAACACTTCAGAATAATCCAGCCCAGGTTTCTGCA
Source organism: Lathyrus tuberosus (assembly GCA_022829125.1). Classification (NCBI taxonomy): domain Eukaryota; kingdom Viridiplantae; phylum Streptophyta; class Magnoliopsida; order Fabales; family Fabaceae; genus Lathyrus; species Lathyrus tuberosus. The sequence continues at coordinate 14,283,590 of JALAZF010000111.1, forward strand.
GAAATCCTCTTGCTACCAACCTCGCTTTGTATTTGCCAATTGATCCATCTGGCTTTAGCTTCTACTTGAAAACCCATCTGACGCTGATGGCTTTCTTGTCCTTTGGAAGTTCTGTCAGCTTCCAAGTCTTGTTTCTTTCTATGGCCTCAAGTTCTTCTTTCATGGCCTTTAGCCAGAACTTCTGCTTGAGAGCATCTTCTGTACTCACGGGTTCAGAGTCTACTAACATGGCACACTGAATAATTTCTCCTTCAGAATCTACTTCAGTGTCTTGCAACATGTCAAACTCTTCAAATCTTCTTGGAATGTTTCTGATTCTCTGTGGCCTCTGACCTCGTTCAGAACTTTCTTCGGATGCTTGAACATCAGAAGTTCTAACCTCAGAAGTTTCTCCTTCAGAACCTCTTGCTTCAGAAGTTGGACTTCCTCCAGAACTTTGACCACCTTCAAAATCTGGCATATTCCCAGAATCTGAATCACCACCAGAATCTTGATCATCATCAGAATCTGGATCATCAGAATCACCTTCATCTTCTGAGTCTTCTTCAGAGTCAGAATCACCATCAGTTTCAGAAATTCTTGTTTCTGACCTTTCTTCAGAAGTTCTCACATCAGAATCAGATTGAGACTTATCCCAATTCCAAACTTCTGATTCCTTCACAATAACGTCTCTGCTGAACTCAACTTTATTAGTTTTTGGACAATAAAGCTTGTACGCACCCGTACTGTGGTACCCCACCAGTAACATTACTTTGCTTCTATCATCCAACTTCTGTCTTCTAGCTTCTGGAACATGTTTGTAACAAACAGAACCAAAAACCTTCAGATGACTAACACTTTGCTTTTCTCCCGTCCACTTCTGAATAGGAACTATTTCCTTCAGCTTCTTCGTTGGACATCTGTTGAGCACATATGTTGCGGTTGCAACAGCTTCTCCCCAGAAGTTCTGAGGAAGCTTCTTCTCCTTCAGCATGCTTCTCACCATATCAAGCAAAGTACGATTTCTTCTTTCAGCAAGACCAATGTGTTGAGGAGTGTAAGGAGCAGTAACCTCATGCTCAATTCCATTCTCCTCACAGAACTTCTAAAAATCTTTGGAGTTATACTCACCCCCACCATCGGTTATGAGAATCTTCAGAGTCTGACCACTCTGATTCTGAACCTTCATTCGGAATTTCTTGAATTCAGCAAACACCTCGTGTTTGAACTTAATAAGGGATACCCATATCATTCTCGTGAATTCATCAACAAATGACACGAAGTATTTATTCCCTCCGAACAATTCTACTGGAAATGGACCACACACATCAGAGTGTACTACTCCCAAGGCATGTTTTGCTCTTGGAGCAACTTCTAACGCAAATGGCAATCTTGGTTGCTTTCCTTCCATGCACACTCTGCATGACTTCTCAGGCTTCTTAATTGTAGGAATTCCATGTACCAGCTTCTTCGAATTCAGATGTTCTAAGCTTCTGAAATTCAAATGACCAAATCTTCTGTGCCACAGCTCACTTTCTTTCACAACACTTGTTGCACTAAGACATTCAGAATCAGAAGTTCTGACATTCACCTTGAATGCTCTATTCCTTCCTTGTTCTGACTCCATAATCAGCTTCTGATTACAGTCATACAGCTTCAGAAGATTGTCCTTCATGGTAACTGAAAAACCTTTCTCAATTAATTGTCCCACGCTCATCAGATTGCTTTTGATGCCAGGTACATACCACACATTCTGAATCAATGCTGTTTTCCCATTATTCAGAACGACTCTGACATTTCCCATACCTTCAGCGTTAAGATATTTGTCATCAGCACATCTGATCTTTGTCCTCTTTTCAGAATCAAAATCAACCAGCCATTTCTTATTTCCAGTAAGATGATTTGAGCAGCCAGTGTCCATATACCACCAGTCTGTCAAATTCTGATCATCAGATTCAGAAGCCATCAGTAGCACAGATTCATCATCAGAACTTCTGGCTATATTTGCTTCTTCTGACTTCCTTTCCTTGTTTGACCAACAATCTCTAGCAAAATGACCAAACTTCTTGCAACAGTAACATTGGATCTTCTTCTTGTCATACTTCTCTTTTCCCTTCTGAGCATTCTTTTTCCTATCAGAAGTTGAGGTTTCTAACTTCTGACCACCATCAGATCTTCTCCTGGCTTCTGACCACGGCTGCTTCTGATGCTTCTTATCAAAAACTGCTTTCAGAGCCTGCTGCTCTACTTCCCTTTCAGAAGTTCTCTCAGTCAGACGCAACTCTTGCGCTTCTAGACTGCTTTGCAGCTCTTCAATTCTCATGGTGCTCAGATCTTTAGAATGTTCTATTGCTACCACAATGTAATCAAACTGAGGAGTAAGGGATCTCAATACCTTCTCAATGATTACTTGTTCAGAAAGAGTTTCTCCACACGCCTTCATCTCATTAGTGATCACAATCACTCTGGAGATGTACTCAAAAACTTTCTCATTGTTCTTCATGTTCTGATTCTCATACTGCTTACGTAGAGACTGAAGCTTCACCTTCTTCACTGATGCGTCACCACCGTAACATCTGAGCAGTGTGTCCCACGCCGCCTTTGCCGTCGTTGAATCTGCAATCTTCTCAAACACATTCGCATCCACACACTGATGGATGTAGAACAATGCTTTCTGATCTTTCTTCCTTGTATCCTTCTGCGCGTTCTTCTGTTCCTCCGTCGCATCTGCTGCTACCGGAACATAACCATCGGTGACAAGATCTAGAACATCTTGAGCACCGAACAGTACACGCATCTGAATCATCCAACGATTCCAGTTTTTGCCATCAAATACTGGAAGCTTGGTGTTCATGCCGCCGCCGCCGTTCATCATCTTCAACCTTCTTGTACAGTACACTCGGAATCTCACCGCACACAGTGTTTCCCAACCCACAGAATCACAAATTTATGATTCCGATCAGAACTTCGTTCAAGATTCAACACAAATCAAGAACAAAATTCAATCACACAAGAAAAATCCTCACGTTTTCACTCGTGTTTCCCGTTGATCCTAACCGGAGCTCTAGATACCAATTGTTGGTGTACAAGGTGAAATAATGGTGAAAAAGGAGAAGAATATATTATAGAGAATGACGGCTACAAGGATTACAAAAGGATTACTTAAAATACTCACTACCACTAGTCTATTTATAAGCTAAAACTAGGGCTACAAAAGCAACAATAAAATACTAAAATACCCTCTAACAAACTTGGTCACCAAGTTTGTGAATATTAATTAAAATATAAATTATTAATTCCTAATAAAGATATGAGTTTGTGAGGTTTAGGAAGGTTGGGGATGAAAGAATACTGGCGGTGCAACTGGATAACATTCAGATAAACGGAAGAAAACTCTTTGTGAACATCCCTAGATTCAAAAGAGAAAGGAAGGTTCTTGGAAAAGAGATAACTATGAAGCAGACGGAGGCCAAAGGTTACAGAGATACTATAGCTAAACCTCACTGGGAAAAGTTTAGAAGTAATATAAGTTATGCTGAAGTGGCTGCTAATGAGAGAAGAAACAACAGTACGAATCAAGGTCATTACAAGGTCAAGATAGCTAGCAAACTGAAGAAAACCAACACTGATTGGGTGGGACTTGTATTCAAAATAGATGAAGCGGAGTGTAAAAGATTTGACAATGCATACGTGGGTGTAGTGAAAGAATCTGGAAACTCATACAACATCAAGGAGATATTCAATAGGGAAGGAATTTTCTAGGTTAAAATTACACCTATGGGAGCAAATCTCTGCCTCCTTGAAGATAGAGAGCTCAATGCAGTAAGAGAGCTAATCAAGGAAGATGAAGATTGGCTTGCACTTTGGTTTGAAGATATAAGGCAATGGTTGTCGACGACAAGGAGATACTAACATGGGTTAAATGCTTTGGTGTACCTTGTCATGCTTGGAGACCAGATTTCTTCAAGTATATCTCAAGTAGAGTTGGAGACTACATCAGGAGTGACGAAGAAACAGATAAGCATTCGACATTTAATGTGGTAAAATTTTTTATAAAGACAAAGTACACGAGTAATCTGAATGAGGTAATCTCTATCAAGATAAATGAAGATATTTATTGTATCAAACTTGTTGAAGACAATCATGGGCCAAAAAGAATCATAGTGAAGGAAGAGAAGAATGAATTTGAGGAGTCTGAAGAGTCATTCGTAGAAAACATGGAGGAATACTCTGAGGAATCTAAAGATGATGGAAAAGAAGATGAAGTATCAGGTAATGGAGAAAAGGTAGAAGAAGATGGAGAACATCAAGTGCAAGACGATGAAGATGGAGAAGGAGGGAAACATGGACACGTGGAAGGTAGTGGGAAGACAAATTTGGATGGAGACACGAAAAACCAGGTAGCCGCCTTCAGTAGTTCTTTTGACGTAGGACAGGTGCAAAAGGGTGCAAAAAAGGGGAAAATTGAAAGTTGCAGAGTTGACAACAAGGAGGATGACAAGTCAAACAACAACTCAGCATTTAATGATAGCATAGTTCAAGAAAGTTTGATGGGACAAGGTATGGAAAATAGGGTCTATGAAGCGGAGTATCCAAGGCAATTGGAATTTTCAAAATCTGAAGGGCATAAAGTTGTGGAGGGAATAAAGGAAAACACGGGTTTTAAATGTGTGGAAGTGGGCTTCAGATTGGAATAAGCCGAGAATATCAATGTTAACACTAGGCCCAATCCAATACATGTTATGTACCAAAGACATTGTGGGCCTATTGTCCATTCAATAAGTAGAAAAAAGAAAGCATTGAGTGAAATTTATGACAAAATACAGATTCCATACGAACCTTCCTATTACTCAACTTTAATACACTCAGCTGTTAACCCAAATCTAGTTGTTAACCCAACTCAAATTATTCCACATGTGGAGCTCAACTCTGAGGGTATTAATTCTTCAGAGCAGACAGATGAAAGTAACTCTAGATACACAGGGGGTCTATCCTTTGTTGCGAATCCATCTCTGGTAGAGATTTGGAAGCAGGTAATGAGAGAGTCAAGAAAAGGATGAAAGATATACCAGGAAAAGTATGGTCTCTTTTGAAGAATTTTGGAATAGAAGGTGAGGAAGATGATGAGGTGCTGGAAGGTATCATCAGAAATATGGAGAAGAGAGATAAGAAAAGAAGTGATAGAAAGAAGGAGGATAACATAGGAGTCAAATAAATATAACAACATACAATATTAGGGAGAGTAACTCTGCCATAAAAATTAGGAGAGTTAGAAACATGATAATTAAGGAGAGTGTGGAGTTCTGCATGATCCAAGAAACAAAGAGAAGGAGTATAGACGAGAAATTTGTTAGAAGCATTTGGGGTAGAGAAGATTTTGAATGGTCTGTTACAGATTCATCAGGCCAATCAGGAGGTATGGTCTCTATTTGGAACAAAAAATGCTTTAATTCAGTTTATAGCTTTTCTGGTGCTGGTTATTTAGGGGTGTTTGGCTGGTGTAGAGGGAGAGCAATATACATTGTGAATATTTACTCATCATGTATTCTGAGAGAAAAAAGAAAACTGTGGGAGGATTTGATTAAAATAAAATCTAATTTTCCAAGAGCTGACTGGATTATTGGGGGAGATTTTAACTCTATCAAATCTCAACATGAAAGGAAAGGTAGGGGAAATATAATCTCATAGAAATGGAGGAATTCGGTTTGTTCATTGGAGATTTGGATCTTCTAGATCTTCCTGTTGTGGGCAATAGGTTCTCATGGTTCAACTCTAACGGGAAGTGTAAGAGTAGATTGGATAGTTTCATCATATCCGAGGAAATTTGCATAAGTTAGAAGATTATTAATCAAAAGGTGGGGGATAGGGATATTTCAGACCATAGATCGGTTTCTCTTGTAATGAATGATAGAAATTGGGGGCCGAAACCATTTAAATCGATAAATGTGTGGCTGGAACATCCTGAGTTTTTAAATATTGTGAAGGATGTTTGGAATAATGGATGTTTGGAATAATTGTGAGACAACAAGCAGTGCAAGCAACATTCTCCGTATCAAAATGAAGAAACTCAAGGAAAGATTAAAGTGGTGGAATAAAAATGTATTTGGAATTCTAGATTTAAAGGTTGAAGAGGGTGTGGAGGAAATAAACAAACTGGAAGGGATTATGGCTGAAACAGATTCTGAGACATCAGAAGATTTATTAGAAAAAAGTGTTGAATGTAATCCATTGTTGTCGAAGTCGAAGTCGAAGACAACAGGTTGTTGTCTAGTGTCGAAGTCGAAGACAACAGGTTGTTGTCTAGTGTCGAAGTCGAAGTCGAATTGCTTAGTGTCGAATTGTCGAAAGTGTTTCGACAGATTCATTTAGATGGGATTCAGATTTTGCTTTTATTAGATTAGATTTGATTTGATATGATTAGATTAGATTTGATATTTTGGGCTTTTATAGTTTGGGTTTTGTCTTGAGATGCAAGCAAACCTAATTCTATAAATAGGGAGTTTCCCCCATTATTTTGTATCAATCAATTACAACACTTTGTAATTTCTCACAGAATTCTGCAGTTGCAGAGTGAGTAATAAGAAGAGAGAAAGTCCCACAGTTTGTGGGCAGCAAGAACACTATTCATCTTCTTCTTCCCTATTTTCTTTCTACTTTCTGTATAATTGCTGCGTGATAGAAGGAATTCCCATAGTCTTTGGGTTGATTCCAACATCTGGTATCTAGAGCTCCGGTTTAAGAGATTCAAGGGCAAGAAATCGCAAGAACGCGATGGCTACGAATCATCCAAACGGCCATTTTCCAGCAAACCTTCCAATTCTCAAGAAAGGTAATTATGAGAATTGGTGCAAGTAAATCAAGGTTGTTTTCTGTTATCAAGATTTGTGGGATCTTGTGAAGGAAGGAATAACAACTCTTGAAGAAGGTGCGACGGATCAAGAAAAGGCTGCATTCAAAGAATTGAAGAAGAAAGATTATAAAGCTCTCTTTATAATCCATCAATGTGTTGATGCAGATAACTTTGAGAAAGTTAGTGATGCAGAAACAGCGAAGGATGCATGGGAGATTCTGGAAAAATCGTTTGGAGGCGCAGAGAAGGTGAAAGAGGTGAGGTTACAAACTCACAAAAGGGCGTATGAATTGCTTCAGATGGAAGACAATGAGAGCATAACAGATTTCTTCACAAGAGTTACGAAACTTGTGAATCAAATCAAAGTGTGTGGAGAAGTGTTGACGACGAAAGCAGTTGTCTCAAAGATTTTGAGATCGTTGGCTCCAAAATTTGATCACGTGGTAGTAGCCATAGAAGAATCAAAAGATTTGTCGAAGGTGACGAAAGAAGAGCTTCAAGGGACGCTTGAATCTCATGAACAAAGAATGGCCGAAAGAGCTGCAGGCAAGTCGAAGAATGATGTGGCCTTGCAAGCTCAATCAGCGAAAGATAAGAAGGGTAAAGAAAAGATGGTCGACAAAGGTAGAGGAAGCTACAACAATTCGACAGGCAGAGGAAATCAGCAAGAGGCGAATTGGTCGAACCATAGAAGGACCCAGAACCAAAGCAACCAAAGAGGTGGTGCTGCAGGTAGAGGAAGAGGTGGTGGTCGAAAGCCTGACAAAAGCCACATTCAGTGTTATAATTGTCACCAGTATGGTCACTATTCGACAAAATGTCCTGAAAGAAAGAATCAAGAAGATGATGCAAAGCTGGCGAAGCATGAAGAAGGAGAAGGTATGATGCTGATGGTTACAACCAGAGATAATGAGAGTTTCAAGGACCAGTGGTACTTGGACTCAGGATGCTCATCACACATGACTGGAAGGAAAGATTGGTTTGTCAACATGAAGCCCTCAATGAAGAACACAGTGAAATTTGCAAATGACAATACTCTAGCAGCTGAAGGTATTGGTGATGTTCTGATTAAGAGGAAGGATGGCAAGAGGTCAGTAATTTCCAATGTTTTGTACATACCAGGCATGAAGAGCAATTTGCTCAGCATAGGGCAGTTGGTCGAAAAGAACTACAAGGTGTTGGTCGAAGACAAGGTGATGAGAGTTCTCGACGCAAGTGGTAGGTTGATCTTGAAGGCTCCAATGTCTCAGAATAGAACCTTCAAGATTGAACTAAATGTGATGGAGCACAAGTGTCTTGCAACTGCAGCTAGCAGAGATGAGTGGATATGGCATTATAGGCTTGGGCATCTCAACTTCAAAGACATCAGAGATCTGAAGAGAAAGAACATGGTTTCAGGTTTGCCAGAAATTAACATTCCAGATGAAGTTTGTGAGGAATGTGTGCAGGCAAAGCAACACAAGAATTGCTTCAGTAAGGATGCAGGAAGCAGGTCGAAGGGAATTCTTGATGTTGTGTACTCTGATGTATATGGTCCAATCCAGGTCGATTCTATGGGAGGTAACAAATACTTTGTCACATTCATAGATGATTTCAGTCGAAAACTGTGGACCTACCTGATCAAGAAGAAAAGTGAAGTGATTGAGGTATTTGCCAAGTTCAAATCTATGGTCGAAAGACAAAGTGGTCGTAAGCTCAATGTTTTGAGAACTGATGGTGGTGGAGAATATGTGTCGAAAGATTTCGACAGACTATGTGAGAAAGAAGGGATTGTGCATGAGGTGGTGCCACCCTACACTCCACAGCAGAATGGAATTGCAGAAAGGAAGAATCGAACCATCATGAACATGGTTCGAAGTATGTTGAAGGGCAAACATCTTCCTAAAGAATTATGGGGAGAAGCTGTTTCGACTTCGACATATCTTCTGAACAGGTGTCCGACGAAGAAGCTAAATGGGATTACGCCAGAAGAATGTTGGTCTGGTGTGAAGCCAAGCTTAAGTCATCTTAAGGTCTTCGGATCGATTGCACATAGGCATGTGCCAGATCAGTTGAGACGAAAGTTAGATGACAAGTCAAGTCAAATGATCCTGGTGGGATATCATTCGACAGGTGGATACAAACTGTTCGACCCAGTGAACAAGCAGATTGTGATCAGCAGAGACGTGATCATTGATGAGCTTAAGGAGTGGGACTGGACAGAAAATGTCAACAAAGATTCAGTAAGAATCAGTTGTGAAGAACCAGCTAGAGAAGCTGAGAGAGAAGTTCGACAAGAAAGTGTCGAAGACCAAGCAGGACCAAGTAGACCTCGTCGAACAAGACAAATGCCAGCAAGATTGCAGGAATGTGTGATTACATCAGATGATGTTGTCGATGAAGAAGGTGAACTGGTACACTATGCTTTCTATGCAGATGTCGAACCTGTCAATGCAGCTGAGGCATTGAAAGATTCGAAGTGGGTGAAAGCAATGAATGAAGAAATAAAATCCATCGAAGTCAACAACACCTGGTCACTTGTCGAATTGCCTGAAGGCAAGAAGGCAATTGATGTGAAGTGGGTTTACAAAGTAAAGTTGAATCCAAAAGGTGAAGTAGTTCGACACAAAGCAAGACTCGTAGCGAAAGGATTTCTTCAGAAGGAAGGAATTGATTATGACGAAGTCTTTGCACCAGTTGCTAGGATCGAAACAATCAGGTTGGTTGTTGGTCTAGCAAATATGAATAATTGGCACACATGTCAGATGGACGTGAAGTGTGCATTCCTGAATGGCCCCTTAGACGAAGAAGTTTATGTTGCACAACCAGTTGGGTTTGTGAAACAAGGCAAAGAGAGAAAGGTGTACAGGCTGCATAAAGCCCTGTATGGACTTAAGCAAGCTCCAAGAGCTTGGAATAAGAAAATCGACAGCTTCTTAAGGGAGAAGGAATTTGTGAAGTGCACAACTGAGCATGGAGTATATGTAAGAAGAAGCAATGGCGAATTGCTTATACTATGTCTCTATGTCGATGATCTGCTGATAACAGGAAGTTGCAAGAAGGAGATCGAAGATTTCAAACGTAACCTGAGTGAAGAGTTTGAAATGTCAGACTTGGGAAATCTCTCATATTTCCTTGGCATCGAATTCTACAAGAGTAGTAGAGGTTTGATGATGCATCAAAGAAGATATGCAGGCGAAATATTGAAGAGATTTGAGATGCAAAATTGCAACCCAACTTCGACTCCAGCAGAGCCCAGACAGCAACTGTCGAAAAATTCAGATGAAGATGATGTCGACCCAACCCAATACAGAAGACTTATTGGGTCACTTCGATACCTTTGTCACACAAGGCCTGACTTAGCATACAGTGTTGGTATGGTAAGTAGATTTATGCAGAAGCCAAAGGTATCACACCTAGCAGCGGTGAAGAGGATACTAAGGTATCTGAAAGGAACTCTCGACTATGGCATTTTGTTTCCAGCAGCTGATGAAGGGAAAGAATGCAAGTTAGTGGGATACACAGACTCTAGCTGGTGTAGTGATGCAGAGGATAGAAAATCCACAGCTGGATATGTGTTTATGTTAGGTGGTGCACCAGTTGCTTGGAGTTCGAGAAAGGAGCCAGTAGTGGCATTGTCATCATGCGAAGCAGAATACATTGCTGCTTCTCTTTGTGCATGTCAAGCAACATGGATGGTGAATCTGGTCGAAGAAATTACATCAATGAGTCATGGAGCAATTACCATGAAGATCGACAGCATGTCAGCTATCAACTTGGCGAAGAATCCAATAGCTCATGGTCGAAGCAAGCACATCGAGATGAGGTTCCATTATCTTCGAGAGCAGGTAGCAGAAGGGAAGATGAATTTGGAACACTGCAGAACTGAGAATCAGATTGCAGATATCATGACGAAGGGAGTGCAAGTCGAAGGATTCAGAAGGCTAAGGTCTATGATGAACATATATAGTTTAGACACAATGTATTAGGTGGTGTGTTGAATGTAATCCATTGTTGTCGAAGTCGAAGTCGAAGACAACAGGTTGTTGTCTAGTGTCGAAGTCGAAGACAACAGGTTGTTGTCTAGTGTCGAAGTCGAAGTCGAATTGCTTAGTGTCGAATTGTCGAAAGTGTTTCGACAGATTCATTTAGATGGGATTCAGATTTTGCTTTTATTAGATTAGATTTGATTTGATATGATTAGATTAGATTTGATATTTTGGGCTTTTATAGTTTGGGTTTTGTCTTGAGATGCAAGCAAACCTAATTCTATAAATAGGGAGTTTCCCCCATTATTTTGTATCAATCAATTACAACACTTTGTAATTTCTCACAGAATTCTGCAGTTGCAGAGTGAGTAATAAGAAGAGAGAAAGTCCCACAGTTTGTGGGCAGCAAGAACACTATTCATCTTCTTCTTCCCTATTTTCTTTCTACTTTCTGTATAATTGCTGCGTGATAGAAGGAATTCCCATAGTCTTTGGGTTGATTCCAACAAAAAGGAGTGAGGTCATTGAAGAAGTATGGAATAAGCTGCATCTGAAAGAAAGTATTATTCACCAGAAGGCAAGATCAAGATGGACGATCGAAGGAGACAACAATACCAAGTATTTTCACACGTGCATAAACGCAAGAAGGAGAGATAATTCTATTTCAGCATTGAACATTGGACTGAATGTGGAAGACTCGGTGGAGAATGTGAAATAATTCATACAATTACACTTTGCTGAGAAGTACAAGAATAAGGCAAATGAAGGTTATAATATGGACTTAAGTGGCCTGAAGAAACTAAATCAAGAAGATAATGATTTGTTGACTGAACCATTTTCATCCTTGGAGGTATTGGAAGCATTAAAGAATTGTGATGGGAATAAAAGTCCAGGACCCGACGGTTTCAACCTGAATTTCATAAAGCACGGGTGGAAGATAATTGGAGTTGACATCATGAACTGCATATTTGAACTTTACGAGAAAGCTACTCTTCCACAAGTATTCAGCTCATCTTTCTTTGTTCTGATTCCTAAGATTGAAAATCCTCAATCTTTGGATGAATTCACACCTATAGCCCTAATAGGCATTTGCAAAATTATATCAAAAGTTCTCTCAGCTAGATTGAGGCTTGTGATTGGGAAATTGGCGTCTTCTACAGAAACGACGTTTATCCCAGGAAGAATGCTGCATGATGGAGTTCTAGTCGCAAATGAAATATATGATCATGTAATCAAGAAGAAGAAAAGTGGTTTCATGTTCAAAGTAGACTTTTCTCAAGCATGCGACTATGGCAATTGGAGATTCCTTATCAAGATCCTTGAAGCTATGAAGTTCGACCCTCTATGGATTTGTTGGATTAAAGGCCTCATATGTAACAACTATGGCTCAGTCCTTGTGAATGGTAGTTCATCAAAGGATTTCAAGATGCACAGGGGTCTATTACAGGGTGACCCTTTGTCACCCTCTCTTTTCGTCCTTGTAACAGAAACACTAGCTTTATTAGTGGACAAGGCTGTTAACAATAATAGGTTCCATGGTGTTTTAAGATAGATGGAGTAACTTCAATAAGTTTACTACAATTCGTAGATGACACTCTCTTCATTTGTGATGAGTCTTGGTCAAACTTATGGGCAATTAAAGCTATCTTAAGAGGTATGGAAATTCTGACTGGTCTGCAGGTAAATTTTAGCAAAAGTAATTTATTAGGCATGGGCTTAGACAGGGATAGATTAGATGCTGCATCTTCATTTCTATCTTGCAAAGTTGCTTCTTTCCCATTTAGATTCTTGGGGCTTTCTGTGGGAGGAAGGCATAAATCAGTGGCATTTTGGAACCCAGTCATTTCATCCATCAAGGCCCGCCTGACAGCTTGGAGGGGTCGTTTTCTTTTAATTGGGGGGCGTGTTATACTGATCAACTCTGTTCTGACAAATTTACCTATACACTATTTATCACTTTATCTTGCTCCAGTTTCGATTTTGAAGAAAATAAAATCTATACAAAGAAGATTCTTGTGGGGAGGAGATTTGGAAAAGAACTCTATAGCATGGGTGAAATGGGACCACGTTTGCAAAGAAAAAAGTAGTGGAGGGCTTGGAATTAAAGATATCTCAGTGTTTAATCGATCTTTAGTTGCTAAGTGGATATGGAGGTTATACAGTGTGCAGGAAGGGTTCTGGTATGACGTTCTTAAGGAAAAATATGGTGGAGACATCTATAAGAGCTTCTTTAAAAATTCTATCAATTCCTCAAGAGTGTGGTCTAGTTGGTGGAAGGATTTAATCAAACTCTCAGACCCTTCAAATGAAGTGGGTGTAATCAAGGCCACTACATGGAAGGTGGGAAATGGAGGTAGGACGACAGTCTGGCAGGCACGGTGGATTGGAGGAACCCCTCTTAAAGGGATCTTTCCCGACCTTTTCGAAAATTCACCCTCACAACATATTCTTATAAAGGACTGTGGGCGTTGGTATGATAATAAATGGAAATGGGGCCTATTTAGAAAACATGTTCTTGAAAGAAATGCAGAAGATGAGTCTGTTACAGAATTGCAGCAGATTCTGCAGGAGGTAGGGATTCATGCACAAGTAGAGGATGAGGTGAAGTGGCTGAGGAATTTGGAAAATATATTCAGTGTGAATTTATGTTACAAGGCGATGTGTTCAAAGATTGAAGAAGAGCAGCTGGACAGTTCTTCCAAGGAAGCGTTAGATTGTTTATGGAAAATGGGAATTCCCCTCAAGATCAAGACTTTTGGGTGGAGACTTTTCTTGGACAGGCTGCCTACAAGAGACAATCTTGCACAAAGGGGGATTATAGTCGAACCACAGCATATGATGTGTGTGTTCTGTACACAGAATCAAGAAGATACATCTCATATCTTCTTAACTTGTCAAGAAGCGAGGAAAGTTTGGAGGGATATTGAGTTATGGTTAGGTGTGAATTATCCTATAGGCATGAATTGTGTTGATTCTTTCATTAGAGGGGCAAAAGTTCCTGACGTTGGAATTCCATTGGCTTTCGTATGGTTATCAACATGTTGGAGTATATGGAATAAGAGGAATCAAATGATATTTAATGATGCAACTGTTAATCATAAAGAGATTTATCATGAAATTGTCCAGAGGTCATGGAATTGGAAGGATGTGAAAACAAAAAAGAAATCATACGGCACTCTTTATGAATGGTATAAGCAGCCCCTGATTCAGTACAAGCAAAGTTGATCTAAGGAATGGTGGATTCTGTTGCAGGGATACTCTCTGATATAGGTGAAGTTTTGACTATTTGGTTATTGGTTATTGTCTTTTTAATCTCTGTTGTAGCAGATGGTGGGGTTCTGTGATTTTACAGGTTATCAATTGTATTGGTGGGTCATGTTTTTCTTTTGATTTATTAGATGATGCTTTTACTGATATAGCAGATCTAGTAAAGGATTTGGAGGAGTTTTGTTGTATTGAGGGGTCATTAGTAGCCCTGTTTTCATCATAATGAAATGAGTTAATTATCAAAAAAAAAATGTATAACAGTCATAAAAGTCGTGCTCCTAATTGGATTGTCTTCCATGCTTATATTTATGTAGTAAAGTCCACCTGCTGAGCCATGTGGTTTATCCTTTTTCAAATATCTAAATTGATATCAGTAACATATTATGGTCACAGATCCAACCTTTAACAAAACATACAAACATAAACTTCGAACTTAAAGTAGCGCACTATCACTATGTTCTATAATGTGCTAGCTTTAAAATCAAAGTAGCACATTATCACTATGTTCTACAATGTGCTAGCTTCAAACTCAAATGTCAACCCCAACTTCTTCTAATTTCCTCATTCTCCTTAAATTGATAGTGGTAATGATAAAGTTTGATATTAGATTTCTATTGTTAAACCAAATGGGTTATTAATAAAGAGAAAAAAATATTTGTTTGATAAAAAAACAACAATTTTGTAAGATGGAAAATCAATAGTAGACTTCTTAGTGCAAAATATTAGTGATTTATTCATTGAAGAAGTTGTATTCTTATATAGAGTAGAAGACAAAGTTCGTTAGCTAAGAAATAACTTAAAAATTATGAAATCTTACTTACAAGATGCAGACAGAAAAAATAGAAAACAAGAAGAAGATGAAATTGTCAAGAACTGGATTTAAAAAATAAGAGAAGTTGCTTATGATTCGATGATGGCATTGAAGCATATGCACTCAAAATAGTCAATCTAAAATCAGGGCATCCATAAAAAAGCTACAGAAAATATAATATATTGATTATCTGTAGACCTAGAGAAAAATAGGAATATAATAACAACACAAGAACATAACGTAAAAACTTAAAAATCGAATAAAAACTACAATCATTGTCAATAGACAACTAAAGAATAAATAACACTATGTTAAAAATATTACAACATATAATATACCCTCAGACCTCCAGGACACCCACACCCTCCAAAATAAATATTTAATTACATCTCACAACACTTAAATACAAGAGTATAAGAGAACAAAGAAAGTCAAATAAAAACTTAAGTGCATTTGACTGCTGCATCTTAGAATGAAGAACTTAAATCCTATATATAGCATTGGACTCCTTCTTCCTTCATAAAACTAAGCGATACAGAACTTCAAAGAACTTGTATCTTATATATAGCATTGAACTCTCTCTTCATCCACAAAATTAAGTGATGTGGGATTTTTTTAATATGTATATTTTTAACCAGCCCTAACAATCTCCATCTTGTTAAAAATAATACATAAGCTTTCATTGTCTTCACTGACAATCATACTCCACCATAAAAAATATATACATGTATATTTTCAACCAACTCCAACAATCTCCATCTTGATTTAAAATAATACATAATCTTTCATTATCTTCACCGAGAATCATACTCAACCATAAAGAGTATAGTAACTTGAAGTTATATCACTCCAAGAATTTTCACATTGTCTTCACCGACAATCATAGTTTTAAAAACTATCATACTCTCTTATGAAGAATATATTTCACTTGAAGATAAATCACTTCAAAGTTTTCACATTGTCATGACCGACAATCATATACTTTATCATGAAGAATAAATTTCACTTGAAGATAAATCACTCCAAGAATTTCACATTGTCTTCACAAAAAGTATTAGTTTTGAAAATTAGCATACTCCTCCTAAAGAAAAGTATACTTCACTTGAAGTTAAACCACTTCAAGAATTTTTAAATATCGAAAATCAAGTTGAATCATTATGGTGTAATTTCCATGTTGTCAGGCAGCTCTTCAACCATCGACATAATATTGCACCTTGTATAATCTTGATTGTATCAACACATCTTTGACTTGAACTTTTCACAAGTCAAAAAAATTCTTCCGTCAATTTTCTGTAGCCCAAACTACATAGCAGAATTTGTGACTGCAGCATAACAACTCTTTCACAACACTACCATTCTTTTCTAGTGTGGAAGATCAGACAAAACTACAACCATAAAGCATACTAAGAAAACTTATCCCCTGGTCAAACTAAAAGTTCTGATACCAGTTGTTGAAAAACACAAACAAAGCATAGAGAAAATAAGAGGAACACAATCACAACACAAGAATATAATATGGAAACTTCAAAATCGAAGAAAAAACTACGAGCGTTGTCGATTGACAACCAGAGAATAACATTGTGTGAAGGTTGTTACAACGCATAATATACCCTCAACTAACTCATACTTCTAGTACACCCACACTCTCCAAAATAAATATTTAACTATATCTTACAACATTATAATACAAGAGTATACGAGAACAAAGAAAGTCAAATAAAAGTTTAAAGTATTTTTGACTGATGTATCTTGAAATGAAGAACTTGAATCCTATATATAGCTCTGGACTCCTTCTTCCTTCACAAAACTAAACGATGTAGAACTTTAAAGAACTTAAATCTTATATATAGGTTTAGACTCTCTCTTCGTTCACAAAATTAAACAATATGTAACTTCTTCAACATGTATATTTTCTACCGACTTTAACACTTTCATGATTCTTCGTTAATAGAAATATATCTTTTTAACTTTCATTTATTATGCAAAAGTTGTTCCATATATAATTAACTTACAATTTTACAACAGATCTGAATAAATTTCAACTTTTCTTCTATATATTAGATTCATTATTAGTATAATATAATATTAATATTAAGTTAACGATAATAGTAACACTTTAAAACTTAGTTTAATTTTTAAATATTTTTCAATTACACTATATATATATATATATATATATATATATATATATATATATATATATATATATATATATATATATAATTATTAATTCATTCATATAAATAAAAACACTATTTTATCTTAACATATAATTTATTAAAATTTAAAAATATATAAACTATTTTAATAAATAGGTCTCATGTATATGTATTATTAATTAATTTTTTCAAAAATAATATTTAGGCTTAACTATAATTTTAGTCATTTTATCACAGTGGATTCACAAAATTCGTTCTTATATTTCAAATTCAAATATTTTTTAGTTCTCTTAGATTTTTGTACTTAAAATTAATGATGTATATTAAACATATGACTCTTTTCACAAGAGAGAGATAAATTATGAAAGGTTTGAAAATCGTTCATTTAAAACAAAATTATTTTCAAAACCAAAGTTCGAAAATATTTTATAAAAACAAATATGCAGCAAAAATTCAAAGTAAGAAGTTAAGTAAAAAATTAAAAAGACAAAGGAAGAGAAATAATACTAAAAAATTATAGAGATTCGATCTAATGAAATGACATGCTCTTCTTCTCGAAATTTGATCTTGATCGGAGAGGACCAGAAGGAGATCGTCGCGGCCTTCGTGTAGGACAAGAGTTGATGCTCGTAGGAGAGGAAAAAAGGGGTGGAGGTACCTGCAAGGTACTCCGATGCCAAAGTAAGTATTTGGTCAAAAAAGGGGAAAAAGCAAGTAAGAGAAGTCAAGTATATGATTTGTGATACATGTCCCTCTCAAGCGAGGGGGTATTTATAGATGGATTTCTGGCGAGCAAAGCGCCTGATCGACCAATGAGGGATTGCCAAATGGAGGGAGAGGCGCGTGGTCTCCTAACTGTTTCCGTTATATTCGGGGAGGCAGTTGGTCGCGTGAACTACCCTGCGCGTGAGGAGGACACGCCCAACGGTTACTTTCTGCCCAACGGCTATATTGTGCCCAACGGCTATATTGTGCTTATTGGGCCTGTTCGCCAATTGTGCTGGATTGGGCCTGGACCTTAGGGGCAGGAAGCCTGCCCGGTCCAGAACAGGAGCCCCCCAAGTCGTTGCTCTGCTGGAGAGTAATGACTTTATACAGCTGTGACAACGACTGTACTGACGTGGAAGTGGTTGCTCGCGAGGAGTGTTCCATTTGTTACCCGACAAGGTGCGGTCGTCGGACGATTACGCTTGATGTCGACCAAGGTTTGTAGCGTGCTCGCAGAAATTGATGTTTTTTGTCGGGCAGCCCTGAACGGATGTGTTTGTTTTGACGAGGAGGCTTGCTCGTGGGAGCCAAGGATTAGTGTGTTTTCTGCAGTAAGCCAGACGAAGAGTTTTTGTGACACGTGGTGAGCATTTATGGCCTTTGTCAGTCCTAGGGCCACATAGGCTATGATGACCTTCACGATTCCCCACGATCAAATGGTTATAAAAAGGGTGGGGGAAGGTTTCACTTTCACAATTCTCATAAGTTTTCATTCCTTGCCCTTATTTGCTCTGCAACTAATCCTTCGCCGGAGCTCCTCTTCGCCACCGTCGATCCTCCTCTTCTCCGTCAACCTCTTCTTCTTCTTGTAAGTTTGTTCTTCCTTTTCTGTATATTTTTTATGAACCTTCAGTTTTCTGGGTGCTTGTTCATGGATTTTCCGGTTGAACTTCATGTTTTCCGATTGAACTTCATGTGTTCTTCGATGAACACATGAATTTATGGAAAATTCATGAAGAACACGAAGAACATGATGAATTTTAGGATTTTCTAGGATTCTTGTAGAAATTGTTAGCGTAGATCCTTGTAGAATCTGGTTAGGTGTAGAATTTCGTTTGTAGTCGGGCATTAGGCATATTCGGGATTTTGATGTGATTTTGAGGTGAGCACGCGTCCTCGTATGGAAATCTGTGAGTTCTGGTCGCGGAGACCTCTTCTGGCGATTGGTAGGTAATTTATACGGGCACGTAGTTGTCCTCGGATTCGTCAACGCCCTTTCACTTGATTCGTGGTGGAAGGGTGGATTTGATCTTGGATGTCGAATTCACTTTTCTTCCTCTGCTTTTCAGGTGAAAATGGCTGAACCCCAGGATGATGTTGTGCCCGACACGCAAGATGCACAAGGGGAACCCAGTGT
Source organism: Lathyrus tuberosus (assembly GCA_022829125.1). Lineage (NCBI taxonomy): Eukaryota > Viridiplantae > Streptophyta > Magnoliopsida > Fabales > Fabaceae > Lathyrus > Lathyrus tuberosus. The sequence goes on from JALAZF010000111.1 coordinate 14,302,749, forward strand.
GCCCGCTGATTATTCGAATATCAAGGTCGCAAGAGGGGACCTTGACTGGCTCGGACATGAGCCTCTAACGTTCCGATCAACTTTCTCCGCGGAGGAGATAAGAGACTTTGACTTGTTGGAGAGGCGTAAAGAAGACGCTCCTCGGTCGTGGAAAGCCTTTTTCCCCGGGGAATACGATAGAATTTGCTCCTCGTACCCAGGATTGCGTTTTCCTATGTATGAGTTCGCTTTTACGGAGGCCAAGATGCGTCTCCCCTTTACCGACTTTCAAGCCTCCCTGTTCACCAATCTGGCCTTGTGCCCGTCTCAGCTTCATCCCAACGCCTTGGCTTTCATTCGGGCTTTTGAGCTAGTGTGTCGTTACCTTAACATCGGGGCGACCACAGATCTCTTCTTCTGCCTTTTCCAAATCCAAAGGAGTACAGCGGGGACGAAACAGAGTTGGGTTTCGTTTAAGCAACAGAGTAGGCTGTTCTGGCCGTATTCTGATTCAATTCACAACTTCAAGGATAGGTTTCTGATCGTGAAGCCTATTACCGAGGAAGCTAAGAGGACCATCTCGACCATTGAGAAGGTGGTGGTGAATGGTCGGGAAAAGGACGGTGTTGTCTCCATATTTCCTTTGGAATGGGTCTATACCCACTTCAAGCGCAGAACGGATCAGTTCCTGGTGAAGCACGAGCAGCTTTGCCCGGCGGACAAGGAGTCGTATAGGATCCTTCATACTTACTTGGAGAGTTTTTCCCCGGCCTTCGTAGTTGACCGGGATGGGAAAGAGCTGGTCGGGGATGATGGGCCCGTCCGAGCGGCTAGATATATTAATGTCAAAGCTCTCCTCGAGTGTGATAACGACGATGATGCGATGACCTTGCTCGGTATGCTCCACTGTTTGATTTTATTTCTTTGAATTCTTGGTCCTGACTTGTTATGTGTGTTCGCAGGTATGATGGCCGACATGCGGGAGCGTTTGATGAGGTCGCAGGCGGCGAAGGTTCACAAGAAGACGACCACATGTGCCAAGGTCGGGGTGCCTAAGCAGACAAATTTGGAGAATTTTGCCGCTGGTCCTACACCCGTCCCGGAGAGAGCCTCGACGCCGCTGACCCCAGAGACCTCCCATAAAAGGAAGAGAGAGGCCGCGGGGACTTCTGTGGGCGCTGGTCCGGGAGGTTCTGGTGCCGGTCATCTTGTCATGCCCGCCTGCTATACGCGCCGAGATTTGTTTGCTGAAGGGGAGTCCATAGATGTTCACGATTCTGAAGCCGTGGCTATTTTGAATGCCAACCCCAAAGCGAGGAGAAAACAGCTGTGCCAGGATGCTGCGGGCATGTTTAGGGTGCTTGAAGCAGCCCTTGTCCTTGCCGATGACGAAGCTATTACTCGGGCGAGCCTCGTGACGTTCAAGAATAGAATTGTCGAGTTGGAGGCGGAAAATAACAAGTTGTTCAATGATTTAAAACAGTTTGAAGGTCACGAGGAGGCCAAAGTGTTGCTTCAGACGGAGGTGACCCAGCTGAAGCTGGCTGCTCTCAAGGCTGACGAGGAGAAGGCGAGTTTGCAGGCGAGGATCGCTGAATTGGAAGGTTTGACTTCAGCTGTCCAGGACGAAAACGACGACGAGAAGTCCCTGAAGTCGCGGGCTGACTTGATAGGGAAGATTAGAATCCTTGGCGAGGACAACCTGAAAGCAGCTGAGTTCGGCTTCAGTGCTGCAAAGGAGCAGATGGTGGCCCTCAACTCTAACGTACAGCTCACGACGGACGGGATGGGTTTGTTCAACAAAGTGGTGGACGGTCAGGTCATTCCTGCCGAAGAGGAGAGTGAAGTCGCTGAATAGGACCTTGTTGTTTTTAGCATGTTTTGTGGGCCTGTGTGCCCTTATCATTTTGTACGGGCGCTGCCCTTTTGTTCTATGAATTTGTAGGGGTTATGCCCTCTTTGTATTTATAACATTATCCGGTCACGCCCGGTGTTTTAATATACTTGGATTTTGTGAATGTTTTATCATGGACTTTTGCTCTTTTTTTTTATATGTGTGTGTGTGCTCGGCGAGGTGTGAAACCTACCGAGGAGGGCGGAGTTATTTTGCCCGTGATGAGGCTAGGACTTCGTTTGAGGTACTAATCTCATAGGCTTGGACTGTTCCCATCGCGAGCTGGGTGTCCTGCCTGAATGGTGCGGCAACGGCGGAACTCAGTTAAAGTATCCCCGTTGTGCACAGGATCTGGTCGTACAACAAGCAGAAGCTGGCCGGCGTTGTAATGTGTGTCATCTCCCCATTTTGGGGTGATTACGTCGGCGATTTGTCTATCCTCGTGGTTAAGGACTTAGCTGTAGTACTGCTTGAGTTTTTCAGCATTCCATGGTCGAGCAAGTTATTTTTCGTCCAGTGTTTCCAAGTAATATGCTCCCGTGCCCATTTTGGACTTGACCCTATAAGGTATTTCCCAGTTCTCTGCCAGTTTCCCTTCGCGAGAATCCTTCTGGTTTCTGCGCAGGACCAGACTGCCTACGGGGAAGTCGCGCTTTATAACTTTGGCGTCATGTCGCAACGTTATTTGTTGATTTAATGCGGCCTCGCGGAAGGTAGTTCCTGATCTTATTTCTTCTACCAGATCGAGCTCCTCGCGTAGAGCCTCATCGTTCATCTCTTCGTCAAGGGGGGCTTCCGTCCTTCTGGAGGGCTCCCTTATCTCCACTGGTATTACTGCCTCTGTTCCGTACGCTAGTCGGAAAGGGGTTTCCCCGGTGGTAGAGTGAGGCATTGTCCTGTACGCCCAGAGGACACTGTGGAGCTCCTCGACCCATCTTTTCTTGGCCTCGCCTAGCCTCCACTTCAATCCGCGCAGGATTACTCTGTTCGCGGCCTCCGCTTGCCCGTTGGTCTGGGGATGCTCGACCGAAGTAAAGTGTTGTTTCGTTCCCAATTTGGCGACGAAGTCTTGGAATTTTTTGTCTGTGAATTGGGTTCTGTTGTCGGTTACGAGGGCCTAGGGTACCCCGAATTTGGCGAGGACGTTCCTTTTGTAGAAACGCAATATGTTGAAGGTCGTGATCTTGGCGAGCGCTTCGGCTTCAATCCACTTTGTGAAATAGTCGACGGCCATGATTAGGAATTTATTTTGATAATATCCCATTGTAAAGGGGCCTAGGATGTCCATCCCCCACCAGGCGAAGGGCCACGGCGAGGAGAGGGTCTTTAACTCGTTGGGTGGTGCTAAATGCATGTCTCCGTGGCGCTGGCAACGGTCACATTTTTGTACATGTTCTTTGGCGTCGTGTTGCATGGTTGGCCAGTAATATCCTGCGCGCAAAGCTTTTCGAGCCAGGGATCTTCCCCCTAGGTGTTGTGCGTTGATGCCCTCGTGGATCTCTTGCAAGATTTCGGGGACCTGGGCCTCATCGACACATTTCAACAGGGGAATGGAAAATCCTCGTCGATATAATTTGTCCTCGATTAGTACGTACGAGCAGGCTCGTCGCTTTGTTACACTGGCCTCCTTACTGTCCTCGGGCAGTTCCCCTTTGGTGAGATAATTGTAAACCGGAGTCATCCAACAACGGGGATCTCCGACGACGTTAACATCTAGCCGGTCGGGTTTTAAAATGCTCGGGCTAGCCAGTATTTCTTGTATGATGAACTTGTTTCCACCTTTTTTCCTGGTGCTGGCTAATTTAGAGAGGATATCTGCTCGGGTGTTTTGTTCGCGCGGGACGTGCTGAACTTCCCATGCTTCAAACTCCGCCATTTTTTCTTTTACCATTGCCAAGTATTCGTCCAGTTGGTCGTTCTTTGCTTGGAACTCTCCTCGTACTTGGGACGCTACGAGCTGGGAGTTAGTGCAGATTTTTATTTTCCTCGCGCCGACGTCTTTGGCCAGTCGTAATCCTGCGAGGAAGGCTTCATACTCGGCTTGATTGTTGGATGTTTTGAAAGAAAGGACCAGGGACACTTCGATCAGGGTCTCTTCCCCGTCGTCGAGGATAATTCCTGCTCCGCTGCCTGAGGGGCTTGATGCGCCATCCACGTAAATGACCCACTCCTGTGTCCCTCCCGGAGGGGATGGTTCCGGAGTCATCTCTGCCACGAAGTCGGCCAGGACCTGTGCCTTGAGGGCTTTCCTCCCCTCGTAGTGAATGTCGTACTCGGCCAATTCAAGGGACCATTTTAGCATCCTGCCCGCTGTATCTGGTCGACTTAACAGCTGCCTAATGGGCTAGTCGGTTCTGACGACGATGGTGTGTGCCAGGAAGTAGTATCTGAGTCTCCTCGCGGCGACTATGAGAGCAAGGGCCACTCGTTCTATTTGCGTGTACCTGACTTCGGGTCCCTGCAGGGCTTTGCTGGTAAAATAGATGGGTTTCTGCCCGTCATTTGTTTCTCGAATAAGTGTTGCGCTTACTGCTTCGTTGGCCACGGAGAGGTACAGGTATATGGTTCCCCCCCAGTCTGGTCGGGACAGTACTGGGGGCTCGGACAAGGCTTTTTTGAAAAGGGCAAGTGCCTGCTCGCATTCGTCCGTCCACTCGAAATTTGTCTCCTTCCGGAGTAACTTGAAGAAGGGCAGGGCGTGCTGGGCGGACTTGCTTACGAAGCGAGCAAGGGACGCGAGCATCCCGTTGAGGGATTGTATCGCCTTCTTCGACCGCGGAGTGGGGAATTCCACGAGTGCTCGGCATTTGTATGGGTTTGCTTCTATTCCTCTTTCGGTGAGGTAAAATCCGAGGAATTTTCCTGCTCGCACGCCGAAGGTGCATTTTTCTGGATTAAAACGCATTTTACATTTTCGAGCTTGGTCGAACACCTTGCGTAAGTGGGTGGTATAGTCGGATTCCTCTTGAGATTTCACAATCATATCATCCATATATACCTCGAGCATGTCACCGATTTCTGATCGGAAGACTTTGTTCATCATGCGTTGGTATGTGGCCCAGACATTCTTTAGTCCAAAGGGCATTACGTTATAGTAATAATTCCCCGAGGAGGTCATGAATGTCGTGTACCTCTTGTCCTCGTCTGCCATTGGGATTTGGTTGTATCCCGAATAAGCGTCCATGAAGGACAAAAGCTTGAAACCTGCAGAATTATCTACGAGTTTATCTATGCTCGGCAGTGGATAAGCGTCTTTCGGGCAAGCCCGATTGAGATCAGTGTAGGCAATTCACATGCGCCACTTTCCATTACTTTTCTTTACAAGTACAATATTTGAGAGCCAGGTCGTATACCTGGCCTCGGAAATAAATTTTGCCTCTAAGAGGTCTTGTACAAGTTTTTCGGCAGCCTGTGCCTTTTCCTCAGATTGTTTCCTTCTTCGTTGGGCAATGGCGCGAGCAGCTGGATTGATTGTCAAGTGGTGACATGCAGTTTCTGGATCAAGGCCGGGCATATCCACTGCACTCCAGGCGAACAGGTCGGCGTTTTCGTCAAGGCATCTCTTCAATTCCTTCTTTACCTCTTCGGGGAGGTCGACGCCTATCTTTACTCCCCTGTTGGGGTTATTGCTGAAGGTGATGATCTCGAATTCTCCATCTGGGACTGGTCGCAGAAGTGCCGGGGACGGGGAGCTTGTTACTCCTGGCTTTTTGTCTTCGCCATGGTCTTTATTTCCATCTTCAGGAAGCCTGCTGTCGAGGTCGATGGTATGCACGGGAAGCGTGGGCTTTTTCTCTGGCTGGAACCTCGTCCTCTCTAGTGCGCTTTGCCGACTTTGCCATCGTCGCGATCTGATTCTGTCCTTTTGTTGCGGCCTCAAAGCATCTGCGGGCAGCCTCGATGTCACCATGAAGAGTTGCGACGTGTCCTTTCTCGGTGTAGTATTTGAGCTTGAGGTGGACCATAGAGGGGACAGCGACGAGTTCGGCAAGAGCTGGTCTGCCAAGGATGCACTGATAGAGCGACGGGCAATTAATGACTAAGAACTGCGTTTTGATTGTCCGAGATGCCTCTTCCTCGCCAAACGTGACTGGTACCTCCACGTATCCCCAAGGTCGGGTCGTTGCCCCGTTGAATCCTTGGAGATCTGATCCCACGTATGGTGAGAGGTTGGACTTATTCAGTTTCAGCGCGCGGAACAGGCTGGAATACATGATGTCCACGGAACTGCCCTGGTCGACCAGGATTCTCCGTACATCGGTAGATGATAATTTGGCCCTGATCAGTAGAGGAATGTGAGAATTCGGTGATCCTCCGAGGAGTTTCTCTCTGTAGAACGTGATCGGCTGAGAACGCCCTTTACCCTTGCCGATCGTGTACAACTGCTCGGGGCTGCTGTCTATCAGTTGTTCAAACTTTCATTTGATGGATCCTATCGTGAGCTCATGGTACCCCCCCCCCCCCCACATGAGATAACCATGGCCGTAGGAAAGGCTTCCCAGGTGCTGTGTATGAATTCCTGGGAAGTCGGGTCGAGGTGGTCAGAAACGAAGAAGTCCTCTGGTCGGCTGATGGCCATTGTGACCTGCGGGGGAGGACTGAAGGGGGTTGATTCTGCTTCTTTCTTCGGATCAGATGTGTCTCGTCGGGAGGACTCTCCCTTCTTCACGTATTGCTTCAGGTGACCCTCTTTGATGAGGATCTCTATTGTGTCCTTAAGGTGTACGTAATCTTCTGTCACGTGGCCGTGACTACGATGGAAACGACAGTATTTGCTTTTGTCGACGTTTCCTTTGGATGTGGTCGGTTTAGGGAACCGGACACCCCCTTGCTTGAATTCTGTGTTGATGCAGTCGGAGAGAATACGCTCTCGCGAGGTTGTGAGTACGGTGTACTCCGTAAACCGGCCAGCCAGCCCTCTGCTTTCACGAGGGCGCTCATCGCGCCGTTTCTCCTTCCCCTGCCGGGATGATTCTGGCTCATCTATTTTTGATGCCCGGGGTGCTTCGCGATCTCTTAAGTCCCGGGCATGATATGCGGCTTCTTTTTCCTCGTAACGGATGTAGTCTTCAGCTTTACGAAGAAGTTCTGTCAGAGTCCGGGGAGCTTCGATTCCTACTGCCTTACGGAAGTCGCTTTTGGGTCGGAGTCCCTTTTCGAGGAGGTACTTCTTCATGTGATCCGTTGTTCGGACTTCAACCGCTTCTTTGTTGAATCTTTCAATGTACGCCCGCAGGGATTCATCCCTGCCTTGTATAATGGCCTCCAACGTGGCCTCCGACTTAGGATGTCGTTGGGAAGCTGTGAAATGGCGGGCAAATTGGCTTTTCAACTCCCTCCACGAAGAGATGGATCCGCGAGGAAGTCGTTTAAACCACGTCATCGCTCCCTTTCTCAAGGTAATGGGGAACATTTTGCATCTGATAGCCCCGGAGACACCGTGATATTGAAGCATAGCCTCTATGTTTTCGATATGCTCGTGGGGGTCAGTTGTTCCGTCGTAGGTCGTCAACGTGGGTGGTTTCTCCAATCCGCGGGGAATTCTAGTGTCGAGGATGTCCCTTGTGAACGGACCGTGTACGTCATCATCACTGCCGGAACTAGGAGAGAGCGAAAGGGAACGGCTGTGCTCGCGACTTCGACTCCAGCGAGGATAACGTCCGTGGATGCGACGGTGATCGTACTTATCTGCGTGTCGAGACCTCTTGGAAACCGGGGAGTGCCTGGATCTTCGCGGGGGAGACTGATGTCGTCGTCGTCGGGCTAGATCGGGTGTAAGGTTCCTCGATCTTGACCGTTTTCTCTCCGGGGAGAGGGTGTCGCGACTCCGCTTCGAGGGAGTCCGTGGACGCGGGGAAAGGCTCGCCAGTTTTTCTGAAGCGAGGTGTTCCTGAAGGATATGCTCGAGGGCATTGAGCTTCTCCCCCTGCTGGAGGATTAGGAGGTTCGAGTTGTTAAGAGATGCGATGAGCGCTGCGGTGCTCGGATCAGCATCCTGGGGAACCGGGATGGGCTCGAAGGTGAGCTCCACAGCTGGTGCCTGTGGCTTTGGTTCGTCGGGTTTCGGGGAAGCAGGTCTCCCGTCTCTTCGGTCACTTTCCTGCGGGATATGCCCGACGAAAGCATGGTCGTTGTTGTTGTTGGCCGCAGGGGCCACAGAGTCTTGGTGAACATCGTTCTTGATGAAAGCCGTGTCGATCTGAGATTTAAAAGGATAAAGCTTTGGTCTTTGTTGAGTAAGAGAGAATCTTGGTTAAAGACGGGGGAGCTGGGATTTCCCACAGACGGCGTCATTGATCGGAGATGACCAGAAGGAGATCGTCACGGCCTTCGTGTAGGACAAGAGTTGATGCTCGTAGGAGAGGAAAAAAGGGGTGGAGGTACCTGCAAGGTACTCCGATGCCAAAGTAAGTATTTGGTCAAAAAAGGAGAAAAAGCAAGTAAGAGAAGTCAAGTATATGATTTGTGATACCTGCCCCTCTCAAGTGAGGGGGTATTTATAGATGGATTTCTGGCGAGCAAAGCGCCTGATCGACCAATGAGGGATTGCCAAATGGAGGGAGAGGCGCGTGGTCTCCTAACTGTTTCCGTTATATTCGGGGAGGCAGTTGGTCGCGTGAACTACCCTGCGCGTGAGGAGGACACGCCCAACGGTTACTTTCTGCCCAACAGCTATATTGTGTCCAACGGCTATATTGTGCCGATTGGGCCTGTTCGCCAATTGTGCTGGATTGGGCCTGGACCTTAGGGGCAGGAAGCCCTGCCCGGTCCAGAAGAGATCTTTAAAGTGTCAATTATTCTTGGAAGTTTTTAGAAGGTTATGCTTACAAACCCCTTATATAAAAAAATAAAGTTGCATACTAATTTCAAACCAAACAACAAACCGGGCTTGAAGCGGTTAATATTCAAACCAAGTAACAAACACGACTTGAAGCGATTAATCTTTACATCAAAAGAAGATTTTACATAAGTTGATTTCGAACCAAGACAGATTTTACACGAGTTGACCACGAACTAAACTGAACTTTTTATTGAACTGATTTTGAACCTACCGAATCAAATCACGAATCAATTAAGCTTTTAATCGGATTATACTCAATAAACGGATTATACTCCAATAGATTTGACAGAAATATTTTTATTATTATTATAATAAAAGTCTTCTTCATTTTATTTTATTTTTAAAAATCAGATTATAAAATAGATTTTTTATTTTCTCATTTTAAAAACTGTTTTTAAAAACTAATTAAGCAAATAAATGTTTATTTTTTCATTTCTAAAATAGTTTTAAAAAGTTATGCTGCCAAATAATTTTTTTAGTTGTATTCTTCTTAAAAACACTTTCCTAAAATAATTTTATAAATGAATTTGTTAATCTACCTATGTATTTCTATGGAATCACGAAAAAATACAAAAAAAAAAAAACAAAAAAAAAAAATGCTCTCAAAGATGAAATCTTCGAACGCATCTTCGTGTATATTTCAAAGACGCAACTCCGAATCATTTAACGTTTTGACTGAAAAGTTGCATGGAACATGTGTTAAAATATTTCACAAATATATCTCCATATCATTATCATTTTAACTTATGATACAGTACATTTGAAAATGTATCTTCAAAAATTAAGAAACATTTTGTGCTTTTCATAGGGTGTTTCACAACCCATAAGAGGGGATAAAAAAATGCCCTTTTATAAAACATATTTTGAAAAGTAAAAAAACAAAATTGATTCAAACATGCTCTAATTATTATTTTTTCTTTTTTCTTTTCTTTTCTTTTGGACTTAGAAGTATCGTTGCTTACAGTATTACGGATACATTGATTCTAACCGAACTTCAGAAACAACTGACGTGGTAACGTGACTTCCTTATTGTTTTTGACATGCTATTTTGTTCTAACGATTAAGAAATGAAATTGGATTTCCCTAGTGGCAACTAACTTGGTGTCATTAACTCTACACCAGAGATGACAACGGATCGGGTGCGGGTTTCACACTACTCAAATCCGCACCCAAAATCATCACCCGAACTCAAAGGCTATTCGATTACAAAATAACACCCATACCCACACCCGTAGCAAAAACTCAAATATATATATATATATATATATATATATATATCTGGTTCGGGTGTAAGTAAGCCCTGCAGATTTGGGTCTGTCTGCCATCCCTACTCTACACATTCATGAAATCAAATTCCCCTCTGCACTTAACTTTTTGTCACTAACTACACAACTCAGAGCTGGAAGCTATATAACTGCCCAATTGAGATCACAGTTTAAATGTTTACACAAATTCAGATCAAGATCTATTGATTGAGATCAGACGGTTTAGATCTTACACAAATTTCTATCAAGATCTATTACACAGTCCTTGACTCCGTGTTTTGTGTGGTCTGCATGGAATCTTGTGACTGCAGGAGAATTTCGGCCTTAACATATTATGTAACCAAAAAATTCCAATATACATACAAAAGCAAGGGAGAAGAGCAGCCAGCCCTAGATATCAAAATAGTTTATTTGAACTTTCGAGAATACTATTACTAGCAACTAACAATTAGCAAAAAAGAAAAAGTAAATGACTGGAGTGAGAATAACATATATCTGTAGAACATAATTTCTATGGGTAGATTATTTGATGCATAGTTGAAATTTACAATATTTTCGTTATCATCTTAAATTAACCACCTGATTCCTTTAGAAACACCCCAATATGCCAGGATGATCCCCAGTAGTTCCCAACAGAACCAATTAATTAACCTTTGCGACATATCCAGATTATGACGCCATCATGTCCAGCAAAAAGTATGCACTCCAGCTAGATATAATTCAAAATTTATAGTAACTGCTCTCTACTAAAGAAAAACTATCCAAGCTGGTCAAGAGAATGCTACTAAACATGGTGACACAAATGAGAGTTCAGAATTTACAACATTCTTACAATGCCACTGATTGATGCAGGCAACCAAAGACAAAGCAGTGCTCAAAGGTTTTTTACACAATCATAAGAAAACCTGTGAGTTTTAATCATAATAGAGTCAGAATCCATTGCTGAGACAACACAAATCAAGTATATGTTTCATAGCCAAGTAAAACGGTAAATTCAGCATGGAGAGTCAATTAAACAAATACGCTTACCTTCTCCGATTTTTCTTTTATTGATAAAACACGTAAGGAAATAAAATGGTTACACAACAGTTCCAGGCATCTAAAAATTACTAGCCATACCAATAATGACCATTTGAACACAGGTAATTTCGTCTTATTTGATAGAGAAAAAATTATTAACAAAGATTAGGCTTCATCAACTAAAATTACTTTTGCAACATTTACATCAATAAAAAGAAAAGAAATGGTCTCCATAAAAATAAAAGACTTCCCCTTTCCAGATGGCAACAAATTATTTTTACAAAATAAAAAGAAAAAAGTAGGAATAAAATAATTAATATCATATTGTAGCTGATTAAAGCATGCAAAGCTCGAGATTACCAACCTTTGATGCATATCCGATTTGAGGTCACCTTCCTTGAACAACTCTGTAATTTAGGACCAGGTCATCTGATTTCTTCCATACATAAGCTCGCACAGTGGCTAAGCTCATCTCAGGAGATAACACCTGGAAATAAACAACAGTCAGCTAAATCTACATCACTCCAAGATGAGAGTATCATATTAACGCAAAGACTACAGAAAATTAAATCAAACAGTTTCCAGTTAATTAGGGCCAAACAGTGTTTCTTTTGTTAAAAAATATGTGATGTCATCATTCAATCAATCACGAGACATATGTTCAAAATTACATATCAAATACAATTATTGTGATCCAATTTAATACTTCAATGGTGAAGATAACCTATCACATGACTATAAATGCTTTTGCTAAATGAAGCATTATTGTTGCTTGATTTGAAACAAAGTGTTTCAAACAATCATTTCAAATCAACCGTAAAAGGTATGGTGAGCTAATTTTAGGGACAACCAAATCAGGAATACTTAAACCGTGTTTAAAGCTACAAGCCCAAGATTTTACCAATTCAAAAGTCAGGTAAAATGGTAGCTTTTGTAAATTAAACTACAATGAAAAATGAAGTACAATTTTGAAGATATATAATGTATTAGATAACTTACGATAAAACGCCACAATGAGAAACAAAAATGGCATATACATAAATTGATAAGAGTCTGGAAAGCATATACATGAACTGAAAAGTAGGACAAGTATAGAAAAATAAAGCATGAAATTGCTCAACTGCTGCATCTAGAGAACTGTATTAGATGCATGTCATTGAAACCATGTTCAAGATGACATAACACTTGCCTGATTGTTGCACAATATTTCAACTGAAGGTTTAAGCTTTTGCCAAGGTTTGAATCCAGATCCAGATCGGAAAGATCCATCTCCGACTGCTTGAAGTTGTGACTGTGACCCAGTAAGTCCAGGGGTAAAATTACCATCAGCAAGTAAGTTATCCAAAGGTTTATCGAGCACCATCTTTTCTACCACATAATTAATAACCTAACCATCAAAAAAAGGAAAGCTAAGTTGAACATTCAGAAAAGCATAGTCATGTGGGACAAGTATGCCTCCAAAATACAAAAACAGAAGACCTAAATAAAAAATATTAGTCCTTTTGGTAAGAGTGACCAAAAACAACACAAGCAAACATTTTTAAGAAATTATAATTCCCAATTGTTAATCAATATAAATATGAAAACTTACTTTGTGAATTCTTAATATACGTGGAGCACTTAGCTTTCCTTGTGTCAGGATCTGGACTGGAGAGCCTTCACATGGATGCAAATAGAAACTGCATCTGTGGAGGTTATAACAAAAGAATCTATATAACTGATCTAAGCCCAATGATAATCATACTAAATAGAATTTCCATCAAACTCAGAAAATGAATTCATAGACAATTTTCCATTTGTTGTCTATATCTACAAAGTTGAGGGAAAAAATTATGATATTTTCATGCCAAAACCATTCAAAGTACATAAAAATGTACAAAGATAATGTAATAATCAACACATAGATAGACCAAGAAACAAATACCATTGGCAAAAGATAGATTCGTAAGACTCCTTAAGCATATAGAAAAGGTCAGGTATAAACGATGTTTTAGCATCGTCATTTTTTAAATGAAAATTGCAAGTGTAAAGAACTTCCATTTAACACTCTAGAGTCATGTTGTCCTTAACAAGGGCAGCGCCAATTTTAAATAATCAAAACATGCCTTGCCTAAGATATCAGGCACAAATATATATGATGATGATGATAAATGTATTATCATCATAGCATTAGAAAGTTAACTGCAGTAACAACTAACAAGATATGCAATAATCATGGTTCCTTTGTTTTAACTATAACAACGTCTTAATGCAACACTTGGTGTAAGAAAAAATTAAGAGAAAGGCAAAAAATTACTTTGTATTTTCTCTGGGAGGTAACCGATTATTCAAAACGCAGTCTAGACACCACCAGGGAAAGTCTTTCTCATCTTCTGCTCCATCTAAATCAGTTATTTTTTTCCTCCACGGACCTCCATGAGTGCCCTCGGTAACAATTGAAGGAGGGGAAACAACTGAGAATTCAAACGGAGGATAAACAATAGCATCATTCTCAGAACTCACATCAACCTCAGCTCTCGAATGGATAAGACTTCTAGAAGTAACGAACATCAATTCTCCATTAGCTGAAGCTGGAGACCCCATTCTTTGCTTTCGTTTTCTTAACCAATGAGCCAAGAGTCCTTTTAGGGTTTCTCGACCCAAATTAACCTGGGCAGAGTAACCGACACTGATTTAGAATGTTGAGCATAAACTATTGAAACATAACGTGCAATATAGCTCAGGCAATGTCAGTTCAACAGAAATGTGACATTTGAATACTTCCACGTTCATGATACTATCATGATAGTAGGAATCATTTTAAACTGGGCAAGAATATGGAGTAACAGTAAGATAGGAAGATGATCACGTGCTACCGACAATGATGGATCCCACATATGAGGAGACAAATGGTGTTGTCAGTTGTATAAACTTGACATCAATTATTATAGTTGCCAGTGACAAGCAAATAGTTGCATGAAGTTGATATTGATTCTTACAGCATACAAAAAACTAGGAACAAAATCAATATAATAAGGAATTTAAGATGATGGTAGGTAAATTGCTTATGACAATGGAGCCAGTACCTTGTCGTCTTCAGGCTTCCCGAAGATGTTAAGATCTGCTGAATACATCTCTGCAGAAAAGCACTGGGGAGTATCCAAATGGACGGACAAAGTTCCGAGCCTGGTATCCACTGTGAACCACGCGGGAACACTTACCTGAAGCGCAGCACAGAAAGAAAAATAAACACTAGCCAGAGCTAACAAAATATTACAATTCATAATATTTTTGAAAAACATTAGTAATTTAAAATAAAAATCATAATGTAAATCACGAAGTGTACCATCTCAAATAGCTCTTCCTTTTTCTCCTTAAATGAAACCTAAATAAATAGTCCACAAGCAAAGCATGAGCTATTTCAAACCAATAAATAAGCTGGTTATAATTGAAATTCACAAACATCATTCAATAAAGGCGAGTCCTTCCCCAGCAAATATGCAATGCAAGTTAGCAAATGAAAATCAACCAGTAGTCACCTTTCCATAATCTTCAACCACAACACCTTTGGTAATCTCCCAAAGCTTCACTGAACCAGATGTATCCTACACCAAGTGTCAACTATCAGTCAATTATCAGTTCAACAGGTAACTAATAACGGTTATCAACATAACAGAAGAATGAATGACAATATTAGTATGTATGGCACAGTAACATGAAAAGAGAATACCACAATTACCTTTGTCAACACATGCCTCTTGTTATTTAAAACTTCATGTTGCACTATTCCAGGGGTTCCCTTGATAGTTAAGGTGGGTTCTTTATATAAAGGAACCTATTAAAATTTTATAATTTCAAAACAAATTAGACAACTACAAGTATCCAAGAACAGAAAAAACGAAAAGAAAATTTATTTTCAACAAAATTTGTTTAGAAGGCAAACCCAGTCATACTCACAAATAGGAAGCAATAATATGGGATATATACGGAAACATATGCTTCATCTATAAATTTACTTAGATCTGTTTGGGAGTTAGGAGAAAAAGGGGAGGGAAAGGCTTTGAAGAAAAGCAAGGAGGGAAAGGGATGATAGCTCCCCCACTTTGCAGGGAATCTATTTATCTCCGTAAAACTAAAACTCCTATATGGAAGAGAGGAACTCAAGAAATGAACTGGGGCTGGGGGAAGGTTTAGTTTAGGCAAATTCTCCAAATCGTTTACATCGTTTTATAATATTCTCAAAACAAAAAAAGATCTATCATAAGCATTCTCCTCCCCCTCTTCTAACAAAATTTACTCTCAAAGAAGGCAATAAATTTCCCTCCACAACCCTTCCCTTCCTTACCCTCTAAACTTCCAACAAAGTCGTAGGGTCTGTTCACAAACAAATTCCCTAAGAAAACAGATAAAGGAGCATTTGATATACTACGTTAACTATTTTAAAAAATATGGATTGAATGTTTTTGTCATTTTTAAGATAATAAATGTTTTTCTTGTTTATTTTGTTTCTTTAACCAATACTCTTAGGCTTTGTTTAGGCATTGTTTGGGAATTTGGAGGGGAGAGAAAGGAAGGGATTTGGGGAGGGGATTTGTAAGAAAAAAAATAGATATATATTTAACATTTTTTGAAATTGTGCTTTTGTATAGAATGATAAATAAACATTTACCATTGCTATACTATTAATATATTTAAAGAATTTTTGTAAGCCTTCCAAAACCCTTGTCCAATACAAGTTGCGTTCCCCAAATTAGGGAAATTTTGTGTTATGAATAAAAACAAACCCTCCAAAATCCCCCCAACCAAAATCCTTCAATTTTTTCCACTCTATCCTACCTTTTTTTCAAAGCCCTCCCCTCCCTTCCCCTCCAAACTCCCAAACAAAGCCTAATAATACTCGATAGCATACATCATTTACATAAGTAACTGGTATAATGTGTTTTCATAGTAACACAATACTTTGAAGATAAAACAATAGAAAATTAATATGGTGATTCATCAGAAATAAATGTGACATACTGGGAGAGCTCCTTCTAGTGACACCCTTGCTCTTGAAAAGGACAAGTTTCCAGCTAAAAAGGAATTGCCTCTTTGGAAAATCTTTTGAGGGTTGCATCCTTCAGCAGGCCATCTATGAACTGAAGAATCTGTTGATGCAGCCCATATGCTATCATTGTGCAAAGCCAATTGAAGAATAGGGTGTTCGCCGGTGCAAAGCAAACTACTCTCTTTTGTTTGCAAGTCTGTCAAGTATAACTGAAGGCATGGAAGAATTTGGCATTAGAAAGACGAGCTCCGCATGTTATTAAACAAAACAAAATGTCAAATAAATGCAAGTCACATTAATAAAAAAATAATAATAATGTTATTGTCATGGAAGCTGGACTCACTGAAAAGTCTCGGCCCCCACTATAAACATGACTAAATGTTGGGGTGCTGGCAAGTGCCCAAACAGAATCTGTATGAACTGCATATGAATGAACACATCTCTGCTGACCTATATCCCAAAGCCTGCAAGGAAAGATTATTAGTCAACCATGCAACAAAACAAACAGAAATGTTAACAACACCAAATGCATGCATTACCTTATCATAGAATCTGAAGATCCAGACAAACAATATCTGCAATGATGAAATAATGTGTTACAGCTGGCTTGTTTGAGGGGGGGAGTACAACTGTACGACTTAATTCAAAATAACAAACTTATCCAATGAAAAAGGCATGACTAGCAATGATAACCCAGCAGCATTTATTTCATTGTGCTGACTATCAAATAGCATTCCACTGTGACACAGCCAATGAAAGCTCTTGGGATCCTAGGCATATCGCCAAAGCAGTTCTTATATGGATTTAGCAACCCTCACCTCTTGAGCTAGCTTTTGGGATTGAGTTAGGTCTAGCCCAAACTCTAACATGGTATCAGAACTTAACCTAAATCTGTTTTTAGACCACCTGTATTTGTCCAGGCTCTGGATGTTCAAGCATAGGCATGAGAGATATTGTAATTGGGTCACTGTTATTAATTGTAGATAGCAAGCAGTTCCAAAACCCAAATATCGGTATAACTTGTAGTGAGATGACCGTTATTCTAATTTTTTTATATTTATTAAATAATTAATACTATATATAAAAGTTCTATTTATTTTCAAATTTGTTAAACTATTATATATTTTAAATAGCATTAATTTTAAATAATTGTGTGTGTGTGTGTGTGTATGGTGCGTTACTTAATAGGATTAGTGTGGAGTGATAAGAGGCTGGGGTTCAATCCCTACCCCCGGCATAAAAAAAAACTAACAATACTAACATTTGCCATTTCAAAAATAAAAAAAAAAAAAACATAGGAATAGTAATGCCCGGATGGATTTCTTTGTTTTCACATTAATTTTTTTAGTGGTCTTGGGCCAAGCCATGATCATTTGTGTCCTTATTCTCTCGTCTCTAAGTCCTCGTTTGTGACCTGAAAACGCAAGCTAGCCGTGTAATAAAGAGCTGTCCTTAAAACCTTGATGAAGGGAATCTGGGGAGGAAGGAAGCCACTTTAGTCGTTGGGATACACTTCCAGTGCGGTTGGCTGCCACAATCGCCACATCTAAAAAATACTCTGCACCAGCACTTCACATCACAGCAGAGACCTTGATTTTGCTCTGTAATCGCATGCTGTTGTGCCACTATTCACGACATAGGGGCTGCCCGCATTTTTTCATGCTTCAGATGTTCGTTCCTAGGCAAGAAATAGTGTTGAATGCCGTGCCAACTAGAGGTATGACCAAAGTATTATAAGGCTTGGGCAATCCTAACAGCCTGACCTAACTTTCTTAGAGTTAGGTCTAGCTCAAATTCTAAGAAAAGTATTACAAGTTTATCATGTGTATTGTTATCTATCTATAGGTTGTAGGAAGGAAACAAATGCTAAAGTAGAAGGATAAAAAAAAGGTGAGGAAATTTTTTTAATAATAAATAAATTATACATGAATTGAAGGAAAAGCCGGTTACAAACTTTAAAATATAAATGTCAACTGAAAATTTGCCACTAAACTTAAATATTTATTTCTACAAACCTGCCAGTAGAATCCAGAAGTAGAGCCCTGATGTTATCTGTGTGCCCTTTAAGCTTTAGAATCTTTGATCCTGATCTTGTGTCCCAGACACGTACAACCTAGAGTGTCCCAGACAAATTAATAAAAGAACTAATGAAGCATGTTTTTACTCAGAGATAATATTACATAATCTAGCTAGTGGAAAATTTAAGAAACTGCAATCCAAACAAAATATCATCCAAGAGTCCAAAGGTAAAAAGCCTCATTAAGTCAGAGTGTATGTCATATTGTACCTTTTCTGTGCCACCTGAGACAAGAATCGACCCACCTTCATTCATGGCCAATGCATAAACAGACTCCTTATGGCCTTTGGCAGCAATTGGAATGTACCCTTGAGTTTGAGTAGTGTGCAAGGATATACTGTTGCTTGAGCTGATATTACGCAAGTTTGTCGAAGGTAATGAGTTGGCAATACCATTAGTAGACTCATCAACCGTAGCATCATTGCACTTAGACACTGGAGCAAGTGCGGCTTCAATATCCCACATAAAAACCTCCCCACCAAGGCCACCAGAGGCAACAATATTGCTCTAAAATGCAGACACTATTAAAGGATCAGAGAACGGATTTGACAATGATACAAACATTTAATTGATCCAAAGTGACTATTAGATTAAATGTGGAACGTGTTAAAACAAGAAAATCAACCTTTTTATGAACTTAATAAGAAGCATATGAAATTTGAAGTGCATTACATTTTTTCCAGCTGCTGCGAGGCAAGTAACATAATCAGTGTGTTGGCGGTGTGTCCTAACACAAGTTCCAGTGGACAAAGCATTCCATGTCTAGCACAAAAATACAGCAACCCAATTAAAAATCAAAATGAGTATATAATTATATTAGTGCTGATACGGTTATGGAATGGTAAGGACTATCAGAACAAATAACAGCCAGCAATCAACAAACCTTAAGGGTTGCATCTGAAGAACAAGAAACAAGTGTGTTGTCACCAACAAGAACAGCATCGTTAACCTGCAAGAATAGAATAACATTTATTTATTCAGCTGTAACTTATACTGCTGTGCACAAGTTATAAATTGCATTAGTTTCATGTTATAAAGGAATCAACATTTTAGTGACCCATTACAGTAGCACATCCAAATCAAATGCAAATAAAAATATGTGAGTAAAAAATTTGTTAGAAGATGAGAATTGAAATTAGACATTAGACATTAGATATATTTAAAAATGCAATATTAACAATCTAACTAAATGGTCACCAAAATACCCTGCATATGAAAAGGCCAAAAAACTTGTGTGGGGAGGGTGTCATTGTAATTGCAGATGTAGCTTCAAGTAATTATAGTAAAGAAATATTGAGCATTACAAAAATAAATTACTCCAAATAAATGGGCAGGAAAAAAAAGAAGCAATAAATAAAAGGATTACCCAGTCCACATGAGATTCAAAGGTGGCAGAGCATGTTGCTACATCCTCAGAAAGCGCCCATCGTTTTAGCCTGCCATCACGGCTTCCGGTGAAGAGATAATCTGACCCATCAGATATTGCAGATGTAAGTAGGGCAAGACAGTTTATGCCTGCACAATGCTGTAGGAAAAAAAACAATTTTAAAAGACAGTAGACCAAGGAACTAAGAAAACTATCAAAACTGACCTAAGCAAGCAATGTTAATGAAAAAATAGAATCTCTGACATGACTTGAAACCTATATAACCAAAATGCTAAGCACCCACCAGAAAAATGTCAAATATCAATATAAATGAAGCTTTGATTGATCAAAGATTATTGGGTAAATGTTTAAATGTAAAGGAAAATTACACAAAGCACCAAATAGTTGGTTCAATTTTTAAAAAGAGAAAATACTCCCGTGCAGTCATACTTAACTGTCCACTAACATGATAAAATTACTATTTTGTGAATTATAATTTGTCTTCACCTAATTGACTAATAAGAAAAAGAAATGCGAAGAGATAAAAATTACTATTTAACCGAAATCTTTCCTTGTGTGTTGCCCAGATTAAAATACTAGTTACTAAACAACAATTTCAATACAAATACATTAATTGCATTTATTAGTTTCTGCGTCCTTACCTTGAACTACATTTACAAATGAATGGAGTGGGTAATATTAAAATTTAGAGAAGGCCTCCATTTTGAACCTTGTAACTTTTGTTATTAAAAAATCAACATAATCCTCACATAACTATTACATCGATTTGATTTTCAAATGTTTGGTTTTTAAAATTTTAAAAAGTTCAAATACAGTTTACTAAGATCAAAACGATGTCATTCAAATACTACTTGAGGATTAACTGGACGCCAATAATCTTTCAAGGACCAAACTTTAGCTTCAAAAAAATATTTTGAGGAATTGGGGATCCACTCTAACGATATAAATTATATTTTAATCCAACCAAGTAAATCATGCAAGAGTTCATTATGAGATGCCCAATCATTCCCAGCTAGTAGATAACGTATAATACCAAAGACAACTCTAGTGGGGATAACGTATGCAACTGAAAAGAAGCAATAATGAAACTCGACAGTTTTTCTAGAACAAATAAAACAAATAAATAAATAATGAGATCACCTTTGTGTCGTCAGAGTCGTTCAACACATACGTTAATCTCTTCTCCTTTCGAGGACGAGTTGAATTGTTTGCGTTACCCGTACTACCCACGCGGTGCATTGCAGAAACTATAACAGTCATAAATTACATACAATAAATAATATTCCCATGAATAAATTGAAGAAAATAATTCCAATTGAGGAATTTTACTTCGCAACATTTACATCGGTAGGAAAAAATAATACTACCAAACAAAAACTTGAGATGACGTAATTTATGAAATACAACCAATCTACTCAAAAAGAAAGTACACGGCTCAGTAGAGCTCTTTCAAGGGCACATTTGAAAAAATGACAGCCTCACTTCGAAAGAAGCCATAAATGTGTAAGGCATAACCGCATAACCCATAGCTCTTTCCACTCAATAAAATAACTCGATGGACATGGACCGAATAGTATAGTATCAGCAGAACTAAAATATACAATTACAATTTCTTGATCAACTAACTCATTCGTTTCTCAGCAATTGTATTTGTATAGTGAAAATCACAACATCTATGCAAAGCAAAAACTCAATACTTCCACTCCATGAATAAAACTACCAGTCAAAGCACAATTGCACATAAAATTCATTCACGACTCAATCAAAATCAAGCCAAAATCCAAAGGTACACAATCGATCATCGAATATAAACCTATAAAACATATCAAACTGAGCTCGATGAAGCTACTGAATTCCCCAAATCTTCCCTAAATAAACACACATATAACACAGAAAAAAGCAACTCTTCACACAAATTAACTACTCTGATCATACAATTAAGCGATTCGGGATAAGCTCTAAGCTAAAACGAACTTAACGAGATGCAATAAATTATCACACAGAATCGAAACCAGTAAAAAATCGAAAATCAAGTAAGAGAAAGAGAAGATTGAACAGTGGAAGAAAAAGGAGCGAAACTCACCTTGATCAGAGATGAAATTGAAGCAGTTTGAGTTTTTGCTTGGTTTTTCCGAAGCTCGAGTTTCAACTTTAGAGAGAGAAAGTGTTTAGAGAGAGAAAGAGAGAGGAGAGGGATGCTGAGGGTATCGAACAGGGTGTAAATATGTGGGCGTCAAAATTTATTCCGGTAGATCCTTTGACCCGATTTGTGCATTTTTAACTTTAGGGCACGATGGTCTTTGTAACGTATATATAGCAAGAAATCAAGTTGATTTCTCTATTTTGATTTCTTATTGAATCTAGGATGAGGAGAAATTAAATTATTTTAATTGTAATAATTGATCATTTGTTGTATTAATATTTTATTTATGATAAAGAGAAAAGTAAGACAGCTAAACAACAAAATGAGGATATTATAGCACTTTATACGCGGAGAAGGAAAAAAAAAGTTTAAAATTAGTTAAAAGAATTCATTAGAATTATCTAAACAAAGTGTATCAACATAAGAGTTCATCATCTTGTGTTATGCGTGATTAACTACTTAAAAAAAATGAAAATCTCGAATATGAGTCGTTAAAGATTGGCAATATTGTATTGATTAATATTTGAGATCACATTTTAATATAGAATAGAATGGTGAAAAGTTGTTTGAAAAGATAAATTATGTATAATTTATTTTTGAACTCAACAGTCACAATAAAGAACATGTAAGAGTTGATTTCGTGATGTATGTGATTAACTAGTTATTAAAATGAGGATCGCATGTTGAGACGTTCAAGATTGGTAATAAAAATGTATTAATCAATATTTTACATCACGTTTTAATATAGAGAGGAGTGATGAAACATTGTTTGAAAAGACGAATCTCATATAAAAAATCTTAGAATTCAACAACCACACTAAAGAAGTGTATGACAATGAAAACTTTAATATAATGATAAAAAAATATAACGTCTAATGAGATAGTCTAACGAGACTCTGTATAAGAAATAATTGTCATAAAAAGTGTGATATTTATTAAAATTAAACTTAAATGTATTTTCTTTGAAATATATATATAATAATTTTAGTTCTTAAAAAATAAAACTGCAACATTTTAATCTTTACATTAATTAATATTAGATCATCGATACGTCATATGTGCGATGCACGAGTTTATTAGAATTGAAAACTACAATATTTGGTAGTAGTTGATATTTACTTTATTATTACCATATTAATTTATATTGTAAGCCATTTAAATTATGTTTTCAACGGTACTATATTTTTTATGTAAAAGACAATAAACTATAATAATTTTTATTATTGTAATTAAAATTTGGGTTCAATATGTTTGTGGTCCTCTCAAATATCTTAATTTTGTCTTTAGTCCCTCAAAATATTTTCATCAAAGAATGGTCCTCTTAAAATTTTTCATTTACACTTTTGGTCTCAAATACTAAAATTGTCGCTAAAACTATCGCTAATTCAGTCACTAAGTAAAAAACCGTTGTTAAAAGCATCGCTAATTTTGTCGCTAAGTTGTAAAATTGTTGCTAATTTGCAAGAGTGACCAAAAGTGTGAATGAAAAATTATAAGAGGACCATTCATTGAAGGAAATATTTTGAGGAACTAAAACCGAAAATTGAGATATTTAGAAGACCACAATCATATTTAACCCTTTAAATTTTATACATTTAAAAAATGAATATTAAGTAACTAATAAATATTATGAAATACTTGTTACATTTGAAGTTGTATATGTATCTTTGTATTCATTATTAGTCACTGATATCTTTAAGCATTTTTTGAAGTAACCCTTGACATGACAACATATAGTTGTTCATAGGAGAAAATTAGTTGTGGCAGAAATACTCCAACATGTTTGAGTGATTGCCTTTGACTTTTATTAATAGTCATTGCAAATGAAACAACCAATGGAAATTAACATCGTTGAAATTTGAAAAAATAATCTTTTATCAAAAGGAGTCAATAATAAGTTTGGGATATACACTTTTTAACCAACATATTTTCTCATTTTTGTAATTATTAACCTTGTTCTATTGCACACTTATGCAGATTAGTCAACATTTCTCAATAACATTACTGAGATTCCAACATTCAATCTTAACTTGTGATTTGGAGATCCAAAACTGTAGCGAACTTCGTTGCTGCTACAATATAGATGAATGAATTTATATTAAAATATTTGGTTATAACACATGATAATAAATAAAATGAAATAGTCATTCTTAATATAAAAAACACACTTCGAATGTTCAAGGGTGATTGATGTGTTCTAACCGCAAGTGCATGGTTTTGTCAAGTAGTAAAAATAATCGATCCCACTGAGAGGTTTATGATTATCAATTTTTTACTTCAACTATGCTTATCTAAGATGATCGCAAAAGGTTTGTTTAATGCATATTGAAAATTAGATTTTTACCAATTAATAAAAAGCATAGCTATAAGTTATGTTCCTTTATCTAGACGCACCCCTAGAATCATTCATGTTTCGGATTATGAGAAGTTCTAAGCTATTTTTATAGGAAATTTAGACAAATATGTGTGTCACCCACTTTCATGGTGTGCGCATCTAGACGTTTTTTCAAGCACAACTAAGTAATTTAATCAAGATCGTTACGACTTGTAATGCGACGACGCGTCTTGATTGTTGCTCAATTGAGATCAAGTCGCCTTGTGGGTGGCGTCTCAAACTCAGTTGTTTAGTAACTCTCTTTCAGATGTCAAGTCATTATCTTTCGATACATGATTGACATTTATTTTGAATTTGCTTTTGCAACCGATATAAACAAGGAATTGACTTTAAATTCTAAAATAAAGAAAACTTAAACTTCTCGCTATAACAAATGAATAATTATTAGGGGTTTGTCATGAGATGAATTCTCGTAACCACATGTCCTTAAGGATATACTCATTCATGATGAGATGAGCAACAACAATAAATTATTTTAAGAACATTACAAGAAAAGTAAATAAATAAAAACAAGTAAAGCAATAACAAATTATGATGAAGATGAAGGCAAGATTATAAAAGAAGTGTTGGAAATTACAAAAATAGCAAAAGCTCAAGGTAATAACTTAAAGAAAAATAACAATATGTAAGCAATGAAAGTAGGGAAAGTGATGCGTTCTCTTGATACTAAAACTCTGATTTATGCTAATCAAAGGTGTAATTCACTAATTATTAGCACTAAATTCGAGCAAACCAACCACTAGTTGCTTAGATATAAAGTTTTGGAGGTTACAAATGCTAAAAAGTTACAAAAGAAACCAAAATATCAAAAGTTTGTAACTGCCTGAGTGCTGACACGGGTCGTGTCTGGCAACACGAGTTGGTCGTGTCAGCCTCTGGCTGCTTCTATGGATGGGGCAACAAGGGGACAACACGGCTTGTGTCATGGGACATTGAGATATTATCTCGATGCTACAAAGAAACAAAAATCAAAGAAGCTATATATAAAGCCAAACAAAGGAGAGTATAATTTTCTCATCTTTTTAATCTTAAAATTATCACTTCATCGTAAGAAAAGAACATGTACTTCAAATAGATTATATTGGACCATACCATACTATAATATTTCTCATCATCATTTGTAAATTCAATCTTGCAGTATTCTCGTCTTGACCATGCAACGGGTGATATAGCTTATATATAATTAATTATAAGAAATCAATCCAAATGATATATCACTTAGTTTTTATGTTGGCACGCCATATGGTTAGTGTTGGCAAAATTGTTGGTTGTAGAACTTGGGTTGATCATATCCCCGAGGCAAACTTTGATTATGTATCTCTCCCTGTTTCTTGTGTTTAATCAAATGGTGTGTTCATCAAAAAAAATATTTTCACCGTTATATGATTGAACAATTGATTCATGCTCGATAATTTATTGTTATTTGATAGGTGTTAGACTATCAATCATTTATATTTATCTCTAATATTAAAAATACAATTGAAATAATTCAGGAAATGACACAGTAACACAACCAATTAGTTCCAGACAAGAAAATATATATAAATATTACTCTTTATATGTATTTGAGTATATCATATAAAATAATTTAAACTCGTGTGAAAAGATAACCATTTAAAAAATAAAAAATAAAAAATAAAAGCAAATTCTTAGTAGAAATTTGACAATTTCATAACTAACATAATATGTTGAAGAAGCCTGAATTGTCTTGCCTCACACTAGGGTTGTATTATTATCTCTAAGTCCAGTTGTTTCTGCTCCTTGATTTTAAATCTCCTAAAATAGGTCCCTTTAAGTCAAACTTTGTGACTAATTTTTCATTGATGCATTATGATCCTTGAAACTCTTGAAACTCTTGTTCTCTTCAAAGTCTCGAAATCACACAAATCAATTCAATGATGTCATACCCCAAATTTGTCCTACCTGTATATTAACTTCATATGTGTTTCCATCTTCTAACCATTATTCAAAAATCCAAAAAAAAAATATGATGCTTCTGCTTTCATTTTTCTTGTTACTTAAGTCCAAGTTGTTGCAAGGTTGAATTGGGTTTCAGGAAAGGCTATCAGGTTAGGTGTGTGTATGCAGTATTGATTGAGGTTCAATGGGTTTTGACCTAATCCTGGCCAGACAAGAGTTTGTTTCATGATCAAGTTCAGGGTTTGCATAATTCAAGTGATTTTCCGTTCCAATTAGGGTTTTGTGCAAGTTTAAGTCATTTGATTGAAGCCAAATTGCAGAGCCTTCAAAAGTCAAGGCATTTGGTCCATATTTCTAATCATTTGCAAGTCTTGATTAGGTGGTTCTTATGCTTATCATTAACCTAAGGAGAAGTCAAGTTTATTTTCCGTTTCAAGGATCTAACTTCAAGGCATATTCAAAAAGTGTCATGTTGAATGCGTTGGTTCATCAAGGTTCAAAAGGCTATTTGTTCAAGGTCCATTCATTTTTGGATTGGTTCAAGATCAACATAGCGGATTCAAAGTTCTAATTAAGGATCAAGATTTCAAGGTTATCGTGGATTAATTTTTCTTTTCAAGCATGATTCAATAATCGAAATGGAGGTGCAAAATATCGTCAAGTCAAAGTCCATTTCCATCACATAAGATTTACAACAAAATTCTTCAAAAAAGAAAAATATGTGTGATTGCAAGTCTATTACCATTTTTTGTAATAAGCCCATTACAAGAAAAATCACAAAAGAATTTCCATTTATATTTCAAGTCTGTTGCCTTTTTCTTTTTATTCTACAAATCCATTCCAATACAAGACCGTCATTCAATTTACAACAAACACAAAATTTAATAAACCAAAGACAATACTTCCAAGCTGGTCCAAATACACATTAACAAATCAACGTGATACTCTTTCCAGCCATAACCCACCAATATAACAACAATATGCACCAAGCCATTTGCACAATAATTCTTCAGCTGCACATACAAACACCAAGCCTTGCATACACTGCACAAGCCTACTTTATGCGCATACCACTGATAAGTGTTTGGTTGTAAATGAATTTGAGACCAATTTTCTGCAGTTTAAGCTCTTTTCACTACTACAAAACGCTAAAACAACAACGTCGGGCTTACAACGCATCCTTTTATGCCGTTGTAATAGGTTAAAAATTTCTCGCCCATGTAAAAGCTGAGTCATTTAATGACGGTTGAGTGAAACCACCGTAGTAATAAATAAAATGTATCTAGCTTCGATTCCCTGCAACTACATTTTTTCCATTTTTTAGAGTACATTTAGCGTGTGACAATTAAGTCCGTTATTTTAAAAATAAATTGTAAATTATTTTACAACGGTTAAGATAAACAATCGTAGTAATAAATGAAATGTAACAAGCTTCGATTCCATGCAACACATTTTTTCCTTTTTTTAGGATACATGTAGCGTGTGTCACTTAAGATTCCACGGCGGTTTGTTTCTCCAACCGAGATTAAAAGGTTTACTGATAAATTAAAACAAAACTTATTATGTATTTCTTTCATAAGACGCCCTAATCGAACAAGTGAGCCAGAGACGCCCTAACATTTACCCTCTTCATATCCATTCATTTGGAGCTCAAATATTGCTCAAATAAGGTACTCTTCAACATCTTCATTCCTTTTTTCTTGGTTTATGCTCAAATATTGACCGTCTTCATCATTCATTTGCTTCTTCAGCTTCGAAGTAAGGTTCTCTTCAACATCTTCATTCCTTTTTTCTTGGTTTATGCTCAAATATTGACCGTCTTCATCATTCACTTGCTTCTTCAGCTTCGAAGTAAGGTTCTCTTCAACATCTTCATTCCTTTTTTCTTTGTTCATATTATATATGCTCAAGTCAGAATGAGATGTTTCATATGCTTTACGTTTAGTATGAGAGTACATCTTCATTGATTTTTTCTTTGTTCATATTGTATATGTATATGCTTGAGTTTTTGGATTAGATTTTGGTGTGTCATTCACATTATTATACATGTATAAATTTCAGAAGTTGTAATGGATCGTAGTTGGATGAAAGCCAATAGATTAGATCCGGTTTATGAGAACGGAGTTTGAGAATTCCTTGAATACGCTAATAAACATCTTCCCGGCAATGATGGTATCTTTTATTGTCCTTGTGTTGTTTGCGCTAATATCAAAAAGGGTACAAAGAAAGAAATACACAATCACCTTTGTTGTGATGGTATATGTCAAAATTATATAATATGGACGTGGCATGGTGAGGTGGATAATAAGGAAAGTTGGGCGTCACAAAGTCAAAGAGTGGAGGAAGATGAATATATGGAAGATCACCTAGAGGATATGTTTCGTGATATTGGGGAATCTTCTTTTATGAATGCTCATATTTATGATAATTTATGTCGGCGGTGTTAAAGTTGTTTAATCTGAAGGCAAAAAATGGATGGTCGGATAAAAGTTTCACGGAATTACTTGAATTGCTACAGCAAATGTTACCAGAAGATAACAAATTGTCGGATCGTTCATATGAGGCCAAGAAGATATTGTGTCCACTGGGTCTGGAGTACATCAAGATACATGTTTGCCCTAATGATTGTATATTATACCAAAAAGAGTATGAAGACTTGTTTCAATGTCCGAAATGTGGTGTGTCGCGTTACAAGCTGAAGGCTAGCAATGGCGATGACAATGATCACTATGACAATGTTAGTAGGAAGCATCCTCCTGCTAAAGTATTATGGTACTTGCCAATACTTTCACGATTAAAGAGACTTTTTGCTAATTCGAATGACGCAAAGAATCTTAGATGGCATGCAGATGAAAGGATTCGTGATGGAAACATTCGCCATGTAGCTGATTCTTTGCAATGGAAGAAAATTGATTCGTTGTTTCCGGATTTTGGAGTCGAGCCAAGAAATCTTAGGCTTGGGCTTGCCACCGATGGAATGAACCCCTTTGGTAATATGAGCATTAATCATACTTCATGGCCTGTTCTTCTCACTATTTACAACCTATCTCCTTGGTTGTGCATGAAGCGCAAGTATATACTGTTAAGTGTAATGATTTCTGGACCACGACAACCTGGTAACGACATAGATATTTATCTTAGTCCATTAATTGATGATTTACGACTCTTGTGGGATGAAGGCGTTGAAGTTGATGATGCATATTCTGGGGAAAAGTTTAATATGCGTGCAATGTTATTTTGCATAATTAACGACTTTCCGACTTACGGTAACTTGGCGGGATACAGTGTCGAAGGACATAAAGCGTGTCCTATATGTGAAGATGATACTTGTTATCACCAACTTGAGTTTGGAAAAAAGACCGTTTACCCTGGGCATCGAAAATTTCTAAAATCGGGTCATCCTTATCGTAGATTGCAAAAGGCTTTTCATGGAGAGAAAGAGTTTGGTGAGGCTCCTAAACCTTTAACCGGGGATGAAGTTTATCAACGGCAGGAATACATTAATGTTGTCCTTGGGAAGAGAGAAAAAGAAAAAGGTGGAAAGAGAGAAAAAGAAAAAGGTGGGAAGAGAGGAGAAGAAAAAGGGGCAGTTGCAAAAAATATATGGAAAAAGAGGTCCATCTTCTTTGATCTTCCATATTGGTCAAGTCTTGATGTTAGACATTGTCTTGATGTGATGCACGTGGAGAAAAATGTGTGTGATAATTTGATTGGCACACTTCTAAACATTCCGGGCAAGACTATAGATAGTAAGACTTCTCGTCTTGATATGGAGAAGATGGGTATACGAAAACAATTGGCTCCAATAGAGAAAGGAAAAAGAACTTATCTGCCTCCAGCATGTCACACTCTATCTAAAAAGGAAAAGAAGATGTTCTGCGAGTGTTTGCAAGGTATTAAAGTTTCGCAAGGTTACTCATCAAACATCAAGAAACTTGTATCAATGAAAGATCTTAAGTTAATTGGTTTAAAATCTCATGATTGCCATGTATTGATGCAACAACTTCTACCAATGGCTATCCGTGAGATCCTTCCAAAAAATATGAGAGTAACTATAACGAGACTGTGTTTATTCTTCAATGTCATATGTAATAAAGTTCTTGATTTCAAAAAATTGGATGAATTAGAAGATGAGGCTGCCATAATCTTCTGTCAATTGGAGATGTATTTTCCGCCATCATTTTTTGACATTATGGTTCACTTACTTGTTCATCTCGTAAGAGAAATCAGAATTTGCGGTCCAGTTTATTTAAGGTGGATGTATCCAATAGAGCGATATATGAAGATCTTTAAAGGATATACGAAGAATCATCACCGACCGGAAGCTTTGATTGTTGAAAGGTACATCACAGAAGAAGCTGATGAGTTTTGTACAAACTATTTGTCGGATGCAGATTCTATAGGAATTCCAAAGTCTCGTCATGCTGACACAGACGGAAGAGGTATTCAAGGTCTAAATGTTAGGTCAATGGCTCAGGATGTAGTTATTCAATCACATTTCTATATATTGAATAATATAGATGAGGTTCAACCTTTCATAGATACTCACAAAAGACTTATGCAGAAAAAATATCCCCGAATGAATGACAAGTTGTTGTTGATAGAGCATAATAATAGATTCATGGATTGGTTTAATAAAAGTGTATTTAATGATCCTAGTGCATCCGAGATACTTAGATGGTTGTCATACGGACCAAAATTTTATGTCATTACCTGGAGTGCATACGACATTGGTCATTATACCTTTTATACAAAATCAAAATATGATCGTAGTACAATGCAAAATAGTGGGGTTATGGTTGAAGCCGAATCGATGTATTTTTCTAGTTCGAAGGATAAGAATCTGGTATTGGTAACTACCGCATTTTATGGTGTCATTGATGAGATTTGGGAGATTGATTATGTTATTTTCAAAGTGGCTTTATTTAAATGCAAGTGGGTTCCCAATAATAGTAATGGTGTAGACATTGATGACTTAGGATTCACCCGGGTCGACCTTGGCAAGGCATCTTTTAATACAGAACCATTGATCATGGCTTCTCAAGCAAAACAAGTTTTCTATGTTTTCGATCCATCGGACAAATCGGGGAAATGGTCAATCGTTCTCCAAGGAAAATACATTCCTCTTAGTGATCAAAGTCTTGATATTCCGTCCACACCTTCTTACACAACACAAGTTCCTACCTCATATGATGAAGTTGATGGAGATGTCGTGCATGTTATACAACTCGATCATGAAGAAGGCATATGGGAAAATTAACAAGTACGTAATTTATTATTTATTCATAATATATTAATTGTATGTTATAGTTTAGAAGCATTTTTACTAACAAGTATAATTATTTGAAATCATAGGTATTTTGAGTCAGGAAATCAGGCCAGGAGACAAGACACCAAGAGACAAGATACCAATACACCAAGTTAGAATTATGTGAAGTTATGTAATGTGTGTGAACTGTAATATGGTATATGTGATATTTTATTTATGTAGGTTGTTTGTTCTGATAAACTGTAATCTGGTATATGTGATATTATGAATATGATACAATTAATATTATTATGACAATTGTATCACAAAATGTGAATTGTATTTTTCTGTTGTGCTGAGATATGGAGAACAATAATACAGGTAAAAAAATGGGATTAATTATAAAAGCAGGATGATATTTGTTAATTTTGCATAAACTTTAACGACGATTATATTTCCTAACCGTTATAATATCTGGCGCGCTGTCCAGCAAAAAATAAATATTAAAACACTGCTGCTGGGAATCGAACCGAGGACAATTATATTTATTACAATGGTGTAATGTAAAACCGATGTGATAGTTAGCGTGTTTTCCTGTTTATTACAATGCATACAAGGTCGTCATTGTAAGTATCATATATACAACAACAATCTACATAACAACGCCCTCGCCCGCGTCATTAAATTTCATTCCCAACCGTTGTTAAATGGGTTTTTTGTAGTAGTGTTTCCTAATGCCTGAATGCGAAACAGCTTATTTTTAAGTGATTTTTAAATCACTGTTTTATTTTGGTCTATTTGATGTTTTTGTTAGTTTTGCAACATTTTTCGTAAAAGGGACGCGGCAAAAATCGGAAGAAAACACGATGAAATGAGCAATGTCGCGTGTCTGCAACAAACAGTGAACTCGCTAGGCGAATGGATGGCAGAAGGAGAAATTCGCCAGGCGGATACCTGGCAAGTCAGCTGGCGAGTAAGTTCTCAAATTTCAATAGCTTATGTAAGTGCTTCACTGGAAGATTCGTCAGGCGAAGGTGTGGCGAAAGGATTTCGCCTGGCGAGCCTGGAATTCGCCTGGCGAATTCAAGATATTTTCTCAGGTTTCTTTGCACTGTTCTGGCACGTGGGTTGTACTTAAAGGTTTCTCCAGGAGAATTTTGTAGCTCGCTTGGCGAATTTGTCTGGGCAAAAAGTGCTATTTAGGGTGTTTGTTAGATATTTTTGAAGGAGAACACTTGGAAAAATAATCTTTGTAACCTAAGAACCTTTTGAGAGATCAAAAACTTCATCTTTTACTATTTTTTCTTAGAATCCAAAGCTTTTATGCTTCAATCCTTGAATCTTTGAAGATTGATGCTCCAAAAGCTTTGCAACTTACTTGTCAAGCAAGCTACCATGTCTATGGCTAGCTAAAGCTCTTTTGTGTCAAGATTAGTGGTAGGTGATCCATTATTTTGTATGTATTCTTCTTGATTGTAAGCTTGTGAACCTTGTTGATGATTATATTGAGAGGTATTATAAGAACAAGCTGATTGAAAAGAGGAAGGGTTCTAGTGTTGGTCAGTCATCCCGCTCGCAGCCTAGTGAGCAGTCTGAGACTCTGGATTATTCGACGTGGGATCCTAGAATGCGAGCTGCATTCAGTTACTCGTGGGATATGGTCGAGGCTTACCAGAGATCATCGGAGTTCAATTTCAATTGCATGCAACAGCTGTACCAGTTTCAAACCACACCGCAAAAAGTTGTTCCTTTTCCTACTAGGACGGATTTCGATAATTATGCAAACTGGCCTATGGGCAAGCGTCCTTTCTTTTCAGGGGGGTGCAACTGGAGCTGTTGGTACTGAAGGTGAAGGTGGAGCTAATAATGATGATGTTGATGATGGTGGTGGTGACAAGATGCATGATGATCTCAATGATTTGGTTAATTAGAGGAGGCTTCAAAGTGAAGGATTTTTTATTTTGTGTTATGAATTTTATTTTCAGAATTTTATTTGCGGTTTTTTTTATATATGACAGTTAGTATGTTGAATCGCTTCGGCGAGAATTTTGGATCGCTTCGGCGAGAATTTTCTGTTGTAGTATTTTGGATCGCTTCAGCGAGTACAATTTCGGCGTGTTTACACCAGTACTTATATATTTCAGTTGGTGTGAAATTTTGTTTGGTTTAAATTCTGTTTTTATTTTATGTGTTTGTGTAACACCCCACTTTCCCATTTTGAAAATAAACAAAGTATTAAAGATAAATCAGAGTTTTCACCAAGTGGAATGTCACATTAAGAGCCAACAAAACAAATCTCCTTTATTTTAATAAAATCAAACAGCGGAAAATTTATTCAATTATTTGATTTACGGCCATCTGCCAATAACACCAAAACTCCACATAAAATCGTGGTTCACCATAATGTTCATTAAAAATAAAGATACGTAACAAAAAGAATAACAAATAACAAAATGAATGAACCCCCAATATCCCGTGTTACGTATCAGAGCACTCTTATGGACTCGATCAGCAACACCAATATCCAAGCTATCTAAGTACCTGGATTATCTGTACTTCCGAAGAAGCACAGACACAACAACAACAAAGGGGTGAGAAATCACATTCAATATTATCGGTGAATAAATACATGATAACAAGGTAGCATTCACATATACAAGTCAACCACACACCAACACGACCTACTGTCCAATATCATCAACAACATTAAATAATAATGTAATGCAACACGACACCATGCATGCGGTACCGACTCATTGGTTCATTCAATCGAACCCCGGATAGATCACATATACCTCTACTTGGCAATGATCTATCCCCCACCATTCTCCATATAGGAGTACGGATGAATCACATACACTCCTCCTGAGCAATGATTCATCCCACCAATCACCATGAATATGCAAGACTCAACTATGCACAACAAAACATGTATACAAGCATAAATACATGCATACGATCCTCCTGATCACATCATACGTATCATCAACACCATCGTCATGTAATTTACTTCATAAACACCAAACACCCAATTAACTAATTAATTAAAATTATTAAAATTAATATTTTCATCACCCATGTCTTATTTCTCAGCACCTGGCACTTATTCCCAACCTCTCAGACCAAGAGAAAACAATTCTGATGCGAAGACGGGAAAGAAATCGCAAAAATATGAAATTCTGCACCACTGTTGTCCATACGCGTATTGACCTGAGTCATACGCGTATGACTTGCTCCCTCACCCTTCCTTACGCGTATGCCCCCATCTGATACGCGTAAGGCCTCCTGCCTCGCCCTGCCATACGCATATTGCCCAACTTCATACGCGTATGGGCAGAGACCCATTTTCTCCAAAAATTCAATTCTCAGATCTACATACGCGTATGGCTACTCCGTACCCATATTGCCTTGCCAATCATACGCGTACCATACGAGTATGGGCAGAGGGTCGTGCCAAACCCTCCCCTCAAGCTCCCCTTACGCGTAAGGCTCCCTTTCCTTCACTCTCATACGCGTATGGCCTAGCCCAATACGCGTATGGCCAGATCCATTACGCAAATCACCAGAGGCCTCGCCATTCTGCACTCTGCTACGATTTCCACACTTCTCCACTTCCAACCAGTCCTATAATCGTTTCTACATGAATTTTAGGTCCAATTTTCATCTTTTCTCTTGTACCTAGAATTACTACATGTATTACAGGTCTCTAATCTCAAATCGTCCTCCCAATTTGAATCCAAAAACAACAGATCTGTAACAGATGTTCATACAACAGCAACAACAGCAAAAATTCATATTATCACCAATCAATACATGCACGATTTCATCATCATATCAGGCATATACAACAGATCAACAACACAACAGTTTGCATACAAATTCCTACGGGGTTAAGGACTCCCCACTACCCTATCATGAATGAATCACCAATATTAAACCCGTTTCTCCCCCTTACCTCGAATCTTTACAGGAAATCTGGACAATTGGGGAAGAAGATCAAGCCCTAGCACACCTTGTTCTTTCTCTCCTCTTGGTTCTCTATTCCTCGTTTCACGTGCCAAAACCTTTCTATTTTCCCTAAACCTCTTCTAATTCTCTTAATCCTATTTTAATTAATTTAATTAATAATAATAGCAATAATAACAATAATAATAATAAAATAATAATATTACTATTATTAATTAAATTATTATTATTATTATTAACTATACCACTATTAATATTAATCTAAAGACTTTATCTCACCAACTCACCTTCCTAACTAAGGGCAACCCTTAAACGCACTCAAAACACTCCCCCAAACAAGGTCACACAAATAAAATAACACAAGACGTCTAAATAATTAAAATGGAGTGTTACAGTTTGCGCAAAGAAAGTGATAATTGCCCTTAATTTTTGAAAATTTTGTGTTAGCACAAGAATAATGCTTTGTTAGCATTAAACATTGATGGTGATGATAGAATTCTTGATTTTGGTGCACAATCAAAGTCTGAATGTGTTGTGTAGAATTTTAGCATGATTGTGAGTTAGTGCTTTATACAAGATTATGATAATGCATTGTGTTGTAAATACTCGTTCATGTGTGAATCAATTAGGACAAAACCACAAAAGTGAGATGCTTTCCATTGTTCACCAAAAATAGAGTCAAGT
Organism: Lathyrus tuberosus; assembly: GCA_022829125.1. Classification (NCBI taxonomy): domain Eukaryota; kingdom Viridiplantae; phylum Streptophyta; class Magnoliopsida; order Fabales; family Fabaceae; genus Lathyrus; species Lathyrus tuberosus. The sequence goes on from JALAZF010000111.1 coordinate 14,338,594, forward strand.
AATCGTTGCTTTACTCGTTTTGTTCATGTTTAATCTTGTGAGTTGTTTTTAATGATTGGAAACTTAGAAATGGTCAAGGCAAATTTTGTGCACTATGAGGAAAACCACCGTTCAAAAAACACTTCCAATTAACCTTGTGAGTGTGCGCGTATTTGAAACTCCTTTTGAGCCTAAAAAGACAATTTTTTTGTGAATCATGAACCCAAATTTTAACCCGTTTTGAAGGGCATTTTAAAATGAACTTGTAATATCGTTGAAGTTGGGGAGAATGGTTTAATTTGAAAGGAGAAAGGAATTGGTGATGCAATGCATTCTAAGAAAAAGAAATCAAAAACAAAAAGATGGAAAAAGATCAAAAAGAAAAGAAAATTAAAAGAAGAGAATGCATTGTGAAAAAGAATGAGAAAGTTGAAAAAAAAAAGCTCTTCAATGTTATTAGCCGTTTGTGTTCAATGACCGTTTAGATATGACCCTTGTTTTGAACCAAGCCAAATTACAACCATAAAAGTCCTTCGTGATCTTTGTTTCTACTTATTTTTGATAACTTTGTGAGATGAATGCATGAATGATTCCGGATGTGGCACTATTGCTTGTGAGAGTGTTTTGTCCCGTGTGAAATTATGTACATAGTGTGTTTATAATAAGTGAATTTAGGTGATCCAACTTGAGCTTGTAGGTACTTGATTTTGCATTGTGTAATGTTGTGTTTAGAACTTTGTTCATAATTATGTTTTGATTCTATGCAACTTTATGGAAATACTTTGTGCGTGTATGTGTCGAGTTTGAACCATTGATGTTTTCGGTTAATTTAGTGCTTGGATTTCTTGCTTTTGAGTGAGGAATTTACTTTTGTTTGAGGGTAAACAACAAGGCAAGCTGGGGAGAGTTTGATGAGTGTTTGGTTGTAAATGAATTTGAGACCAATTTTCTACAGTTTAAGCTCTTTTCCTAATGCCTGAATGCGAAACAGCTTATTTTTAAGTAATTTTTTAATCACTATTTTATTTTGGTCTATTTGATATTTTTGTTAGTTTTGCAGCATTTTTCGTAAAAGAGACGAGACAAAAATCAGAAGAAAACACGATGAAATGAGCAATGTCACGTGTCTGCAACAAACAGTGATCTCGCCAGGCGAATGGGTGGCAGAAGGAGAAATTCGCCAGGCGAATGCCTGGCGAGTCAGTTGGCGAGTGAGTTCTCAAATTTCAATAGCTTTTGTAAGTGCTTCGCTGGAAGATTCGCCAGGCGAAGGTGTGGCGAAAGGATTTCGCCTGGCGAGTCTGGAATTCGCCTGGCGAATTCAAGATATTTTTCCAGGTTTCTTTGCACTGTTCTGGCACGTGGGCTTTACTTAAAGGTTTCGCTAGGCGAATTTTGTAGCTCGCCTGGCAAATTTGTCTGGGCAGAAAGTGCTATTTAGGGTGTTTGTTAGATATTTTTGAAGGAGAACACTTGGAAAAATAATCTTTGTAACCTAAGAACCTCTTGAGAGATCAAAAAGTTCATCTTTTACTATTTTTCTTAGAATCCAAAGCTTTTATGCTTCAATCCTTGAATCTTTGAAGATTGATGCTCCAAAAGCTTTACAACTTACTTGTCAAGCAAGCTACCATGTCTATGGCTAGCTAAAGCTCTTTTGTGTCAAGATTAGTGGTAGGTGATCCATTATTTTGTATGTATTCTTCTTGATTGTAAGCTTGTGAACCTTGTTGATGATATTTATAGAAGAAAAACTTTGTTTACATTGTATATTTTGTTTTATTTCATGTTCGAGAGAAATGTTATAAAACTTGATTGAAGTTTCATTCCATCAATATTCATGAGGCTAGAGATAATTTTGAATGTTTATGTTCATAAATATTATTCTTGAATGTATCGTTTTGATAGTTTGTGTGAGAGATCAACAAAAGATCAAAACGGTAATCCCACAACAAGTGTTCAAGAGAAACTTGTTGAGAGGATGTGTGGTTATAATTGTTGTTAACAAGTTCACGTTCGTAATCGAGAAAATACGTGTGAAACGGATCACCGAGACCTAATCTTGACATGTTTTATCAAAACCCTAAAACAACTCTTTTTACCGTCAATTTCTAAACTTCGAATGCAAACGATCCGATTGAAAGTTACCAAAACCTTTGTACGATCAAAGTTTGAAACCTTTTAACTATCGAACGACGTCAATATACACAATCTCTGTGGATACGATAAAACACCCCCTAAAACTGTTCCAACAACCACCAACCACAATCTCCACGCAAGATATGCTTCAATAACAACCATGTACAACCTTCATACTCCACGCAACAAAGCATTCACAATTCCTATAATCCATACACACACAATATGCCTACGCAACACGCATCATCCAACATTTGCCAATACCACTCAACCATTCCACAAACACACGACATGAACATGCTACAACAGCCATGATACTTGAAACTAATATTTTCACACAAACCAACACCAAGCCAGCCAGCCCCACAACCCTTACATCACAGACTCCACCAAAATATTTCCAAACCACGTCACACACGTAACAAACCACAACATAGCAAACAATTTGTACGATACAAAACCTGCACATGGATCTGAACGCAACATCACAAAAGTTACAGCAACAACAAAACTTTCTTCACAACGTCATAAAGCGAAAACGCAAGAAAAATGTGAAAATGACAACAAACCTCAAACACCCTCACAATTCTCATATATAATGAACATAATTCTTCCCTCTCAAATTCAAGCTTCAATAGCCAATTTTATGTTGCGAAAATCTCTCCCTAATCACCCTTTCAACCCTCTTCATCATCGACCTAGACACAACCAAATATTCAAAACAAACCTTCATTCTTACAACAACCCAAACCTTCACTCACAACTAAACAACCTTCAATTAACACCCATAAACCAATAACAGAGAGATTGATATTAAGAAATGAATCAAACTAAACATACACCAAATGAAATCAGAGAAAAACTGAATACAAACCTGAATAGTGAAAACAATTTAAGTGAGTCGGAATCGAAAACGAGAAACTGAAGCATAGTGAATCGAGCGAGATCGACGAAGGAGAAGGTTGAACACTGCGCTAACATTGTTGTTGTTTCTCTTTTATTTCATGACTTTGATGTGTTTCTTTTTTCATTGTGTTGTTAGTCTCCTTTGATGTTTCATGGTTTGTCTTGTTTTAAATAGAGGAAAGTTTAATGCCCCAAGTGGAAGCAAACAAAAATCTGATGGCTTACTTTCAAAAAATTTCTTAACTTCGCTTCATTTTAGAGTAGTTTATCTATTCTCTGTCTACTTGTAGCCTGGATCAATTCGATCGGCGTGTACTTAACTGTTTTTTTGGTATATAATATATCCTCATTTATTCCAAAAAAAAAAAAGAGAGGAAAGTTTGACCTGAAAGTTTCACATATGTTTTTTTTTTACAAAAAGGAGGCTGATAACATTTGTTCTTAACCATGCCTTGTTGGGCTGTTTTTTTAAGGCCCGTGTTTAATTTCTAAACCATGCACCCACCTAGATCTAGGCGCACCCCCATATTTTCTTTCTTAAATTTTTTTTATTTGATTTTCTTTTCTTTTTCTAATTGTTTGCTTGGTTTTTTCAGTCATGATGATATTTTAATAACTTTTTCTAATCTTGTTTGATTTTGTGAGTCCATGCCTGATTTCCTCTTGATTTCATCTTGATTATTTATTTTCTATTTCCATTTTGACTTTCTTTTTTCATTTTGGTCAATGAAGTCTTACACATTATAGATTGTTGATTATTGAAGTTGTTTAACCATCATTATTTCAAATATGTGAAGAATGATCATTTGGATCATTCTTCATACTTTGAGATAGTGATATGTTACCTTTGATTAATCGATGGAAGCTCTTAATTAAGACGAGACTATCTTCTTTTTCTTTATGTGTGGCACAACTTTAGGAGAATGATCTACATATCATTTCTCTATTGTGTTTTAACACAAACATTGTTATTGACCGGCCTCCTGTAGTATGATCTTCCTCATAGATTGTGCTACGATTGATTAACATAGCGCTAAATTGGTCCCGATTCGAAAAGTGATCATCCGATCAATGGCAATTAACAACTAATATCTAACTTTAATTTTTGCTCTTTATCTTTCTGTCATTTACTTTTTTGCAACTTATATCGTTGTCCATATTTCATTGTTCATATATTCATTGTTCATATATCTTATTGTTCATCTTATTCATATTTGTTCATCTCATTCAAAAAACACAAAAGCATGATAAAAGATCAAAAACCTAAAAAACTTTCAAGCTTGGACCATGGTTACTATCCTTAGCATCATGGAAATTTGGACCCTGTACAGAAACCATAGCAAATGAGCTTTGGATTGCATTTCTCTATCTTGTATTGCTTTGTCTTAGGACACCATTTGCACGTCATTTATAGCTTACTATTGGGCTTTCTTACAATGAGACTTATTCGATCAATTACTTCTAGTGACCGTCTAAAAGACTAGACCACTTTGCCAGTGCATGTTTAGTTTATCATTTGGTTTGTGTGCTTATTATTCATTCCACCCCCATTTGAAAAATATATCCTCATTTCCATGACGTGTAATAACTTTTACCGCTTTCTCTTTGCTTGCTAGTTGCTTAGGCTCCCTCTAATTCAAGAATAAAATCAACTGCACCTTTTTAAAAGATCACAAATAAGCTTGATCCAACGTCAAACATTTTCATAATAAATCCAATTCAATAGGTTTCCATCACCATCAACCCCTTAACCAATCACTATGTTTTGCATTCACCCTTTGTAAGTCGATTGCCTTGTGCATCGCCATCAACCTACCCATTCACCAAAACATTTTCGTAATCAATCCAACAAACCCTTGATCCAACATCAAGTGACTTTTTCTTAATCAAACTTAAAAACACAATAAGATATAATTGGGATTGTGCAACACGAGGCTTAAGTGGTGGAGAAGGGGTGGGAATCGAGCTTCCCTACACCCACTCTGATTATTTCGACACAAGGCGTTTGACTTAGTTGCTCGAAATATTCGCCTCTACCCATAGTCTTTAGTGCAATCCTAATCAAGAACAATCTCTTTTCAAAACCATAAAAACAACATTAACTCACCAAACTTATCTTTTTTGCGCATTAGGGCCACCCTCCGAAAATCCCTTTTCAAGGTAAAATCAACTAACCAACAATCATTTTTTTAGGTTGAACTACGAAGCTCCGACTTCCTCATTGCACCATGAGGGTACGTAGGCACGAGGCCAACACCTTGGCGAGCACCCTAATAAAAAACATCTTTTTTCATTAGCAGATAAACCTTTAGATAAACAACATACTTTCATGCGCAGACAACCTAGATGGTTCTCGTTGAGTACAACGAATGTGAGGGGTGTTAATACCTTCCCCTTGCATAACCGACTTACGAACCCTGACAATGGTTGCGACGACCTTGTCCTATCATTTTTTTTCAATTTTGTGGGTTTTATTGATGTTTTCCCTTTCATTTTTTGAGAAAAAATAAAGTTCGGTGGCGACTCTTCTATCAATCCAATCGACGAGCTTTTCTCGCGAGGTGATGTAGCGGCAAATTCGTGAGTGTAAGCTATTGATTAACTTAACTCGAAAAGCAAGAGTCGCCACCGCACTTTTATTTTATCCAAAACAGGAAAGGAAAAAGAGCAAACAAAACCTACACAAGCTCTAAACAAGAACAAGTGAAGAGAAACCGGGTAAGGGGGTTGGTTACGCAATGGGAAGGTGTTAGCACCCAAAACGTCTATAGTACTCTATAGGAGCCCTTTGAAATATCTACCGCTTTTTGGTCTGAAAAGTTTGTTTGAAAAGTGATTGAGGAGATGAGAAGAGAAATTGTTTTTAAGATTTTTGTGTTTGGAGATATTTGTCGTCTCATGCCTACGTACCCACGATGTGCAATGTAGGATCAAAACCCCGTAGTTCGTCGTACAAAGAATGGAATTGTTTGTTTTGGTTGTTTTGAATGTAAAGACAAGTCGTCATTTCCAAGCGAATAATTCCGCTTAAAGAAATAAATCATGTCTAAACTTTATGAAAACAGTTTTGAAGGAGAAAAGTGCACAAGGGCACAAAAAGAGAGTTTGATGAGTTTGATGTTTTTTTAAAGTCTTTTGAAAAAGGTGTCAATATGCTTATGTAGTTTAGCATTTGTTAAGAAATGAAAAGAAAATAGTAAAATCACTTGACAAAGTCAAGGTTTGATTATGAAAGAGGTGAAAGTTTGAAATCAATAAGGTTTTGAAAAAGAGAGAGAGTTTTGAAAAATGAAGAATGGGGAGGAGAATAAGTGACTATCCTAAAGCATAAAGTAAAAGCTAAGGATAAGAAACATCTAACCGCAAAAGTAAGCTCCAAAGTCTTCGAACCATAATTCCAAAGCAAAGGGAGAAGGTCCTAGTTCTAAGTCCAAGGTTCCAAGAATTGCATTGGATGTCCAAGGTCTAGGTTCAAGGATTCAAGAATAGCCTTGAAGTCCAAGGTCTAGGTGCAAAAATCCATGTCCATTGCAAAGGATAGTAACCATAGTCCAAGATTAGAAGCACAAGTTTTTTAGAGGTTTTAGCCTTTATTAATGTTTTTGGTCCAAGTGGACAAAGTGAAAAAAGGCATAAGCATAAACATGTGCCCAACGGACAAAGGAAAAATTGCGGAAACATAAACATGTGTCCAACGGACAAAGGAAAAATATGCGGAAGCATAAACATGTGTCCAACAGACAAAGGAAAAATATGCGGAAGCATAAACATGTGACCAACGGACAAAGGAAAAATTGCATAAAAGTAAAAGAGAGATAGGGAGCGAGAAGGAATTGTAAAGAAGTTAGAAGTTAGTAATTAGTTGTTAGAGTTAGTGATCAATTATAATTGAATAATTGCACTTAGGTCAAGATTAATGAGAACTCATTAGAGGATTGATAAAACCAAAGCCTCCTAACAACAAGTTTCATAAGTTTTGAACCAAAAGACAAATAATCAACTATTCTTGATAGTTTTCCGATGCGGGACAAATATTGCGCTATGTTAAGCAATCGCCGAGTAATTTACGGAGTAATTACCCGACAATGAGGCCGGTCAATAGCTCTTTGTGCTAATGTATGCTAGATGAACGATATGTAGATCGTCATCCGAAAGCAATACCGCACGAAAAGAAAAATGGTAGCGATCTCGTCTCGATCGAAATTCAACAAAAGAATTCCACGATCTTTACGACTTTCATCGATAAAAAGAAAAGAGAAATAGATGAAGAGAAGGCCAAATTAAACCACACAATTATGTGATCTAAGGCTAAGAATAAAAGAAAAGGGAAGAAAACGACAAAAGGAACCAAAACAGCCCCAAAAACAAGCATTTTTCACATTCTGGATGCTGGTTAATCGATTAACCACTTCACAGTGTAATTAGGTTAATCGATTAACCAGTGCAAACTTTTTTGCGCAGAATTCAACTGTTATTCGACTAACCAATTCGTGCATATTTTGGTTAATCGATTACCACTGTAAAAACAACAGAAAATCAGTTTAAAAATTGCATAATCCTTGATCAATCATTTATTCAAACACCTCATGATTAAGGATGCAATTGTGCATGAAATTTTGAGTAAAACAGCAGCAAAAACCAGCAATCAACACAAATTGCAAGATCCAAAGATCAAACAAACAAGATCACCAAGGGATCTACATTGTGAAAGATGAAATTGAACAACAATGGTGGAAAATGTGATTACCACTCCAAATCAGAAAATCCTTCCAAATTGCAGCAAGATCTACACTCCAAAGCATTAATTTATGAACAAAAACAAGAATGGATGAAGGTTTAGCTCTAAATTAGTAAGAATCAATGTGAATTCTTACTAACTTATGAAAGAAGAAATTGAGCTTTTGGTGAATTTTGGTAGTTGGGGAGATATTTTGCAAGGGGTTTTTTGGCTCTCTAAAGCTTGAAGAATGAATGAAATGAAGGCTCTATTTATAGAGTTTAGGCTTGGAAAATTTGGTGGATTGGAGTTTGGTTTGGAAATGAAAATTAGGCTTGGAATTTGAATTTGGAGGGAAATTCATAAAAGAGTGGTGATTAGTGAAGGTGTATGGTAGGAAATGATCAAAGTGATGTAGGGAATTAAAATGAGATGGTCTAGAATATTCCACATGTGATCAAAATTAGTGCCAATTGCTGAAATTTGAATTTGGCACATTTTTTCCAAAAATTGCACGTGTTAATCGATTAACCACTTCACAGTGCAATTAGGTTAATCGATTAACACAGTGAAAAAATGAGAAAAAATGGCGTTTTGATGTGCTGTATTGACTCTGGCTCGATTTTTCTTGCTTGTCAAAGAAGACATGGAAATAAACACATGAACCTTAGAGTCTCTTGAATAATGATAAATTAAATCTTGGAAACTCTTGATCAGATGAATTTTGAATTGTTTGTAGATCAACTTTGACTTTGTTCAGATGAAATTCATTCGAGCTGAGGGACTGTTTGATATCTTTGATTCTCTTCCTGAAAAAGTTAGTGAAGAGAAAAACAAACATATTTTTGGATTTTGATTAAAGGTTAGTAAACATAAGCAAATAAAGGTAAGTAAGAAAGATACAGATGCTCGGTGATCCCTGCAAGGCATAAACCCAAAGAAGAGAGGGATAAAGGAACCAAAGCGTGATCTTGTTTGTGGTATAAGATGCAAAATGAAATGTGAATGATATGTGGAATCTTAGGGGTCAAAAATTAGGGTCTTACAGCTGCCCCTATTTAAGTCTCTTCTATCAGGAGATATGAAGATACTTAAATACAAAAAGCCACATTTTTAGGCCCTAAGATGCCACAAGATGATATGAATGCAAATGATGAAACAGACTGCGGGGAAACTTGAAACAAATGATATGGTAAGTTGAGAGAGATGACATGAAAAGACACGTCGGGGAACACAAGCTATTTCTGGAGATCTGTCAAGGTGACAAGAGGTATCCATTAATAGTTGGAAAGAGAGGGACAAGACCCTAGGAAGACGAGTAGTGACATCCAAGAATGGCATTGGATCGAAACTATGAACGAGACAAAAGGTATGTCAAAAGATGTCCAAGAGTGGCATTGGACAACAACAAGAAAGTTTCTGGTAAGAACAGCAACGTCATCCAAGAATAGCATTGGATGGAGGTGAAAAACACTCTATATTGGGGATAAAATATCCAAAAATGGCACTGGATGAAGGGCACTACATCATTCAAGAATGGCATTGAATGAGGCAATAATAAACATCAGAGTCATCCAAGAATAGCATTGGATATAATCAAAATTATATTTGAAAACTTCATTGGGGACATCCAAGAATGGCATTGGATGGAAAGGTTAAACATCAGAGGTATCCAAGAATAGCATTGGACTTGGCTGGGGAAAAGGTGTCCAAGAATGGCATTGGATAAAAGAGGGTAAACCTCAAAGATATCCAAGAATAGCATTGGACTCTGTTGAGGAAATGTTATCCAAGAATGGCATTGGATAAAAAGAGTTCACAATATCCAAGACTGGTATTGAATAAAGTGAGTAGAGACTTTCAGGAATGGCACTGAAAGGTAAAGGTAAATTACTACATTCAGGAATGACACTGAATGATAGTGAAAAAGAGCTTCCAGGAATGGCACTGAAAGGTAAAGGAGAAAAATCATCCAGGACTGGCACTGAATGAATAGATGAAACTCATTCAGGAATGGCATTGAAAGTAAAGGTAAACTCATTCAGGAATGACACTGAATGAACAGATAAAACTTTCAGGAATGACACAGAGGCAAAACTTCCAGGAATAGCACTGAGAAAAACAAGAGGAACAAGGTATCCAGGAATGGCACTGGAGATCAAAAGAGACAGACATCCAGGAATGACACTGGAGTGAAAGAATATAAAGATCCAGGAATATCACTAGAATGGAAGAAAACAAACATCTAACAACAACAATAGATGCACAGGGAAACAGTAATATCCTAGAATAACACTGGAAAGAAAGAAGACAAACAGGATATCCAAGAATATCACTAGGTGAAAAGACAGGTAGACAACATTCAGGAATGACACTGAATGAAAAGGCAGGTAAAAGTTTTGGTAGGCGCCAAGTAAGTTAGACTTTGATCACAAGGTAAGATGTTGAAAGCAACAAGACCTCGGGAAATGCATATGAGCGCGAAGCACACTTCGAGCTATGAAAATCTAACTATGTATGATATATGAATGATTTATGTATGCAATGTAGATGATAGAGATAACTGAGATAAACTCCTTTGTGAGGGAAGAATGAAACTCTTATTCCTCAACACAGGGAACACTGCCCACCCTGCTCGGAGAGAAGATGTTGAACACATCTCTGTCACACTTATGAATTGTATCAGGCTGGTAGTCTTTTGAGGAAAGACATCTTGAGGATCCTTAAAGAAGATTGCCCCAGATTGATTGATCGATAAAGATAAACTTATCATGGCTTCAGTTTGACTGCTGTAGGGGAAGAATGAACTGATCATGGCTTTAATTCTTGAAATGATTGTTGAGGATAAACTGATCATAGCTTCAGTTGCTATTGTTGGGGATGAAATGATCATGGCTTCAGTCCTTGAAATGAATGTTGAGAAGGTTAAAATCAGTACGGGTATTGAAGGAGATATTCTGGTTAACCAACTCAGAGAATAACTTGCACTGAGCAATAAATCTTGAACTGATTCACAACAGTATCTGGAAGTAATGTGCCTGATAGGATCACTAACCAAGTTTCTCAACTGTTTGAAAATGTCTTGATGAGGAAAGTTTGCCTGTAAATAAGATTATTCAGACAAACATGGTAATTTTAATGCAAAGCTCAATGCAATTTTGAAATCAAAAATCATTTTTGGAATGATATTATTGATGTAAAGCAAATGAATCAGTTGTCAAAACACGGCGGTTTAGACATGCAAAGATAAAAGAGAAAGCAAAGGTAAGACATCAAAGCAAATGATTGGCAACAAACATAGGAGTCAGTTTACGCAACCTTGTTGTAGTATGCTTTCAAAAGAAACCTGGCTTCAATTAGGTCTTTTGAAGGTTGTAACGTGGTCTGGTTCACGGTTTTTGAAACAAAGGATATAGGCTCAAAGTTTATTTGTACCCAACCCATTCTTCATGATAACCTTCAGTCCTATGCTCAGTTAATTCACACTATGCATTCAGGTTCCAAGTGATTTTGGAATTGCAACCTTGTTATGATGATGGCTTAAGGGCCAAAGGATTTTTTTGAGATGGCAGTCACTTCTTTTACAACATTTTGTTGTTTTTGATGAGGACCTTACTCAACTCGTTTTGTCGTTGAGGATTTTGGTAACCTCTTGATTTTTCTTTTGTTATCCCTAACTTTTGCCTGAACTGTGTCATTTGTTTACAGTCAGCGGGATGCCCCAATTTTTTGCATAAGTCTCCTTCATAGGTTTTGACTTAGCGGGCTTTTCATTTGATTTTTTTTTTCATCTTTTTTTTTTGAAAGATAGTAACTGCTTGGCTTAATGATTACGGTGAACCATCATTGGCTTTTGATTTGAAAGACATCTTCGACACTTCTTTGATGTGTGTGAAGGAAAGCTTGTGATTGCAACCTTTATTGGAAAGTGTTTTGCATGCACAGTCGAATTAACTGAGAACTACCCATCCCCAGGTTAAGATTGCAGGTTTTTCGTACAGAAAGAAACTCCAACTTCTAGGCTCGAAGGGGTTGACAAGGGATTAAATTCCTTATTTCTCCAGTGTTTGGGAGTTGAAACAATGTCTGTACATCCTCAGCCAAGTTTTAATTGAAAACATATAATCCAACAATTTCAGGTATTTTTCTTTCATCATCCTCCCTCCAATCTTTGCATAAACAAAAGCTTGATAAAGAAAGTGAACAGGAGATAAGTTTTTTGTTTTGTGAAAAAGAAAGCATGAAGATGCACACAGTGGATATAAATGAATTGAATCAAAAGTTGCAATACTCATTTCATTGAAATTACCATGAAAGTACAAATAAAGTTAAAAAACAAACAGTCAATACAATCAAAGAAAAATGCAAACAGGAAGAAACAAGGCCTAGTGACTAATCAGTAACAAGGATGAGCAGTCCTGTCTGAAACACTGGCTTTAGGAGATGATCTGTCTGAACTGACACAAACTTCACTTGACATGCTCTGGCAAAGGATTGTTGACAACATTGGGATTATTATCAACAAAGTCCAGAATTTTTAAGTTCACCAATTCTCGTACTCTAGATTTCAATGCAAAGCAACCTTCCAAGTTATGGCCTGCCCCACCTCGATGGAACTCACAGTGAAGATCAGCCCTATAGCCGGCTGGGAGAGGATTTGGAGGAGGAGGTAGATCCCTCGTTGTAATCAAACCTTTCTTTACAAGACATGGATACAACTCAGTGTAGGACATCGGGATAGGATCAAAGTTAACCCTATTGCGATTCTGATTCTGTCTAATAGGCTGACGAGGAGCTTAAACTGGTTGAGCATTGACAACAGGAGCGACTGCAGCTACATATTGTTGTTTGTGACGAGGTTTTCTTTCAACTGAAACAACATGGGTATCACCATCCTTTTTCTTTTGAAAATTCCCAGCATACTTTTTAGCACCACTAAAGGCTTCAGGATTAGCAATCTTTCCTTTCTTGATACCTTCTTCTTGTCTTTCTCCAATAATGACTAGGTCAGCAAAACCAGATGATACACTGCCTTTCATCTTTTCCAAAAATAGTGCCTGAAGAGTGTCCATGAACAAACCAGTCAATTCTTTTTCAGCTAAGGGTGGCTCCACTTGAGCAGCTAGCTCTCTCCAGCGCTGAGCGTACTCCTTAAAAGATTTTTTTTCTTTCTGAGACATGTTTTGCAGTTGACGGCGGTCAGGTGCCATGTCCAGATTGTACTTATATTGCTTTAGGAAAGCATCAGACAAGTCCATTCAGCTTTGGATACGGTTCTTCTCAAGTCCCATATACCATTTCATTGAAGCCCCACTCAAGCTGTCTTGGAAATAGTGAATGAGCAGTTTGTCATTTTTGGCATGAGCAACCATCTTGCGGCAGTACATCACCAAGTGGGTTTTGGGACAGGTGTGCCCCTTGTATTTCTCAAAATCAGGAGTCTTGAATTTTGGAGGAATAATCAAGTCGGAAACCAAGCACATGTCCATTGCGGCAGTATTAAAGACATCATTTCCTTCTATTGCTCTTATCCTTTTGTCTAGAGTTTGCCATTGCTCTCTGACTTCTTCAATGTCTCCAGGTTCTCCCTGACTTTCAGATTGTGGACCAGCAGCATGGTACACGAAAGGATTCTCAGGAATAGCTTGAGCAACAGAATGCACAACAGGCTGAGGTTCAGTGAACAATAGAGCTGAAGATACTGGCGAGACAAACACAGAAGTAGTTGCAAAGGGCGACGAGTAATTCGGAGGTAACCCAAATTCTGGCCAAGTAGAAGCTGGTTGCTGAGTCAGTGGAGGGTCAATAGCAGCAGTTGAAGTTTCAACAATCATAGTCCTCTGAGGTGGTTCTCCTCTAGCAATCAGAACTTGCATCATTTCTGTGAGTTTGGTCATACCGGCCTTCAACTCATCAATTTCCATTCTAACTTCGGCGTTGTGTTGTTCTTGGTTTTCCATTCTCAATCTAACAGCAGCTCTAGTTCCGTAGTTGTGTTAAGGAAACAGCTTGACGGTGAACGGATAACTGAAGAAGGAGACAGTTGAAATGAGTTTCTGAGACAACTCGGAAGAAATGCACATGTATGCTCATGGATGCAAGAGTGCATGAATGCAACAACCACAAACAAGATCACTCAAAGCACACAGGTTCAAAGGTTCGAGCATGAAGCCAAGGTTAAGAACCAGTCCCACAAAAGGTATGTGCTAAGGTTTTATCTTTATTGTACCTGCAGAAAATAGTGGTTCTAACAGAGTGCCCATGGTCCAGAATCCACTATCAGACACACCAGCGCACTGATTTGCTCGGAGGTTGGTAGTTATCCTCAAGAGAATCTAACCTGAGTGTGGCATCGCGTAACAGCTAGGTCAGATTTGCATCTTCATAGCTTCCGTGCCACGATCCTAAAATGGCTAGGATGGGTTAAAGGTTACTACGGTCCTCAGTGTTATAGGCTTCTATGGAAAAAGTAATGCCTTCACGATTGCTCGATCGGCATCAGTAATTCCAAAGAGGCAACCACCAAGTGCATGGATTCTCAAGTTCTTCTTTTTCAGGATTCGACTCCCTCAAAGTTCCCTTGACTATACCATCCTCCTATCTCAAAGTACACTCTGTCCGGGTATAGGACTTATCTCACACACAGAGGAACTCCAAAACAGAACAATCAAGTAACAAGCAAATCAGGCAAAAGGCAGTAAATAAGTAAAAGTAGGCTAGACCCCTCAAGGGAGGATTCCCAGCAGAGTCGCCACTTTTCTGTAGCAGCAAAATCGTGAGTGTAAGCTATTGATTAACTTAACTCGAAAAGCAAGAGTCGCCACCGCACTTTTATTTTATCCAAAAAAGGAAAGGAAAAAGAGCAAACAAAACCTACACAAGCTCTAAACAAGAACAAGTGAAGAGAAACCGGGTAAGGGGGTTGGTTATACAATGGGAAGGTGTTAGCACCCAAAACATCTATAGTAGTCTATAGGAGCCCTTTGAAATATCTACCGCTTTTTGGTCTAAAAAGTTTGCTTGAAAAGTGATTGAGGAGATGAGAAGAGAAATTATTTTTAAGATTTTTGTGTTTGGAGAGATTTGTCGTCTCATGCCTACGTACCCATGATGTGCAATGTAGGATCAAAACCCCGTAGTTCGTGGTACAAAGAATGAAATTGTTTGTTTTGGTTGTTTTGAATGTAAAGACAAGTCGTCATTTCCAAGCGAATAATTCCGCTTAAAGAAATGAATCATGTCTAAACTTTATGAAAAAAGTTTTGAAAGAGAAAAGTGTACAAGGGCACAAAAAGAGAGTTTAATGAGTTTGATGTTTTTTTAAAGTCTTTTGAAAAAGGTGTCAATATGCTTATGTAGTTTAGCATTTGTTAAGAAATGAAAAGAAAAGAGTAAAATCACTTGACAAAGTCAAGGTTTGATTATGAAAGAGGTGAAAGTTTGAAATCAAGAAGGTTTTGAAAAAGAGAGAGAGTTTTGAAAATTGAAGAATGGAGAGGAGAAGAAGTGACTATCCTAAAGCATAAAGTAAAAGCTAAGGATAAGAAACATCTAACCGCAAAAGTAAGCTCCAAAGTCTTCGAACCATAATTCCAAAGCAAAGGGAGAAGGTCCTAGTTCTAAGTCCAAGGTTCCAAGAATTGCATTGGATGTCCAAGGTCTAGGTTCAAGGATTCAAGAATAGCCTTGAAGTCCAAGGTCTAGGTGCAAAAATCCATGTCCATTGCAAAGGATAGTAACCATAGTCCAAGATTAGAAGCACAAGTTTTTTAGAGGTTTTAGCCTTTATTAATGTTTTTGGTCCAAGTGGACAAAGTGAAAAAAGGCATAAGCATAAACATGTGCCCAACGGACAAAGGAAAAATTGCGGAAACATAAACATATGTCCAACGGACAAAGGAAAAATATGCGGAAGCATAAACATGTGTCCAACAGACAAAGGAAAAATATGCGGAAGCATAAACATGTGACCAACGGACAAAGGAAAAATTGCATAAAAGTAAAAGAGAGATAGGGAGCGAGAAGGAATTGTAAAGAAGTTAGAAGTTAGTAATTAGTTGTTAGAGTTAGTGATCAATTATAATTGAATAATTGCACTTAGGTCAAGATTAATGAGAACTCATTAGAGGATTGATAAGAACAAAGCCTCCTAACAACAAGTTTCATAAGTTTTGAACCAAAAGACAAATAATCAACTATTCTTGATAGTTTTCCGATGCGGGACAAATATTGCGCTATGTTAAGCAATCGCCGAGTAATTTACGGAGTAATTACCCGACAATGAGGCCGGTCAATAGCTCTTTGTGCTAATGTATGCTAGATGAACGATATGTAGATCGTCATCCGAAAGCAATACCGCACGAAAAGAAAAATGGTAGCGATCTCGTCTCGATCGAAATTCAACAAAAGAATTCCACAATCTTTACGACTTTCATCGATAAAAAGAAAAGAGAAATAGATGAAGAGAAGGGCAAATTAAACCACGCAATTATGAGATCTAAGGCTAAGAATAAAAGAAAAGGGAAGAAAACGACAAAAGGAACCAAAACAGCCCCAAAAACAAGCATTTTTCACATTCTGGATGCTGGTTAATCGATTAACCACTTCACAGTGTAATTAGGTTAATCGATTAACCAGTGCAAACTTGCAGTTTTTTGCACAGAATTCAACTGTTATTCGACTAACCAATTCGTGCATGTTTTGGTTAATCGATTACCACTGTAAAAACAACAGAAAATCAGTTTAAAAATTGCATAATCCTTGATCAATCATTTATTCAAACACCTCATGATTAAGGATGCAATTGTGCACGAAATTTTGAGTAAAACAACAGCAAAAACCAGCAATCAACACAAATTGTAAGATCCAAAGATCAAACAAACAAGATCACCAAGGGATCTACATTGTGAAAGATGAAATTGAACAACAATGGTGGAAAATGTGATTACCACTCCAAATCAGAAAATCCTTCCAAATTGCAGCAAGATCTACACTCCAAAGCATTAATTTATGAACAAAAACAAGAATGGATGAAGGTTTAGCTCTAAATTAGTAAGAATCAATGTGAATTCTTACTAACTTATGAAAGAAGAAATTGAGCTTTTGGTGAATTTTGGTAGTTGGGGAGATATTTTGCAAGGGGTTTTTTGGCTCTCTAAAGCTTGAAGAATGAATGAAATGAAGGCTCTATTTATAGAGTTTAGGCTTGGAAAATTTGGTGGATTGGAGTTTGGTTTGGAAATGAAAATTAGGCTTGGAATTTGAATTTGGAGGGAAATTCATAAAAGAGTGGTGATTAGTGAAGGTGTATGGTAGGAAATGATCAAAGTGATGTAGGGAATTAAAATGAGATGGTCTAGAATATTCCACATGTGATCAAAATTAGTGCCAATTGCGGAAATTTGAATTTGGCACATTTTTTCCAAAAATTGCACGTGTTAATCGATTAACCACTTCACAGTGCAATTAGGTTAATCGATTAACACAGTGAAAAAATGAGAAAAAATGGCTTTTTGATGTGCTGTCTTGACTCTGGCTCGATTTTTCTTGCTTGTCAAAGAAGACATGGAAATAAACACATGAACCTTAGAGTCTCTTGAATAATGATAAATTAAATCTTGGAAACTCTTGATCAGATGAATTTTGATTTGTTTGTAGATCAACTTTGACTTTGTTCAGATGAAATTCATTCGAGCTGAGGGACTGTTTGATATCTTTGATTCTCTTCCTGAAAAAGTTAGTGAAGAGAAAAACAAACATATTTTTGGATTTTGATTAAAGGTTAGTAAACATAAGCAAATAAAGGTAAGTAAGAAAGATACAGATGCTCGGTGATCCCTGCAAGGCATAAACCCAAAGAAGAGAGGGATAAAGGAACCAAAGCGTGATCTTGTTTGTGGTAAGATGCAAAATGAAATGTGAATGATATGTGGAATCTTAGGGGTAAAAAATTAGGGTCTTACAGCTGCCCCTATTTAAGTATCTTCTATTAGGAGATATGAAGATACTTAAATACAAAAAGCCACATTTTTAGGCCCTAAGATGCCACAAGATGATATGAATGCAAAGGATGAAACAGACTGCGGGGAAACTTGAAACAAATGATATGGTAAGTTGAGAGAGATGACATGAAAAGACACGTCGGGGAACACAAGCTATTTCTGAAGATCTGTCAAGGTGACAAGAGGTATCCATTAATAGTTAGAAAGAGAGGGTCAAGATCCTAGGAAGACGAGTAGTGACATCCAAGAATGGCATTGGATCGAAACTACGAACGAGACAAAAGGTATGTCAAAAGATGTCCAAGAGTGGCATTGGACAACAACAAGAAAGTTTCTGGTAAGAACAGCAGCGTCATCCAAGAATAACATTGGATGGAGGTGAAAAACACTCTATATTGGGGATAAAATATCCAAGAATGGCACTGGATGAAGGGCACTACATCATTCAAGAATGACATTGAATGAGGCAATATCAAACATCAGAGTCATCCAAGAATAACATTGGATATAATCAAAATTATATTTGAAAACTTCATTGGGGACATCCAAGAATGGCATTGGATGGCAAGTTTAAACATCAGAGGTATCCAAGAATATCATTGGACTTGGCTGGGGAAAAGGTGTCCAAGAATGGCATTGGATAAAAGAGGGTAAACATCAAAGATATCCAAGAATAACATTGGACTCTGTTGAGGAAAAGTTATCCAAGAATGGCATTGGATAAAAAGAGTTCACAATATCCAAGACTGGTATTGAATAAAGTGAGTAGAGACTTTCAGGAATGGCACTGAAAGGTAAAGGTAAATTACTACATTCAGGAATGACACTGAATGATAGTGAAAAAGAGCTTCCAGGAATGGCACTGAAAGGTAAAGGAGAAAAATCATCCAGGACTGGCACTGAATGAATAGATGAAACTCATTCAGGAATGGCATTGAAAGTAAAGGTAAACTCATTCAGGAATGACACTGAATGAACAGATAAAACTTTCAGGAATGGCACAAAGGCAAAACTTCCAGGAATAGCACTAAGAAAAACAAGAGGAACAAGGTATCCAGGAATGGCACTGAAGATCAAAAGAGACAGACATCCAGGAATGGCACTGGAGTGAAAGAATATAAAGATCCAGGAATAGCACTGGAATGGAAGAAAACAAACATCTAACAACAATAATAGATGCACAGGGAAACAGTAATATCCAAGAATAACACTGGAAAGAAAGAAGACAAACAGGATATCCAGGAATAACACTGGGTGAAAAGACAGGTAGACAACATTCAGGAATGACACTGAATGAAAAGGAAGGTAAAAGTTTTGGTAGGCTCCAAGTAAGTTAGACTTTGATCACAAGGTAAGATGTTGAAAGCAACAAGACCTCGGGAAATGCATATGAGCGCGAAGCACACTTCGAGCTATGAAAATCTAACTATGTATGATATATGAATGATTTATGTATGCAATGCAGATGATAGAGACAACTGAGATAAACTCCTTTGTGAGGGAAGAATGAAACTCTTATTCCTCAACACAGGGAACACTGCCCACCCTGCTCGGAGAGAAGATGTTGAACACATCTCTGTCACACTTATGAATTATATCAGGCTGGTAGTCTTTTGAGGAAAGACATCTTGAGGATCCTTGAAGAAGATTGCCCCAGATTGATTGATCGATAAAGATAAACTGATCATGGCTTCAGTTTGACTGCTGCAGGGGAAGAATGAACTGATCATGGCTTCAATTCTTGAAATGATTGTTGAGGATAAACTGATCATAGCTTCAGTTGCTATTGTTGGGGATGGAATGATCATGGCTTCAGTCCTTGAAATGAATGTTGAGAAGGTTAAACTCAGTACGGGTATTGAAGGAGATCTTCTGGTTAACCAACTCAAAGAATAACTTGCACTGAGCAACAAATCCCGAACTGATTCACAACAGTATCTGGAAGTAATGTGCCTGATAGGATCACTAACCAAGTTTCTCAACTGTTTGAAAATGTCTTGATGAGGAAAGTTTGCCTGTAAATAAGATTATTCAGACAAACATGGTAATTTTAATGCAAAGCTCAATGCAATTTTGAAATCAAAAATCATTCTTTGAATGATATTATTGATGTAAAGCAAATGAATCAGTTGTCAAAACACGGCGGTTTAGACATGCAAAGATAAAAGAGAAAGCAAAGGTAAGACATCAAAGCAAATGATTGGCAACAAACATAGGAGTCAGTTTACGCAACCTTGCTGTAGTATGCTTTCAAAAGAAACCTGGCTTCAATTAGGTCTTTTGAAGGTTGTAACGTGGTCTGGTTCACGATTTTTGAAACAAAGGATATAGGCTTAAAGTTTATTTGTACCCAACCCATTCTTCATGATAACCTTCAGTCCTATGCTCAGTTAATTCACACTATGCATTCAGGTTCCAAGTGATTTTGGAATTGCAACCTTGTTATGATGATGGCTTAAGGGCCAAAGGATTTTTTTGAGATGGTAGTCACTTCTTTTACAACATTTTGTTATTTTTGATGAGGACCTTACTCAACTCGTTTTGTCGTTGAGGATTTTGGTAACCTCTTGATTTTTCTTTTGTTATCCCTAACTTTTGCCTGAACTGTGTCATTTGTTTACAGTCAGCGGGATGCCCCAATTTTTTGCATAAGTCTCCTTCATAGGTTTTGACTTAGCGGGCTTTTCATTTGATTTTTTTTTCATCTTTTTTTTTGAAAGATAGTAACTGCTTGGCTTAATGATTACGGTGAACCATCATTGGCTTTTGATTTGAAAGACATCTTCGACACTTCTTTGATGTGTGTGAAGGAAAGCTTGTGATTGCAACCTTTATTGGAAAGTGTTTTGCATGCACAGTCGAATTAACTGAGAACTACCCATCCCCAGGTTAAGATTACAGGTTTTTCGTACAGAAAGAAACTTCAACTTCTAGGCTCGAAGGGGTTGACAAGGGATTAACTTCCTTATTTCTCCAGTGTTTGGGAGTTGAAACAATGTCTGTACATCCTCAGCCAAGTTTTAATTGAAAACATACAATCCAACAATTTCAGGTATTTTTCTTTCATCATCCTCCCTCCAATCTTTGCATAAACAAAAGCTTGATAAAGAAAGTGAACAGGAGATAAGTTTTTTGTTTTGTGAAAAAGAAAGCATGAAGATGCACACAGTGGATATAAATGAATTGAATCAAAAGTTCCAATACTCATTTCATTGAAATTACCATGAAAGTACAAATAAAGTTAAAAAACAAACAGTCAATACAATCAAAGAAAAATGCAAACAGGAAGAAACAAGGCCTAGTGACTAATCAGTAACAAGGATGAGCAGTCCTGTCTGAAACACTGGCTTTAGGAGATGATCTGTCTGAACTGACACAAACTTCACTTGACATGCTCTGGCAAAGGATTGTTGACAACATTGGGATTATTATCAACAAAGTCCAGAATTTTTAAGTTCACAAATTCTCGTACTCTAGATTTCAATGCAAAGCAACCTTCCAAGTTATGGCCTGCCCCACCTCGATGGAACTCACAGTGAAGATCAGCCCTATAGCCGGCTGGGAGAGGATTTGGAGGAGGAGGTAGATCCCTCGTTGTAATGAAACCTTTCTTTACAAGACATGGATACAACTCAGTGTAGGACATCGGGATAGGATCAAAGTTAACCCTATTGCGATTCTGATTCTGTCTAATAGGCTGACGAGGAGCTTGAACTGGTTGAGCATTGACAACAGAAGCGACTGCAGCTACATATTGTTGTTTGTAACGAGGTTTTCTTTCAACTGAAACAACATGGGTATCACCATCCTTTTTCTTTTGAAAATTCCCAACATACTTTTTAGCACCACTAAAGGCTTCAGGATTAGCAATCTTTCCTTTCTTGATACCTTCTTCTTGTCTTTCTCCAATAGTGACTAGGTCAGCAAAACCAGATGATACACTGCCTATCATTTTTTCCAAAAATAGTGCCTGAAGAGTGTCCATGAGCAAACCAGTCAATTCTTTTTCAGCTAAGGGTGGCTCCACTTGAGCAGCTAGCTCTCTCCAGCGCTGAGCGTACTCCTTAAAAGATTTTTTTTCTTTCTGAGACATGTTTTGCAGTTGACGGCGGTCAGGTGCCATGTCCATATTGTACTTATATTGCTTTAGGAAAGCATCAGACAAGTCCATCCAGCTTTGGATACGGTTCTTCTCAAGTCCCATATACCATTTCATTGAAGCCCCACTCAAGCTGTCTTGGAAATAGTGAATGAGCAGTTTGTCATTTTTGGCATGAGCAACCATCTTGCGGTAGTACATCACCAAGTGGGTTTTGGGACAGGTGTGCCCCTTGTATTTCTCAAAATCAGGAGTCTTGAATTTTGGAGGAATAATCAAGTCGGAAACCAAGCACATGTCCATTGCGGCAGTATTAAAGACATCATTTCCTTCTACTGCTCTTATCCTTTTGTCTAGAGTTTGCCATTGCTCTCTGACTTCTTCAATGTCTCCAGGTTCTCCCTGACTTTCAGATTGTGGACCAGCAACATGGTACACGAAAGGATTCTCAGGAATAGCTTGAGCAACAGAATGCACAACAGGATGAGGTTCAGTGAACAATAGAGCTGAAGATACTGGCGAGACAAACACAGGAGTAGTTGCAAAGGGCGACGAGTAATTCGGAGGAAACCAAATTCTGGCCAAGTAGAAGCTGGTTGCTGAGTCAGTGGAGGGTCAATAGCAGCAGTTGAAGTTTCAACAATCATAGTCCTCTGAGGTGGTTCTCCTCTAGCAATCAGAACTTGCATCATTTCTGTGAGTTTGGTCATACCGGCCTTCAACTCATCAATTTCCATTCTAACTTCGGCGTTGTGTTGTTCTTGGTTTTCCATTCTCAATCTAACAGCAGCTCTAGTTCCGTAGTTGTGTTGAGGAAACAGCTTGACGGTGAACAGATAACTGAAGAAGGAGACAGTTGAAATGAGTTTCTGAGACAACTCAGAAGAAATGCACATGTATGCTCATGGATGCAATAGTGCATGAATGCAACAACCATAAATAAGATCACTCAAAGCACACAGGTTCAAAGGTTCGAGCATGAAGCCAAGGTTAAGAACCAGTCCCACAAAAGGTATGTGCTAAGGTTTTATCTTTGTTGTACCTGCTGAAAACAGTGGTTCTAACAGAGTGCCCATGGTCCAGAATCCACTATCAGACACACCAGCGCACTGATTTGCTCGGAGGTTGGTAGTTATCCTCAAGAGAATCTAACCTGAGTGTGGCATCGCGTAACAGCTAGGTCAGATTTGCATCTTCATAGCTTCCGTGCCACGATCCTAAAATGGCTAGGATGGGTTAAAGGTTACTACGGTCCTCAGTGTTATAGGCTTCTATGGAAAAAGTAATGCCTTCACGATTGCTCGATCGGCATCAGTAATTCCAAAGAGGCAACCACCAAGTGCATGGATTCTCAAGTTCTTCTTTTTCAGGATTCGACTCCCTCAAAGTTCCCTTGACTATACCATCCTCCTATCTCAAAGTACACTCTGTCCGGGTATAGGACTTATCTCACACACAGAGGAACTCCAAAACAGAACAATCAAGTAACAAGCAAATCAGGCAAAAGGCAGTAAATAAGTAAAAGTAGGCTAGACCCCTCAAGGGAGGATTCCCAGCAGAGTCGCCACTTTTCTGTAGCAGCAAAATCGTGAGTGTAAGCTATTGATTAACTTAACTCGAAAAGCAAGAGTCGCCACCGCACTTTTATTTTATCCAAAAAAGGAAAGGAAAAAGAGCAAACAAAACCTACACAAGCTCTAAACAAGAACAAGTGAAGAGAAACCGGGTAAGGGGGTTGGTTATACAATGGGAAGGTGTTAGCACCCAAAACATCTATAGTAGTCTATAGGAGCCCTTTGAAATATCTACCGCTTTTTGGTCTAAAAAGTTTGCTTGAAAAGTGATTGAGGAGATGAGAAGAGAAATTATTTTTAAGATTTTTGTGTTTGGAGAGATTTGTCGTCTCATGCCTACGTACCCATGATGTGCAATGTAGGATCAAAACCCCGTAGTTCGTGGTACAAAGAATGAAATTGTTTGTTTTGGTTGTTTTGAATGTAAAGACAAGTCGTCATTTCCAAGCGAATAATTCCGCTTAAAGAAATGAATCATGTCTAAACTTTATGAAAAAAGTTTTGAAAGAGAAAAGTGTACAAGGGCACAAAAAGAGAGTTTAATGAGTTTGATGTTTTTTTAAAGTCTTTTGAAAAAGGTGTCAATATGCTTATGTAGTTTAGCATTTGTTAAGAAATGAAAAGAAAAGAGTAAAATCACTTGACAAAGTCAAGGTTTGATTATGAAAGAGGTGAAAGTTTGAAATCAAGAAGGTTTTGAAAAAGAGAGAGAGTTTTGAAAATTGAAGAATGGAGAGGAGAAGAAGTGACTATCCTAAAGCATAAAGTAAAAGCTAAGGATAAGAAACATCTAACCGCAAAAGTAAGCTCCAAAGTCTTCGAACCATAATTCCAAAGCAAAGGGAGAAGGTCCTAGTTCTAAGTCCAAGGTTCCAAGAATTGCATTGGATGTCCAAGGTCTAGGTTCAAGGATTCAAGAATAGCCTTGAAGTCCAAGGTCTAGGTGCAAAAATCCATGTCCATTGCAAAGGATAGTAACCATAGTCCAAGATTAGAAGCACAAGTTTTTTAGAGGTTTTAGCCTTTATTAATGTTTTTGGTCCAAGTGGACAAAGTGAAAAAAGGCATAAGCATAAACATGTGCCCAACGGACAAAGGAAAAATTGCGGAAACATAAACATATGTCCAACGGACAAAGGAAAAATATGCGGAAGCATAAACATGTGTCCAACAGACAAAGGAAAAATATGCGGAAGCATAAACATGTGACCAACGGACAAAGGAAAAATTGCATAAAAGTAAAAGAGAGATAGGGAGCGAGAAGGAATTGTAAAGAAGTTAGAAGTTAGTAATTAGTTGTTAGAGTTAGTGATCAATTATAATTGAATAATTGCACTTAGGTCAAGATTAATGAGAACTCATTAGAGGATTGATAAGAACAAAGCCTCCTAACAACAAGTTTCATAAGTTTTGAACCAAAAGACAAATAATCAACTATTCTTGATAGTTTTCCGATGCGGGACAAATATTGCGCTATGTTAAGCAATCGCCGAGTAATTTACGGAGTAATTACCCGACAATGAGGCCGGTCAATAGCTCTTTGTGCTAATGTATGCTAGATGAACGATATGTAGATCGTCATCCGAAAGCAATACCGCACGAAAAGAAAAATGGTAGCGATCTCGTCTCGATCGAAATTCAACAAAAGAATTCCACAATCTTTACGACTTTCATCGATAAAAAGAAAAGAGAAATAGATGAAGAGAAGGGCAAATTAAACCACGCAATTATGAGATCTAAGGCTAAGAATAAAAGAAAAGGGAAGAAAACGACAAAAGGAACCAAAACAGCCCCAAAAACAAGCATTTTTCACATTCTGGATGCTGGTTAATCGATTAACCACTTCACAGTGTAATTAGGTTAATCGATTAACCAGTGCAAACTTGCAGTTTTTTGCACAGAATTCAACTGTTATTCGACTAACCAATTCGTGCATGTTTTGGTTAATCGATTACCACTGTAAAAACAACAGAAAATCAGTTTAAAAATTGCATAATCCTTGATCAATCATTTATTCAAACACCTCATGATTAAGGATGCAATTGTGCACGAAATTTTGAGTAAAACAACAGCAAAAACCAGCAATCAACACAAATTGTAAGATCCAAAGATCAAACAAACAAGATCACCAAGGGATCTACATTGTGAAAGATGAAATTGAACAACAATGGTGGAAAATGTGATTACCACTCCAAATCAGAAAATCCTTCCAAATTGCAGCAAGATCTACACTCCAAAGCATTAATTTATGAACAAAAACAAGAATGGATGAAGGTTTAGCTCTAAATTAGTAAGAATCAATGTGAATTCTTACTAACTTATGAAAGAAGAAATTGAGCTTTTGGTGAATTTTGGTAGTTGGGGAGATATTTTGCAAGGGGTTTTTTGGCTCTCTAAAGCTTGAAGAATGAATGAAATGAAGGCTCTATTTATAGAGTTTAGGCTTGGAAAATTTGGTGGATTGGAGTTTGGTTTGGAAATGAAAATTAGGCTTGGAATTTGAATTTGGAGGGAAATTCATAAAAGAGTGGTGATTAGTGAAGGTGTATGGTAGGAAATGATCAAAGTGATGTAGGGAATTAAAATGAGATGGTCTAGAATATTCCACATGTGATCAAAATTAGTGCCAATTGCGGAAATTTGAATTTGGCACATTTTTTCCAAAAATTGCACGTGTTAATCGATTAACCACTTCACAGTGCAATTAGGTTAATCGATTAACACAGTGAAAAAATGAGAAAAAATGGCTTTTTGATGTGCTGTCTTGACTCTGGCTCGATTTTTCTTGCTTGTCAAAGAAGACATGGAAATAAACACATGAACCTTAGAGTCTCTTGAATAATGATAAATTAAATCTTGGAAACTCTTGATCAGATGAATTTTGATTTGTTTGTAGATCAACTTTGACTTTGTTCAGATGAAATTCATTCGAGCTGAGGGACTGTTTGATATCTTTGATTCTCTTCCTGAAAAAGTTAGTGAAGAGAAAAACAAACATATTTTTGGATTTTGATTAAAGGTTAGTAAACATAAGCAAATAAAGGTAAGTAAGAAAGATACAGATGCTCGGTGATCCCTGCAAGGCATAAACCCAAAGAAGAGAGGGATAAAGGAACCAAAGCGTGATCTTGTTTGTGGTAAGATGCAAAATGAAATGTGAATGATATGTGGAATCTTAGGGGTAAAAAATTAGGGTCTTACAGCTGCCCCTATTTAAGTATCTTCTATTAGGAGATATGAAGATACTTAAATACAAAAAGCCACATTTTTAGGCCCTAAGATGCCACAAGATGATATGAATGCAAAGGATGAAACAGACTGCGGGGAAACTTGAAACAAATGATATGGTAAGTTGAGAGAGATGACATGAAAAGACACGTCGGGGAACACAAGCTATTTCTGAAGATCTGTCAAGGTGACAAGAGGTATC
Organism: Lathyrus tuberosus; assembly: GCA_022829125.1. Taxonomy (NCBI): domain Eukaryota; kingdom Viridiplantae; phylum Streptophyta; class Magnoliopsida; order Fabales; family Fabaceae; genus Lathyrus; species Lathyrus tuberosus. The sequence continues at coordinate 14,365,439 of JALAZF010000111.1, forward strand.
CATTAATAGTTAGAAAGAGAGGGTCAAGATCCTAGGAAGACGAGTAGTGACATCCAAGAATGGCATTGGATCGAAACTACGAACGAGACAAAAGGTATGTCAAAAGATGTCCAAGAGTGGCATTGGACAACAACAAGAAAGTTTCTGGTAAGAACAGCAGCGTCATCCAAGAATAACATTGGATGGAGGTGAAAAACACTCTATATTGGGGATAAAATATCCAAGAATGGCACTGGATGAAGGGCACTACATCATTCAAGAATGACATTGAATGAGGCAATATCAAACATCAGAGTCATCCAAGAATAACATTGGATATAATCAAAATTATATTTGAAAACTTCATTGGGGACATCCAAGAATGGCATTGGATGGCAAGTTTAAACATCAGAGGTATCCAAGAATATCATTGGACTTGGCTGGGGAAAAGGTGTCCAAGAATGGCATTGGATAAAAGAGGGTAAACATCAAAGATATCCAAGAATAACATTGGACTCTGTTGAGGAAAAGTTATCCAAGAATGGCATTGGATAAAAAGAGTTCACAATATCCAAGACTGGTATTGAATAAAGTGAGTAGAGACTTTCAGGAATGGCACTGAAAGGTAAAGGTAAATTACTACATTCAGGAATGACACTGAATGATAGTGAAAAAGAGCTTCCAGGAATGGCACTGAAAGGTAAAGGAGAAAAATCATCCAGGACTGGCACTGAATGAATAGATGAAACTCATTCAGGAATGGCATTGAAAGTAAAGGTAAACTCATTCAGGAATGACACTGAATGAACAGATAAAACTTTCAGGAATGGCACAAAGGCAAAACTTCCAGGAATAGCACTAAGAAAAACAAGAGGAACAAGGTATCCAGGAATGGCACTGAAGATCAAAAGAGACAGACATCCAGGAATGGCACTGGAGTGAAAGAATATAAAGATCCAGGAATAGCACTGGAATGGAAGAAAACAAACATCTAACAACAATAATAGATGCACAGGGAAACAGTAATATCCAAGAATAACACTGGAAAGAAAGAAGACAAACAGGATATCCAGGAATAACACTGGGTGAAAAGACAGGTAGACAACATTCAGGAATGACACTGAATGAAAAGGAAGGTAAAAGTTTTGGTAGGCTCCAAGTAAGTTAGACTTTGATCACAAGGTAAGATGTTGAAAGCAACAAGACCTCGGGAAATGCATATGAGCGCGAAGCACACTTCGAGCTATGAAAATCTAACTATGTATGATATATGAATGATTTATGTATGCAATGCAGATGATAGAGACAACTGAGATAAACTCCTTTGTGAGGGAAGAATGAAACTCTTATTCCTCAACACAGGGAACACTGCCCACCCTGCTCGGAGAGAAGATGTTGAACACATCTCTGTCACACTTATGAATTATATCAGGCTGGTAGTCTTTTGAGGAAAGACATCTTGAGGATCCTTGAAGAAGATTGCCCCAGATTGATTGATCGATAAAGATAAACTGATAATGGCTTCAGTTTGACTGCTGCAGGGGAAGAATGAACTGATCATGGCTTCAATTCTTGAAATGATTGTTGAGGATAAACTGATCATAGCTTCAGTTGCTATTGTTGGGGATGGAATGATCATGGCTTCAGTCCTTGAAATGAATGTTGAGAAGGTTAAACTCAGTACGGGTATTGAAGGAGATCTTCTGGTTAACCAACTCAAAGAATAACTTGCACTGAGCAACAAATCCCGAACTGATTCACAACAGTATCTGGAAGTAATGTGCCTGATAGGATCACTAACCAAGTTTCTCAACTGTTTGAAAATGTCTTGATGAGGAAAGTTTGCCTGTAAATAAGATTATTCAGACAAACATGGTAATTTTAATGCAAAGCTCAATGCAATTTTGAAATCAAAAATCATTCTTTGAATGATATTATTGATGTAAAGCAAATGAATCAGTTGTCAAAACACGGCGGTTTAGACATGCAAAGATAAAAGAGAAAGCAAAGGTAAGACATCAAAGCAAATGATTGGCAACAAACATAGGAGTCAGTTTACGCAACCTTGCTGTAGTATGCTTTCAAAAGAAACCTGGCTTCAATTAGGTCTTTTGAAGGTTGTAACGTGGTCTGGTTCACGATTTTTGAAACAAAGGATATAGGCTTAAAGTTTATTTGTACCCAACCCATTCTTCATGATAACCTTCAGTCCTATGCTCAGTTAATTCACACTATGCATTCAGGTTCCAAGTGATTTTGGAATTGCAACCTTGTTATGATGATGGCTTAAGGGCCAAAGGATTTTTTTGAGATGGTAGTCACTTCTTTTACAACATTTTGTTATTTTTGATGAGGACCTTACTCAACTCGTTTTGTCGTTGAGGATTTTGGTAACCTCTTGATTTTTCTTTTGTTATCCCTAACTTTTGCCTGAACTGTGTCATTTGTTTACAGTCAGCGGGATGCCCCAATTTTTTGCATAAGTCTCCTTCATAGGTTTTGACTTAGCGGGCTTTTCATTTGATTTTTTTTTCATCTTTTTTTTTGAAAGATAGTAACTGCTTGGCTTAATGATTACGGTGAACCATCATTGGCTTTTGATTTGAAAGACATCTTCGACACTTCTTTGATGTGTGTGAAGGAAAGCTTGTGATTGCAACCTTTATTGGAAAGTGTTTTGCATGCACAGTCGAATTAACTGAGAACTACCCATCCCCAGGTTAAGATTACAGGTTTTTCGTACAGAAAGAAACTTCAACTTCTAGGCTCGAAGGGGTTGACAAGGGATTAACTTCCTTATTTCTCCAGTGTTTGGGAGTTGAAACAATGTCTGTACATCCTCAGCCAAGTTTTAATTGAAAACATACAATCCAACAATTTCAGGTATTTTTCTTTCATCATCCTCCCTCCAATCTTTGCATAAACAAAAGCTTGATAAAGAAAGTGAACAGGAGATAAGTTTTTTGTTTTGTGAAAAAGAAAGCATGAAGATGCACACAGTGGATATAAATGAATTGAATCAAAAGTTCCAATACTCATTTCATTGAAATTACCATGAAAGTACAAATAAAGTTAAAAAACAAACAGTCAATACAATCAAAGAAAAATGCAAACAGGAAGAAACAAGGCCTAGTGACTAATCAGTAACAAGGATGAGCAGTCCTGTCTGAAACACTGGCTTTAGGAGATGATCTGTCTGAACTGACACAAACTTCACTTGACATGCTCTGGCAAAGGATTGTTGACAACATTGGGATTATTATCAACAAAGTCCAGAATTTTTAAGTTCACAAATTCTCGTACTCTAGATTTCAATGCAAAGCAACCTTCCAAGTTATGGCCTGCCCCACCTCGATGGAACTCACAGTGAAGATCAGCCCTATAGCCGGCTGGGAGAGGATTTGGAGGAGGAGGTAGATCCCTCGTTGTAATGAAACCTTTCTTTACAAGACATGGATACAACTCAGTGTAGGACATCGGGATAGGATCAAAGTTAACCCTATTGCGATTCTGATTCTGTCTAATAGGCTGACGAGGAGCTTGAACTGGTTGAGCATTGACAACAGAAGCGACTGCAGCTACATATTGTTGTTTGTAACGAGGTTTTCTTTCAACTGAAACAACATGGGTATCACCATCCTTTTTCTTTTGAAAATTCCCAACATACTTTTTAGCACCACTAAAGGCTTCAGGATTAGCAATCTTTCCTTTCTTGATACCTTCTTCTTGTCTTTCTCCAATAGTGACTAGGTCAGCAAAACCAGATGATACACTGCCTATCATTTTTTCCAAAAATAGTGCCTGAAGAGTGTCCATGAGCAAACCAGTCAATTCTTTTTCAGCTAAGGGTGGCTCCACTTGAGCAGCTAGCTCTCTCCAGCGCTGAGCGTACTCCTTAAAAGATTTTTTTTCTTTCTGAGACATGTTTTGCAGTTGACGGCGGTCAGGTGCCATGTCCATATTGTACTTATATTGCTTTAGGAAAGCATCAGACAAGTCCATCCAGCTTTGGATACGGTTCTTCTCAAGTCCCATATACCATTTCATTGAAGCCCCACTCAAGCTGTCTTGGAAATAGTGAATGAGCAGTTTGTCATTTTTGGCATGAGCAACCATCTTGCGGTAGTACATCACCAAGTGGGTTTTGGGACAGGTGTGCCCCTTGTATTTCTCAAAATCAGGAGTCTTGAATTTTGGAGGAATAATCAAGTCGGAAACCAAGCACATGTCCATTGCGGCAGTATTAAAGACATCATTTCCTTCTACTGCTCTTATCCTTTTGTCTAGAGTTTGCCATTGCTCTCTGACTTCTTCAATGTCTCCAGGTTCTCCCTGACTTTCAGATTGTGGACCAGCAACATGGTACACGAAAGGATTCTCAGGAATAGCTTGAGCAACAGAATGCACAACAGGATGAGGTTCAGTGAACAATAGAGCTGAAGATACTGGCGAGACAAACACAGGAGTAGTTGCAAAGGGCGACGAGTAATTCGGAGGAAACCAAATTCTGGCCAAGTAGAAGCTGGTTGCTGAGTCAGTGGAGGGTCAATAGCAGCAGTTGAAGTTTCAACAATCATAGTCCTCTGAGGTGGTTCTCCTCTAGCAATCAGAACTTGCATCATTTCTGTGAGTTTGGTCATACCGGCCTTCAACTCATCAATTTCCATTCTAACTTCGGCGTTGTGTTGTTCTTGGTTTTCCATTCTCAATCTAACAGCAGCTCTAGTTCCGTAGTTGTGTTGAGGAAACAGCTTGACGGTGAACAGATAACTGAAGAAGGAGACAGTTGAAATGAGTTTCTGAGACAACTCAGAAGAAATGCACATGTATGCTCATGGATGCAATAGTGCATGAATGCAACAACCATAAATAAGATCACTCAAAGCACACAGGTTCAAAGGTTCGAGCATGAAGCCAAGGTTAAGAACCAGTCCCACAAAAGGTATGTGCTAAGGTTTTATCTTTGTTGTACCTGCTGAAAACAGTGGTTCTAACAGAGTGCCCATGGTCCAGAATCCACTATCAGACACACCAGCGCACTGATTTGCTCGGAGGTTGGTAGTTATCCTCAAGAGAATCTAACCTGAGTGTGGCATCGCGTAACAGCTAGGTCAGATTTGCATCTTCATAGCTTCCGTGCCACGATCCTAAAATGGCTAGGATGGGTTAAAGGTTACTACGGTCCTCAGTGTTATAGGCTTCTATGGAAAAAGTAATGCCTTCACGATTGCTCGATCGGCATCAGTAATTCCAAAGAGGCAACCACCAAGTGCATGGATTCTCAAGTTCTTCTTTTTCAGGATTCGACTCCCTCAAAGTTCCCTTGACTATACCATCCTCCTATCTCAAAGTACACTCTGTCCGGGTATAGGACTTATCTCACACACAGAGGAACTCCAAAACAGAACAATCAAGTAACAAGCAAATCAGGCAAAAGGCAGTAAATAAGTAAAAGTAGGCTAGACCCCTCAAGGGAGGATTCCCAGCAGAGTCGCCACTTTTCTGTAGCAGCAAAATCGTGAGTGTAAGCTATTGATTAACTTAACTCGAAAAGCAAGAGTCGCCACCGCACTTTTATTTTATCCAAAAAAGGAAAGGAAAAAGAGCAAACAAAACCTACACAAGCTCTAAACAAGAACAAGTGAAGAGAAACCGGGTAAGGGGGTTGGTTATACAATGGGAAGGTGTTAGCACCCAAAACATCTATAGTAGTCTATAGGAGCCCTTTGAAATATCTACCGCTTTTTGGTCTAAAAAGTTTGCTTGAAAAGTGATTGAGGAGATGAGAAGAGAAATTATTTTTAAGATTTTTGTGTTTGGAGAGATTTGTCGTCTCATGCCTACGTACCCATGATGTGCAATGTAGGATCAAAACCCCGTAGTTCGTGGTACAAAGAATGAAATTGTTTGTTTTGGTTGTTTTGAATGTAAAGACAAGTCGTCATTTCCAAGCGAATAATTCCGCTTAAAGAAATGAATCATGTCTAAACTTTATGAAAAAAGTTTTGAAAGAGAAAAGTGTACAAGGGCACAAAAAGAGAGTTTAATGAGTTTGATGTTTTTTTAAAGTCTTTTGAAAAAGGTGTCAATATGCTTATGTAGTTTAGCATTTGTTAAGAAATGAAAAGAAAAGAGTAAAATCACTTGACAAAGTCAAGGTTTGATTATGAAAGAGGTGAAAGTTTGAAATCAAGAAGGTTTTGAAAAAGAGAGAGAGTTTTGAAAATTGAAGAATGGGGAGGAGAAGAAGTGACTATCCTAAAGCATAAAGTAAAAGCTAAGGATAAGAAACATCTAACCGCAAAAGTAAGCTCCAAAGTCTTCGAACCATAATTCCAAAGCAAAGGGAGAAGGTCCTAGTTCTAAGTCCAAGGTTCCAAGAATTGCATTGGATGTCCAAGGTCTAGGTTCAAGGATTCAAGAATAGCCTTGAAGTCCAAGGTCTAGGTGCAAAAATCCATGTCCATTGCAAAGGATAGTAACCATAGTCCAAGATTAGAAGCACAAGTTTTTTAGAGGTTTTAGCCTTTATTAATGTTTTTGGTCCTAGTGGACAAAGTGAAAAAAGGCATAAGCATAAACATGTGCCCAACGGACAAAGGAAAAATTGCGGAAACATAAACATGTGTCCAACGGACAAAGGAAAAATATGCGGAAGCATAAACATGTGTCCAACAGACAAAGGAAAAATATGCGGAATGCATAAACATGTGACCAACGGACAAAGGAAAAATTGCATAAAAGTAAAAGAGAGATAGGGAGCGAGAAGGAATTGTAAAGAAGTTAGAAGTTAGTAATTAGTTGTTAGAGTTAGTGATCAATTATAATTGAATAATTGCACTTAGGTCAAGATTAATGAGAACTCATTAGAGGATTGATAAGACCAAAGCCTCCAAACAACAAGTTTCATAAGTTTTGAACCAAAAGACAAATAATCAACTATTCTTGATAGTTTTCCGACGCGGGACAAATATTGCGCTATGTTAAGCAATCGCCGAGTAATTTACGGAGTAATTACCCGACAATGAGGCCGGTCAATAGCTCTTTGTGCTAATGTATGCTAGATGAACGATATGTAGATCGTCATCCGAAAGCAATACCGCACGAAAAGAAAAATGGTAGCGATCTCGTCTCGATCGAAATTCAACAAAAGAATTCCACGATCTTTACGACTTTCATCGATAAAAAGAAAAGAGAAATAGATGAAGAGAAGACCAAATTTAACCACACAATTATGTGATCTAAGGCTAAGAATAAAAGAAAAAGGAAGAAAACGACAAAAGGAACCAAAACAGCCCCAAAAACAAGCATTTTTCACATTCTGGATGCTGGTTAATCGATTAACCACTTCACAGTGTAATTAGGTTAATCGATTAACCAGTGCAAACTTGCAGTTTTTTGCGCAGAATTCAACTGTTATTCGACTAACCAATTCGTGCATGTTTTGGTTAATCGATTACCACTGTAAAAACAACAGAAAATCAGTTTAAAAATTGCATAATCCTTGATCAATCATTTATTCAAACACCTCAGATTAAGGATGCAATTGTGCATGAAATTTTGAGTAAAACAACAGCAAAAACCAGCAATCAACACAAATTGTAAGATCCAAAGATCAAACAAACAAGATCACCAAGGGATCTACATTGTGAAAGATGAAATTGAACAACAATGGTGGAAAATGTGATTACCACTCCAAATCAGAAAATCCTTCCAAATTGCAGCAAGATCTACACTTCAAAGCCTTGATCTATGAACAAAAACAAGAATGGATGAAGGTTTAGCTCTAAATTAGTAAGAATCAATGTGAATTCTTACTAACTTATGAAAGAAGAAATTGAGCTTTTGGTGAATTTTGGTAGTTAGGGAGATATTTTGCAAGGGGTTTTTTGGCTCTCTAAAGCTTGAAGAATGAATGAAATGAAGGCTCTATTTATAGAGTTTAGGCTTGGAAAATTTGGTGGATTGGAGTTTGGTTTGGAAATGAAAATTAGGCTTGGAATTTGAATTTGGAGGGAAATTCATAAAAGAGTGGTGATTAGTGAAGGTGTATGGTAGGAAATGATCAAAGTGATGTAGGGAATTAAAATGAGATGGTCTAGAATATTCCACATGTGATCAAAATTGGTGCCAATTGCTGAAATTTGAATTTGGCACATTTTTTCAAAAAATTGCACTTGTTAATCGATTAACCACTTCACAGTGCAATTAGGTTAATCGATTAGCACAGTGAAAAAATGAGAAAAAACGGCTTTTTGATGTGCTGTCTTGACTTTGGCTCGATTTTTCTTGCTTGTCAAAGAAGGCATGGAAATAAACACATGAACCTTGGAGTCTCTTGAATAATGATCAATTAAATCTTGGAAACTCTTGATCAGATGAATTTTGAATTGTTTGTAGATCAACTTTGACTTTGTTCAGATGAAATTCATTCGAGCTGAGGGACTGTTTGATATCTTTGATTCTCTTCCTGAAAAAGTTAGTGAAGACAAAAATAAACATATTTTTGGATTTTGATTAAAGGTTAGTAAACATAAGCAAATAAAGGTAAGTAAGAAAGATACAGATGCTCGGTGATCCCTGCAAGGCATAAACCCAAAGAAGAGAGGGATAAAGGAACCAAAGTGTGATCTTGTTTGTGGTATAAGATGCAAGATGAAATGTGAATGATATGTGGAATCTTAGGGGTCAAAAATTAGAGTCTTACAAGTGATATTTTTTGAGGTGCGACAAATGACTATATTTTGCATTGCAACCAGAATCACAAATCATCATCATCATTTCTTAAACAAAAACTACAATCACCACTATCGTTCAATTTTCACAACATTCCACCTTCAAAATTCATGGATTAACAAGGTCAAAAACTTTTTCACACCCCAAAAACCCCAACAACCACAACTAGGCGCATCTCAATTCCCCTCTGGATCATTTAATCTACTCAGTAACTTCATTTCCCTCACTTCAATATCTTCTTCGTACTTTTAGGTTTTAATTTCTCATCCAATTTTAAATTTCATAGATGAAATGAAAAAAGCAAGAAAAATTGGCGCGTTTAAAGAGTACATGGTTGGAATAAGCAGTGAAGTTACTTTTCCTACTGCGTTTGATAAATACGAAGCGATTATTCGATATCTCGCAACTTTTGATTATACCGTTTTGAAGATGGCGTTCAAGATTGAGGAATCAGAGATTCTGATTAAATTTGAAGATGTCGTTTTCTAAGTGTGGGGACATTTTAGGAAACTTTGGATTAAAGAAACTATTCTTGAGGAGAATTTGTTACAAATTCTGTGTAACAGAATTGCTGCGTTTTTGAACCCCAAATCCAGTCTAGTTTATGGTTATAAATAGGATGGATTTAACCTAATTAAGGTGTGGAAAATACATTGTTTCTTAGTGAGTTTTAGGGTTTGTGTATTTGTGAGCCTCTCTTGTATCGTGTTGATACTAGAGTTGAACTATTTGCATTGAGTTGTAATTTCTGTCACTGTTGTGATTGAAAGGGAATTGAGAAGGGTCTCATACCTAGGAGAGTCTTAGGTAGAAATTAAGCACGGGTAGTGATTAAGTGATAAGTTGTAAATCGGAGGTTGTTTAGCTTAGAATTAATAATATCTAGTGGATTTCATTCCTGACTTGGTAACCCCCAAATGTAGGTGTTGTTTTACACCGAATTGGGTGAATAATTACTATGTGTTCGTTTACTTTCAGCAATTTTATTGTGCTCCTTCTTGTCATCGTGTTTAAAGCAGAGATCAAGTGTCTCGACATCTCTCGGACATCTGAGATCTGCATACCAGAATTTCAATTGGTATTAGAGCAGGCATCCTGCTCTGTATCTTGGTGAGATTCAGGGAAGTTACTTTCTAGTGCAATGGACAAGGAAGGAGGAATATTGAACAGACCACCCATTCTTGATGGATCCAATTATGAGTATTGGAAAGTATGCATGGTGGCCTTTATTAAGTCCATGGATGGTAAAGCTTGGAAATCTGTGGTCAAAGGATGGGATCCACCAAAGGCTAAAGATCAAGAAGGCAAGATTACTGATATGATAAAGCTTGAGGAAGATTGGGATGATGAAGATGACAAGCTTGCTCAGGGTAATTCCAAAGCATTGAATGCCTTATTCAATGGAGTGGACAAAAACATCTTTAGATTGATAAAGAACTGTATTGTTGCCAAAGATTCTTAGGAGATTTTGAAGACTGCTCATGAAGGAACCTCTAGGGTGAAATCATCAAGACTTCAACTTCTCACAACCAAGTTTGAGAACTTGAAGATGAAGGAGGATAAAAGTATTTAACAATTTCACATGAACATTGTTGATATAACCAATACTTCAAGTGATCTAGGAGAAAAGATTCCAGAAGCTAAGTTGGTCCAAAAAATCCTAAAATCTCTTCCAAAGAAATTTGACATGAAGGTGACTGCCATTGAAGAAACCCAAGACATAAACACCATGAAGGTGGATGAACTCGTGGGATCTCTTCAGACTTTAGAGACGGCAATCAGTAAGAAATCTAAAAAGAAGAAAAGCATTGCCTTGGTGTCTAATCAAGGTGAATGTAAACTAAATTCAAAGGAAGAATTGTCTAAGGCTGTTGTGCTACTTGGAAAATAGTACAACCAATTGTTAAAGAGGATGGACGGGGAGTCAAGATCAAATGTCAAGACTCAGTCATCCGACATCAATAAAAGGAAGGATTTTGGAAGAAGGTCCAAAACTGAAAAGAAAGCTAACAAAGGCAAAGGAATCCAATGTTATGAATGCGAAGGATTTGGACACATCAAATCTGAGTGTCCTACCTTTCTCAAGAAGGAGAATAAAGGTTTGTCTACATCATGGTCTGAAAATGATTCTTCAAGTGAAGGAGAATCTGCTAAACAAGTTTCTGCTCTTATTACAGTATTTGATTCTGATAAAGAATCAGATATTGGAGAACTCACATTTGATGAACTGGCTAGCTCATACAGGGAGCTGTGCATCAGAAATGCTAAAGTATGTCAGCTATAAGAGGATCAACATAATGTTATTGTTCGACTTAAGGCTGAAAGATTGAAGCACTTGGATACCATCTCTGACCTGGAGGAGGAAGTTGTATTGCTCAACTCTAAACTTGACAATATGACTAAAAATGTAAGAATGCTCAATAGCAGTTCTGATGTGCTGGTTGAGACTCTTTAATTTGGGAGGAATGCTGGAGATATCAGAGGGCTAGGTTATAATGATCAAGTTGTGATTAATAAAGGAAAAGAGCCATCATTGAATCCTACTCATCCTAAAAGAAAACAGAATTGGAAGATGTCAAAAAAGATGTCCAAACATCAACAAAGACATCAAAAGAATTTCTTAGGGAGCAAGAAGGAAGATTGGAAATGTCATCATTGTGGGTAAGCCTGGTCACATAAAACCTTACTGCTATAAGTTACATGGTTATCCCAAATCCGCTTCATAACCCAGAAAGATGCAGGTTGTTGGTAAAGCAGAAAAGAAGTGGATTCCCAAGAATGACACTGTTACTCTCATAGATCATACCTCTCTAAGAGCTTATGCTAGAGAGTGGTGGTACTTTGATAGTGGTTGTTCTAGACACATGACTGGTGTCAAGAAATTTTTGGTGGATATTGAATCACATGCCACTAGCTATGTCACTTTTGAAGATGAATCCAAAGGTAAAATAAAAGGTGTTGGGAAGCTGGACTATATTGGGCAACCTAGTCTTGATAATGTGTTGCTTGTCAGAGGACTAACTACAAATTTGATAAGTATCAGTCAACTTTATGACCAAGGTCTTAAGGTTAACTTTACCAAATCTGAGTGTCTGAGAACAAATGATAAAGATGAAGTTATGATGAAGGGAGCCAGATCTAAGAATAATTGCTATGTGTGGATTCCTCTAGAGACAGAGTGTTCACCCACATACTTGATGTCAAAAGGAGATGAAGTGAAGCATTAGAAACTTGATTATTTACAGAAGATGGAGAAAGGCTTGTCAAATGCAACATGCAGAGATACCTTAAAACCAAAGATTGATGGAGGAGGAATCTGTGGTGAATGTTAGATTGGGAAGCTAACCAAGATGTCACACAAAAAGCTACAACATCTGACTACTTCAAGGATCCTGAAACTACTTCATAGGGACTTGATGGGACCTATGCAGGTTGAAAATATCAGAGGAAAGAGGTGTGCTTATGTTGTCGTTGATGACTCAACCACGAAAGCTGAATACATAGCAACAGGGAATAGCCACTCTCAACTCATGTGGATGAGACAAATGCTGACTGAGTATAATGTCACACAAGATGTCGTGACATTATTCTGTGACAAATTGAGTACCATCAATATTTCTAAAAATCAATTTGAGGTGTTAAGGGGCAAATTAGGGATTTGCCTGTTTGAGGATTTATAACAATTAATTTGTTGTGGGAATACTATTCAAGTGTATGTGTGTTCCTAACAAATGAAAAGAGGGTTTTAAAGTCTATCATTTCAAATATACCTAAACCGCTCTCATGCACGCTTCCTCCATATAGTACCATTCTTCACAAACTGTTTCATCTACCAACTCAGAGAAATACCTAATCTTGCTCACCTTTCTCCAACTCTCAAGTGTTCTAAGATGTCTCACCGACAATCTTCAAAAGGTGTATCCAGGAAGGAGAATGTTTCGTCATCCACATCTAGGACTAAGTCTGCGAAGTTGTCTATTGAAGACGCGATTAATGTTGTTCCCTTGGCCATGGTTCCATGCAAGCCTGACAAACTTCCAGTGAGAGGATCCAAGAACCTTCCTGCAGGTAATGTCTCAAAGACCTATGATGCTTTCTCTAACCCTATGACTGAGAGAGAAAAATTTGACTCTGATAAGAGAATCGGAAAATTGGTAGATAGAACTTTAAATGAAGGGAGTCATCTTAATATTACTGGCATTACTAGACCCCTTGCTCAAATTTTCCCTACTACCATTGTACCTGATGCTGAACCAGAGGTAGAGACTGATAAAAATGTTGATGTTGAGATTGAGATTCAAAAGGATAGGGGTTGAGGTGCCTGATCATGAAGAACCAGAAGTGAATATGCACACTCTTGTTGATTCTGTAGTAGGAGATGTTGAAACAGATGATGTAACATCCCCTGGGGCAAAAAAATCTCATTCAAAGGGTCAAGCCTCTGAGGTTATTGATGAAGACAATGGAAAAAATGTTGAGCAGGTTATCAATGTAGATGACTTGACCTCTGATAATGAGGTTATTGCCAAGAGTCTTCACCCTGATGTTGCCAAGAGATTGAAAAGTAGAAAAGGTAAGGTTGTGGTTGTGGAGAACACATCTACCAAGAGCACCAAGAAACCTGTTGCTGGTCCTCCTAAAACTTGGAGCAAGGTTGTGATTGTGTCCAAGAAGAGAAAGGTTGTGTCTGACAACGAGTCAGACTATGATGTTGAAGAAGATGTTCAGGACATCATTCAAGTCAAGAAATTTGTTTCTAAGAAGAAGCATGCTGCTGTTCCTAAGGCTCCTATGGACAATGTGTCCTTTCATGCTGCTGAAAATGTGGAAATGTGGTAATACGTGTACCAAATGAGGGTTGCTTTGGAAAGGGAGTTATAAAATAATGCCCTACAATGCAAAGATGTGATGAAGCTGATTGAAGTTGCTGGCTTAATGAAGACTGTCACAAAATTTGGTCATTGCTACGAGAAGCTAGTTAAGGAATTTATGGTGAACATTCCTGAAGGTTGTGCTGATGTAAACAGTGAAGACTACGAAAATGTGTATGTTAGAGAAAATGTTGTGACGTTTTCTTCCATAGTGATCAACACGTTTCTGAGCAGATCAGAAGATCCTCAACCTGAGCTTGAAGATACTAATGATCAGGTGTGTCAGGAGATCACCTGTAATACAGTGAAGCATTGACCCAACAAAGGAAAGCTTTCAGCTGGGAAGCTTAGTGTGAAGTATGCAATTCTTCATAGAATTAGTACTATCAACTGAGTTCCTAACAACCATACCTCAACCCTCTCTGAAGGGCTTGGGAAGTTCATATACGTTGTTGGTAAATGGAGGAAGTTTGATTTTGGTGCTTATATTTTGGACCTAATTCTGAAGCAAGCATCATCAACTGCCATTAAGATGCCTATCTGTTTTCCTTCTCTCATCTGTGGTATAATCTTGGATCAACGTCCTGGTATCTTGGTGTCTGCTGATTAAGCAATGAAAAGGGAATCTCCTTTGACTTTACACCAGAAGCTGTTTGCTGGGGACCATGTTCCAGATATTGTTTTGACATCTGCCTAAACATTTGCTCTTGCAACCTCAAAGAAAGATACTATTGCTCAGCTGAAGAAGACTTGCAAGGATCTAGATGCCATCATCAAGTCCAACACAGCTAGGAAGGCAAAACTTGAACAGTTGATACAAGTTCTAACAGCTGAACAGGACAAGGGAACTGAAGCTGTAAGTGGTTCAGATAATGCTGAAAAGGAGGCAGCAGAAGATGATGAGGCTGATGCTAATGCTGAAGATGAGGCTAATAATGATGATCCTGATGGAGAAGAAGAAGAGGAAGAGGATGATGAGGCTACTAAAGACAATGTCTGTTAGTAGTATTCACTTTTTTGGCTATGTTTTGTAAGGGCTAAATGCCCAAGATATTTTTGGCACTTCATGTGCTTAATCTGTACTTTTAACTCTTGTTCTGCTTGTGTTACTATTTTGGTGTTTAGTTAGTTAACTACCTTTGTCATATTATGACTAAAAAGGGGGAGTAATACTAACTTAACTAACCATTGTTAACCACTGAATGCTGTTGTTGAGGAGGATAATGCTAACCACTTGCTGCAGAAGAAAGATCTGATTAAGGGGGAGACTATATTATCTCCGCTGCTGTTTTGATTTTGCCTTTAACTTTTTGTGTATTTGTATGCAAGGGTTAATTAGTTAGTTTTAGCCAAAATCTGTCAAAGGGGGAGATTGATAAGTCCAAGCTTTTGAGATTGACATTAATTTTGGTAAAACTAACTTGACAACAAGATATTTTACAAGATGTCCTAATATGAAGAACTAACATGAAGAACAAGATGTTGGACAAGATGTCCTATCATGATAATTCAACATCTTTGTCTGTTACTTTGCAGTTTTGGTACTGCTAATTTATTCCCAAATCTTAGAATATTGTGGGAATATTTGTTTATCCTAGGCGGCGTTCAAGATTGAGGAATAAGAGATTTTGATTGAATTTGAAGATGCCGTTTTCTAAGTGTGGAGACATTTTAGGAAACTTTGGATTAAAGAAACTATTCTTAAGGAGAATAAGTTGCAGATTTTTGTGTAACAGAATTGCTGCGTTTTAGAAGTCCAAATCCAGTATAGTTTATGCTTATAAATAGGACGAATTTAACCTAATCAAGGTGTGGAAAAATACACTGTTGCTTAGTAAGTTTTAGGGTCTGTGTATTTGTGAGCCTCTCTTGTATCGTGTTGATACTAGAGCTGAAAGGGAGTTGAGAAGGGTCTCATATCTAGGAGAGTCTTAGATAGAAATTAAGCACGGGTAGTGATTAAGTGATAAGTTGTAAATCGAAGGTTGTTTAACTTAAAATTAATACTATCTAGTGGATTTCATTCCAGGCTTGGTAGCCCACTAACGTAGGTGTTGTTGTACACCTAACTGGGTGAACAATTACTGTGTGTTCGTTTACTTGCTGCAATTTTTATTGTGTCCCTTCTTGTCATTGTGTTTGAAGTAGAGGCCAAGTGTCTCGACATTTCTCGGCCCGCCAATCCGCCAACTCGTTAGTAAACGAGACGAAATTGACTTTTGAACTCGATCGTCTAAGTTAGCCCGGTCCGGCCCGGTCCGTTTTTGGACGAGTTTAAATGGGGCGGGTCTAAACGGGGCGGATCGCCCGCTTTGCCACCCCTAATCTCAATGTCCACTTGTTTCTTGTTTCTGCTCCTAATTTTGAGTCTGGTACAATAGGTCTCTTTTAGGCTATGTTTGAATTGATGAAAAATAACGGAACGGAGCGGAGCGGAACATAGCGGAGCGGGATGAAATATAGATCTCTCTCCATTGTTTAATTATTTTATTAAAAATATCTCATTCCATCACATACACCCCAAATTGGATGGAACAAAATGGAGATTTGGATGGAATGAATTCTATCATGTTTCATTCTATTTCATCAATTATTTGCATATCCAAACAATAGAATTTCGTTAGTTACTAGTCCACTCCACTCTATTACATTCCACCACTAGGCAAACTCGGTGACTAATTTTTCATTGATACATTACGCTCTTTGAAACTCTTAAATTTTTGTTTCCTTCCAAAATCCCGAAAGCACACGAATCAATTCAATGGCCGCGTTTCGCGTCGCAACGAGAATCACAAATCACAATCATCATTTCTTAAACCAAAACTACAATCACCACTGCCGTTCAATTTTCACTACACTCCACCTTCAGAATTCATGGATCAACAAGGTCAAAAACGTCTTCACACCCCAAAAAACCGAACAACCACAAGTAGACGCGTCTCAATTCCCCTCCGGATCATTCACACTACTCAGTAACTTCATTTCCCTCATTTCAATCTCTTCTTCGTACTTTTAGGTTTTAATTTCTCATTCAATTTCAGATTTCGCCGATGAAATGAAGAAAGCGAGAAAAATTGGCGCGTTTAAAGAGTACATGGTTGGAAGAAGCAGCGAAGTTACTTTCGCTACTGCGTTTGAGAAATATGAAGCGATTATTCGATATCTTGCGGCCTTCGATTATACCGGAGAGGTATCTTTATGTTTAGATTTAACTGTAATAATGTGGTGTGTTGTATGAATTTGTTGTTATTAGAATTTTCTGCATTTGTTGTTTTTTTAGGGTTTATGATGATGATTTTGGTTTGTTGTGTTAGAATTTGAAGACTAGTCATAAACAAGAAGCGGCGAAACATTGTAATTGCACGATTGCTGATGTGGAGAATGCACTTGCGAAGTTTACTTGGGCTAAAGAAGCTCAGAAGAAGATTCAGGAGTTGAACAAAGAAGGAAAACCGATGCCGAAAAACATTGCTGAAGTAATCCTCCTCTTTAATTAACACTTTTACTGTTATATTAGAGATATAAAATCTTGTTTTTATGTTAGTTTTTATACTTGAAAATTGGTCTTGCTTTGGTGTTTTTATCTTTACATTTGAAAGGGAGAGCACAATTTGGGTATGTATGACCATGGTTTTAAATTGCGGCCACGGATGCGATTGCGGTTGGGGGTGTTGTGATCGCATTCATTGCGGTTATTGCAATGCGTATTGCGGCGTGAATTTTAATTGGGAGGCATTTGAAATATACCGTTAAAAAACATGTTATGTAAAGATTTTTCATTACATTGGAAGTAAATTGAGTTTTTGGATTCTGAAATTTTAAGTTTTGATAAAAATACTTGTAGAAACATTGACGAAATTGCTATATGTGATTTCTAATGAACGGTCGGACACATGGTTTTAGTTCACACCGCAGTTGCGTTTGCGGAGGCTACCGCATCAGCAATATTGCGGCTGCAATTGCGGTTGTGGACTGCAATTTAAAACCAATATGACTAGCTAGGTGCTAAGCTGTGGGTTAAGCCGGTGATTTTTTTCTGTGATAATTGATGACGGAAATGATTGCTTCACAAACTGGTTTTAGAATTATTTTAGACTGTCAAGCCAGTGAATTTGGATGTAGGCAACACTGCTCAATATTAATTGCTTATATTAGCCTCAACATTTTCTATGTATTATTAGCATGTTTGGAATTCCAGCGACAGCGGTCTAGTCATGATGTCACTGCGTGGCTTGATGTGTCGCGCAGTCACGGTGTGATGATTGCAGTTTCCAAACCCATGCATTGTGTTCTTCTGTTGAGATCCATCACAAATTGTATCCTTGATGTTGATTCATGTTACTGGAAATGTATTGTGTGACATCACACCATAGTTAAAAAAAAATACATGTTTATGTGTCTGTTATGTATTTTCTTGTCTATTTTGTTACTGGTATTGATATTTCATTGAGAGTTGGTTTCATTGTTTGCATGATTTGGGTGCCTATATGTAAATAGTATAATGCATGCAAACAAAGTCAATAATCAATTTCTTTGATAACTAAGATATTTGTGAGTTTATGAGCATATGCATAATATGATGAGAGGATTACTTTGCTGTGTCAAATAATCTGTTTAACCATTCATATTTATTTTTCTTGTTCTCTAGCTTCAAAAGCTTGTTGGTACAAATCCCTTGGATCTTGCAAGGTCTAATTTGGCTAAAAGCGGACAAGTTAGCAGAAATGCCCCCTGTCCATGTGGTTCAAAGAAGAGATATAAAAGGTTGTTTTTTCACCTTCTGTTCAAAATATAGAAAATCTTTTGAGAGCAAGCTAATTCCTAACTCTTTTTTTTTTCTTTTCTGTTTTATAGTAGTTGCACTTATTTCTCAATTACAAAAGCTAAATAGTCTGTGTATCTTTGCTTGATAAAATTATAGGGGTTTCCCACATTTTTACACACTAGCTGGACTAAATGGTACATCTTTACATGGCTAAGCAAATAGTTTTATAGAATAAATTAGTGCTTTCTGACCTATAATTACTGATTTTCTAATTTTTTGATAGATATTAGATTAGTTTACTTCCTAGTAACTTTTTATGTCTCTGACTGTTACGATTAAACTAAATTTCTTATTCTCTTATTGAAAAGAAAACTATAATTTCTTACTTGTTTTTGTATATTTTCAAAAATAGGATTTGGTGTTTTAATATGTATGTATCAGCGTGAAAACTACTGCATGTCTATTTATAAACATAACTCTGTAAATTTTCAGTTTTTCTTTTTAATTCCTTTCTATTGAAAAAGTGAAAAACATTTTTCTTTCCTCCAATTGTTTTGAATTTTAATTTCAATTTCAATATACCAGTAGAGT
Organism: Lathyrus tuberosus; assembly: GCA_022829125.1. Classification (NCBI taxonomy): domain Eukaryota; kingdom Viridiplantae; phylum Streptophyta; class Magnoliopsida; order Fabales; family Fabaceae; genus Lathyrus; species Lathyrus tuberosus. Next base: position 14,384,381 of record JALAZF010000111.1, read on the forward strand.
GTTATTTATGATAACTTTTTCAAAATTTATCAACTTATGCTTCTTGACATTTATTTATGTAGGTGCTGTGGAAAGGATTGAAAGAATTCAGAGGCTAGATATTAAACTGCTAGAAAGCCTTGTCTGTTATAGGTGCACATATATGCCTGAATGGATCTAGACTCGTGCTCGGTTTTATTTGGTTCAGATCAAGCCGTCAAATGCACTAGACTGCGGAATCGCTCACAATAATCAAATGTTAGGATGAGATATCTTGCCAAATAGTTGCTTGAGTTTGTTAGTCTGCAATTTTTGGGGTGTACTTAGGCAGAACTAAACAGAATATTTTTGTTCAGCTGAAGAGGATATGAACAAAATTGTTAAGGCAGAAGTTAATTTTATGCTCTGTCCTCTCATTTTCTTATTTCATTGATCCAGTGTAATATTGTTTTGAGAATTAACATATTTCATTTTCAACTTATTTGTTTACGATTTTCGAATAGAAATTGAGGAAAATGATCTCACTTATAGATAAGATGTTTATCTTCCTACATTTTTGTTTAAGCCGCTTATTGCTTTCATATTCATTTTTATCAAACCATACTTTCAAACATGGTTCATTGACGTTGTTTCTAACTTTCTATTACGTCCACCTCTTACATGTCACATGTCAGAAAAGAAAATGAGTAATGTAAATAGCATGGCTAATGCAACCTAGTCCCTGCCAGTGAAATCTTTCCATACTATTTTCATTAAAGGTATGATCAAGATTGAGTCCCTTATAAAACCTTTGAGTTGTAAGGTCCAGACAATGGTAACCATCTCTCGTAAATCAAGTAATTAGAATTACATAGATTGGAAAATCACAATACCACAGGAAGAATATAAAACCAAATAACATGATGTAACGAAGAAATCGAACCTATGTTGTTCGCAGGTCTACGGACCTATGTTTGTTTGCAATCCTATTGTATTTGATGATCATGGCAACCCGCTCAGCTACCTAACAACAGAAACGGCTTGGGCACTTGATATCATTACATAAAATTCGACTGCACAACTTGTATACAACTATAACCTAAAAACCTAAATACTCGACTGCACAACTTGTATACAACTATAACCTAAAAACCTAAATACGACTAATCAGATCCATAACAACTTGCAAAATTTGAAACATCATGATAACTAGCGTTATTTGATAACCACAATGAATGAATGATATTATTAAACTCATAGACTGTATTGATACACAAACTCTACAATATATTCCAAGACATCTGAACTATGACAGCTCTTCTTTTGAGGAACAAATGGGAGGGATTGATGAAAAATGACCTAGAATTGAAGAGAAGGATGAAGTGGTGTAGAACTAACTACAAGAAATGTGTTTAATCAAATTATGAGGAATGTGTCTGCATATATATACACTTGAATTTCCTGCACTAATACTCATAATGGAAGTTTGAAGTTAAATAAGAGGTCACACACACCATGATATGAATATTTGCTATGAATCCACAGGCAACGATTCTCTTGTGATACTATTGGAAATGACATCAGCTCATAGTTATCAAATACTAGCATATATATATTCTGTGTTTCTCACCAAGTGAGAAAAGATATTTAACGGTAACTGAGGTAATTTGTATAGTAATTATTGTGAGAAATATTTGATGGTAAATGTAAAGAGAGTGTTGAGAATGTGTAAGAGAAGAAAATAGTGAACGTTGGCTTTGAAATTGGAACATGTTGTATGGCAAGATTTGTTGATGTGGATGATGAAGTATTTGATGTGTTGAAAGGTAGTGGCTTTCCTACTACTGATTAATCTATCATCATAAAACATGTGGTTTAAGAAGAAAAAGCTGGGTTAAATACGTTTCACGCAGCTCTGAATAAAAGGTTCAAGGGATAACTTGTTAAAAAATGGAAGTAGCAATTTAGTTCCACATCGGTGGAGTTTTAGACGTGCATTGTGACAGAAGGTTATAAATTAAAAGTGATATCCAACGTTGCAACATACTTACCTGGATGGGGTCAATGGGTGATCATGAAGGCCCATGGCCTAGGATTGTGACCTCCATTGCACTTAGGAGGGGTGCTTTCCTAAGGTCTACCCAAGTGGTGGAGCCTACATCATAATTTGTTGCAGAGGGGGCCTGCGTTCGCGCGGCCCCCACCCAATCATAGTTAAACTTTTTTCCAATTCCCAAGTTAATTATTGCTTTGCTTTTGATAACTCGTTTGCTTTGCAACTCCAATTTATTTCCTTTCTATGTACGGTCTATCTCAAAGAACGTATTCTTGTATATCAAAATTTTTCTTGAAGTGTAACGTGCAATTTAAGTGATTGATTGAGACATGCAACTCGACAGCGCTGCTATTATGTGAAATAGAGTCCCACATCGACGGTATTAGGCTAAGCGGCGAGGAAGATTAGGTGCAGCAACTAATCGACAAAGCCTCTATGAGAAATCTCATGAATCTTATGTTGTTAATATCACACCCACACACACACACAAAGTGATGCTTCATTGTAGAAAAGGGTTTTTACTACTTTTTCCTTTAACACAGATTATTGCTTCTCTAATTAAAAATTTAAAAATGAATATAATTTGCAATGGATTTCATGTTATGTCATTACACTCTATACCCTTATTGAAAATATATATTTTGCAACGGATTTCATGTCATCTATATCACTGACCAATTTGAGTCACTGTAATCCCGCCCTTATATTTTGAGATGCATTTTAATTATCCAATAAGTTTTTTATACCGAGTCGAGTCAACTTCACATTCTTCTGTATTCTTTGACAATTGAAATCTTTGTTCAACAAGTATTAGTGTAAGATTGCAATGCTTCATCTCAAATCTTTTGAAAATTTAACTAGTATATCTCATCTCGTGCATTTGCAAACCTCTACTAGTTCTTTGAAACTCAATGCCGACAATATGACATATGGCCAAGATCAATCATCTTAAACTCCTTTGTCGCGCCCTTCTTGAATTCACTTATGTAGGTTTTTTTTATATTTTATTTACAACTTTAATAGCTTGGGGGTATAGATTGGGGGTGTCACACACATCATCTGATGTAATTACACATTCTTGCAACCTTGCAGACATGTGTCTTGTTCGTCGAGGTCTGCTTGAACCTGCTTCATCTGCAACTGGTTCCTGTCGAACTTCTCTTTCGACTTCAGTGGCTGGTTCTTCACAATAGATTCTCACTGAATCCTTCTTGGCATTCTTTGTCCAATCCCATTCTTTAAGCTCATCTATGATCACGTCCCTGCTGATCACTACCTGCTTATTCACTGGGTCGAACAGCTTGTAACCTCCAGTCGAATGATATCCTATCAAGATCATCTGATTCGACTTGTCATCAAGCTTCCTTCTCAACTGATCTGGCACATGTCTATGTGCTATAGATCCAAACACCTTTAAGTGACTGAGGCTTGGCTTGTCACCAGACCAACATTCTTCTGGTGTGATTCCTTCAAGCTTCTTTGTCGGACATCTGTTCAAAAGATATGTTGCTGTCGAAACTGCTTCTCCCCATAATTCTTTGGGTAGATGCTTTCCATTCAACATACTTCTTACCATGTTCATGATGGTTATGTTCTTGCGTTCTGCAATCCCATTCTGCTGTGGAGTGTAAGGTGGCACCACCTCATGCACAATCCCTTATTTTCTACACAATGCATCGAACTTTTTCGACACATATTCTCCACCACCATCAGTTCTCAGAGTTTTCAACCTTCGACCACTCTGTCTTTCGACCATGGATTTGAATCTGACAAATACCTCAAACACATCACTTTTCTTCTTGATGAGATAAGTCCATAATTTTCGACTGAAGTCATCTATAAACGTGACAAAATATCTGTTGCCACCAATCGAATCCACCTGGATTGGACCACATACATCAGAGTATATGACTTCAAGAATTGCCTTCGACTTCCTTCCTGCATCCTTGCTGAAGCTATTCTTGTGTTGTTTCGACTGAACACACTCTTCACAAACTTCACTAGGAATGTCGATTTCTGGTAATCCTGACACCATATTTCTTCTCTTCAGCTCCCTGATGTCATTGAAGTTGAGATGGCCTAGTCGAAAGTGCCATAACCACTCATCTCTACTGGCTACTGTTGCTAGACACTTGTGCTCCATCACATTGAGTTCAATCTTGAAGGTCATATTCTGAGACATTGGAGCCTTCAAGATCAACCTACCACCTGCGTCGAGAACTCTCATCATCTTGTCTTCGACAACTACCTTGTAGTTCTTTTCGACAAGCTGCCCTATACTGAGCAAATTACTTTTCATGCCTGGAATGTACAACACATTGGAAATTGTTGACCTTTTGCCATCTTTCCTCATAATCAGAACATCACCAACACCTTCAGCTGCTAGAGTGTTGTCATTTGCAAACTTCACCGTGTTCTTCGACGAGGGCTTCATGTTGACAAACCAATCTTTCCTCCCAGTCATGTGTGATGAGCATCCTGAGTCCAAGTACCACTGATCTTGGAATCTCTCTTCATCTTTCATTGTGACCATTAGCAACGTCTCTTCTTCTTCATGCTTCGCCAGATTTGCATCAGTTTCTTGATTTTTCTTCTTTTCAGGACAGTTACTAACATAATGGCCATACTTCTGACAATTGAAACATTGAATGTGAATTTTGTCTGGCTTTCGACCGCCACCTCTTCCTCTACCTGCAGCACCACCTTTTTGGTTGCCTTGGTTCCAAGGTTTTTTCTGAGTCGAATTACTGCCTCCTCTATCTTTGTTACCATTCACGTTTCCTTTGCCTTTCCTTTCCTTTTCTGACTGCGCCTGCAAAGCCATATCACTCTTCGACTTTCCTGCAGCCCTCTCAGCCATCCTTTGTTCATGAGACTCAAGCGTCCCTTGAAGCTCTTCCTTCGTCAATACTGACAAGTCTTTCGATTCTTCTATGGCTACTACCACGTGGTCGAACTTGGGAGCCAACGATCTCAAAATCTTTGAGACAACTGCTTTCGTCGTCAGCGTTTCTCCACATACTTTGATTTGATTCACAAGTTTTGTAACTCTTGTGAAGAAATCTGCAATACTTTCGTTGTCTTCCATCTGAAGCAACTCATAGGTTCTTTTGTGAGTTTGTAACCTCACCTCTTTCACCTTCTCTGCGCCTCCAAACGACTTTTCAAGAATCTTCCATGCTTCTTTTGCTGATTCTGCATCGTTAACTTTTTCAAAGTTATCTGGATCAACACATTGATGGATTATAAACAGCGCTTTATAATCTTTCTTCTTCAATTCTTTGAGTGCAGCCTTTTCTTCATCCATCGCGTTCTCCCCAAGCGGTGTTACTCCTTCCTTCACAAGATCCCAAAGATCTTGATAACAGAAAACCACCTTGATCTGCTTGCACCAATTCTCATAATTATCTTTCTTGAGAATCGGAAGACTCGCCGGAAAATGCCCGTTCGGATGATTCATCGCCATCACAATTTTCCTCCTTGAATCGCAACCGGAGCTCTAGATACCAGATGTTGGAAATTCACCACACCCTATGATGATTTCCCTTCAATCTTGATCTCAAGATTGATCACCAACCCACAACAATTCGTAATGGTAATGATGAACAAAGAAAGAAGAAGAACAATAGCAGCAAGAAAGAAAGAGAGAAGAGAAATATTTGGAGAAAATTGGCACCCACGAACTGTGGGATTTTTCTTGTTATTGATCACTTGCTAAAACTGCAACTGTGATTGTTACAAGTACTGTAATAGTCTTCACTAATTGATTATTTTCTCAATTCTACAAAGCATCTATTTATAGACTTAGATTTACAAAGGCCCAAAACTCTAAAGGCCCAAAATATCAAATCTAATCTAAATCATATCAAATCTAATAAATGCAAATCTGAATCCAATCTAAATGAATCTGTCGAAACAACTTCAACAATTCGACACATTGCTTCATCACTTCGACTTCGACTTAGACACTAGGAATTACAATTTAACAATTCTTACTATTAACTTTTGAAGCCTTAAAACAAGGTCATTTTGAAGCTTGCTTTGAACCATAACTTTGACTGATTTGAATCAAATTTAAAAGAGAATTTTGGAGTTTTGGTGCTTTTTAGATGATTCGAATCAAAGACCTCCTTGATGCGAATGACTAATTATTTTGAAAATCATTTCTAGTTGTGTGATTAAAATCATGTAATTATTTTATTCGAATCAAACAAGTTATTTCTATAATTTATCACCTTGATTCAAACTATTCTTTCATCTTATTTAAATCATTATTGTATAACTGTATGATCTAACTCGAATTAATTGCTCATTTTTCACCTATTTTGTGCCTTACGTCTGTCACCTATATAAATCTTTTTTTTTTTCATTCTCTTATAAAAATTGCTAAATTTGTTGATGTTCAATAATAATGAAAATAATCATAAATCATATTTTCACAAACCTAGAAAAACTTTGAGTGTTCTTTATTTTACACCTTCTCTATCAAGTTAAGCCAGTAGAAAAAATTCATAGTGTTGATTGAGTTAGTCTTGTTTAAGTATTGTGTCAGATTCTTTATATCATCAATCATTTTCAACCTTGAACCAAAAAATCTCATAGCGATAAACGATTTGTGTTGCTCCATTGATATTATCGACGAGTGTATAAGAGAGTTTGAAACACAAACCAAAACCGAGCTTGAAACACGAACCAAAACCGTGAAACGGCCTTCGGCCGAGATAATGGAGGACGATGTACTAAAGGTGTATACACCTTATGTGGACGACAACCTTCATGAATGTTTATCACTTACCCCTAACCATTTTCCAGGTCCTACGACAGCGACGGTAGAACTTAAAGAATTACCTAAGAATTTAAGATATGAATTCCTTGATAAGGAATTAAATCATCCTGTTATAGTAAATGCAAACTTAAACAAGGATGAGACAAATCAACTCCTAGATGTCTTACGTAAGTACCCTTCAGCTATAGGATACACTATTTCACATTTAAAAGGGATAAGCCTGTCTGTGTGCATTGTAACGCCCCGATTTGTTTAATTGTATTTATTTATTTCATTTATGTGAATTTTGTGAAATGTGTGAATTTATTATATTTTACCTGCTAATTGAGTTAATTGGTTAGTTTCTCTGATAGATAAAATATTTGCATTAAATTATAATTTCTTTTCAACTTTTATTTCCTGAAATATATTTCATCGGTATGTTTATGTTTTATCGCGTTTTGAGAGCGTTTGCGAGATATTTGAGCTGAGGGGTATTTTGGTCTTTTGCTTAGTTATGTTTTTCATAAAAATAGAAAGAGAGAAAAATAGAGAGAAAAGAGAAAGGAAAGAAGGAAAAGGAGAGGAAGAGAATGAAAAAAGGGGAGAAAAAAGGAAAATCGCGGGAACTTCGTTTCAAGCGCGAATAATCGGGTAAGGGTGAGAAGTTTCAATTATATCTTGCTTGTGTATGTATATGTGTTGTTTATGTATGTGTTTTAGGTGTTTTTACAATGTTTTCTCTAATTGATAAATTGATGAATAATTGTTAGAAATCGATATTTTCACGGCTGAAACTCAATATAAACTGCATAGAATACTTGTTGATTATGTTGGGACATGCTTGGGCTGATATATTGTGATCTGGAAGTGTTTAGATGAGATTTGGAGGGGTTTTGGGATGAAATTCGTAGTAAAAATTATGCAGAAAAAATTCTGTGTTTCGCAGGCGATACGCGTATTGGGTAAGGCATTACGCGTATTGGGTAAGACATTACGCGTAACACCTTGGGCAATACGCGTATGGCAAGGGTAAAATGAGGGCATTACGCGTATGAAAACCATTTTACACGGCCCTCTGGTAAAATGCGTAATGATACGCGTAAGGGGCAAGGCATTACGCGTAACACCTTGGGCAATACGCGTAATGGGTTTTTAAAAGAAATTTTTGAGAGAAATCAGTCTCTGCCCATACGCGTAACACTTTGGCCAATACGCGTATGGGATGGGCGAGTGAGCAAGGCAATACGCGTATGGCTCAAGGCAATACGCGTATGGCCAACGAGTGTGCAAAATGTTGTCTTTTTGCGATTCCTTTTCGTTTTAATTCCGTAACCTGTGTTCTGATTATCCGTTTTGAACATTCTTGGTATCGTTGGAAAGCTAATGGAATGTTCTTTCTTATTAAAATGGTTTTGAGATTGTTGGCCGATTTAATTATGTCGGGAAGGTGGAAATGTGCCGTTTTGGTGACTTTTACCGTTTTAATGGTGTGTATTTGATGTGTTATCATGCAATGTGCTTTTGATATGTATCGTATGACTTGTGTGATGTTATACGATGTGAATGCATGTGTTGAAATATTATGATGATGGTTTGTGGCCTAAGGGCAATAAAATGCATTGTGTTGTATTTGATGATATATGCATGAGTATGGATGTGTATATGTGTGCATTGGAATGTCATGAGTCATTGTATGCCAAGCATCATGATATGCATTCTTGTGATGTCGTGTGCCCTTGTGGGGTGTGAGCGACGAATTGATTCCATAGGGAATCCGCTATAACATCGTGAGCCTTATACCGAGAGGACTGAAAGCGATGATTATAGACGATCGTGAGCCTTATACAAAGAGGACCGAAAGCGATCGGATCGCGAGCCTTATACAAAGAGGACTGAAAGCGATCCATAAACTTCGTGAGCCTTATACCAAGAGGACCGAAAGCGACGGGGAACATCGTTTTCCCGACGGGGAGTTACACTAAGTAACAAGCGATGGTTCCAATAGTTCCTGAGTGAACTAGTGATGAGATTGACGGATGGATGGTACCGCATATGCATTGCATAGGGTCGTTGTGTCGGTCTCTGTGCATTTGCATAAATCATGAATGGATTGATTATGTGTGGAAAATCATGAATGGATTGATTATGTGTGGAAATTGTGAATTGATTGATGATGTGTTGAGCTTGTGATAGCATTGGTGATTTGATATGCATTTGTGATAAATGCATTGTTTATGAATGATATGTTTTATGTATAGACATATGCTATGTGAGGTGGTGGTGTGCTTCCATATGTTATAAATTTGGTATGCCTTATGTGCAAATATGTGAGTATGTTGGACAATTGATATATGCTATGTGGTTGGATTATTAGATATATGTTATGAATATGTGGCATGCTATGTGTATTAGTATGTGATGCTTGTGGTGAGAATGACTATGCATGTGAATTTTTATGTGTTGGCATATTATTATGCAATCTTGATTTAGTTGTTATTTCTCACCCTTCTGTTGTGGTTTGTTGCTCTATGAGGCAATTGCAGATTAGTGGTCTTGGAGGCTTTTGTGGAGATTAGTCCTCCGTCCTTTGTCAGTCAGTCTGCTCTGATACGTAACACGGGAGTCGGGGAACGCTTTGGTTATATGTATACATTTGTAGAATATATTTTGTATTACTTTTGAATGTATATTTGATGTATTAAAACGATTTATTTTGTAAAACAAGGCAATTATGGATCTTCCGCTTTATTCCATAATTGAACATTCCTTTTATATGGAAAAAGTTTCCCTTTGAGGTTATTTCATTTGTGTTATGTATCAAAAATATTTGAGCAGGGATTGTGTTTTCTTTCTAAAATTGTGGCACCCTTGTTTCTGTCGGAAAAATAAATTTTTATTTACTCTGATTTAATTATGTATTATTTTTTTTCGTGATGGGAATTGGGGTGTTACATGCATGCACCAAATTATGCTAGAGGAAAATTCTAAACCCTCTAGGGAACACCAGAGGAGGATAAACCCTAACATGAGCGATGTGGTAAAAAGGGAAGTGTTGAAACTACTGGACGCTGGAATAATATACCAAATCTCTGATAGTAAATGGGTTAGCCCAGTACACGTCATACCCAAGAAAGGAGGCGTCACAGTAATGTAGAACGAAAAAGGAGAATTAGTGCCACAACATATCGTAAGGGGTTGACGTATGTGTATCGACTATAGGAAGCCAAACAAAGTAACCAGGAATGACCATTTTCCCCTTTCATTCATTGACCAAATGTTAGCATGTTTAGCCAGACATTCTAATTTCTGCTATTTAGACGGATATTTAGGATTTTTTCAAATCCCTATTCACCTTGATGACCAGGAGAAAACAACCTTTACATGCCTTTACGGAAATTTTGCCTATCGGCGGATGCCGTTTGGACTATGCAACGCTCCTGCGACATTCCAACGATGTATGATGGCAATATTCACAGATTTCCTTGACGAGATAATGAAGGTTTTTATGGATGACTTCTCGGTTTGCGGATCTAGTTTTAAAGACTGCCACGCTAACCTGGAAAAGATTTTTGAAAGATGCGTACAGGTAAATCTCGTATTAAACTGGGAAAAGTGCCATTTCATGGTTACAGAGGGTATATTTTTAGGACACATAGTTTATGACAGGGGAATTGAGGTCTACAAAGCTAAGATTGAGATAATAGAAAACCTTCAGCCACCCAAAACGGCCAGGGAAGTACGCAGTTTTCTTGGACACGCCGGGTTCTACCGACAATTTATCAAGGACTTCTCAAAAATCACAAAACCCCTAACAGGTCTCTTGACGAAAGACGCCGAGTTTGTTTTGATATAAAATGCCTAGGAGCGTTTAATATCTTAAAGCAAGCACATATTTCCACACCTATCATACAACCCCCAGACTGGAATAAGCCATTCAAAATCATGTGCGATGTGAGTGACTTCGCCGTTGGTGTTGTTCTGGGACAAAGAACCGAAAATAAAATGCATGTGATATATTATGCAAGCAGAATACTGGATGCAACTCAACTAAATTATGCGACCACTAAAAAAGAACTCCTAGCCGTAGTCTTTGCAATAGACAAATTTCGTTCTTATTTAGTCGGAGCCAAGAACATAGTATACACCGACCATGCAGCCATAAGATATCTCCTAAAGAAAAAGGATGCAAAACCCAGACTACTCCGATGGATTCTCCTACTGCAGGAGTTTGATCTCGAAATTCGAGACAAAAAGGGGACTGAAAACCAGATCATATTCCTATCAATGATGACTTCACCTATGATAGATTAGTAGCATCAGTCCAAAAATGGACAAATCCAGATAACGATGAAGCCGAGCCCAAAATAGAATCTTCCCAGGTAATGACAAACGTGCCATGGTACGCCGATTTTGTTAACTATCCGGCAGCCGATATTCTACCCCCTGATCTGACATATCAACAAAAGAAAAAGTTCCTGCAAGACATAATACATTTCTACTGGGATGAACCACTACTTTTCAAAAGAGGAGCAGATGGCATATTTCATCGCTACGTCCCTGAAGAGGAAGTTGAAAACATAATAACTCATTGCCACTCCGCACCTTATGGTGGCCACGTTAGCACCTCAAAAACTTGCACTAAAATCCTTCAGGCAGTCCTCTATTGGCCCACCTTATGGCGTGATGTGCATGCCTACATATTCAAATGCGACAGGTGCCAGCGCACTGGAAACATTTCCAGACGTGATGAGATGCCCCTGAGGAACATCTAAGAAGTAGAAAGTTTTTATGTTTGGGGAATAGATTTTATGGGACCATTTCCGTTATCCATGAGAAATAAATATATATTAGTTGCATTCGATTACTTATCTAAATGGATCGAGGTTATAGCCTCACCTACTAACAATGCAAGAGTTGTGATTAGAATGTTTAAGAATTACATATTCCCATGGTTCAGAATCTCTCGCCTAGTCATAAGCGATGGCGAGTCCCATTTTATCTCGCGAATATTCGATAACCTTTTAGCAAAATATGGGGTAAAGCACAGGGTAGCAACACCCTATCATCCACAAACCAGTGGACAGGTTGAAGTCTCCAATAGAGAAATAAACCATATTTTTAGAGAAAACAATCACTATTTCTAGGAAAGACTGGTCCTCTAAACTTCAAGATGTACTATGGGCCTATAGAATTGCCTATAAAACTCCTATAGGGACAACACCCTTTAATCTGGTTTATGGAAAATCATGCCACCTACCTTTCGAGCTAGAACACAAAGCCTATTGGGCTATAAAAACCCTAAATATGGATTACTTGAAGGCAGAAAATAAACGCTTGTTGGACATCCTTGAATTAGAAGAAATCATACGAGATGCTTATGTGAATGGTATAATTTAAAAAGAGCGGACTAAAGCATGACATGATAAGCGAATCGCAAGGAGAGAGTTCAATATAAGCGACCCAGTACTTTTGTTAAACTCTAGATTGCAACTTTTTCCCGGTAAACTACGCTCCAGATGGACTGGACCCTTTAAAGCTACAAGAGTCCTACAATCTGGGGCAGTCAAAATTAAAAGTCGTCTGTCGCGAGAGAATCGGATATCAAGATATTAAATTAACTTGAATCACAAATCATAATTCACCACCGATCTTTAATTTATCCAAGGGAAGGGGAAAAGAACGAATAACCCATAAACATGCAATGCAATGCAAAGCAAAAGAGAATCTAAGGTTTGGGGGTTGGTTATACATAGGGAAGGTGCTAGCATCCTAAGTATTTGTAGTACTCTACAGGAACCTCTTGTCTTAATTTGTTATTTATTAAATTGTTTGCTAAAGTTGAAAAGAAAAGGGAGACCTAAGGTGCTATTCCTAAGTATGCTCGCCAAGACATCGCATCTCGTGCCTACGTATCTTGACTAAAAAGAATCAGAGCATTCGTAGTTCACCTCACTACGGGTAAAATCAATGTTTGTTGGTTGGTTTTAGGAGAAGAGACAAGTTGTTATCTTAAGGAGAATACTCAACTAAACCACCACAAACATGTGAAATATGGATCTTTGCTTCACATTAAGAGAAGGGCTCCAACTCGGATATATAATCGACGAGTATGCCACATACTTCTCTCAAGTGGAAACGAATCTACATCTTTCTCAACTATGTCTTGGGGTAGGAGAATTACATCTCAACTAAGGATGACTCATGTCTAATTCTCTCACGGGAGAAAAGAAAGGGAACCTAATTGTAGGTTGTCTAAAGTTGAAAACATCCTAAGGGGAACTAACCTAAGGATACAAACTGAATATATACAACGTAAGGTGATCAACCTAAAGGGGAAACAAGGATCACACAAGAAGTGAAAAGAATAAGAGGGAAATGCAAAAGAGATGCAATGCACATGACAGTATAGTCAAATAATGAACCTTTCCCTTGGATTTAGACATGGGCAGTCATGTAGATTCAAGAGCCACAAGCAAGTGTGCAAGACAACACGTGTTTCCAACTTAAATCAAAGAAACAAAGAGACATACAAGTGAACACTCATACACATTTAATCATCCAAACATGATCAAGGAAGTCAAACAACAACACTTAAGCGTTTAGGCAAAGGCAAATCAAATTGTGCACAAGTATACATGTCTTAAGGAGTTAACCACATATCTACTAGGAGAAAACCAAAACAAAGTGAATCAAGTAAGATGATAAACAATCAAGGTCGGAACCTATATCACATCATGTTCAACACATTTCAAATATAAGAAAAGATGCACAAGAGCATACACAAAATCATTCAACAAGCTAGGGTATCCCAAAAGTCGAGCATAGATGTAGGGTCACAAATGATCAAATAAAAAACATACCAAACAGCATAATCAAAGCTCAACAAAAGCATCCAAATATCACCACATTATGTGTCAAAATATAGTAAAGGATTGGCTTGAGGAAAGGCGTGCAAAGCATCAAAAGAACCAAACCCTAATCTAAGGGTAAAAGTTGAAACACCCTTTTAAAATAAATCAAAATAAAATAGTAAAATAATTTAAAAAGTAAAATTAAAAAAAAGTGATAAGAAATTAGGGACATTAAATGACTAAGATTTTTTTTAGGAATTTTAGAATTAAAGAAAAATAAACAATTAATCTTAAATAATTAATTAAGTTAAACTTAAATATTTAATAAAATTAATCATTAGATTAATTAATATTAAATAGAAAAGTTTAACTAAATTAATTAAGAATTAAATAAAAGTTTTTTTTTTTGTATTTTTAAACGATTTTATAAAAATATAAATCAACAAAATAAAATATGAAATTAAAAAAACAAAAATGTAAAATAAATAAAGGGTTAAATCAGTTTTTAGTCCTTACAAATATCCCAACTTTCAAGTTTGGTACCTCGAAAATTTTCTTTCAAACAATGGTTCTCAAAAAGTTTCTCATCCCCAAATTTAGTCCCTCCCATTAGTTTCCACTAACGGTGGCTTATGTGGCATGTCATGCGTGTATTATTGCTTTGCCACGTCCAAAATGTTGAAAAATATTTATTCTGGTACCTCTTATGTGGCATCCCTCTTCTTCCTCAATCTCTCTAATTTTGCTACCTCTCTTTCTCTCTCCCCTAGGGTATATAATTTTCCCTCAAATTCAATTACCGATTCAATTACATTCAACTATCTTTCTCTAAAACTCTTGCTCTGTTCTATTTTGGGCTTCGCTATGAGTTCAACCAAATCGAGTAGACAACGAAGTTCATCTTCAAAGGTACGTTTTTCTCTCTCAATAATTCAAACCCTAACAGAGTTGATTACAATTGCTTTTCCCTTTTCTAGATTTCGATTTCCGTAACTTTGATTCAAAGCCTTATGAATGAATCAATGTCTGATTCGGTAATCGATTAAGTTCCATTTTGATTAATTTTCCACAAAAGGATGATTAGTGAAACGAAAATAAGATTTTGGAGGTACTCTTGGGTTTCAAGAACCTGGCTTTTAACACACACACACACTTCCTAGTACAGAGAGATAATGATAACTAAGTTCTCAAGCATTGATGTGAAATGCATCTTCTTCCAGGTGATCGAGCACGTAGCGGAACCTGCAGAGTTCTGCAAATCTCTAGCAACATTAATAATCCCGGATGGAGCTACCATCATATCGACAATAAATCGTTCAATGAGAGCTTATGCAACTGCCATTGTTGTCGCAGAATACATCCCCCGTTGGCTATTTTATTTTTCTCAAGTTCATTCTAATGTTTTAAATTCTACCTTAGTTTAGTACCTTATCCCTGAAATTTGCTACTTTTCATTACTTTATAGTATCTATCTTGTCACACGTTATATAAAAAAAGCATTAAGATTGTAATCAACATAACAAAGGCTCTTAGGCATTGATAAAATATTGATAGAAAGAGTACACAAGGAAGTATTGTTATGATGAAATTTAGAATAAAGTGGCGATCAATGTGACATATTATGTTTGAAACATGGCAGCTTCTAATGGGCACACATGAATGGTCAAGTTTTCTTACTAAGAATTTGTTCTTTATTTATTCATTGGCTATAATATGACTAGTTTTCCATATCCATATTTTCATGGTGGTGTTGAGTGTGGCTTAAATGGTTCATCCTCCATGAATGGTGTCAAAGAATCAATCTCAAACAACAAACAGTCCCTTTCACCTATTGATATCTTTTCAGGTATGTCACTATGATGCATGCTTAGATTAGTGGTGAATATCACACAATTAATTTTTTTATTAAATTCAACCACAACCATAGCAGCGACAAGAGCATAATCAATGGTTCATCAAGTTTTATTGGAAATAGTTTATGAACAATTTATTATATTGCATATATACATTGGTAGCATTGCTTACACCATGGAGGACTTTGTATAATTCATTAGATTAATGTATGAACTCTCTAATGTAAAAATTGCACAACAGGCTATAACAACTGTGTATGTGCCACCATGTGTAGTAGTACAAATCAAATATAAACTAATTTTGATTTGTAAGTATTCAGTTAAATGTTAAGTATTCAAAATTAAAGTTAAATGTTAGATGAAATATTTTGTTAGAGAAAAAAAATTCTGCATTGCACTTGTTTGAAGAATCGTTTTTTTTATTGTTCGAGTTAGTGAAATGAGAGTTAATGGTTATTTAGTGAAAACTAGAAATGTGAACTAGGTTTGCTGGATTAAATTAATTGAATTTGGTAGTGAGGTTATCTTGAATAAGAAAGTTAGTTGTCATAAGTTGAAGTTAGAATTGAATTAGAAATTTTGAAATGGAATTAGCTAGGAATTAGTTAGGAATTAGCTACTGATTATTAGAATGGTGTGTTTAAATTAGCTAGGAATTAGCTAGGAAGTAGTTGCAGATTAACTACCATTTCCGAGTTTAAATATGATATTAATATAAAAAAAATTAAAATTGAAACAATTGACACTGTCATACCCCAAATTTTGACCACTAAGATTTCCCATCATTGTGCAAATCATCATCACAATATGGATAAACCATCATGCCCCCATCAATCTCCTCAGAGATGTTTGAGCATTCACCACAATCAAGAATTAGGGTTTCAAGCCCTCTCAAAGCACTTAGACAAAAGATCAATCAAGAAATGACATGATCTTCAACTTGTCTAACCTCTCAAACCTCCATAAAGGATTAAGAGGACTCCCACATCAAGAATCAAGCACAAGGTTGCAACATTCCAAGTGGATTAAGCCTCAAGATTGCCAGTGTCACCAAATTAGGGTTTTGGTCAACTGAGGCCTCCAGATGGAAATTTTCCTCTGGGCATGAGCCAATGCTTCAAAGCACAACCAAAGATACTCCAAGGGACCTCATGCACCTAATCATCAAGTCAATTTAACCTCAGGGGAAACATTCATCAAAAAATCAGGAATTAGGGTTTCTTGACCTAATTCACCCCTAAGTTGCATTTGGGACAAAACCTGAGCCAAGACCTCAAGACATGATTTGAGGGTCTCCGATACATTACATTCATCCATTTGCAACAATGGATTGATCCAAGAAGCTTGATCCACAAATTTCAATTTCATCAGGACCGCAATTAGGGTTTCGAGGGAAAAGTCAACTGTACCTTTGACTTTTGACCAGGACATGCTCCCAAACCTTGGGGGCATGATTCAATACACCCTATAACACCTATGGAATATGTCCATTAGGTTTGATTTAGGTCAAGGACTTGATTTCACAAAGATTTGCACATTTTGGATTTCATCCGATAGAAAGTCAACTCTGCACAAAATCAAGTTTGACTTTTTGGGATTTTTCATAATTATGGTTCTTTGACCCTAAAACAATGTTAATATGTGATTTGAATCATCATTCATCAAGAAAAATCAAAGAAAGTGAGTTAACTTTGTCGCGGTGAAAATTAGATACCATAGTTATTAATGAACTAGGATCATATTTATTTCGACACCGACTTTGATTTTTCCAAAGGAAAGGTTCAATGTCAAAAACTTAAAGGGGGAGATCTAAGGTTCGGGGGTTGATTACGCCTAGGGAAGGTATTAGCATCCTAAACGTCCGTAGTACTCTACGGGAACCTCTCGTTTATTATGTTATTATTTTTTTATTTCGCTTGCTAAGGGTACTATGCTAAAGGTCGAGAACCCTAGGGGTTAGTATCTAAGTATACTCGATAAGGCATCGCACCTTACACCTACGTATCCTCGGGTGTAGAATCAGAGTATGCGTAGTTCTAAGAAGAGGAACTTCTTGAAGGGGTCAAGGTTCCAAGAGGGAAGTAAGATTTTGGGCGAAACCTTACATAGAGTACGGTGACTCTAAAGTTGTAGGATGGTCCAAGAGGGGTAGGTTTGTAAATGTTCATGGAGGACATTTACTCAGAGTATAAAAACTCCGATCCTAAGGCTAAGGTTTTTAAGTGTCTACAACGAGACATGGAGTACGAAAACTCCGGATTTAAGGCCAAGGGATCTAAGAGTTAGTCTTATGACGGTTTAGTCAATATTACTGACCTTCCTTTGGATTAAAAAGGGGGGGGATATAACCAATATAAATAATTTAAAAGTTAATTACGAACAAGGCATAATATTTCAAGCAATTATATTATAAAATAATGAGCATAAGATCATGATTGAAACTTCAACATACAAAGTAAACAATCAACATTCAAACAAGACATTCAAATCATGCACCATATGTATTTTGCGAAATCAAGAAAGTTTAAACATGCAATTAGAAATTTAGAGACGAATACGGTATAAGAGGCTATGAGTTTATTGTAATTGGGAAAGGAAAACATGATATACATCAAAGAATTAATTATGCTGAAACGAAGATTAATTTTAAACAAACTCTTATTAAAAGTTTAATAATAAAAAAGAGCACCCGAAAATTTATTATGAAAATTACGTTTGGTGATATATTTATAAAACTAAATTGTTATAGAAAAGTTATCTTAAATAAAAGGTGAATTAAATTATTATAAAAAGGAACCAAATTATTAAGTTATTGTAGCAAAACAAGTTATGTTATTTTCACAACAAAATATAAATTATCTCACTATTTGTTTTCTTCAACGGATTAAAATTAATTTTTAACAAATTAACCTCTATTTTAACAAAACAACAAAAAGGCTATGTTTTAAAAACAGATTACGATTACTTTAGACGATTGTGATTATCTAAAAAGACAGATTTGATATTTTTAATTTAAAAGAGATTAACTGATTATATCAAAGACATAAATAAGGTTTTATTTTAAAACAGAATGAGAAAATAGATTAATTGATTTAAAGAAGACTAATTGGTTAAAACGCAAGCACGGTATTTAGAAAGAAAATTCAAAGCGAACAAATCAATCCTTCTCTCTCTATTGCTCGTACCCACCCTTTCATTTCAACTCTCTCAAACGAACAACTTTAATGGAAAATCCCATTCAGAACCCTAATCGGCGCAAACAAAAATGCATAATCGACAGAGGTAAGCAACAAGACCACAAAATTCACAAGCGTAATGGCAAATCAACATGGATGCTGGAAAAAGGGATTTAGGATTACCTATCGGAGACCCTCCGATGGGGCTTTCGACGGCGGCGCGTGGCGGTTTGAACTAGCCTTAGTGTTCCAGGTGATATCCTTCTTTATCTGCACTTTGAGACTTGCGTGTTTCTGAGTTCTCCGGGCGATGACGAACGCTCTTGGTGTTCTGAGTCTCGATCGTATCGTTTCGAATGCGCGGGGTTTTTGTGGCTTTTCCGTCAATTTTTCTGTGTGTTTTTCTGCCGAGAATCCATCCCTTTTTATAGGCCGATGATGAATTAGGGAAATTAAAAATTTGAATGCTGATTGATAGTGCGTTAAATGACTTGATCCGATCTGGGTTGGATTTGGAAATGTTTTGAACTGAAATTGAATTTGGATATTCTGATACGATCTGATTTGCTGATTTGGGAAGTTTTTTTGCATCTGAAATTGAATGCTGATACGATTTGGTTTTAAAGTTGAACCGTTGCCCTATTTTGGAATGAATCAATTGTGGTTACCCTTTATTCTATCCATAACTTTTTTATTTTATTTGACCGTGATGACTGATTTCCACATGTCCTTGGTGCGAACGATTTTGGAAAGTTTTGATCTGAGATGTTTGAAAAGAGAATCTCTGTTTTGAGTGCGCTTTCTTGCAATCAAATGATTTGAAAATCATAGATTAATCCCAAATGGAAAGAATTGAAGTTGGCGGCGTCTTTACGATGTTGCCCTCAATTATTAATTTGAAAATGACGAAAAGATATTTCCGATTCAAGCAAATTCTGAGGCCAATTACAACTGTTTAGAGATAGTTATTTGGAAGACCGTTTTGGAAGGTTTTTGTGTCTGATACGCTTGAAGAGTTTATCAAAATCGTGTCACTTCTTCTTTTGTGGGCAATCGTGTTTGAGTATATCTCCAACTTCCCATTAAAATTTCAAACTCTTGCCTTGTCGTAATTTTTCAACTGATATTGATAATTGTTTTCTGATTTCGGGTTTACCCCCTTTTATCCTAATAAGGTAGCAATATAATTTTATGTGCTTGTTTCTCCATCAGGTTTTTCTTCAACAAGTTTTCAAATTAGGACAAACCCAACCAGTCCACATTAGCCATAGAGAGCAGTATAGTGGGCCTCATGAGCGGTGCTGACTTGAATGGTGTTATGGGCATTAGCAATCAGCTCCTGTTTGCAATTGGTTCTTGGTAATGTCTCTTGTCCCTTGCGTGATTTTTGTATGGCATTGAGATTCATGGCTTCCCTTGTGTCTTGCTAACTTCCAATCCACTCTTTTTCTTGTAGGAGAATGAGAGATCTTCAAGAGGTTTGATATGTGATGCTTGGTACAAAGACAAATATTCGGTAAATAATTCCCTGTTGTTGCGGACCCCCCATGGTGCAGTGCTTTCTTTACTGAAACAATGGTACCGCATTCTGAATTTTTGTAAGTCTGGTATGTAATATGTATGGCTTTTGAATTGTGGATGAATTCCGCAATTGGATGGTTTTGAATATTGTTGTAGACGGATATCTTGTCCCCACTCATGTTACTGAGGTAATGCCGCTTCTTTCAGTGCATCCATATTTTCATGCCAAAACATTGTGTGACCTCTAAGTCTGTTATCCTCAGGGTATGCTGGTGGTAGAATTCAATATGTATTTGTGATTCTTTTATATTGTGCTTACATTGAGGTTTTCATGATTTGAACTTTGGTGTAGTCTCTAAGTAACACGTCTATAGTAATAACCTCATGTGAGCTTCATTTCTACTCTGAAATTCTGTTAACAAAAGCCTCCAAAGATGAAGCTTGGAAGAAAATAGGTGACCTGTCCTAATTCATTGCTTTCCTTAAATTTATTCCTTCAAATTGGGATCCTGCTAGCTATAGTGATTTGTTGGATTGTGGTAGCAAAATGATCCGACTTTCGATGATCTTGGTTCTGTTTCTGACTCGCATTCAATGGCTGTCTTAATCTTGGAGTGAAAACTTATTTTTGCAGCAGTATTCCACTTTGAATAGAAATGATACCCTTGCTTCTTTGCAGGTGAGGTAGACATGAAAGTATCCTGAGTTTCAAAGGACGACATTTCAGAGGTTACAGACCGCACTTTGCTCCTTTGATGCTGCTTGTAATACTGCCCAAACTGTGGACTTGCTGAACTTTCCTTTTATATGTTTATCGTGTAGGAATATGTGTAGGCATTCACTTGCTAAGATTTTATTTCTGACTTGGTCTCTTCTTGTTCTGCAGTAACGCGTACTGATAACGTCCCCGAGCAACTCATTGAGGTTGTCTGTATTACCGTGGAAGCATTGGTGCAAGTGGTAATCATGGCATCTAGAAGAGTTTCGTAATCTCAATGTTTCGACCTGATATCCAGCGATGCACTCTGCCGTGACTTTTGATGTATCAAGATTGCTATCGGCTCTATAGATTTCCCTGCGTCCGTGACCACGATAACATGCTACCACTTTCATGTCAGCTCAAACAGGTGGACATATATGAATGGTTATCCAATTACAACGTGGGAGCTGTTTATTTCCTTTAAATGATAACACTGACAGAGTTTCAAATTGCCAAGCTGTATGCATATAGCAAGTAGGATGTTCCAAAAACAAGCTTTGCAACTGGCCGTCCTGTAACACCTTTATTGAAATGTAAAGTAGTTATTGCATGTAAGGCTTAACCAAAGCATTTAGTAGCTAATGATACAGCTCGCCGACTACTCCAAAAATAATTGAATAATCCCTCTTGGTGCTTGTAATAGCCAATGAATTAAATTTTGGATTTAATATGAATATTCCATTTTGCACTTTGTGAAACCTTTTAAATTTCGTACCAAGTCTTGTAAACCTTATGCTTTGTAACCTTGAAATGAAACCTTGTAATTTGAACATGGTGTTGGAATTTTGGAATGACTTTTAGGCTTGGAAATACTTTAAGAACAATGAATCTTCCTCTTGCATCTTGCCCTTTGGAGTTTGACCTCCAATGTGATTTGAAACCAAAACTTGGAATATCTTGAGTTTGATTTGCAATTCGACATTTCAACTTAAATTTGATGTAACACAAGAGCTTTGGAATCCAATGATGTACTTTGAATGAAGTTTCAACTTGAATGAAGCTCCTGAAGTGATACTTGACTCCATTGTGAGATATGGCCGTAAAACTCAACTGCAATATCCTCAAAACATTGATCTGCCGGTGGCTTAAGAATGAAGAAAGAACCCTAGTAGTGAAGCTCAATTCTAGAAAAGAAAACTAAGACCACTGCACAAATTGGTTAGTAATAATAAACAATACATACAAGAATATATGACCTAAGGATGTTATGCGAGAAAGACGAAATCTTAGGGTCAAAAATTAGGGTGCGACAGATGCCCCTATTTAAGTTTCTCCTATTCGGAGATATGGAGATTAAAATCTTCGTCTGGACGAGATAGGAGAGACTTAAATACAAACATGCACAAATTTTTGGCCCTAAGATGCCACCACATGCACATGATATGGTAGGAAATGATATGATATGCAAGACAGAGATCCTGTGAGGAATAACGTCACAGGGGGAAACTGATGTTAAAACACAAAAAGAAAGACCCGACGAGGATGACTCACGGGGAAAGATCTAACTCCACTGGGGAAAAGAGACTACCAACTGACAATCACAGGGTAGCTTAAGCACATGGCAAGAAACTGAAAAGAGAGATAACTTACTACCCTTAGCTGGTAGCTTAAGCAAAGATATCCAGTTGCAATAAAAGGGCGTGTATTACCTACTATCCCACGCGATAGCCTAAGCAGAGGTAATAAACCGGGGAAGACGGATCACCTACTGCCAACTTGTGGCAGCCTAACCGAAGGCGTCCGACAAAAAAAAGTGTGTCACCTACTATCAAACGTATGATAGCCTAAGCCAGGTAAACACAAGAAGGAAAGATGACCTACTACCACCACGGTAGCCTAAGCGAGGCATCTGACCCAAAATGCAGACGTATTACCTACTATCCCATGATAGCCTAAGCCAGGTAATAGACTGGAAAAGAAGGATCACCTACTGCCAACTTGTGGCAGCCTGAGCAAAGGCGTCCAACCCAAAAGGTGTGTTACCTACTATCAAGCATATGATAGCCTAAGCCAGGTAAACACAAGAAGGAAAGATGACCTACTACCACCACGGTAGCCTAAGCGAGGCACCTGACCCAAAAAAAAAGGTGTGTCACCTACTATCATGCATACGATAGCCTAAGCTAGGTAACCACAAAAGGAAAGATGACCTACTACCACCACGGTAGCCTAAGCGAGGCATCTGACCAAAGAAGGGTGTGTTACCTCCTATCAAGCATGTGATAGCCTAAGCCAGGTAAACACAAGAAGGAAAGATGACCTACTACCACCACGGTAGCCTAAGCGAGGCACCTGACCCAAAAAAAAAAGGTGTGTCACCTACTATCATGCATACGATAGCCTAAGCTAGGTAACCACAAAAGGAAAGATGACCTACTACCACCACGGTAGCCTAAGCGAGGCATCTGACCAAAGAAGGGTGTGTTACCTACTATCAAGCATGTGATAGCCTAAGCCAGGTAAACACAAGAAGGAAAGATGACCTACTACCACCACGGTAGCCTAAGCGAGGCATCTGACCCAAAATGCAGACGTATTACCTACTATCCCATAATAGCCTAAGCCAGGTAATAGACAGGAGTAAGCTTCAACGATCAAGATGATGATTCAGCTTCTTGAAATGTTCCGCTTAGGAAGAGTAAATACTTTTCCATGCCCCACTGTTGTATACCACGGGCAAGTCTTGAAAATAAGTGTTGTGAGGTCGTCTGCCTCAAACAAAGTCTTGAATTTCCCACGCTCTTCGAAGAGATATCATCTGGTGGGAGTAACTTGAATAGTGGATTCACTGGAGATAACCATTGTAGAGCAATATTGCTGTAGTTGAGATTTCAGTGAAATGAATAGAATCCTTGCAACGGGAGTTCTCAAATAAAGAGAGTGCCTGTAAAGTCTTCAATAAGTTTCCCGGACGGATTTCCGAAGAGATAACATCCGACGGAGAATAAATGGAAAATCTTGATAATTTGTTGGGGATAGACAAACTGTCTTGAGGAGACTGCTATTTGTCGTAGAGATCTTGATAACTAAGCTGCTTAAATAAAGAGCAGCTACTTGTCGTCTGGGTGTAAATCCCTTGAAAATGAAATAATTTATGTCTTCCATAGAGATCTTCAAGTAAACTCTTCTTGGAGAGACAAAGTGCAAAATAAATGCACGCTTAGTCCATGATTAATATCTCAGAAATGTCAAAATTGCGATTGTCAGGGACCAAGGTTCAATCCAGGAAATAACTGGAGAGAAACAGTCAAACAAGGACTCCGTCCATTGAGGATTAAACTCAATGAGTTTATCTTTATCCAAAACAATGGAAAAGAGAGCTAAAGCAACCATCTTCCACGAGGATCGAACTCAGTGGGGAATTGGAAAGTATGTGCTTTTTCTGCCTAGGGCTGACGACTCTACTTGGAGGGAGCAGACAAACCCAGATCACTTGGGACAACCGCGGCCAAAGTGACAGAACAAAACAAACAACACAAAATGCAAGATGCAAAATGCCACATGCCATGAATCTACATGCAAGGATGCCATGCGATGCTTATGCTTATGCTTATGCTAACAAAACAACAACGGGAGACGAAAACAAGCATCTCGATACGAATACTCAGCCAATCTTGGCAATGTAGAAACATCACTGGGGATGAATGGAAAGCCGTATATGGAACTAAATCCTGCTTCAAAGCTTCTCTGGGGAAAAGAGCACTCCTCTTGAGGGTGAACATCATGATTTCACTTAGGATTGTCAAGATGAACCTTGTGATTCTGCCCGGGGATGAGAAAGATTCACTGGGAACGAATCAAACTTATGATCGAAAGGACTTCATGGGGGATAAAATAGATATCCACTGCGAACTGACGTAGTCCGAATGAAAGTTGTAAATAAATATCCGCTTCACCGGGGAAATCTGGATTAATAGTGGTTGAAAAATGTCGGAGGTAGAACTTTGAGAGGATGAAATAAATATCCGCCTTCGCTGGTAAAGATTGAGATAGTCTAATGAGGAGTGAAATAAACACTCGCTTCGCTGGGAGAGGTCGAAACCGAAGAAGTTCACCGGGGATAGTCGTGATTACCAGGAGTGAAACTTACTGGGGGGACACATTACCTTGGATAAATACCTTTTGAGCCATGGCTTATGGAGACTGTCAAAATCCCTTTTGGTGTCCATAAATCAAAGTAATCCGCCCACGAGACAATTTGAAATTTATTATCAAAAGATAAAAAAATCATTTTGCAAGATAAAACAATTTGCCAATAAATGATAAAAATCGCAACTTTATTTCATAAAATGGTGATCAGCAAATTGCGTGATTCCATATGTTATTACAATGTCGGAAAGTGGTAATAAAAGAAATTACATCAAAAACAAAACAATGCTATGAACTTGAGTTCCCCGTGTTCTAGGCCTCTTGAAGGTCTTGACTTTAATTGTTGTAGTAAGCTTTGACGAAACGAACTGAGTCAACTTCTCTTTGCCTCTAAGTGTAGTATTTCTTGATTGCATCTATGTTCACAGGACGCGTGATCTCTTCTTCATCCATGGTGGCTAACATCACAGCACCCCCCGAAAAGACTTTCTTGACGACGTATGGGCCATCGTAGTTAGGAGCCCATTTTCCTCTAGAATCGGTAAGGAAAGATTGAATCTTCTTAAGTACAAGGTCTCCCTCTTTGATCTCGCGAGGTCGAACCTTCTTATCAAAAGCCTTCTTCATCTTCTGCTGGTATAGTTGTCCGCGACATAAGGCCGTCAACCTCTTTTCTTCAATTAGATTCAACTGGTCATATCTGCTTTGACACCATTCAGCCTCTGAGAGCTTTGCTTCCATCAGGACTCTCATAGAAGGGATCTCAACTTCTACTGGGAGCACAACTTCCGTACCATAAACAAGCGAAAAGGGTGTTGCCCCTGTTGATGTGCACACCGAGGTACGATATCCGTGTAGAGCGAACGGGAGCATCTCGTGCCAGTCCTTATAAGTGACCACCATTTTCTGAATAATCTTCTTTATATTCTTGTTTGCGGCTTCGACCGCCCCATTCATCTTCGGTCGATACGGAGAAGAGTTGTGATGCTCAATCTTGAATTCCTCACACAATTCCTTCATCATCTTGTTATTTAAGTTTGAACCATTATCGGTGATGATTCTACTCAGTACACCGTATCTGCAGATAAGCTGGTTCCTGATGAATCTGACGACCACCTGTCTAGTAACATTTGCATATGAAGCGGCTTCAACCCATTTGGTGAAGTAATCAATCGCGACCAAGATAAAGCGGTGTCTATTAGACGCTTTCGGTTCTATCATACCGATCATATCGATGCCCCACATGGAGAAAGGCCATGGAGACGAGATGACATTCAGGAGAGTCGGTGGTACATGAATCTTATCAGCGTAGATTTGACACTTGTGGCACTTCTTAGCAAATTTGTAACAATCAGCTTCCATTGTTATCCAATAATAGCCCACTCTCAAGAGTTTCTTTGACATAGCATGTCCGTTAGCATGGGTACCAAAAGATCCTTCATGAATTTCAGTCATTAACATATCCACTTCTCGCTTGTCAACACACCTCAGCAGGACCTTGTCGAAATTCCTCTTGTAAAGCACATCATTGTTCAAGAAAAAGTTGCCAGCCAGTCTTCTCAAAGTCTTCTTATCCTTGTTAGATGCCCCAGGCGGGTATTCTTGCTTTCGGAGAAACAACTCAATATCATAGTACCAGGGTTTTTCATCAATAACTTCTTCTACTGAGAACACGTAAGCGGGCCTATCAAGGCGCATAACATTAATCTTAGGACAGTCGTTCCAGCGGTTCACCACAATCATAGAAGCCAGAGTTGCCAATGCATCTGCCATCCTATTCTCGGTACGAGGAATGTGGTGGAACTCAACTCTGTTGAAGAAAGGAAGTAGTCTCCTCGCATAATCTCTGTATGGAACCAAATTGTCTTGTTGAGTCACCCATTCTCCTGTGATTTGGTATATTACCACAGCAGAATCGCCGTATACATCCAGGTTTTTGATTCTCAAATCCATCTCCTCTTCAAGGCCCATGATGCATGCTTCATACTCGGCCTCATTATTCGTACATGGAAAAGTCAATCTTGAAGTGAAAGGGATATGAGATCCATGAGGAGTCACAATAATTGCCCCAATCCCTTTACTGTAGCTGTTGACAGCACCGTAAAAAATCAAACCCCACTGAGAATCTGGTTCAGGCCCTTCATCTGGTAATGGTTCTTCACAGTCCTTCATTTTCAAATACATCACGTTCTCATCAGGGAACTCATCCTCCACAGACTGGTGGTCTTCAATAGGTTGATGAGCTAGGTGATCTGCTAAAACACTTCCTTTAATTGCCTTCTGAGTGTGGTATTCGATATCGTATTCGGATAACAGCATCTGCCATCTGGCAATCCTTCCCTTCAGGGCTGGTTTCTCAAAAATGTACTTAATGGGATCCATTTTAGAGATCAGCCAAGTGGTATGATTTAGCATGTATTGGCGCAAACGGCGAGCCGCCCATGCTAAGGCACAACAGGTCTTCTCTAGCATTGAATATCTTGATTCACAGTCGGTGAACTTCTTACTGAGATAATAAATGGCATGGTCTTGCTTTCCTGACTCATCCTGTTGACCGAGCACACATCCCATGGAATCTTCTAAAACCGTCAGATACATGATCAAAGGTCTGCCCCTAACCGGAGGAATCAAAATGGGAGGCTCCAAGAGATACTCTTTAATACTATCAAATGCTTTCTGACATTGTTCAGTCCAAACATAACCTTGTTCTTTTCTGAGAAGCTTGAAAATGGGTCCACAAGTAGCAGTCATATTAGAAATAAACCGAGAGATGTAGTTCAAACGCCCCAGGAACCCTCTGACCTGTTTTTCTGTAGTGGGAGCTGGCATTTCTCGTATGGCTTTAACCTTGTCCGGATCCACCTCAATTCCTTTCTGGCTAACAATGAAACCCAGCAGCTTTCCTGAACGGACACCAAAGGTGCACTTGTTAGGGTTCAAACGGAGTTGATACTTCCTCAAACGCTGAAACAACTTCAACAGATGTTCGACATGGTCTTCTTCAGTCTTGGACTTGGCTATCATGTCGTCTACATA
The DNA here is from genome assembly GCA_022829125.1 of Lathyrus tuberosus. Lineage (NCBI taxonomy): Eukaryota > Viridiplantae > Streptophyta > Magnoliopsida > Fabales > Fabaceae > Lathyrus > Lathyrus tuberosus. The sequence continues at coordinate 14,412,449 of JALAZF010000111.1, forward strand.
AACTTCAATCTCTTTATGCATCATATCATGGAAAAGAGTAGTCATAGCCCTCTGATATGTCGCGCTAGCATTCTTTAAACCGAACGGCATAACTCTATAACAAAATGTGCCCCAGGGTGTGATGAATGATGTCTTTTCCATGTCTTCGGGAGCCATCCTGATTTGATTGTAACCTGAAAATCCATCCATGAAAGAGAAAACCTTATACCTTGCAGTACTATCCACCAACATGTCAATGTGAGGGAGAGGAAAATCATCTTTAGGACTAGCTTTGTTCAAATCTCTGTAGTCGACACACATACGAAATTTACCATCCTTCTTCGGCACAGGCACGATATTAGCTAACCACTGCGGATACTCAGATGTAACAAGAAAACCTGCATCAATCTGCTTCTGTACCTCTTCTTTAATCTTCAAGGCCATATCAGGGCGAGTTCTTCTGAGCTTTTGCTTGACTGGCGGGCATTCTGGCTTCAAAGGTAGACGATGTTCCACTATAGCAGTGTCGAGACCGGGCATATCTTGGTACGACCAAGCGAACACATCAACATACTCCTTGAGTAATTCAATCAACCTTTCCTTCACACTAGACATGAGTAAAGCTCCAATCTTCACCTCTTTACGGGATTCTTCGGTACCCAAATTAATAACCTCTACTGGCTCTTTGTGAGGCTGAATAGCTTTGTCTTCATTCTCAAGTAGCCGGGATATTTCCTCAGGGATCTCTTCTTCCTCTTCTTCGGCTTCGAACACAGGAAATTCAAAATTCGGAGAAGGCATTGGGTCATTGTTTTTGATGTTCAATTCGTGCAATAATCAGCACATGTGATGCGGTTTTATTTTAGATTTTGCAAGTGAAAGTGTGTGCACGAACGTGCAAAGTGATTTTAAAGTTGTGATTACCATTTTCCTTAAAGTAATAATAAATGGAAACAGAAAATAGGAAAGCAAAATGATAATTTTATTGATGATAGCAAATTTCAAATAGAGGCCCCGACACAAAATCACCTTTGCCTTGGGCAGAGCAAAGGGAATTATGAAAAGTAAAGCCCACACACAAATGTCATCGCCTTGGGCAGAGCGAATAAACAAAAAACAAAAAACAACAAAACAATTACTTTGATAATGGGATCACAATAGGAATGTTAGCAGCACTCCAATTTCGGGCCATTGCCCCATGCGTTACAAGATTAGGCTGATCTTCGACAGACTCATCTTCAAGGATGGCACTGGCTTCATATTCAATTTCGGGCCATTGCCCCATGCGTTACAAGAGAGGAATGAAAACATCTTCAGAATCATCCTCCGCAACATTTACCTCTGGAGAATGGATAGTCCCTCCGCTGTGAAACACATTCTTGATAGGAGGAATAATCGTATTTCCTGCGGGAGTCTTCTCAGCATTGTTACCTTTGAAACCCAAACCTTTCTTGTTCTTATTTTCGGGCAACACCAGCACCTGCCCCCACTTCCCTTGAGAGCCACTTTCTACAACTCGCTGTGCGTCTTTGAAAGATGTCATAGTAACTCCGTTACTCTGGGTGTTGTTGTCAGCGATCGAGAGAGCTTGAAATTGAGTCCCCACCTCTTCTTCTGCATCGACGTAAGAAAAGGAAGAAAGACGGCTTACTACCAGAGCCCTTTCCCCACAAACTGTGACTAATTGTCCGTCACAAACATACTTCAACTTTTGGTGTAGGGTAGATGTAACCGCTCCAGCCTCATGTATCCATGGCCTGCCTAGTAAACAGCTGTAGGCGGCATGAATATCCATGACCTGAAATGTGATCTGAAAAACACTGAGCCCAATAGTCATGGGTAAATCCACTTCTCCAATCACGGTCTTCCTCGAACCATCAAAAGCTTTAACAATAACACCGCTTGGCCTCATTGGTGGTCCCTGATAAGTCAACCTTGCGAGAGTTATCCTTGGCATCATATTCAATGAAGAACCAGTATCGACCAAAACTCCAGATAACATGTCATTCATGCAGTTTATTGAAATGTGCAGAGCCAGATTATGCTTCTTCCCTTCTTCAGGTAACTCCTCTTCGCAGAATCCCAGATTGTTGCACGCAGTAATGTTACCCACTATTCCACTGAACTGCTCTATAGTTGCATCATGGTCGATGTATGCCTGCTCAAGTACTCCTTGCAATGCCTGCCTATGGGCCTCGGAGTTCATCAGCAATTGTAACACAGATATCTTAGATGGTGTCTGCAGTAGCTGATCTACTACCTTGTATTCACTTCTCTTGATCATTTTTAGAACCTCATCAGATTTGTCTACAGAATCATTTCCACTGGACTGCCCCAGAGTCGTATCCTTTACAACCAGCTGCTCAGAAGGGACCTCTTTATCTTTTGGTGCCGAGAAAACTCGACCACTCCTTGTAACTCGGCTAACATCAACAATGTTGACTACAGATGATAAATTAGGTAAAGGCACCTCCTTACCATTTTCAAACATAGTAGCGTTATACCTGTAGGGAATAGCCTTGCTTGAAGTATAAGGGACTGGACCAGGTACATTAATAACCAAAGGATTAACAACAATCTTCCGGCTATCATAAGTAAACTCAATTCGTTCCAGATCTTTGATGTGGGGAACTATCACAAACACTTCTTCATCCTCATCTGTAAGACACTCTTGGATCATGTTCACATTGGCCGCTCCGTGCTGCGGTAAAGGATTATTCTGCACATTTGGATTTGAATCTTTGAAAGTCAGGACTCCACTCTTGACTAATCTCTGAACATCGGCTTTCAATCCATAACAGTTCTCAATATTATGGCCTGGCGCACCCTGATGATATGGACAAAACTGATCAGCTCTGTACCAATAAGGAAGGTCCTTAGGCACTGCTGGTGGGGACTTAGTCTGGATATGGCCCTTTTACAACAATGCTGGAAAGAGTTCTGCATATAACATAGGGATCGGATCAAAATTTGGTTTCCTGACCACACGATTGGGGCTGTTGAACGGCTGTCGGCTTGTTGAGGAGACGGCTGATTTTGTTGACGATATTATTGTTGCGGTGAAGCAGGTGGAGTTTGAGGTGATGGTTGATAAGGTTGTGTAAACTGTGGTTGGTAAGCTGGAGCATTGATAACTGGGGTCACAGCAGCGACCTGCGGGTGTTGGTGATATCTTCCTTTCGACCGTCCTTGGTGCACAACACTTACTTCTTGTTCTTTCTTTTTCCCAAAATTACTTCCATACTTCTTGGCATTGCTGGAAGCACTTCCTTCTCTCACCAATCTTCCTTCACGGACACCTTCTTCCAAACGCATTCCCATGTTCACCATCTCAGTAAAATCACTAGGGGCGCTTGCTACCATTCTCTCATAGAAGAACGGGCTCAGTGTTTTCAGGAAAATTCTAGTCATCTCTTTCTCCTCCAAAGGTGGAGTAACTTGAGCAGCAAGTTCACGCCAGCGCTGGGCGTACTCCTTAAAATTTTCTCTTTCCTTCTGGGCCATGGCTCTCAGCTGGTCTCTATCTGGCGCCATGTCGACATTATATTTATACTGCTTGATAAAAAGTTCACAGAGGTCATTAAAACTGCGGACCTTTGAACTGTCTAGCCCCATGTACCACTTAAGGGCTGCCCCAGTCAAACTATCTTGGAAGTAATGTATCAGTAGGGAATCATCATCCTTATGAGCAGACATTTTCCGGGCATACATAACTATGTGACTATGTGGGCAAGAATTTCCTTTATACTTCTCCAAATCAGGGAGCTTGAACTTTGGAGGAATCTTAACATTAGGAACCAAACATAGCTCAGAGGCACTCTTTCCGAACAACTCTTTCCCACGAAGGGCCTTGATTTCTTTATTCATTTCTAGAAACTGGTCCTGGAAATCATCCATTCGCTCTTCCATTCCAACACTCTCACTAGGTTCAACATGAAACACAGGTTCTTCCAGATGAAAAGGAGCAACATTCACCACGGGTGGTGGCACAGTCATTACAGCAGTTGTGGCAATAGCTTGAGAAACCGGTGGGCGGTATCCAGCTGGAATAAAGTTAAGAGGCATGCCCCATGGATAACCAGGAGGCATAGAATACTGAACTTCATTGGTAATGGGCACCACTGGGATCGGTGCTGATATTATCTCAGAGATAACAGTGTTGTGTGATGTCGTACTATGTGATGGCTGATTCTGAGCAGCCATCAAAGCTTCCATCATCCCATTAATCTTCTCTAGACTTTCCTTCAGTGTAGAAACCTCTTCCCGAAGCGCTCTGTTTTCCTGCTCGAGTTGATCCATTCTTATCTTACAGCCGGCTCGAGTATTGTATCGATGATTCAGCTTGTCTTCTGAAAGGAGACACAGATAAGAACCTGGAATGTAAAGAAATGCAAAATGCAGATGCAAATGATGCAACACAAACTTCAAGGAACTCAAAAGTGCGTTTTAAACATCGTAATTGGAAATTTATTTTATTAAAAATTTTAAAATTTGTCACAAACCATACACCCTCAGGGCTTTATTACAATAAACAAAACAAAAATACAAAAAGGGAACTAGGGCTTCGATCCACTGGACGATGCTCCCTTTCTTTCACTGAGTTCTTCCATCAACTTGTCGATTCTTTCCTGCAATGTGTACTTGTCTAGGGTCAGCTTCTCCACTTCTGCTTTCAGTCTTGAAACTTCATCTAATTCCACTACAGGAGGCTTGGGCCGAGGATATGGCATCGTCAGAACGAGGGCTCGTTTGCGTGACCATTCCAGGCAAGATTCTGTAACTGTGCAGTCGGGGTTTGTTGTTGCAGTCATCCCTTGTCTGTTGATTCGACGCCAAGCAAAAAGAATCTGAATCTTCAGCTGAAGGTCTTCTCCCTCATAGAGGAAAATTCTTTTCAGGTTCTCTGGATCGGGTATCTCATTCATCGGATGTCCAAGCTGGCGACGGGCGAGAACAAGGTTGTAATTGGTGCATCCCTTTGTGCTAAGAAGAGGCACATTGGAAAAATCTCCACAACTGTGAATCATGGGAATTCCTCCGTACATTGGATCGTGCCAAACAATGTCCAGGTGAGTAAGAGCCATGAATTTAACAGGCCATTCAGAACCGTCTTTCACATCCCAAAAGGCCGCGGACCTCGGTAGGTGCGAAATAAACCACCTATAGAGGATAGCAGTGCAGCAAACAATCTGACCTTCTCCTTTCAGAATCTTTGAATGAATCGAATGGTATGCATCGGCCAATAGTGTTGGAACAGGATTCTTGAGCATGAAGATCCTGATCGCGTGGACATCGATGAAATTCTCAACATTTGGAAACAAGAATAAACCATAAACCAGCAATGCGAAAAGATTCTCGAAAGCCTTGGTACTTCCTTTGTCGGCGAATTCTAGAGCTTTCTCGAATAAGAATTGAGCAGGCAAGCCGTCGATTCCCCCTCTGAACGTCATGTGAGTCTGGATCTCTAACAGCTTGATGCGAGTCACTCTTGCAATGTCTTCTTGACTGAGTCTTCCTTCTCCACCGTAGAACGGAGGTGAGTCTTTGACGGGAACTCCTAATAAAGCGGAATACTCCTCCAATGTGGGCATCAACTGGAAATCTTGAAAGATGAAGCAGTGGTAGATTACATGGTAGAGTTGAACCAGCGTCTCCAATAGACCAGCAGCTACTTGTACCTGCAATAAAGAGAGAATTTGCCCATGCTTTGCAGCGAAAGCCTCTGGATCCTTTATCCGACCTCCTAGTTCCCTTAATTGTTCCACATTAAAGACCCTGAAGGTGTATGGCAGAGTTCCTTTCCTTCCAAAATCCATTTTACGATATCTAAAAACAACAATCTTTGAGTTCTTTGAAGTAAAAGAATGCAAATGAGATGGTATGCAAAAGTTTCATGGAACTTGACCATTTATAACCATTATGGGGATATAAAAAAAAACGCATTTTATTAATCATAAAAAGGTCGGTTACAAAAATTAATGTTTGGAATACCGAAAGAAGAATCTGCTAATTAAATAAAATTCATTACAAAGATTCAGCACACTTTTCAAAAACCATAACGGAATAGTTAAATAAAAACTAAGAAAGATCTAAGGAGATTCTCCTAAAAGCCTTGTCTTGAGCTTCTTGTTTTCCTCTTCTATCTTGCTCTTCTCCAAGATAAGCTTGTCAACTATTAACTTCCAAGGTGTTGATTGAGGTTTAGGATGAGGTAACTCTTCTTGTGCTTTCCTCTTTTTGAATGAAGTGAATTCTTCCTCTTTCGCCTTGAGTTGCTGTTGAAGTTCGGCATTCTCTTCCAAAGCTATGTGGTACTTGTTCTTCCAAGCCTCTTCCATTTGTTGAGATTTTTCTAAAGCAATTTTCAACTTGTCAGCATCAGATGTAAAGTATAAGACTGGTTTTTCTTTCAGAACCATTGGATCTTGTCGACGATAAGGCATCTTCAACTCAATGGCCCTCCTTCGAACCCATTGGAGACAAGGTTCCAGAGAGACACAATCAGGCTTCCCTAAATTATGCAAATCCTTCTTAATCTTCTGATCCCAAGCACTTAAAACTTGTTCCCTTAAATCCTCACTCAAATTTTCATCTTTGAAATAAATGTTTTCCACCCGGGCGCTGTCAGGCTTGTCTCTTAGAGGGAACCCTAGTTGTCTTCGTGCCAAAACTGGATTGTAGCTGATTAACCCTTCAATGCTGAGGAGGGGTACATTACCGAATTTTCCACAGCTGTCTATAATAACCACCTTATCAGATAAGTAATTATTCCACTCGATGTCAGAATGAGTGAGAGACATTATCTTTTGTGACCACCACCCATTCTTGAGATTCCAAAAGTCACGTGCTTTAGGCAGGTGCGAAATAAACCACCTGTACAACAGAGGAACACAACAAGTAATCATTCCCTTTCCACGAGCATTCCTCGTATGAACGGAATAATAAGCTTCAGCTAGTAAGGTCGGAACTGGATTCTTCTTCAAGAAAATCTTAATGGCGTTGAGGTCCACGAAATTTTTGAAACTTGGGAACAAAAGAACACCATATACAAGTAAGGCAAAAACCGCTTCGAAAGCCTCCTTATTTTGATGGTCAAGATAATATCGGGCTTTGGTGACCAAAAACTCTGCAGTAAAACCGGAAGTTTTCCCTTTTGCAATCATATTAGCTTTGATGTCAGCTTCATCCGAATGTGTATGCTTAGCGATTTCCTCTTCATCAGGTTTATTCGCGAAGATAGGAAATGGATAATTGTCTCGAATAGGTAACCCAATTATCTGGGAGTACTCTTCAAGTGTAGGTACCAGCTGATAATCTGGGAAAGTGAAACAATGATACAGCGGGTCATAGAACTGGAGTAATGTAGAAAGCAGCGTCTGATCTACACTTGTATTCAATACATATAAAAGCTTCCCATGCTTTCTTCTAAAATTTTCCTCATTTGTTATCAAAGCTCCCAACCTCTTTAGATAATCCAAGTCAGGAATTTGAAAAGTGTACTTCTTGGTTTTCCTTCTTTCGGTATCCATAGTATCCCTATAAAGTTCATAAATATAGTCAAGTCCCATGAATCTTTATGACATGATGCTTATGAATGTATGCAACACAAAGCACACTCAAGCAAAACAAACAAGCAAAGAGTCCTAGGTTTAAAAGGTCATAGCATGAAGTCAAGGTCTACCCATCCCATAGGAGTGTACTATAGTTTCAGATGTACCTGCCGAACGGGTTCTACAAGGTTCCCAGAGTCTACAATCCATCTTTCGGATATTATCGATTTTCCAAATCACTTGGTGGTCAATAATATCCTCAAGAGAATCTCGTCTGAGTGTAGTATCGCGTAGCAACTATCGCGGAAATAGACTCCCGCATAGTCCCCGCACTACCTAAGAGGCCAAGTTGGGTTAAAGGTAACTACGGTCCCCAGTCCCGAGGGCCTTTAGATCAAAACCATACCGTCTTCACGAATGAACTCGTTGGACAAATATTTTATTCGAGAGGGCCTAGACTGAGTGGTGAAGTCTCAATTTACTTTTTCAGGAATCGACTCCCTCAAAGCATCATTGAAGTCTCACCGTTTTCCTATCTTAATGTCACTCTAGTCCGGGTGTAGGACTTTGTCTCACCATACTAAGTTCCCAAACCTGCACACAAAAAGAAAAACCAAGCAAGCAAATAATAATAATAACATAAATAAACGAGTTAGGGGAAACCCTCAATAATAAAAAACATTATAATATCCCCAGTGAAGTCGCCATTTCTGTCGCGGTGAAAATTAAATACCATAGTTATTAATGAACTAGGATCATATTTATTTCGACACCGACTTTTATTTTTCCAAAGGAAAGGTTCAATGTCAAAAACCTAAAGGGGGAGATCTAAGGTTCGGGGGTTGATTACGCCTAGGGAAGGTATTAGCATCCTAAACGTCCGTAGTACTCTACGGGAACCTCTCGTTTATTATGTTATTATTTTTTTATTTCGCTTGCTAAGGGTACTATGCTAAAGGTCGAGAACCCTAGGGGTTAGTATCTAAGTATACTCGATAAGGCATCACACCCTACGCCTACGTATCCTCGGGTGTAGAATCAGAGTATGCGTAGTTCTAAGAAGAAGAACTTCTTGAAGGGGTCAAGGTTCCAAGAGGGAAGTAAGATTTTGGGCGAAACCTTACATAGAGTACGGTGACTCTAAAGTTGTAGGATGGTCCAAGAGGGGTAGGTTTGTAAATGTTCATGGAGGACATTTACTCAGAGTATAAAAACTCCGATTCTAAGGCTAAGGTTTTTAAGTGTCTACAACGAGACATGGAGTACGAAAACTCCGGATTTAAGGCCAAGGGATCTAAGAGTTAGTCTTATGACGGTTTAGTCAATATTAGTGACCTTCTTTTGGATTAAAAAGGGGGGGATATAACCAATATAAATAATTTAAAAGTTAATTACGAACAAGGCATAATATTTCAAGCAATTATATTATAAAATAATGAGCATAAGATCATGATTGAAACTTCAACATACAAAGCAAACAATCAACATTCAAACAAGACATTCAAATCATGCACCATATGTATTTTGCGAAATCAAGAAAGTTTAAACATGCAATTAGAAATTTAGAGACGAATACGGTATAAGAGGCTATGAGTTTATTGTAATTGGGAAAGGAAAACATGATATACATCAAAGAATTAATTATGCTGAAACGAAGATTAATTTTAAACAAACTCTTATTAAAAGTTTAATAATAAAAAAGAGCACCCGAAAATTTATTATGAAAATTACGTTTGGTGATATATTTATAAAACTAAATTGTTATAGAAAAGTTATCTTAAATAAAAGGTGAATTAAATTATTATAAAAAGGAACCAAATTATTAAGTTATTGTAGCAAAACAAGTTATGTTATTTTCACAACAAAATATAAATTATCTCACTATTTGTTTTCTTCAACGGATTAAAATTAATTTTTAACAAATTAACCTCTATTTTAACAAAACAACAAAAAGGCTATGTTTTAAAAACAGATTACGATTACTTTAGACGATTGTGATTATCTAAAAAGACAAATTTGATATTTTTAATTTAAAAGAGATTAACTGATTATATCAAAGACAGAAATAAGGTTTTATTTTAAAACAGAATGAGAAAATAGATTAATTGATTTAAAGAAGACTAATTGGTTAAAACGCAAGCACGGTATTTAGAAAGAAAATTCAAAGCGAACAAATCAATCCTTCTCTCTCTATTGCTCGTACCCACCCTTTCATTTCAACTCTCTCAAACGAACAACTTTAATGGAAAATCCCATTCAGAACCCTAATCGGCGCAAACAAAAATGCATAATCGACAGAGGTAAGCAACAAGACCACAAATTTCACAAGCGTAATGGCAAATCAACATGGATGCGGGAAAAAGGGATTTAGGATTACCTATCGGAGACCCTCCGATGGGGCTTTTGACGGCGGCGCGTGGCGGTTTGAACTAGCCTTCGTGTTCCAGGTGATATCCTTCTTTATCTGCACTTTGAGACTTGCGTGTTTCTGAGTTCTTCGGGCGATGACGAACGCTCTTGGTGTTCTGAGTCTCGATCGTATCGTTTCGAATGCGCGGGGTTTTTATGGCTTTTCCGACAGTTTTTCTGTGTGTTTTCTGCCGAGAATCCATCCCTTTTTATAGGCCGATGATGAATTAGGGAAATTAAAAATTTGAATGCTGATTGATAGTGCGTTAAATGACTTGATCCGATCTGGGTTGGATTTGGAAATGTTTTGAACTGAAATTGAATTTGGATATTCTGATACGATCTGATTTGCTGATTTGGGAAGTTTTTTTGCATCTGAAATTGAATGCTGATACGATTTGGTTTTAAAGTTGAACCGTTGCCCTGTTTTGGAATGAATCAATTGTGGTTACCCTTTATTCTATCCATAACTTTTTTATTTTATTTGACCGTGATGACTGATTTCCACATGTCCTTGGTGCGAACGATTTTGGAAAGTTTTGATCTGAGATGTTTGAAAAGAGAATCTCTGTTTTGAGTGCGCTTTCTTGCAATCAAATGATTTGAAAATCATAGATTAATCCCAAATGGAAAGAATTGAAGTTGGCGGCGTCTTTACGATGTTGCCCTCAATTCTTAATTTGAAAATGACGAAAAGATATTTCCGATTCAAGCAAATTCTGAGGCCAATTACAACTGTTTAGAGATAGTTATTTGGAAGACCGTTTTGGAAGGTTTTTGTGTCTGATACGCTTGAAGAGTTTATCAAAATCGTGTCACTTCTTCTTTTGTGGGCAATCGTGTTTGAGTATATCTCCAACTTCCCATTAAAATTTCAAACTCTTGTCTTGTCGTAATTTTTCAACTGATATTGATAATTCTTTTCTGATTTCGGGTTTACCCCCTTTTATCATAATGAGGTAGCAATATAATTTTATGTGCTTGTTTCTCCATCAGGTTTTTCTTCAACAAGTTTTCAAATTAGGACAAACCCAACCAGTCCACATTAGCCATAGAGAGCAGTATAGTGGGCCTCATGAGCGGTGCTGACTTGAATGGTGTTATGGGCATTAGCAATCAGCTCCTGTTTGCAATTGGTTCTTGGTAGTGTCTCTTGCCCCTTGCGTGATTTTTGTATGGCATTGAGATTCATGGCTTCCCTTGTGTCTTGCTAACTTCCAATCCACTCTTTTTCTTGTAGGAGAATGAGAGATCTTCAAGAGGTTTGATATGTGATGCTTGGTACAAATACAAATATTCGGTAAATAATTCCCTGTTGTTGCGGACCCCCCATGGTGCGGTGCTTTCTTTACTGAAACAATGGTACCGCATTCTGAATTTTTGTAAGTCTGGTATGTAATATGTATGGCTTTTGAATTGTGGATGAATTCCGCAATTGGATGGTTTTGAATATTGTTGTAGACGGATATCTTGTCCCCACTCATGTTACTGAGGTAATGCTGCTTCTTTCAGTGCATCCATATTTTCATGCCAAAACATTGTGTGACCTCTAAGTCTGTTATCCTCAGGGTATGCTGGTGGTAGAATTCAATATGTATTTGTGATTCTGTTATGTTGTGCTTACATTGAGGTTTTCATGATTTGAACTTTGGTGTAGTCTCTAAGTAACACGTCTATAGTAATAACCTCATGTGAGCTTCATTTCTACTCTGAAATTCTGTTAACAAAAGCCTCCAAAGATGAAGCTTGGAAGAAAATAGGTGACCTGTCCTAATTCATTGCTTTCCTTAAATTTATTCCTTCAAATTGGGATCCTGCTAGCTATAGTGATTTGTTGGATTGTGGTAGCAAAATGATCCGACTTTCGATGATCTTGGTTCTGTTTCTGACTCGCATTCAATGGCTGTCTTAATCTTGGAGTGAAAACTTATTTTTGCAGCAGTATTCCACTTTGAATAGAAATGATACCCTTGCTTCTTTGCAGGTGAGGTAGACATGAAAGTATCCTGAGTTTCAAAGGACGACGTTTCAGAGGTTACAGACCGCACTTTGCTCCTTTGATGCTGCTTGTAATACTGCCCAAACTGTGGACTTGCTGAACTTTCCTTTTATATGTTTATCGTGTAGGAATATGTGTAGGCATTCACTTGCTAAGATTTTATTTCTGACTTGGTCTCTTCTTGTTCTGCAGTAACGCGTACTGATAATGTCCCCGAGCAACTCATTGAGGTTGTCTGTATTACCGTGGAAGCATTGGTGCAAGTGGTAATCATGGCATCTAGAAGAGTTTCGTAATCTCAATGTTTCGACCTGATATCCAGCGATGCACTCTGCGGTGACTTTTGATGTATCAAGATTGCTATCGGCTCTATAGATTTCGCTGCGTCCGTGACCACGATAACATGCTACCACTTTCATGTCAGCTCAAACAGGTGGACATATATGGATGGTTATCCAATTACAACGTGGGAGCTGTTTATTTCCTTTAAATGATAACACTGACAGAGTTTCAAATTGCCAAGCTGTATGCATATAGCAAGTAGGATGTTCCAAAAACAAGCTTTGTAACTGGCCGTCCTGTAACACCTTTATTGAAATGTAAAGTAGTTATTGCATGTAAGGCTTAACCAAAGCATTTAGTAGCTAATGATACAACTCGCCGACTACTCCAAAAATAATTGAATAATCCCTCTTGGTGCTTGTAATAGCCAATGAATTAGATTTTGGATTTAATATGAATATTCCATTTTGCACTTTGTGAAACCTTTTAAATTTCGTACCAAGTCTTGTAAACCTTATGCTTTGTAACCTTGAAATGAAACCTTGTAATTTGAACATGGTGTTGGAATTTTGGAATGACTTTTAGGCTTGGAAATGCTTTAAGAACAATGAATCTTCCTCTTGCATCTTGCCCTTTGGAGTTTGACCTCCAATGTGATTTGAAACCAAAACTTGGAATATCTTGAGTTTGATTTGCAATTCGACATTTCAACTTAAATTTGATGTAACACAAGAGCTTTGGAATCCAATGATGTACTTTGAATGAAGTTTCAACTTGAATGAAGCTCCTGAAGTGATACTTGACTCCATTGTGAGATATGGCCGTAAAACTCAACTGCAATATCCTCAAAACATTGATCCGCCGGTGGCTTAAGAATGAAGAAAGAACCCTAGTAGTGAAGCTCAATTCTAGAAAAGAAAACTAAGACCACTGCACAAATTGGTTAGTAATAATAAACAATACATACAAGAATATATGACCTAAGGATGTTATGCGAGAAAGACGAAATCTTAGGGTCAAAAATTAGGGTGCGACAAACTTGTAAAAGGGGTAACCATAAAAAACTTAGAATTTTTCTAAGTTATGGAACAAAGTGGCTAGGGTACCAACTTCCAAGGACCATAACTTGAGATCCAAGCAACCATTTTGGATGGTCCAAAGCTGGATTTGTAGCTCTCATGGCATACTTTAAAAGTGTCAACTACATCTAATTCCAATTCTCCATGGATTTTTAGTTATGGAGTGATCAAAATGGCAAAAAACATGAAAGTGACATTTTTCCAACACTTAGTGAAATTTTCACTAAGTCAGAATCTGCCTTATTTTTTCCCAAATGTAGAGGCATTTTTCATTGTAATTCAAGTTGATTCAAAACCAAAGTTGTACATCATGTTGAAATAGGATATGGCAGCTTTCCAAAGTTACCAAGAACTCCCTCAAACTCCATCTGAGCTAGGAGTTATGACAGCTGCAACATGCCTTGCTGCAAACTGTCTTGGCAAGGCAGATTTGTGCATAGGGGCTCGATTTGATCAAATTGTGCAACAAAAAGCATGGTTATCCATATGCACACCTAAAGGGGGAACAAACAAGGAACAAGCATTGATCTATCAACCTCCAAAGTCCCAAAATCTACAAGTAGCATGCCAAACCTAAAAAGTCTAAAAGAGGCCAAGACTCAAATTTTGTTTCCAAGCATTCAATGGATGCACCAAGGTGGCATGAACTGAGCCTATTCCAACTGAATGAGTCAAGGATAAGCTCTGAATCAAAGAACCATAGGTCTGTGCTCTAATCTCAAGTCAATGGCTAGAGGTGACTTGAGATTCCATTTGATCCACATTGGCCAAAGGCCTACTGCAGTTGCCATTTCTTATTGATGCCAAAACAAACTTGACACACTATAAATAGACCTAATTTCTAATCAGTTTGAGTACACCAAAGGCCTATAACACTTGCCTTTCTCGAAATCACACTCTCACTTCCAAAAATGCCTTCTAATGCAAGCTACTATCGGGTTTTGAATTAGAATGTGTTTCCAACCAAACCAATCACACACACACACACACACACACACACACACACACACCTCATAAACATCATATGTGAGCTGATCAAACACTAAACCAACAACTGGAACACTAAATTCATGAAATCATCATCCATTTGCTCAAGGTTTCAACAAAGTTGCAGTTGAGGTGCCATAATCTGTTCCAGTCCATTTCAAATCAATCCAAGCTTTCAAACACACTCCATATGGTGTAGGGGAGCTGTTCAGATCATCACAACTCATTTGTAACATCTCTAACTCAAAAATCAAATTGCTCTTGCTGCCACGACCTTCAAGTAAGCCTAAACTTGGTCATCTCATAATTTATGCATATTTCCTCGCACAAAACTTTTGCCAAATGTTCATAATCATGCAAGAATGTTTCCCCTCTATTGATTACTTTGTATGAATCGTGTATCAAATTTCTCAGCTTTCATGCATAAATTAGGGTTCTTAAGGTTTTGTTTTGATTTCTCATTCCATGCTTAAAATAAATGAAATTAAAGACCATAGACAAGATTGTGAGTTGAAAACGAGCAGATTGATATGTGGATTGTATGATTCCATCAAGTATTCAGTGAGATTGATGAGAAAACGCAAATCTGGGCAAAACAGGGCACGCGGGCAAGAACAAAATGTTCTTGGCGCCATTTTTCAAATATTTGAATTTTTGAATTTTTGTGATTTTATTTAATTGATTCAAAAATTAATTTCTCTCTGAATTTTAATGATTTTGAGTTGATTATTTTTTAATAATTCACAAAAATGTTAAAATATTTTATTTTACAAAAATTTCCCAAAAATATTATTTATTTCATATACTTGATATTTTTGCAAAGAATTCATTTTTATTTGTTTTTTAGCCTTTAAAATATTTTTTCCTTCTTGATTTTCCAAACTTAAATGATTTTTAGTCATTTTGTGGAAAAACATAATTTTTATGACATTGATCCAAAATCACAACTCATTTCTCACATGTTTTCAATGATTTTTATTAATTTTAATCAAAATTAATTCCATTTTTAACAAAATTAGGGTTTTGATTGATTTCACCCTCATTAATCTTTTTCAAAACACTCATCGACATCTAATAGAGTGTAAGACCCAATCCCCTTTTAACCAAAATCTTTGGGCCTCAGATATTGTATAAGTCCCTCGCCGTTAATAGAATCTCGGCACGATCGCCATTTCAGAGCAAAAATAATTTTTGGGCCTACCCTCGTGTTGTAAGTCCCACTTTTCTTTTTCAAAACCTTTTTGGGCCTCTTGAGAGAGTGTAATACCCAACCTCTTTTTAAATAAACAATTTTTGGGCCTCACACATTGTATAAGTCCCTCTGTACATTTTCAAAACAACGGTGCAATCACTGTTAAACCTTGGGCCTCTCTTTGAGTATAAGCCCCAACAATCTTTTCAAAAACAACTTCCCTTTTGATTTATATTCAAATATACCCGTTGTTATCAAAACTTTCTTTAATTTCTTTGAACAACTAACAATACAGCATGGAAGCTTGCTCACCTGTAATTTTTAACAGCTTTCATTTATTCGCTTTCATATATATAACTGTATTGTGGGAAGCTGCGCACGGTTAGTCTTCTTTCATACCCTTTTAGATACTTGTCATATATCAACTGTATATATACTAGTATAGCTATTTAGAGTTTTCCCCGGCAACTAGGTCTAGAACTAAGTAAAGCCATGTTGGTCACTCTTTGAATACAATCAAAACTAGATCCCCATAGGATTTCCAGATACAGTCATGCCTTCTCTTGGGCTTAAACAATATGGAACAAAGAGAAAGGCAGTATTCTTCGTGAACCTTTTCTCAGGCTGTCACCCCTAGAAATTGTTAAAGAAATTCTACTCCCCGGAGTTGATTTATTCTCGGTTAATAGCATTTCTTGAGTTTCTTCAAACCTCGGAACTTTCACTAAATGATTTATTCTCGATGAATAGTATTTCTTGAACTTTTCTTAGTTTGGGACCCATAGGCTTCCTAAAAGCATCCCCGCTTCCTCTTGGGCTTTGTACAAGGACCCTCCGGCTTCATAGAAGTTCTCATGCCTTCTCTCGGGCTTAATACAAGGACCCTGAAGACCTCTTAAAGGTATAAGACAGAACTTAGTCATCCTTTGCTAGAGTTGTCTTTCCAGTGTCACATCACATACCAAGTTAGGGTTGATTCTCATCCCTTAAAACACCCGCCTTCTCTTGGGCATCATACAAAAGATAAAACTCTTCCACACTGTCATACCCCAAATTTTGACCACTAATATTTCCCATCATTATGCAAATCATCATCACAATATGGGCGAACCATCATGCCTCATTAGTCTCCCCAAAGATGGGTGAACATCCACTACAATCAAACTTAGGGTTTCAAGCCCTCTCAGAGTTCTTAGACAGAGGATCAATCAAGGAATGACACAATCTTCAACTTGTATAAAAGGATTAAGAGGACTCCCACTTCAAGGATTAAGCACAAGGTTGCTCCCTTCTAGGTGGATCAAGCCTTAAGATCGCCAGTGTCACCAAATTAGGGTTTGGTCATGAGCCAATGCTTCAAAGCATAACCTATGATGCTCCAAGGGATCTCATGAACCCAATCACCAAGTCAATTTAGCCTCAGGGGATGCATACATAAAAAATCAGGAATTAGGGTTTCTTGACCTAATTCACCCCTAAGTTGACTTTTGGGACAAAACATGAGCCAAGACCTCAAGATGGTATTTGAGGGTCTCAAATACATGAAATTGATCCATTTTAAACAATGGATTGATCCAAGAAGCTTGAGCAACAAGTTTCAATTTCATCAGAACCACAGTTATGGTTTCGCGGAAAAAGTCAACTGTATCTTTGACTTTTGACCAGGACATGCTCCCAAACCCCAAGACATGATTCAATACACCCTATAACACCTATTAAATCAATCCATCAAGTTTGATTTAGGTCAGGGACTTGATTTCATATAGGATCGCACAGTTTGGAATTCATCTGACAAAAAGTCAACTGTGCACAAAAGTCAAACTTTGACTTTTTGAGATTTTTCACAATTATGGTTCCTTAACCCTAAAATGATGTTAATGTGTGGTTCTAATCATCATTCATCAAGAAAAATCAAGAAAAGTGGGATAACTTTTAAAAGGGGTAACCATAAAAAACTTAGAAAATTTTCTAAGTTATGGAACAAAGTGGCTAGGGTACCAACTTTGGAGGATCATAACTCCTAAACCACAAGGCCATTTTTTCCCATCCAAAGCTGGATATGTAGCTCTCATTACCCTATACAAAAGCTTCAACTACCACTCGTTCCAATTCCCCATGGATTTCAAGTTATGGAATGATTAAAATCAAGAAAAGTGACAATGTCACTTTTTTCCAAAACTTAGTGAAATTTTCACTAAGTCAGAATCTGCCTTCACTTTTTTCCAAATGTAGGGGCATTTTTCACTTGGATCCAAAAAGTATCAAAACCAATTATGATCAAACAGTTATTGTATCATATGAGGGCTTTCCAAAATGGCTAAGAACTCCATCAAATTCCACTTGAGCCATGAGATATGACAATGGCAATATGCCTTGCTGAAAACTGCCAAGGCTAGGCAGAATTTTGCACTTTTGCTCGATTTGGAAAAATCAGATAATTCCAAGCCTTGGCATCACTTTGGACACATCTGAGGATCAAATCTAAAGGGAACAAACACCGATCCAAGCCTCCAAAGTCTTTGGGACAAGAAGTAGCATGCCAAACCTAGAATTGCCTAAAAGAGGGACAAGACTCCAATTTTGGATTGGAGCATTCAATGCATACACCAAGGTGGCATGGACTGAGCCTTTGCCAACTAAATTCAGTCAAGACTTATCCAAGACCAAGGGAACCAGCAGTCTGTACCCTAACCTCTAGTCAACGGCTAGAGGAGACTTGGATTCTCATTGCTCAACATTGGCCAAACCAATGCAGCAGTTGCCATTCACTATTCCTTGCAAAACAAACTTGCTCTACTATAAATAGAGCTCATTTGTGATCAGTTTGAGTACACCAAAGCCATCAAACAGATGCTTTCCTCAAAATCTCCTTCTTCACTCCAATTTTGCCTTCCAAAGCAAGTCACTATCGGGTTTTGAGTTTGAGAGCAATTCTAATCAAACCAATCACACACACACCTCATAAATATCATATAGAAGTGATCCAAACACTCACATAACATCTGGAACACCAAAATCACAAAATCACCAGCCAACTGCTCAAGCTTTTGACAGATTTGTAGTTGAGGTGCCAAATCAAGTTCCAGTTCAAATCAATCCACTTCAAGCATCCAGACACACTGCATAGCACCTAGGGAAGCTGTCCATAACCTTGGAACCAAGTTGTAACACCTTTAACACAAAACACGATCACCAGCTGCAAGTGGTAAGCATGAGCTCTTCTAACTCTATGATCCATGCAATTTTTGCTGCACAATAATTTGGCCATATGTTCATAATCATGCATGGAGTGTTTTCCCTCAATCAATTGTATTGTTTGAATCGTGTATGGAATTTCTGAACCTTCATGCAAATTTTAGGGTTCTTGAGGTTTCTCTTTGATTTCTTATTCCATGTTTAAAATAAATGAAATTAAAGACCATAGACATGATCGTGAGGTTGAAACGAGTAGATTGATATGTAGATTGCATGATACAATCCAGTATTCAGTGAGATTGGATAGAAAATGCAAATGTGCAGAAACAGAGGAAGGGTGCGTGTTCTTGCCATGTTCTTGGTGCCCTTTTTCAAATATTTGAATATTTGAATTTTGTGATTTTATTTAATTGATTCAAAAATTAATTTCTCTCTGAGTTTTAATGATTTTGAGTTGATTCTTTTTTTAATAATTCACAAAAATGTTAAAATATTTTATTTTACCAAAAATCCCAAAAATATTATTTATTTCATATAATTGATATTTTTGCAAAGAATTAATATTTTAATTGTTTTTGACATTTAAAATATTTTGTCCTTCTTGATTTTGCAAATTTTAATGACTTCTAATCATTTTGTAGGTCAAAACTTAATTTTTGAAACATTAATCCAAGATCAAAATTTTTTTCCACATGTTTAAAATTTTGTTCATTTTAATTGAATTTTTATTCAATTAAAATACATTTTGGAAACAAATTAGGGTTTTTGATTAATTCAACCCTCATCAAACTTTTTCAAACCCTTTGGGCCTCTAGTAGAGTGTAAGACCCAACCCTTTTAGAAAAAAACCAAAATAATTTGGGCCTCAGTGTATTGTATAAGTCTCGATACCGTCAAAAAAATTCGGCGCGGTCGTCGCCTTTCTAACAAATCAAACCCTTGGGCCTACCCTCGTGTTATAAGCCCCATTCTTTTTCTTTAAACACCTTTGGACCTCTAGTAGAGTGTAAGACCCAAACCCTTTTAACCAAAACTATTTCGGGCCTCAGATATTGTATAATTCCCTCTGCGTTAAAAGAAAATGTCGGCGCGATCGCCAGTTCAAAAACCTTTTTTTTGGGCCTCTCCTTGAGTTGTAAGCCCCACCACTTGTACAAAAATAAACCTTTGGGCTTCTTGAGAGAGTTTAAGACCCATCACTTTGTACAAAAAACCTTTTGGGCCTCAGTCATTTGTATAAGTCCCTGTACAATGTACAAAACAACAGTGCAATCACTGATAAAACTTTGGACCTCCCATTGAGCTGTAAGCCCCAACAATCTTTTCAAAGCACTTTCTCCTTTGATTTTGAATATAATATTGTTATCAAAGCTTTCTTTGTTGAACAACTACCAAAACAGCATGGAAGCTTTACAACCGAGTAAGTGTTTACCCGATTTCTTTATCCGCTTTCATATATATATATATATATATAACTGTGTTGTGGGACTGCTCATTGTAAGTCTACTTTCACAAACTTTTATATACTTGTCAAATATCAACTGTCTAATACTAGTATAGTTATTTAGAGTGTTCCCCGGCAACTACGTCTAGCACTAGGTAAAGCCCCGTTGATCGCTCTTAGATGCAGTCAAAACTAGATCCCCATAGGATTACCACACACAGTCTTCCCTCCTCTTGGGGTTAAACATTATGGAGACGTGAAAGGCAGCATTCTCGGTGAACCCTTTCTCAGACTGTCACCCTTAGAAGTTGTCAAAGAGACTCTACTCCCCAGAGATGATCTTTTCTCCGTGAATGGCATCTCTTGAGTTTCTTCCAAATTCTCAGACTTTCCTGGCTTGATCTATTCTCTGTGAATGGCATGTCTTGAACTTCTCGGGGTTTGGGGACCCACAGGCTTCTTAAAAGCACCCTTAAAAATTGTCAAAGAAACTCTAACTCCCCAGAGATGATCTTTTCTCCGTGAATGGCATCTCTTGAGTTTCTTCCAAATTCTCGAACTTTCCTGGCTTGATCTATTCTCTGTGAATGGCATGTCTTGAACTTCTCGGGGTTTGGGGACCCACGGGCTTCTTAAAAGTATCACCGCCTCCTATTGGACGTTGTACAAGGACCCTCCAGCTTCTTAGAAGTTCTCGTGCCTTCTTTTGGGCTTAATACAAGGACCCTGACAACCTCTTAAAGGTATAAGACAAAACATAATCATCCTTTGCTAGAGCAGTCTTTCCAGCATCAAAATTACGGCCATTTAAGGGTTGATACTCATCCTTTAAAGCCCGTGCCTCCTCTTGGGCGTTGTACAAAAGATGAAACTCTAGACTTGGACAGTCTAAAAACCCCTTGAGTCTCAAAGGCATTTTCAAGTTCCTTTCACAAATAAAAAAAAAACACTGATCGCTCCAAAAGTCGGCCTCTCTCATCAGAGTTCCTCACCCTTTGGCCTGCCTATGGATGTAATCCTCAGCAGTAACCCAGCCTTCTCTTGGGCATTATACAAAGATCATTCACTATCTGAGAATCGATTTCTCCAAAACACCAGTAGACTTGGACAGTCTCAATACCCTTTGGATTTCCCATTTCCTTAAAGAACAGGAAATAACCTCGATCTTCTGATCAGTACCAAAGTACAACCTCACCTGGAATCTGTCTCTTTATAAGAACTGATTTTCTCTTTTATACAACATACTGGACCTGTCACTAAACTGAAACAGTCACCAGCATAGATAGCCTCCTCTTGGGCTTTGTACAATGATTTTCCCCAGCGGAGCTAACCTTTTTAGCCTCTATCTCGGGCTTCGTACGAGATACAAATCACTCTCTTGGTGAGTATAAAAGACTCACTTGTTGAGTCAAACATTTTTAGCCTTCATCTCGGGCTTCGTACGAGATACCAAAACACTCTCTTGTTGAGTATAAGAAGACTCTCTTGTTGAGTCGATCCTTCTTTAGCCTCTATCTCGGGCTTCGTACGAGATACAAATCACTCTCTTGGTGAGTATAAAAGACTCTTGTTGAGTCAAACCCTTTTACCCTCCGTCTTGGGCTTCGTACAAGACATATATAAAAACACTCTCTTGTTGAGTAAACCCTGTTAGCCTCTATCTCGGGCTTCGTACGAGACACAAAAGCATCCTCTTGTTGGGTCAATAGCCTCCTCTTAGTCTTTGTATAAAAAAATCCCCGTTTGATTCAATCAACCTTTTAGCATCAAATCATGCTTTGGTCACAGCATACAAACATCAACAACTCCTTTTCCCTCGTCTAATTGCTGTAAGCGGCAAGCCTCTAGATTATTTAAATCCACGCCACTGTCCCTCTTTTAGCATGAGAAATTCCTAAGGAAAGATGGCATTGCTCTAAACTGAGTTAAAGTCTTCTCCTTCAGGTTGAAAATCCCCTATAAAAGGAAATTATGGCATTGCTGGATTCACATATCCCAGTTAAAGTTATTCTCCTTTATAATCAGTCACCCAACAGTTGTGCCAAACAGACCAAATATTCCCCTTTAGAGATGACAAATTATCTCTAAAGTCAACACCCTTTTAGCTTCACATCTTGGGCTTCGAACAAGATACAAATAGACCCTTCAGCTTCACATCTTGGGCTTTGAACAAGATACAAACCACATTTAGCTTCATGTCCTGGGCTTTGAACAAGACACCAAAACACTATTTCCTCCCATAGAATAGGAGGAACTACGATCGCTCTGATTTCACTGTTTCATTAAACGGGAATACGTAGGCATAAGATTGAAAAATCTTAGCGAGCGCACTAATCAAAAACCCAAAATCCCGTACCTTCATACATCAATCAAAAAGCATCAGTCCTAACATCCTACCAATAGTCTAAACCCTGTGTTCTTAACAAAATAACCTAAGAGAGACCCACAATCTTTGTAGCATCTGTAAACCAACAGTTATCTATTTAAACTCAGTTTACAAGCAGGGTTAATTGGAGACATCTATTTCCCTTCCTTCATCAGCTTCAATAGGATAGAAAATGAATCGAACTGTAGTACCCAAAAGCGATAGTGCTTCGCAACCACACAAAAAACTCGCGCTATAGAAAAATGGCGACTCTGCTGGGGAGTGTCTTGTCCTTTTCAGATGTTCCCATCTCTTAGGCAGAGACCTTGAGTTCACATCACAGAAATGACAGCTCTGTTGGGGTGTCATTGTCTGTATAGGATCATAAGACTAGAGGTCTAGGATGATTAAGACAAATATATATAATGCTTTTCCTAATTGATATCTGTGTTTATTTTTCTGCTAATGGGAATGCGTGTGATGCCGCATGTGGAAAGATTTAGTAAACACCTAAGATAGGTGATGGCAATGCGGGTAATCTTTTGGGAGTGAATTCTAGTTAAGGGCCCCCGATCGACCATCAAACTCAGTGGAGACTCCCTTTGCAGATACATTGCCTATACGACTTCGATTGTTGAAAGTAGTGTGGTCGACTGGGTTATCTGAGAAGCTGAGGTTTTTAGCAGACGTAAGAAATTTTGTAGTGCGGAAGCTATCGGAAATAGTTGTCACGCGATAATACCCTCATCTGAGATCACTCCAGGATACATCATCTCGCTGGCGATTCGCTTGCTGTTGTTATCCCAGAGGGGTCAATGATTTTGCGGACAGGTACAAAAAATCACCAGTATAAACCTTTGGGGGGGGGGGGGGGTAGAGCCTTGACTTCATGACACCGACCCTTTGACCCCATGTTTTTTTCTATGTTTTTGTGTGTTGCATTCATACATTCATCTAAAAAACATTAAAACAAAGAAAATCTTCTCTTCTAGTATCTCTTTTTCAAATTAAACTGAGATAATGATTGCAAATATCAGAGAAAGGAGATTGCGCTAATGGATTTCAGTAGAAGGAAAACTCATAAGTACACCTTCAAGGTTCCAAAGTTAGAGGATTTGAGAGGTTTGGCGAGAATGATCACCAACCATGAGGATTTCAGAGCCAAGTATGGAGGACTGTTGTCCTTGTTAAGGGCCACGTAATTGAAGGAATCCTGTCCACGTTAATCCTGTTCTATGATCCGGTCTATCACTGTTTCACATTCCCGGATTATCAACTAGCACCAACACTGGAGGAGTACTCTCACTTTACTGATTTACATATCAATGATCAAGCTCCATTTTCTGGACTGGAAGAAATTCCAAAGGATCAGACTATTGCACGAGCAATTTATTTGGACGAGTCGGAAGTCAGGACTCACATGACCACTAAGGGTGGCATCCAAGGTTTTCCAACCCAGTTCTTGACAAAGAAAGCGCTGTACTTTGCAAGTATAGGGAACGTGGCCGCTTTCGAGAGCATCTTTGTTTTGCTCACCTACGGGTTATTTTTGTTTCCCAACATCGATAACTTTGTAGATATCAACTCCATTAAGATTTTCCTGATTGGAAACCCCGTACCGACCTTACTCGCAGATGCGTATCATTCGGTAAACTTAAGGAATTTATACAGCAGAGGGATGATCACGTGCTGTGTACCCCTGCTATACAAATGGTTCACTTCCCATTTGCCCAAATCTGCTGCATTTTAGGATCAAAATAATACTTTACGTTGGTCGCAGAGAGTCATGTCTCTTACCAACTAGGACATCGATTGGTACAATCGAATCTACGACGGGATCAGAATCATTGACTGTTGTGGAAATTTCCCGAATGTACCCCTTATAGTAACTAAGGGGGAATCAACTATCATCCAGTGTTAGTTCATCGTCAATTTGGATACCCGATGAGGCATGTCCCACGCAGTACTCATCTAGAAGGTCTTTTCTTCAAGGAAGGAGAAAATGACAAGGCACTAAAGACAGAAATAGTGTATGCTTGGAAACACATTCATAGGAAAGGACGAGAGTCTCTAGGAAAACCAGACTGTGTCTCGATGGAGTCTTATCTCCATTAGGTACAAACTAGAGCTCTCAAACTGAGGATGCCTTATCCTCGCCAGGAAGTTCTTCCATTAAGGGACTCTGCCCTTTATTTCATGTCTGAGACGGAAAAACTTCAGGTTACTCTCAGCAAAGTTCAGCAGGAGAAGAGGTCTTGGAGGAACAAGTACCGTATTCTCAATGTGGAATGTAAGAAAATACAGCGGCTATTAAGAGAAAAGGATGCTCTGATTGAGATTTTAGAGCAACATGCTGTAGAAAATCAGGATGACCAAAGGAATTTGCTCGCTCCTTTCACTTGGAAAAGGAATGACAATCCGACAACGGCTCTAGAGCCCCTGTCAAAGAAAAGGAAAGCACCCGAACTAGCACCTGAGCTCTCTTCAGAGAGGACTCAGGATCCATTAGTTTAGATTTCCTTTTCCAGCACTTTGTAATCTACTGTATTTCCATTTCCGCAATCCTTTGAATTCAATAAAATGGGGTTCTCCCCAATTATTTGATATTTGCAATCCAATTGTCAAAGTTTACTTTGAATAAACAAAAAAAATTAATAATAATTGCATTCATCATAAACGTATTCTTCTTACCTACAAATCTCACGTTTGCGTCTCGACTCTAGAGTCAAACTGTCTCATTCGTACAATACTCGGGCCAATCGTCAGAAAAAGATGGATGATCTCGAGGAAGAGAACAGAGAGTTGAGAGAAGAGATCGACACTCTGAAAGAGGATCTGAGAAAGCTTCATAACGACATGCAAGCTCTAGTAGAATCTCAGATGCAACAACAAAGGACTGTGATCTCGGAGATCGCATCAACGCCAATAGTGGAGAAGTATGATCCTAGGTACAAGATGCTGAAAGATCGCCCCTGGGGCATTCCACTTAACTATATCCCGGAAGGATATGTTCCGCTGATCAATAAGGATCAATGAACTGCATCAGGAGCCGCTGGGCCTGAAGGTTACAAACTTCGGGAAAGCGAAGATGCCAGGGGCATGGCAGCAACTCCTGAAGGTTACAAACTTCGGGAGGCAGCGAGAATCTCGGCCATAATGACTATACCACTACCTGTGGTACACACTGTTCCGGAAGGACAGATTCCACAGATACCTTCTGGTGGAAACGATAGCATGATCGACAAAATGAATGAATTCCAGGAACAATTCCTGGAGATATAGAAAGAACTGCAAGCCCTTCGCGGTCTGGATTTATTTGGAAAGGACGCCGCAGACCTTTGTTTGGTCCCCAATGTGAAAGTCCCACATAAGTTCCAAGTGCCCGACTTTGAATAATACAAGGGTAATTCTTGCCCTCAGAGTCATCTGGTGATGTACGCTCGGCGAATGTCCGCTCAAATAGAGAACCAGGAGCTACTGATTCACTACTTTCAGGATAGTTTAACCGGTGCCGCATTAAAATTGTACATGGGTTTAAACCGCGCTACGATCGTCACATTCAGAGATCTTGGCGCTGCCTTCGCTCAACAGTATAAATACAATTTGGACATGGCAACGGACAGAGATCAACTCAGATCAATGTCACAAAAGGACAAGGAAACCTTTAAAGAAAACGCTCAGAGATGGCGTGAAATTGCCGCTCAGATTTCTCCACCTCTTGAGGAAAAGGAGATGACAAAGATCTTCTTAAATACCTTGAGCTCATTTTACTACGACAGAATGGTCGCCAGTGCGCCCAGTGGCTTCACCGAGATGGTGGACATGGGAGTTCGTCTTGAGGAGGCCATACAAGAAGGACGTTTAGTTAAAGACGCTGGATCATCAGGTAGTACAAAACGATACGGTAGTGCTCTCCCTATGAAAAAAGAGCAGGATATTGGGAATATCTCTCTCGGAAAGCAAAGGCGATGATATCAACCAGTAGCAGCTATAACTCCTGCTATTAACCCTGCACCTATTCCTACGTATCAACCTCGGGTTGCGCAGAGCCAACTGAATTAACAACAATTTCAGCAAAGGACACAACAGCCTCTTCAGCAGGCTCGTACTCCATATAACAACAACCGTGCAACATGACCATCAGGGTTTGATCCTATACCTATTTTGTATGCATAACTGTTTCCGTTACTATGGTCAAGGGGCATGTCCAAACCAGGTCTCCTTTTACAGTACCAGAAAATCCGCCTTTTTGGTTCAAAACGGATCAGACTTGTCCTTACCATCAAGGAGGACCAGGGCATAACATAGAAAACTGTCTCAGTTTCAAATCCGACGTACAAAAGCTTGTTAGGAGTGGGGTTTTATCTTTCAAATATACGAATCTGAATGTTCTCACGAACCCGCTGCGTTAACACGAGAAAGCTGCAGTCAATTTGATAGAGGGAGAGTCTAGCGACAGCTATCAAATTCATGATGTACTCTTGTTAAAGGCCAATTTGGTTAAGATGCATTGTAGACAGAGTGGATAAGGCCATCTGCCACCTCATAATTATCACCAGTGTGATATCTGCTCTAAAGACAATCAGGGATGTTCTGTGGTGCAATCAGCTCTACAGGAACAATTGGATCTCAGGTGGATCCAAGAGCATTGAGTTTGTGGAGTCAACATGACCTATACGAATTCCAACATCATTCAGAACCACGACGTCCGTGCAATGAATGTCAACTTGGTGGAAATGCAATCAAGGCAAAGCCAATATCATAATCTACCGCGGCACGATTACAGTTCCTGTCTGACTTGCTCGGTAAACAAACAGGAATGCTCTTTTGTACAAGAGGCCCTCCAGCGTCAGATGGATCTAGGATGGATCCAGGACTACCATGATAGGAATCCCTATCAGATCAACATGATTCAAATATTTGATATTCGTCTGATGAATACCAGCTTGGTGGAATTACATGCCAGGCATGTCCAACTCGGTTTTCTCATTTCGCATAATTATCAGAACTGTAAAGGATGTTGTGAGGGTAACCAAGGGTGCGCTCTCGTTCAAAGAGCTTTAAAACACTTGTTAAACCATTGGTGGCTTCCAATCTATATGGATGAAGACACGCAACAAATCAGTGTGGTTGACGGGAACCCTACTCGGCATCAAAGTCAGGATGTCCGATCTACGGAAACAGATCTAGTGAGGTTACATTGTATTCAAAGCGGGCGTGGCCAGGTGCCACCACACAACTATGAACGTTGTAGAGTCTGCTTGGAGAATAACCAAGGATGCTACCACGTGCGAGCAACTCTCCAAGGTCAGTTGGATCGCAAAGAGATTCACCCAAACCTAGCTTTAGGATCCATTGACTAGACACCGGACTACTTCGCTGATCAGATCAGGATCCATTGAGAGGAACAAGGATGTTTGTACCATCATCCCTCTACTGGACAAATCAAACGTTCTTAGCAAGGAACTGATTGAGGTTAATTAGGACAGTCAAAAAAATCAGAAGGCTCCTATAGTTATCTATCTGCCAGGACCATTACCATATGAATCAGCTAAGGCGATCCCTTACAAATACGGTGCAACGATAACTGAAAACGGAAAGGAAATTCCATTACCCTCCGTCGTGAATATTGCAGACATCAGTCGAGTAACACGGAGCGGTTGAATCTTCAACCGAGGAGTTGGAGAACCTAACAAGGAAAAGTAACCTCAAACGGAAGTTCCCAATCCACCAGTCGGTCAATCCAGCAATCCCGACCTTTCAAAAAACAATGATGAGATGCTGAAGCTCATCCAAAGGAGTGAATACAACATTGTTGACCAACTATTACAAACTCCTTCAAAGATCTCGGTGCTATCACTTTTACTCAGCTCCGAAGCCCACAGAGAGGCTCTACAGAAAGTCTTAGAGCAGGCCTTTGTGGAATAGGATGTGTCAATACGACAGTTCGACAACATCATCTCTAACATCACTTCCTGCAACAACTTAGGATTCAGTGATGAGGATTTGCCAGAGGGGGGCAAAAGCCACAACATGGCACTCAATATCACAGTTAACTGCCAGGACGATGCTTTAGCCAGTGTACTGGTAGACACAGGATCGACCATCAACTTTATGCTGAAGTCCACTTTAATGCGACTATCATTCAAAGGATCCCCGATCAGGGGCAGTGAGGTTATCGTCAAAGCATTTGACGAGTCTCAGAAAGCAGTTATCGGCGAAGTCGACCTTCCCATAACTATTGGTCCTCACATTTTCCTAATCACTTTCCAGGTCATGGACGTCCGGGCAGTGTACCGTTGTTTATTAGGAAGACCTTGGATACACCAGGCTGGGCCAGTCACTTCGACGTTTCACCAGAAACTGAAGTTCGTCAAAAACGATCAACTCGTCACGGTTTGTGGAGAACAAGCCTTGCTCGTGAGTAACTTGTCATTATCTACTTGTGTAGAACCCGAGGAGGTTGTTGGGACTCAGTTCCAAGCACTTTCGGTGAGCAATGAGAATCAATCAGAGAAAGGAACCTCTATTTCCTCATACAGAGATGCTCTCGAAGTGATCGAGAATAACAATGCAAAAGGATGGGGACAGCTTGTCATTCCTACTGATAATAAAACAAAGAACGGTCTTGGTTTTTCTGCAACCTGCACCCAAACAGCTGCTAACGATGAAAGTCTTCATCCCATTCAGGACTTCTTCCACAGTGGAGGTTTCCTTCACCCAGTGCCTCAAACAGTCCATACTATCAACGAGGAGGATCCCTCTGATACGGATGAGGAATGGAAGTCCTATCTCAACGAGAACGGTTATATGTCTCAGGAAGAGGTGCCTACGCCATTTTGCTATCCCGCACAGAGTCCGAGATTTATACCCAGGTCAGACATCGAAATGATATATGGAGATTGTGATCCGAAAGGATGTCGTGCTCCACCAAACTCATTAGAGGAAGACACTCTGATGAAGGACAACTTTGACCACGGATATTATGGCCCAATGAATGGTCTTCCTATCTGGCAACCGTACCCAGGAAACTCGGGGCAAGAAAATCAGCCGAACATTGAAAATCAGCTGAGCATCATTGAACATAATACCTGTGTCCCCACCATGTCATGGGATCAACACTCGGGTCATTTAGAAAATATCTCGTACGACGATGAATTGGCAAAGCTTGTTGGACTAGAATTCATCAACTATGCTTTTTCCGAGGTCAACGTCATCGAGAGGGATGACTCCTCCAGTTCCAAAGAAGTATAAGACACCTTAGGACAACCAAGTGGAAAATTTGACTTCATGGTCAAGTACACCGCTCCCGAAAGCTCTCGTATCAGGCTCGAAGACATCCAGCCAACTGGATGGGGAGATATACCTGAGAGTACAAATACTATGCAACATACAACAGAGGAATCCTCATACGACAACTCTGCCTGGGAGACAGATTCCAATGATCCTGCTCCGCCAGAAATCAGCGTCATTTCTGAAGACAAATCAAGGAAGGTACCAGACTTTGTGATTCACCGAGGAGTTCACCGCCAATGGGTTGCTGTCGATGTTTCGAAGATTGTTCATAAGTCAAAGTAATTGTCGTCTTTAACCTTTCGCCCTGCCCAGGTGAAACAGATGTTTTGATAGGGCTCACTTTCTGTAAATTTCCCTCTTCGCTTCGCCCAAAGCGACAGAGTTTTGTTTTATAGGGTTGTAGTTTCAAGAATCGACTTGTTCATTAATAAAATATCATCGTTCTGTAATTTCCGCATTAATTGTTGTTTTCTCTTTTCGTTTTTCAGAAAATGGTAATCCTAAAAAACAACTCAATAATAAAAACAAGCAGTAAAAGAAATACACTGCACACACTTGCATTTTCTCTGTCTCTTCTAAACACAAATCATCACATCATGTATATTGCTTGTTTTAAACCCCGTTGAAACATATGATCCGATGCCTTCTCCCGACTTTGAGTTCACGGTATTAGGGGCTGAAGAAGAAGTTGACGAAGAAATTCCAGAAGAGATCTCCCGATTACTCCGACAAGAGGAAAGGCCCATTGAACCTCACAAAGATCCGTTGGAAACGGTCAACTTGGGTTCAAAAGAAGAGAGAAAAGAAGTTAAGATTAGGGCACTACTCAGTCCGACTATCAACGAAAGTTTGACAAAGCTTCTCAGAGAATTTCCCGATGTGTTTGCTTGGTCCTATCAGGACATGCCAGGGTTGGATACCAGCATCGTGGAACATCATCTACCGTTAAGATCGGAATGTCCGCCAGTAAAACAGAGGTTGAGACGGACTCACCCGGATATGGCCATCAAAATCAAAGAGGAGGTACAGAAACAGATTGACGCGGGTTTCCTCGCTACGTCAGAATATCCTCAATGGTTAGCCAACATCGTACCAGTTCCGAAAAAGTACGAAAAGGTCAGAATGTGTGTGGATTACAGAGATCTAAACAAGGCTAGTCCAAAGGACGACTTTCCCTTACCACACATTGACCTGCTGGTAGACAGTACAACAAAGTTCAAAGTTTTCTCCTTCATGGATGGATTCTCGGGCTATAACCAAATCAAAATGGCGCCGAAAGACATGGAGAAAACTTCGTTCATTACCCCCTGGGGTACCTTCTGTTAGAAGGTAATGTCGTTCGGTTTGAAGAACCCCGGGGCAACCTATCAGAGGGCCATGACTACTCTGTTTCATGACATGATACATAAAGAAATTGAAGTGTATGTCGATGATATGATTTCAAAATCTAAAACAGAAGAGGAGCATGTGACACACCTATCAAAACTATTCGAACGGTTGAGAAAGTACAAAATCCGCTTGAATCCCAACAAGTGCACCTTCGGTGACCGTTCAGGGAAACTCTTAGGGTTCATCGTCAGCCAGAAAGGAATTGAGGTTGATCCCGACAAGGTCAAGGCCATTCAAGAAATGCCTTCTCCGAAAACTGAAAAACAAGTCAGAGGATTCCTGGGACGTTTGAACTACATCTCCAGATTCATATTCCTCATGACCGCGACATATGCGCCGATTTTCAAATTACTCAAAAAGAACCAGGACTACGTTTAGACAGAAGATTGTCAAACCGCTTTCAACAGTATTAAGGAATATCTGTTGAACCCATTGATTCTATCACCTTCAGTGGAAGGAAGACCACTGATAATCTACCTCACAGTCCTAGAGGACTCCATGGGTCGTGTACTTGGCCAACAAGACGAAACCAAAAGGAAAGAGTCTGCCATCTACTATTTGAGCAAGAAATTCACCGACTGCGAGACTCGGTACACTATGCTTGAGAAAACTTGCTGCGTTTTGGCTTGGGCAGCCAAACGTCTTCGCCAGTACATGATTCGTCACACTACATGGTTGGTCTCCGAAATGGATCCAATCAAGTATGTATTTGAAAAACCTGCTCTCACGTGAAGGATTACCCGTTGGCAGATGTTGCTGTCAGAATACGACATCGAATACCATGCTCAAAAAGTCGTTAAAGGGAGTATTTTAGTCGATCATTTGGCTCATCAACCGATTGACGACCAGGAATCAATCGGGTTTGACTTCCCGAACGAAGATGTCATGTATTTGAAAATGAAATATTGCGATGAACCGCTACCCAGTGAAGGGCCAGAACCAGGTTCCCAATGGGGACTAATTTTCGACGGAGCTGTCAATCATTACGGAAACGGAATTGGTGCAATCATCATAACACCTCAGGGTACCCACATTCCTTTCACTGCCAGACTTACATTCAAGTGCACAAACAACGAGGCCGAATACGAAGCTTGTGTTATGGGTCTCGAGGAAGCAATTGATTTAAGGATCAAGAACTTGGATGTATATGGCGACTCAGCTTTGGTCGTCAATCAGATCAAAGGAGATTGGAACACATACTAATCAAGATTGATTCCTTACAAAGACTATGCAAGAAGGTTGTTACCCTTCTTCAACAGAATCGAGTTTCATCACATCCCTCGTGATGAGAATCACATGGCTGATGCATTAGCCACCCTCTCTTCCATGATTAGTGTAGGTCAATGGAAGGACCTACCTAAGATCGACATAAGTTGCCTTGAACGGCCCGCTTACATCTTCGTGATCGAAGCAGTCATAGACGACAAACCTTGGTATCACGATATCAAATGCTTCCTTCAGAAACAAGAGTACCCACCTGGGGCACTAAGGAAAGACAGAAAAACCCTCAGAAGGCTGGCTGGTAGTTTCTTTCTGAGCGGTGATACACTCTATAAGAGGAATTTCGACATGGTCTTGCTCCGATGCATAGACAGACCAGAAGCAAACATGCTGATAAAAGAAATTCACGAAGGATCCTTTGGCACTCATGCCAACGGACACACAATGGCAAGAAAAATTCTTAGGGTCGGGTACTATTGGTTGACCATGGAATCCGACTGCTACAAGTACATGAGGTGGTGTCACAAGTGTCAGATATACTCCGACAAATTCCATGTACCGCCAATGCATCTCAAAGTTCTTTCTTCCCCATGGCCTTTTTCCATATGGGGAATCGACATGATTGGCGTGATTGAGCCCAAAGCTTCAAACGGACATCGGTTCATCCTGGTAGCTATTGATTACTTCACCAAGTGGGTCGAAGCAGCGTCATACGCCAATGTAACCCAACAAGTGGTGGTCTGATTTATCAAAAACAATATCATTTACCGTTATGGTGTTCCAAGCCAGATCATTACAGATAATAGATCTAACTTGAACAATAAGATAATGAAGGAGTTGTGTGTTGAGTTCAAGATCGAACACCATAACTCATCTCCTTACCGACCCAAGATGAACGAAGCGGTAGAAGCGGCTAACAAGAACATCAAGAAGATTGTTCAAAAGATGGTTGTAACCTACAAAGATTGGCATGAGATGCTAGCCTTTGCTCTTCACGGTTATCGCACATCTGTCCGCACTTCAACAGGGGATACCCCTTTCTCTCTAGTATATGGCATGGAAGCAGTGCTCCCCATAGAAGTAGAGATCCCATCAATCCGGGTATTGATGGAAGCTAAGCTTACAGAAGCTGAATGATGTCAAAGTCGACACGATAAACTAAATCTGATTGAGGAAAAGCGAATCACAGCACTATGCCACGGTCAGTTGTATCAGCAAATAATGAAGAAGGTGTTCGATAAAAAGGTCCGACCTCGCGTCTTCAGGAAAGGAGACCTTGTGCTCAAAAAGATACAATCATTTCTCACTGATTCTCGGGGCAAATGGACTCCAAACTATGACGGCCCCTATGTGCTCAAGAAAGCTTTCTCAGGCGGCGCCTTGAGACTTGCAATCATGGATGGATAGGAATTTGCCTACCCCACAAATGTTGATGTAGTCAAGCAATACTTTGCCTAAACTAAAAACGTCTCAGTGGATTGAAAACCCGAAAGGACGGTCCAGGCAAAAATTAGAGACATAATAAAAAATCATCCCGGTGGATTGGAAACATCACAGTACAATCCAGGCAAAAATTAGGGATAATGGCAAGTAACTATGTCCAACAGGGGCAAATTCCCTAGCGGCAGTCCTGCCATCCATCAAAAAACTCCAGTCACGGTCATCTTCGACGGAAGCTCAGGATGTCCAGAATTTAAAGTTGGTAGAAGGATAACAGTCGTTATGTTTCAATGTAGCCCCTTTTCCCTTAAATTACCATTTTCAAACTTTGTAAATACTCGATGGAATCACGCGCTTGGCTGATTTCCATCCTATCAATAAAATTTGAGCCCGTGTGCTTTTGTTTGCAATTCTTATTTGTTTTAGCTTTACAGAATGACATTTTAACATGATCAACGATTCTTGAAACAAAACAAAATTAATTTACTTGTTAAAATTTTTCTTCTTTAAAATGAAGATGGCAATTTCTTTTGACTGTTGAACATCGAAAGAACACCGATCGCTTCGCCAGAAGTAAGCGAGCTTCAAAGTGCAGAATCAAAGTACTCCTTCTAAACCAGTGCGCCTGAAGGAAGGATCGACTATGTCAGATGCGAATACTCCATCTGACATCCTCGGCAGAGTTCTTACCTCCTAAGCCCGATCAACGGTTGTTCCCCGCATGGACTACTTCTCCTAAGCAAGGCAGAATTGCTATCTTGAACCAGCGATACTTTTTGTCCCTTGCAGTGGCCAAGTATCCAATCATGTTCATCCACTAGCCTGTATGTCGTGTCAGTTTTGTTAGCATACACATACATACATCATGTATTATTGATTTACATTCGCATTCATATTGCATCACTATCACTATAGTCGGTCTTGTCCTCTAGGGATAAAAGTCTTCACAATCGAGTTGTTGATTCTTTCCTCGTCAGGAAATGTTGCGTCTGCACTACCTCTCTCCTCCAGTTTATTTCTGGGATGAAGTCGGCCCTTGACCACTTTGATAACTTGAACCTCTGAAAAACCAGAGAACCCTCAGCCAACATCATTCTTCGCCATTGAAGATGATGTCTTCGCTTTCCCGGATTAAGGAAAATCCCCAGAGAAAGCCTCACAACTAAAGACTTTCAACAACACATTGATTTTGCTCTCCGGAGAGTGGATGTTAATGAAGTCATCAGCACCTCAAAATTGGATCGCATCATATGGCATTTCTCCGAGAAGATCTCGAAGAAAAGTATGATGTAATATCCCCAAGCGACAACAGTCTCTCAAGAGACCTGCTTTCCCCAGTAGAGATGACAAATGGCGTCTCCAATAGAGAAGTTTGTACACCTCTACAATTCAGACATATGGGTTCCCCAGCAAGTCTGCCATCAAAATTTTTTCCATCAAATAGCATCTCCCCAGGAAAATTCGGCGAGAAGTTTGAGGAAAACCGCTACACATAGCGTCCCTTGTCGATAAAGTTTATTGACAAAAGAAACTAAGACCAATTCCTTGGTAGGAAACCAGGATCGAGGGGAAGTTTAAATCAGAAACTGAGACCAGTTCCTTGGTAGGAAACCAGGATCGAGGGGAAGTTTATTTTAGAAACTAAGACCAGTTCCTTGGTAGGAAACCAGGATCGAGGGGAAGTTTACCTTTTCTAAGCATCATTGCTTAGCAAAAGAAGAAGGTTGTGTGAACCGCCATTCTTAACCACCATCAAAATTTCGGGCATTCAAATATTTAATCCTCTTGCACCCCGAATGCCCGAATACCTTCGCCATTCACACCTTCGGGTCTAAGAAGATTAAATAGAGGCATCTGTCATACCCCAAATTTTGACCACTAAGATTTCCCATCATTGTGCAAATCATCATCACAATATGGGCGAACCATCATGCCTCATTAGTCTCCCCAAAGATGGGTGAGCATCCACTACAATCAAACTTAGGGTTTCAAGCCCTCTCAGAGTTCTTAGACAGAGGATCAATCAAGGAATGACAGAATCTTCAACTTGTCTAAAAGGATTAAGAGGACTCCCACTTCAAGGATTAAGCACAAGGCTGCTCCCTTCTAGGTGGATCAAGCCTTAAGATCGCTAGTGTCACCAAATTAGGGTTTGGTCGACCAGGGCCTCCAGATGGAAATTTTCCTCTGGGCATTAGCCAATGCTTCAAAGCATAACCTATGATGCTCCAAGGGATCTCATGAACCCAATCACCAAGTTAATTTAGCCTCAGGGGATGCATACATCAAAAATCAGGAATTAGGGTTTCTTGACCTAATTCACCCCTAAGTTGACTTTTGGGACAAAACATGAGCCAAGACATCAAGAGGGGATTTGAGGGTCTCAAATACATCACATTGATCCATTTGCAACAATGGATTGATCCAAGAAGCTTGAGCAACAAGTTTCAATTTCATCAGAACCACAGTTAGGGTTTCGCGGAAAAAGTCAACTGTATCTTTGACTTTTGACCAGGACATGCTCTCAAACCCTAAGACATGATTCAATACACCCTATAACACCTATGAAATCAATCCATCAAGTTTGATTTAGGTCAGGGACTTGATTTCATAGAGGATCGCACAGTTTGGAATTCATCTGGCAAAAAGTCAACTATGCACAAAAGTCAAACTTTGACTTTTTGAGATTTTTCACAATTATGGTTTCTTAACCCTAAAATGATGTTAATGTGTGGTTGGAATCATCATTCATCAAGAAAAATCAAGAAAAGTGGGATAACTTGTAAAAGGGGTAACCATAAAAAACTTAGAAAATTTTCTAAGTTATGGAACAAAGTGGCTATGGTACCAACTTTGGAGGATCATAACTCCTAAACCACAAGGCCATTTTTTCCCATCCAAATCTGGATTTGTAGCTCTCATTACCCTCTACAAAAGCTTCAACTACCACTCATTCCAACACTTAGTGAAATTTTCACTAAGTCAAAATCCGCCTACACTTTTTTCCAAATGTATGGGGCATTTTTCACTTGGATCCAAAAAGTATCAAAACGAATTATGATCAAAAAGTTATTGTATCATATGAGGGCTTTCCAAAATGGCCAAGAACTCCATCAAATTCCACTTGAGCCATGAGATATGACAATGGCAATATGCCTTGCTGAAAACTGCCAAGGCTAGGCAGAATTTTGTACTTTTGCTCGATTTGGAAAAATCAGATAATTCCAAGCCTTGTCATCAATTTGGACACATCTGAGGATCAAATCTAAAGGGAACAAACACTGATCCAAACCTCCAAAGTCTTTGGAACAAGAAGTAGCATGCCAAACCTAGAATTGCCTAAAAGAGGGACAAGACTCCAATTTTGGATTGGAGCATTCAATGAATACACCAAGGTGGCATGGACGGAACCATTGCCAACTGAATTCAGTCAAGGCTTATCCAAGACCAAGGGAACCAGCAGCCTATGCCCTAACCTCTAGTCAATGGCTAGAGGAGACTTGGATTCTCATTGCTCAACATTGGCCAAACCTATGCAGCAGTTGCCATTCACTATTCCTTGCAAAACAAACTTGCTCTACTATAAATAGAGCTCATTTGTGATCAGTTTGAGTACACCAAAGCCATCAAACATATGCTTTCCTCAAAATCTCCTTCTTCACTCCAATTTTGCCTTCCAAAGCAAGTCACTATCGGATTTTGAGTTTGAGAGCAATTCCAATTAAACCAATCACACACACACACCTCATAAACATCATATAGAAGTGATCCAAACACTCACATAACATCTGGAACACCAAAATCACAAAATCACCAGCCAACTGCTCAAGCCTTTGACAGATTTGCAGTTGAGGTGTCAAATCAAGTTCCAGCTCAAATCAATCCACTCCAAGCATCCAGACACACTCCATAACACCTAGGGAAGCTGTCCATAACCTTGGAACCAAGCTGTAACACCTCTAACACAAAACACGATCACCAGCTGCAAGTGGTAAGCATGAGCTCTTCTAACTCTATGATCCATGCAATTTTTGCTGCACAATAATTTGGCCATATGTTCATAATCATGCATGGAGTGTTTTCCCTCAATCAACTGTATTGTTTGAATCGTGTATGGAATTTCTGAACCTTCATGCAAATTTTAGGGTTCTTGAGGTTTCTCTTTGATTTCTTATTCCATGTTTAAAATAAATGAAATTAAAGACCATAGACATGATCGTGAGGTTAAACGAGTAGATTGATATGTAGATTGCATGATACAATTAAGTATTCAGTGAGATTGAATAGAAAATGCAAATATGCAGAAACAGAGGAAGGGCGCGTGTTCTTGCGATGTTCTTGGCGCCCTTTTTCAAATATTTGAATATTTGAATTTTGTGATTTTATTTAATTGATTCAAAAATTAATTTCTCTCTGAGTTTTAATGATTTTGAGTTGATTCTTTTTTTAATAATTCACAAAAATGTTAAAATATTTTATTCTACCAAAAAATCCCAAAAATATTATTTATTTCATATAATTGATATTTTTGCAAAGAATTAATATTTTAATTGTTTTTGACATTTAAAATATTTTTTCCTTCTTGATTTTGCAAATTTTAATGACTTCTAATCATTTTGTAGGTCAAAACTTGATTTTTGAAACATTAATCCAAGATCACAATTTGTTTTCCACATGTTTAACAATTTTGATCATTTTAATTGAATTTTTATTCAATTAAAATACATTTTGGAAACAAATTAGGGTTTTTGATTAATTCAACCCTTATCAAACTTTTTCAAACCCTTTGGGCCTCTAGTAGAGTGTAAGACCCAACCCTTTTAGAAAAAAACCAAAATAATTTGGGCCTCAGTGTATTGTATAAGTCCCGATACCGTCAAAAAAATTCGGTGCGGTCGTCGCCTTTCTAACAAATTAAACCCTTGGGCCTACCCTTGTGTTATAAGCCCCATTCTTTTTCTTTAAACACCTTTGGACCTCTTGTAGAGTGTAAGACCCAAACCCTTTTAACCAAAACTATTTTGGGCCTCAGATATTGTATAAGTCCCTCTGCGTTAAAAGAAAATCTCGGCGCGATCGCTAGTTCAAAAACCTTTTTTTTGGGCCTCTCCTTGAGCTGTAAGCCCCATCACTTATACAAAAATAAAACTTTGGGCCTATTGAGAGAGTGTAAGACCCATCCCTTTGTACAACAAACCTTTTTGGGCCTCAGTCACTTGTATAAGTCCCTCTGTACAAATTCAAAACCACTGTGCAATCACTGATAAAACCTTGGGCCTCTCCTTGAGCTGTAAGCCCCAACAATCTTTTCAAAGCACTTTCTCCTTTGATTTTGAATATAATATTGTTATCAAAGCTTTCTTTGTTGAACAACTAACAAAACAGCATGGAAGCTCTACAACCGATTAAGTGTTTACCCGCTTTCTTTATCTGCTTTCATATATATATAACTGTGTTGTGGGGCTGCTCACTGTAAGTCTACTTTCACAAACTTTTATATACTTGTTAAATATCAACTGTGTAATACTAGTATAGTTATTTAGAGTGTTCCCCGACAACTACGTCTAGCACTAGGTAAAACCCCGTTGATCGCTCTTAGATGCAGTCAAAACTAAATCCCCATAGGATTACCAGACACAGTCTTCCCTCCTCTTGGGGTTAAACAATATGGAGACATGAAAGGCAGCATTCTCGGTGAACCCTTTCTCAGACTGTCACCCTTAGAAGTTGTCAAAGAGACTCTACTCCCTAGAGATGATCTTTTCTCCGTGAATGGCATCTCTTGAGTTTCTTTCAAATTCTCGGACTTTCCTGGCTTGATCTATTCTCTGTGAATGGCATGTCTTGAACTTCTCGGGGTTTGGGGACCCACAGGCTTCTTAAAAGCACCCTTAAAAATTGTCAAAGAAACTCTAACTCCCCAGAGATGATCTTTTCTCCGTGAATGTCATCTCTTGAGTTTCTTCCAAATTCTCGGACTTTCCTGGCTTGATCTATTCTCTGTGAATGACATGTCTTGAACTTCTTAGGGTTTGGGGACCCACAGGCTTCTTAAAAGTATCCCCGCCTCCTCTTGGGCGTTGTACAAGGACCCTTCGGCTTCTTAGAAGTTCTCATGCCTTCTCTTGGTCTTAATACAAGGACCCTGACAACCTCTTAAAGGTATAAGATAGAACTTAATCATCCTTTGCTAGAGCAGTCTTTCCAGCGTCAAAATTTCGGCCATTTAAGGGTTGATACTCATCCCTTAAAGCTCGTGCCTCCTCTTGGGCATTGTAAAAAAGATGAAACTCTAGACTTGGGCAGTCTAAAAACCCCTTGAGTCTCAAAGGCATTCTCAAGTTCCTTTCACAAATAAATAAAAACACTGATCGCTCCAAAAGTCGGCCTCTCTCATGAGAGTTCCTCACCCTTTGGCCTGCATATGGATGTAATCCTCAACAGTAACCCAGCCTTCTCTTGGGCATTATACAAAGATCATTCACTATCTGAGAATCAATTTCTCCAAAACACCAGTAGACTTGGACAGTCTCAATACCCTTTGGATTTCCCATTTCCTTAAAGAACAGGAAATAACCCCGATCTTCTGATCAGTACCAAAGTACAACCTCACCTGGAATCAGTCTCTTTATAAGAACTGATTTTCTCTTATATACAACATACTGGACCTGTCACTAAACTGAAACAGTCACCAGCATAGATAGCCTTCTCTTGGGCTTTGTACAATGATTCTCCCCAGCGGAGCTAACCTTTTTAGCCTCTATCTCAGGCTTCGTACGAGATACAAATCACTCTCTTGGTGAGTATAAAAGACTCTCTTGTTGAGCCAAACATTTTTAGCCTTCATCTCGGGCTTCGTACGAGATACCAAAACACTCTCTTGTTGAGTATAAGAAGACTCTCTTGTTGAGTCGATCCTCCTTTAGCCTTTATCTCGGGCTTTGTACGAGATACAAATCACTCTCTTGGTGAGTATAAAAGACTCTCTTGTTGAGTTAAACCCTTTAAGCCTCCGTCTTGGACTTCGTACAAGACACATATAAAAACACTCTCTTATTGAGTCAACCCTTTTAGCCTCTATCTCGGGCTTCGTACGAGACACAAAAGCATCCTCTTGTTGGGTCAATAGCCTCCTCTTAGGCTTTGTATAAAGAAATACCTGTTTGATTCAATCAACCTTTTAGCATCAAATCATGCTTTGGTCACAGCATACAAACATCAACAACTCCTTTTCCCTCGTCTAATTGCTGTAAGCGGCAAGCCTCTGGATTATTTACATCCACGCCACTGTCCCTCTTTTAGCATGAGAAATTCCTAAGGAAAGATGACATTGCTCTAAACTGAGTTAAAGTCTTCTCCTTCGGGTTGAAAATCCCATATAAAAGGAAATTATGGCATTGCTGGATTCGCATATCACAGTTAAAGTAATTCTCCTTTATAATCAGTCACCCAACAGTTGTGCCAAACAGACCAAATATTCCCCTTTAGAGATGGCGTATTCTCTCTAAAGTCAACACCCTTTTAGCTTCACATCCTGGGCTTCGAACAAGATACAAATAGACCCTTCAGCTTCACATCTTGGGCTTTGAACAAGATACAAACCACCTTTAGCTTCATGTTTTGGGCTTTGAACAAGACACCAAAACACCATTTCCTCCCATAGAATAGGAGGAACTACGATTGCTCTGATTTCCCTGTTTCGTTAAACGGGAATACGTAGGCATAAGATTGAAAAATCTTAGCGAGCGCACTAATAAAAAACCCAAAATCTCGTACCTTCATACATCAATCGAAAAGCATCAGTCCTAACATCCTACCAATAGTCTAAACCCTGTGTTCTTAACAAAATAACCTCAGAGAGACCCACAATCTTTGTAGCATCTGTAAACCAACAGTTATCTGTTTAAACTCAGTTTGCAAGCAGGGTTAATTGGAGACATCTATTTCCCTTCCTTCATAAGCTTCAATAGGATAAAAAATGAATCGAGTTGTAGTACCCAAAAGCGATAGTGCTTCGCAACCACACATAAAACTCGCGCTACACACACCAGTAGACTTGGACAGTCTAATCCCCTTGAGTCTCAAAGACATTCTCAAGTTCCCTACAAACATAGGAGAAACCCCGATCACCCTGGATCAATCTCCAGCAGAGATGAAACCCAGTCACTCTCCTTAAAATCCCAAATCAGAACCTCATGGTATTTGATACCTCAACTCTTCTATAAAACCTTAGCAAGAGTTAATTCCCCCACTTGGACCTGCCTAGGGATCTCACTAATCCTCAGCATAAAGCTAGCC
Source organism: Lathyrus tuberosus (assembly GCA_022829125.1). Taxonomy (NCBI): domain Eukaryota; kingdom Viridiplantae; phylum Streptophyta; class Magnoliopsida; order Fabales; family Fabaceae; genus Lathyrus; species Lathyrus tuberosus. Next base: position 14,454,574 of record JALAZF010000111.1, read on the forward strand.
TCCTCTTAGGCTTTGTATAATGACACTTCCTCAACGAAGTTAGCATCCTCTTGGTCTTTGTACAAATGATTCTCCCCAGCGGAGCTAACCTTTTCAGACTCTCTTGTTGAGTCCACCAACTTTTCAGACTTTCTTGTTGAGTCAAATACTTTTCAGACTCTCTTGTTGAGTCAATCACTTTTCAGACTCTCTTGTTGAGTCAATCACTTTCCAGACTCTCTTGTTGAGTCGATCAACTTTTCTGACTCTCTTGCTGAGTCAATCACCTTTTAGCACTCTCTTGTTGAGTCAACCCTTTTAGCCTCAATCTTGGGCTTTGTACAAGATATAAATCTTCAAAACTTTCTTTTTTAGCTTGGGACACACATCTTCCTCAGCGAAGTCACTTCCTCCCAGCCTTCTTTTAGGCTTTGAGAAATGATTTCCCAAGCAGAGTCAAACTCATTTCAGCCCCCGTCTTAGGCTTTGTACAAGACAGATAATACTCTCCAGCAGAATCCTTTTAGCCTCCGTCTCGAGCTTTGTACAAGACACATAAAAATATCCTCACTCGAGTCAGTTAAATTTCCCATTTCAGCCTCAATCTTGGGCTTTGTACAAGACACATACGAACCTCCCCGGCGGAGTCAAAATCCCTCTTTAGCCTCAATCTTGGGCTTTGTACAAGACAGATAGAACATTTCCCCTGGAAAAGTCAAACTTATAGCCTCCTCTTAGGCTTTGTATAATGATATCCCCAAAGAGTCTGTCTCTTTTTAGCCTCAATCTTGGGATTTGTACAAGACAGATAAAACACTCTCTTGTTGAGTCGGTCATTTCCAGCCTCCTCTTAGGGGACTTCCCAAGTGGAGTCAATCAACCTCTTAGCTTCAACCTTGGACGTTGACCAAGGCACTTAAAAAGTCAACAATCTCTCTTTAGAGATGACAAACTCCCTCTCACTCAAACCTTTTAGCTTCAATCTTGGGCTTTGAACAAGACACAAATAAACCTTTTAGCCTCAATCTTGGGCTTTGAACAAGACACAAATACCCTTTTAGCTTCAATCTTGGGCTTTGAACAAGACACCAAAACATCATTTTCCTCCCATAGAATAAGAGGAACTACGATTGCTCTGATTTCCATGTTTCATTTAAACGGGAACACGCAGGCATAAGATTGCGAAATCTTAGCGAGCATACTAATCAAAAACTCTAGGTCCCGTACCTTCACACATCCACCAAAATTTAGGTCCAGTACCTTACCAAAAACATCGGGAGTAACCCGAACATCAACACAAACTCACTCACTCACTCAAATTTCCCAAGAAACTTTCCCAACCCATTAACGGATATACACCATCAATTACAAAGCAAAACCTAAAGCTAATAACTTGTGGATAACCACATATAGGATGGGTAATTGACAACTCCCCATTGTATAACCTGACCCCGGACCCCCCAATCTCTTTTAACAGTTTATTCAGTTAAACATTCGTGTGCAAGGTTAGTTTTAGATAGCGTCTCTTTCCCTTCCAGCTTTATGGGATAAATAAGAAATCAGAAAGTAGCACGCACTCCTCCTCATTGCGGTGAGGAAAACCCAGCGATAAGGTGGTCACGTCACTGAAAAAAATCGCTCGCTATAGACACGTGGCATACATGTCAACATTTTTTACCACGTTGGCATTGCCACATGTAAGCCACATAAGCCACCGTTAGTGGAAACTAACGGGAGGGACTAAAGTTAGGGACGGAAAACTTTCAGAGGACCATTGTTTGAAGGAAAATTTTGGAGGGACAAAATCTGAAAGTTGGGATATTTGTAGGGACCTTATACATATTTAGCCCATAAATAAATAACAAACGGGCCAGGACTGTAGCTAGTAGGAACATGGTGCTAATAGTAATTCAACGCGAGGCCCAGAACTGAAACCCACGCAGGAGGAGAGTCCACCAATGGACTCTGGTCAAATGAGTTGACCTAAGGGAGGAATCTTGCATGTTGATTTGATCCTGGGTCAACATGGACCTAGATCTAGTGGTGGACTCGCGAGTGTATGGTGGGGAATCATGGAGGGAAACACGTGGGAAGGTTATAAAGATCAAGACTGGTGACACTTGTCACCGGTGCTGCTTGCCACCATCAAACTCACTTACGCGTGGCAGGGAGCATTAAAATGAAAAGAAAAAGCATCAGCTTCATTTCACCCAGACTTCCCTCTATTTCATCACCTCTCTCTCTCGCCTCACTCACCCTCTCTGCAAATAACATCTCACTGGAAATCGCCACATCACCGGAGGATACGGTGGTTGGCGGCCAACCACGACGCCGCCGCCACCTCTCTCCGGCCAACCACCAAAAATCAAACCTTTCACCACAAAATGAAACCTTCTGAGTCTGAATCCGGGTTCAAAAATTCACGATTCAAACTCAAATGTACTAAAATCGCTCGCTATTCAAAAACCCTAACTCACGAAAAAGCCCAAAATCGATGCAATAAACAAGGGAATCGAGGATTACTCAACAAGGCAAGCTCAAGCAAGTGAACAGAAAGGCGAAAAGAAGGAGCGGACATACTCAAACAGAGCTTCGTCCGTTTACCGCTCTGGCTAACTCAGATAAGCTCTCTTCTCCTCTTCTCTGCTTCTTCTCCTTCTATTCTTCGTGGTTGTTATTTCTCTGCGTGTGAATATTTCTGTGAGTGGCTGTGAGCTCAGGTTCGTTTGAGTCTCAATGTGAGACTCAATAAACCTTAGAAATTGAGCTTTTTGTGAATTTAGGGTTCTTGCAGAGTAGTCTCTTTTTAGGGTTTTTTCTGTGTCCTCTGATAATGAATAATGCTTATATATAGTCCTCGATTAGGGTTTGGAATTATGTAATTCTGAAAAATCTGTTGATGAGTGTCTGTACTAACCAAATCAGTGGTGAGGCACCATTTTGAGTGGAGAGACGCGTAGGTACAGATTCAGAATTTGTCTGCTTGAAATTTGTATGTAGTGCAGAGTCTCAGTGGTCCCACTTGTTGTGCTGCTTTATTGCCTTTGAAAAAACACGAATTGATGTATGCCCTGCTTGTATGACTGTTTTGGATTGATGAATGGATTTATGGGATGATGATTGACAGTTATGCTTGTTTTGAAATTGATACACTTTCTGATGTAACTTGGCTTTAACATGATGAACAGATTTGATCTTACTCTTGTATGATATGAACTTGATTGAGTTTTAACATGAATATGTAAATCTTAGGAACATGAAATAATTTGAATATGATATGAATTTTATGGGTATGTTATGAATCGTATGGATTGAACTGGTCTTGAACTTGGACGAGGCCTAACCTAAAGCTTGATTATAGAATATGGTGAATTGAATTTGGAGTTGCCCTTTGAAACATGATTGGTGTCATGATGTGGGTCTGTCTTGATATTTGCTCGTGTGCCTCAACTTACATTCAATGTTTTGTTTGTTTTGTAGATAAACCAAAAGTTCAATGATATGCATAGCTTGGAGTAGAAGAAAAGTATGGAGTTTTGGTCATGAGGATGCATGAAACACGCCTAGAGCTTCTTTCAATCAAGTCACAAAATGTAGTTTTGATCTTGTAATTGTACAAAATGAGTTTGTAATTGAATTTGGTCATGTATTTTGGAAAGGATTTGTAGCAAGGAAATGCACTTGAATCTTAAAAATTGAAATTTGAAATGGCACATAAAATTGAGAATGAATTGTGAATTGTCATTAATTTGGAATTTGGAGTTTGTTTAGGAGTTAGATCAAGAATTACATTTTGAGTAGAACTTGAATTGGAAATTTGAAAGGGATTTGAAAAATTTAGAATGAACTTGAACATTTTGAGTGAGTCATGGATTTGAATCTCAAAAGAATTTTCACATGAACTTGAATTTGTAACTTGGAATGGAATTGGTGACTATATGAATTTGGTCACATTTGAACTTGTTTTCCTCCATGTATTGTCTATGGTTTCATGACTTGATATCACCACAACTTAAATTGTAAATGAATCATGTCAAATTGAATTATACACGCTTGAGACTTGTTCTTGCGTGACTTTTGGACTCATCTTGGAAGAAAGAAAATATTGACTCAACACAACCTAAGTTAAATGATCAAAAGTAATCAAACATGAACCAAAGTAGACATGTTTTTTAGAACAAAAAAATGAACCAATCTTGAGCATCAAGTTATTTTATGTCATAAGGATCCAACACTTGTTTGCAAAATGGCCCATGATAAGAAATTTCCAATAGGTGCCCTATCCTTGCTTTAGTGTGACCAAATCAAACTTCCGCATCAACTGAATTGTGGAATAAAAATCCCTGAGCCAACTTCAAACCCTTGCCTCTAAGTGACCATACTTTCTTGAAAACCCTATGCACACTCATATATTTGGTATGCACCAAGGTATATTGATGGTGAAAAATCCATGATATGAAAAACTGGGATGAAAATGAGAGTGTGACACTTGACTTTAATTGAGGAAACCCTAGTTCTTGGCTAGGTGCAATTGAATCTTTGAAGCACTTGATGTGAGGCCATTTGGTCTTGAATTTTTATGGAGGGAGATCTCTTGAGAATATGAGAACTTGTTTGGTTGATGGTTCATCCAAAGTTTGACTGATTAGTCCCTTAACCTCCTTGGAATAAACCCTAATTCACAGATGAACAAAAGCAAACAAAACAAAGCTTGATAACCTAGTTATTTATGTATAGATGATTTACCTAACATGATGTAAGATGATGCAAAAGGAGGTGGGATCTTAGGGTTAAAATTTAGGGTGTGACACCGTCTACGAGTCCTTTCATTGTGAATGGATAAAGGCTGAAACTTTACAACAACAGTGAGCCCAAAATCACCCACGCCCGTCTTACTTTCTCAGAAACACCCCTGGTCACTATTACAACCAGATTTTAACGTTCGTCGAGCTACCGACATTAAACGCAGCGCTGCGTGGGAGGCAACCCACTGCTTTTTTTCTTTTCATTTTATCCGCTCCAGTTATTTCTTTTCTTTTTAAAAATAAATATCTAACTTGTGTATGTTTTCGTTTCAGGGCAACAACCTTCTACTTAGGTAGATTTTATCAAATAACCATATTTCAGGATGCAGCGGGCTAACGAGATGCAGATTACCTTCAAGAACGATAACCAGAGAAGGCGTTTTACTGCCTTAGCTGAGAAAACCATCTTACCTACCCGGTACCCCGGATTTTCCTTCCCTGGTCCAGATGGAACTTATTGATAATGTCCGTTTTATGTTTAGCTAAATGAGTTGGGATAGGTTTTCCGTACCGAAGCACCCAACCTACAGAAGCCTGACACTAGAATTCCTGAGTTCATTCTGTTTTCAACCCCATACTGGATTAGACTATTTGGCCAAGATTATAGAATCATTGTAGAGAGCTAGCCATATGCCTTGCCTTTCAATATGACCCTAGTACTTATTCAGAAGTTCCTGACAATATGCAAGGTGAATTAGATTACTTTTGGGGAGGGATCACTGAGGATTTTCCCCTGACCATGATGCTATGAATAACACCCTCATCCATAATCCAACCATTAGGTACTTCCACATGGTAGCCACCAAAACATTCTTTGGAAAAGCTGAGAACCAAATCTGTGTAAGCAAAGAAGAGATGTTTTTCATCTTCAGCATTTTTCAGAGCCGCCCCATAAACTCTGCATCCTTCCTACTGACCAATCTTAAAAGATTGTCAAACAAAGAGTCGAAAACATCTATGTAGGAGGATTAGTTACCCACATTGCTATTGCGTTGGGCCTGAAAAATCAAGTAGCTAATCTAACCCTGACCTGTGAATACAATCTCCTAGATATTGACCACTGCCTGAGCCGTAGTTTAGTGAGACGTGAAGGACTGGACCAATTTAAAATCCTTATAAACTATGAAGTAGTCCATCTTTTCACCCTACCAAACCACGGCCTCACTAGTGTCCATGACAAAAATAACTGGTGGTACCAATTGGAAAACCTAGATGAAGATCCATTAACCCTTGAGACTCCTACCGAACCGGAAGACCAACATGCGCATTATATTGACTATGAGCTCTTTACTTTGAGAAAAGAAATCATGGCTCTTCACCGTGAGCAAAGAGATCAAGCTGATAGGTTAGCTGAACAAATGGACCACCTCTTCCAGGAGATTCATTCATTGAGGAGAACTCACGGCCGTCAAGTCCCTTGATCTGATCACATAGCAGGTTCTACCATTTCTCTTTCACCTTGGATTAAAACATTGGGGACAATGTTTGATTTAAGTGTGAGAGAGGAATTTTACTGCTTTTTAGTTAGATTTATTACTTTGTTTTGTTTTATTTGCTTTTATCTAGTTAGTTTTTGTATTGTCAAGTCTATAGGCATAGTTTTTGTTGTCTATTAAATTTTCTTCCTTTTCTTGAGCCATACCGAAATTTTTTTGCAAAACAAAATTGAGTGTAGGCTATTAAGACATGTTATAAGGTTTTGGGAGAAGCCACGAAACATCAGTATCGTTTTAACACCATAAATCTCTCGAATATAGAGATCGATTTGGATAATAGTTATACTCTAGCCTTAAAATCCCGCCTTTGAATTAATCCTCAAGTAGTTTATTCTAGCAGTCAACACCATCTAAGTTATCGCTAAGTGAATAAACCAATGCAAATAGGAGAATGATCCCGTAAAAAGAAATAAAAACAAATGATTTGAAAAGGAAATCCGCCTTCTAGGTTAGGTAACCCTCGCCCGGTTACTTAGCTCAATGGTAGAGGAACCTTCAAAAAAATTGCGCTTGAGTCAAGTGTTGAAAAATAGCATAAAGTGTTGAATTTTGACACGAATATGGATCAGGATCACCAACAGGTTTGTTCACCATGCGAGTACAAGATAACGGTCTTAATGTGATTGCGCCTGAATGAAAAAGGATTAGAAAGGGATGGGCAAGGTAGGCCGAAGAATAACAATATGATTCGGATTGGTCTGTATAAAGGAGAGATTTGTGACCATAAAATATGAAACGTGTTATTACGATGCTTTTGTTTTCAGTGACTTAGTACCCATTAATGTGATCTATTCAAAGTATAGTTTTTAGCCCACAGTAGCTATTGAGCTCACCTATTTCACTTACATTTTTTTTCTTGAGGACAAGCAATGGTTCAAGTGTGGGAGAGTTTGATGACACCTCAAACTATCGTTTATTTGACTTGACTTATGCCTATATCATTATTGTTAATTCCATTTCCACTATTATGAGAGTGTTTTTTAATTGTTTCAAGGAATTTATTAATCAGGAGCTATGTGCGGAGAAACAAGGAAAACTGGACGAAAAATGAAGAATTAGAGCAGACTTGCACCTATGGCAACCACCATGGCGTTCATCCTAAGGGTGCCATGGGTGGTCCACGCACAAACTAATGGGTGACACTACAAGTTTGATGTTAAAAGGAATGGGATTTAAGGTCTTGAACATGATGGAATGTGGCATTAAAGATGAAGCTCCCAAGGCTGCCATGGCATGGGGTGTAGCATGAACTTGGTGTCACCTTCACAAGGGTGATTTTCTTGGTTTTTAGGAGGATGTATCTTCATGAATAACCATCTAAATACCTCACTTCTTGTACTCATTTTAAAGAGAATACTCCAAACTACACTTTTCATGTTGAAGTCAAATGGATTGAGGGATGTATTCATGGTGAAAAATAGGCTGGAAAATCATCACACACGAGCTGCCATGGACTTGAAAATTTTCTAAGTCATGTTCATGTTGGGCAACTTTGAAACCCTAATCTTTGCATGAGCACAACTCCTTCAATAATGATCCAAATGAGATGAACCACATATGGTTGGAATGCTTGAGAAACACTCTACAACTTTCATTTGAAAATATTTTTCAAAAGATGCTTGCAACATGATGGAAACTAAGCTTGAACATGGCTGAAAAGTGTGAGAACTTTCCCAAAATGGAAAGTCTCTAAAAACCTTACTTTCCTAAAATAGTCATTTTCACCCTTCTTGATTTTATCATGATTCTCTTGCCATTTCTTGATTAAATTTCACCCATGGGTTATTTTTGACATGAAGAGCATGATTTTGACCTTAAAAGAGTCAAGAGTTGACTTTTTCCCTGATTAGTTGATTTTCCCCCCAATTTCTTGATTTTCAATCAAATCTTCCAGTTGAAACCTTTATGAAAGCAATTGATGGTTCAAATTCCATTCATAGACACTTAGGGACACATGGAATAACATGGAATCAAGTCTTGTCTAAAAATCAGAAATAAACTGAATTTTATGCAAAACCCTAGTTTGGCCCCCAAAAGTCAGGAGAAAATGGTTGATCTTCAAAACTCAAATTCCTTTGACTATAATGTAGATTGCCTCAAACCAGGATGATTCATGTGATGAGATGATGTCAAAGGCCCAAGCTCCTTGCTTATGGAGGTGTCTCAAGCTCAGATGGTCAAAACCCTAATTGAGGATCAATAGTCAAGAGCTTGATTCTCCTCAGCTCACTTGCCAATTTTAATCTCTTGATGACATGGTGGACTATAGGAAATGTCTTTGAGGTGTGATGGACCTTTGTGGCTTGATTGTTTGACATATTTTAATCTTCTTGTCTGGCACAATATACTGATGGTGACACCCTTGATACCATGTCTTGAGAAGACCAATGATGCATATGAAATATTCATGACCTAAATGTAAATGAAGTGTGAAGCATAAGCCACTTGTTGGGTATAAATAAAAGGGTAAATTTTGAGGTGTTACAACTGCCCCTATTCAATCACTGTGGACCTGAAGGGATGAGAACAACTCTTTCAGACATTCGAGGTAAATAGGGATTGAATACCAACAGAAACCGAAAATTTGCACTCTAGGTGTATAAAATAGGGTAGAAGATCTGATGAGTGTGGAAGACTCTACTGGGGATAACAAGGAATATGTGAGATTGGAAAATATGATATGGGGAAGACACGACACAGACCGGTGTCCAAAATCACGAGGTAGGATAAGCATCGGAAGATGAAGCTCACCAGTATCAAAAAGGGAAGATGATACAGACACGAACGCGTGTACTGGCTCAACGACACTTACCGGCATTGAAAGATGATACTTTCCGGCATCAAAGGAGGAATGAAATGATGACACTTTCCGGCATCAAAATATGATACTATCCGGTATCAAAGGGAATGAAATGACGACACTTTCTGCCATCGAAAGATGAATTGAGATGACGACACTTACCGGCACCGAAATATGACGATATCCGGCATCAAAAGAGAGTACAGACGCAGATACGCGTAATGACTAAATGACACTTACCGGCATCGAAAGTTGATACTATCCGGCATCAAAGGAGGAATGAAATGACGACACTTTTCGACATCGAAAGATGAATTGAGATGACGACACTTACCAGCATCGAAATATGATGTTATCCGACATCAAAAGAGAGTACAGACGTAGATACGCATACTGCCTAAACGACACTTACCGGCATCAAAAGATGATGCTATTCGGAATCAAAGGAGGAATTAAATGACGACACTTTCCGGCATCGGAAGATGAATTGAGATGATGACACTTACCGGCATCGAAAGATGATACTATCCGATATCAAAGGAATGAACGAAATGATGACACTTTCCGGCATCGAAAGATGATGCTATCTGGAATCAAAAGAGGAATGAAATGACGACACTTTCCGGCATCGGAAGATGAATTGAGATGACGACACTTACTGGCATCGAAAGATGATACTATCCGGTATCAAAGGAATGAATGAAATGACGACACTTTCTGGCATCGAAAGATGATGCTATCCGGCATCAAAGGAGGAATGAAATGATGACACTTACCGACATCAAAATATGATGTTATCCGGCATCAAAGGAGGAATGAAATGACGACACTTTCCTGCATCGAAATATGATATTATCCTGTATCAAAAGAGAGTACAGACGCAGATACGCGTAATGACTAAACAACACTTACAGGGATCGAAAGATGATACTATCCGGTATCAAAGAAGGAATGAAAAGACGACACTTTCCAACATCGAAAGATGATGCTATCCGGCATCAAAGGAGGAATGAAATGACGACATTTTCCGGAATCGAAAGATGATGCTATCCGGCATCAAAGGAGGAATGAAATGATGACACTTACCGACATCGAAATATGATGCTATCCGGCATCAAAGGAGGAATGAAATGATGGCACTTTCCGGCATTGAAATATGATATTATCTGATATCAAAAGAGAGTACAGATGCAGATACGCGTAATGACTAAACGACACTTACCGGCATCAAAAGATGATGCTATCCGGCATCAAAGGAGGAATGAAATGACGACACTTTCAGGCATCGGAAGATGAATTGAGATGACGACACTTACCGGCATCGAAAGATGATACTATCCGGTATCAAAGGAATGAATGGAATGGCGACACTTTCCGACATCGAAAGATGATGCTATCCGGCATCAAAGGAGGAATGAAATGACGACACTTACCGGCATCGAAATATGATGCTATCCGGCATTAAAGGAGGAATGAAATGACGACACTTTCCGGCATTGAAATATGATACTATCCAGTATCAAAAGAGAGTACAGACATAGATACGCGTAATGACTAAACGACACTTATCGGCATCGAAAGATGATACTATCTGGTATCAAAGAAGGAATGAAATGACGACACTTTCTGGCATCGAAAGATGATGTTATCCAGTATCAAAGGAGGAATGAAATGACGACACTTTCTGGCATTGAAAGATGATGCTATCTGGCATCAAAGGAGGAATGAAATGATGACACTTACCGACATCGAAATATGACGCTATCCAGCATCAAAGTAGGAATGAAATGACGACACTTTTCGGCATCGAAATATGATACTATCCGGTATCAAAAGAGAGTACAGACGCAGATACGCGTAATGACTAAACGACACTTACCGGCATCGAAAGATGATACTGTCCGGTATCAAAGAAGGAATGAAATGACAACACTTTCCGGCATCGAAAGATGATGCTATCCGGCATCAAAGGAGGAATGAAATGATGACATTTTCCGGCATCGAAAGATGATGCTATCCGGCATCAAAGGAGGAATGAAATGACGACACTCTCCGGCATCGAAAGATGATGCTATCCGGCATCAAAGGAGGAACGAAATGACGACACTTTCCGGCATCGGAAGATGAATTGAGATGACGATACTTTCCGGCATCAAAAGAATTGAGGGTATACTGGAATCCTAGCCAGACAACTCTGCTAGGGGACAAAGACCAAAAAGGGAAGAGGGACCAATCTACTACCCTAGGGATTGATTAAGTTTCCTACTAGAGGGCTATAGTTACATCGTTTCTGCTGGGGACAAGAGAATTCTTAACAGACAACCCTGCTGGGGAATACCAGTAAGGTGAACAAGTTCATTTGCAACTTCACCGGGGATAAGATAAGACTAGTCCTCCTGGATAAAACTGCTTTCTGTTGAGGAACCATCTGGCAACAAGAATGTCCAAACCTGGCTTATGCTTCAAATGCATATGTTTGAATTTTTCTATGGCATAATGCTCCATACCAAATGGAAATGCTACGCGATTTGAGGATGCAATGATTCCTATATGCAGAAAGTCGATGTATGCTCGGGCTGCTGGGAAAAAAAGATGTGTCAAATATGATTGGGCTTTGCTGGTACGGATAGGTTAAACATGATAGTGATTGATTTTTTTTAAGGTGAAATTTTTCTGGGTACCAACATGGATTGGGTTTTGGAATGAGGTGCCAATAGGAAATAGCCTTTGGAATGAGGTGCCAGGCAAGGTGGGCTTTGGACAAAGGAAGGTGCTAGCAAAATGGGTTTTGCTTTGGATGAGATGCCAAGCAAGGTGGGCTTTGAGATGGATGCCAAGCAACATTGGGCTTTAGGTGGAAGGGGAGATGCCAGCAAGGTTAGGCTTTGGATATTCTGTCTGGTTTTACAAGGCCTCATGCTATGATACGCTATGCAAATGATTATGAAATGACAATGATTATGCAATGATGAGGCAGCTCAACCGGTGGTTTCGAGGTAGGTCAAGTACAGCTTGTGTTGGAAAGTGTCTTGTCTGGTTAAAAGGTCTCTGGTTGAAAGGTTAGGGAATGGTCAACGTGACTTCTCGACATTCGTCTTGAACTCGAAGATTAACAGAACTTGCCTGAATAGCTCTGAAAGGATCGAGACATTCCATTGTTACCTGTCTTGCCCCATCCCGTGGGAGGAAACGCTTCCTGACTTGATGAGGAAATTATATGAGTACTCTGTGGGGAGAGAAACGAGTCTTTTGTTGTGGATGCCACCTGCTTGGAGAGTCAACCAACCATCCCTACCCTGTCTGAGGCTTGAACTCTAACTGGAGAAAAGATAAATCCATCCCTGGCTAGGGAAACCAACCTCTGGACTCTTGTTGGGGAGCATAATAAGAAGACATAGCCTCTGCCTTAGCTACTTCTGATGGGGAGACATTCATTCTTACACCCTACTGAGAAAGATACCTTGCTGAGGAATAGAAACCCTATGCTGGGAACCACTTTGGCATTTCACGCTTTTGCTGGTCAACTACATGCCGATTAGCATAAGCAAACTCTCAACTTGCCTCAGAACACTTGGTCTACTGGGAGAAATCGTCTCAAGAGGATTTTACAGAAAGCCCGACATTCAAAATGCCCAAACTCTTGGAGAGATTTATCGGATCTCGACGTAACTGCCCCAATACTTTGGAAAGGATAACTTCTATGCTCTTTGGGATGACCTGCCCCAGCCTAGCTGACTCTTTTGCTCAACGGAGTCTTGAAACGACTTTGCCCCCTGATTGGCTGATCTGTGAGGGGGTACCTCTGACTGACTAACCTTCGATAGATTTGTTGAATCTCGACCTGATTGCCTCAGATTAGTTTAATCTTGGAATGGCTTGCCCTCATGGCGTGATCACTTAATGACTTGCCCCTGCTCAACGGAGTCTTCTGGCGTTTGCATCTTATTTTGATCAACCTTTCCACTGTAGAAACTCTCCTGATATCAAGTATTTACTCACAAATAAAACAATTCGTTTTGAAAATGATAATTTTAATGCAATGCATATGTCAGTTTTGAAATCCAAGTTTGTTCATTGGATAAATGTCATGACATATAGTGAACGAATCACTTATCAGAATGTCACATCGATACCAACATGAATGGTAAGAAAAACCTTTTAGGAGTCAGAACTAACGCGATTTTAACCAAAGTATGCTTTCGAAACAACCCTGCTTCAATTAGGTCTTTTGAAGGTTATAACGTGGCCTGGTTCGCGGTTTAAGAAAGAAAGGATATAAGGCTCAAAGTTTTGTTTTAACCCACCCATTCTCCTTGATGTTCTCCAGTCCTACGTTTAGCTAATTCGACACAGGCGCTCACCTTTCAAAAATATGAATGAATGGTAGGAGGATAAAAGGAACCCATACGGTTTTCGGAGTGACAATCACCCCTTTTGTCTTTAGTGTCTGTAGTCACGTGATTTGTTCTTGCTCGAGGATCTTTCTTTTGTCATCCTTTTCGCTTTTTGCTTTTTCGTTCTTTTGTTTTTTGATTTCCCTGATTTTTTCCTGGACTGATTCTTTTTTAATCTTTCGATTTTAAAGTCCATCGAGATGCCCTAACTTTTGCCTAAGTCACTTGTTTTCAAGTTTTGACTTAGCGGGCTTTCTTTCTTTTCAATGATTCTTTTTTCGGAAAAAATCGTGTGACACAGGTTTGTCTGACTTGTTTGAAAGGGTTGTGACTGCCTCACTCTTCGGTTGGTGAGGGATAACCATAGATGTAGTTGGTCCTCGAATGGGACACTCCTTTTGAAATTTGAACGCACGGTCAAATTAACTGACACCTACCCTGCCCCAGGTTAAGATTGAGGGTTTTTCGTTTTCAGAAAGAAACTCCTACTACTAGGCTCAAAGGGTTTTACAAGGGATTATCTTCCTTATGTCTCCGGTGTTTGGGGAATTGAAACAATTCATGTACATCATCAGCAGAGTTTCGTTCAAAAGCATACAATCGGAAGTTTTGCGTCTTTCAATTTCGTCATCCTCCCTCGGATCCTGCTTAAACAAGCACATGATATCGATAAAAAAGTATGAGTGAACACGAATGGATTTAGCCAAAATATGCATATTCATTTCATTATCATTATCAATTAAAAACAGACAAGTTTTACAAATGAGTTTGCTCTTTAATAGAAAAAAGAAAATACAAATGCAAAGAAATGACATGATATAATGATTGCCAGCTTCAGGGAACTGGACTTTCCAAGCTTGATTTGCGACCGAGCTAGTCATCTTTAGAATTGCTCATCGAAGTCAGCCTGATAGTGATCTGCACAACTGCTTTCGGTGGCTTCTTCCATAACCTGGACTAATGAACCCACCTAACTGGATGAAGGAGAATTGTTGATCTGAATACCCTGAGGCGTGAACGAGAACATATTGGAGTCAAGAAGTGTCTGAACCTTGCTCTTGAGCACCTTACAATCTTCAGTTGAATGCCCTTGCGCCCATGCATGGTAATCATAACGGGAGTTGGCATCAAAACCTGGTGGGTACGGAGGAATCACTGAATCTATCCTCTTTGGCACTAACAATCCACCTTTGATCAAATCTGGCAGTATCTGACTGTACGACATTGGCAATTGAGTGGAATGCCTCTCTGGCTTCCTTGGCCTTTGTCGGGCAGGCTGATGCGGTTGACGACAGTATGACCGTTGATTCTGAGAAGGTCTCTGATTTGCAGAAGAATATTGTCCCTGATACGAGGACCCAGAAAATCGCTAACTCTGAAAGTTGATATGCCTGAACGCTGAGAATAAGGTGAGGTAGATTCCTGGATGGAACTATTTTCTTCCTCCGATCCTTCTTGAGAACTGACAACTGATTCATTTTTATTTTCACTGGCTGGGATGTTCGAGGCGCCTTGGATCTTTCCACATTTGAGCAGGCTCTCAATGCGTTCTCCTCCTATTACCAGGTCAGAGAAGTTCGATGCCCCATAGCCAATCATCTTATCGTGATACGGGCCTTGCAAAGTATTCATGAATAGATCAACCAATTCTCTTTCTATAAGCGGTGGTTGAACAGGAGCAGCTAACTCTCTCCATCTCTGAGCATACCCTCTTAATGATTCATTCTCCGTTTGAGATAAACCTTGCAACTGCATGCGGCTAGGAGCCATTTCAATATTATAACTGTATTGCTTCACAAAGGCGTTAGCAAGATCTGACCATGATTGGATACAATCACTCTCTAGCTGCATATACCAATACAATGATGCTTCACTCAGAATATCCTAGAAACAGTGGATCATAAGTTTGTCATTGTGGACATAAGAGGTCATTCTCCTGCAAAACATCACCAAATGTTGTTTTGGACAGCTATCCCCTCTGTACTTCTCAAACTTCGGTGTTTTGAACTTCGAAGGCATTACAAGGCCAAGTACCAAACACATGCTTGAAGCATTCAAATCAAGAGTATCACGCCTCTCCAGGGCTTTAAGTTTTTCGTCCAACACGCGTTATCTTTTGTCATACTCAATAGATCGTGGGTCCTTAGGTTTCATCTTTGGAACTACCCTTTGGACATCTGGCACATAGAAAGCAAAACGCTGATAGTCTGCAGTATCAAGAGAAGATGAATGTCCGCCTCGGACAATGGGATGTTCTTGTATAATAGGATCCTCATCAGGCATCCGTACGAGCTAAGCTTAGGCAACATTGTTCACTAGAGGTGGAATGACATTCTCAATTCTCTTAATATTAGCCTCTCCCCTTTGTCATGTCGGCCATAGCTTCCACAAGCTGATCCAACTGATTCTTTATCAATTCAACATCGGCCCTAGTCACAAACTGATTATGTTCCCCTGAGTCCATGATTCTGCCAAGATACTGATTCAAGTCCAATACGAGTGTCGAGAAATCAACTGCGGTTCAGACAGAGGATGGATGAGCTCACCGTTCTGGCCTGGAGAATGATATGCAAAATGATGCAAAAGTGCAAATGCAATGCAATAGTATAGATGCAAAAGACATGGGATCAAAGCTTCCACATATTCTGAATAAGTGTTGTGATGATGGTTGAATAAGCTCACAGGTCTGCTCTGAAGAGAATACTGGAATACCAGAATATCTGAATAATCAGAATACCAGAAGGCCAACATATCGGCATAATCAGAATACCAGAATGCCAGAATATCAGCATAATCAGAATATCGGCCTAATTAGAATACCGGGATAGTCAGAGTGCCGGAATAATCAGAATACCAGAATATCTGAGTAATCATAATACCATAATACCAGGCTGATAAGTCCACACTGATAAGAAGACCAGAATACCAGGTAGGTTGGAGGTTTCGGTTACCTGCAAACCTGTAAACACCCGTCCATTCTCACATGTGGGTACTAAAAACAAAGGATCCTCGGTTTCTGGCACTGAGGTCAAGAAGCAATAATACATCCATCCTTCTGGGTACAGTACTATCGCCAATCGAGGAGTGCCTCCACTGATTCCCCCTCAAAAAAGGTCATCCTATGGCAAGTTCTCAGCTTCAGGTCCTCGGATCAAGAAGCGTAATGGGTTTGCCATTTCTGGTCTGCCATTATCGCCCCTCGGGAGGAGTGCCTCAACTGAGTCCTCGGGAATGGTCACCAGAGTCGACAGCTCATAAAGGAATATTCAATGGTCTGCATCAACATGCAGTATCGGATATCTCCTAGATGGGCCTCGTCTGGCTGTGGATCTCACGAACACTTAACGTGGTCAACACCACGCAAGCGATACGACTATCCACTCTAAATCCTATGTGTATACTCAAGCCTGGTTAGTGGGCTTATCTCTCAGAACACCCTGCCCACCAAACAGAAAAATCCAGCACAGTCCAACACAGAATATATGGCAACAGTGAAATGAAAAGCAAGTAAATGTAATAAAACATTAAACATGCAACAATGACATAAATAAAGCGAGTAAAGTAAACAGATAAAACACCCTAAAATCGAAAACAAACAGGCGCTAGGATTGACTCGCTTAGGGAACCAGAGTCCCCAGCAGAGTCGTTAGCTGTCGCATCTGCGAAAATCAACTGGCGAAAAAGAACAGAAGAGTCGCCACCGAACGCTATTTATCCCGACGCAGGGAAAGGAAATGATCGAAGAAAACCTCAACAAAGGGAAAGGAATGATTATCGCAACCATAGCTTGGGTTCAGGAGTCGGTTACACGAGAGGAAGGTATTAGCACCCCCTCGCGTCCATCGTACTTGATGGGATCCACGCTTGCTGTTATCGATCAAAGGGTGAGTTATCTAAAGCCTACTGCAAACTAGAAACAGAAAAGAACGGGAAATGGAGAAACGGGGGAAAAAGAAAAGAAGTGACTCGATAGGACATCACCGTCATAGGCCTACGTATTCCCTCGGGAGCGGGAAAGTCAGAGTCAACGTGGTTCGGAGGACTACGGGATTGTGGGGGGAAGTTTGCTCACCAAGACATCGCGTCCCGTGCCTACGTATCCTCAATCGTACCAAAAGGAGGAAATAAAAGTAGTCGTAGTTCGACCTAACAGGGTCTTGTTGTTTTGTGTTTTTTAAGTGGATGACGTCAACGTTCGCGCTCTAGCAGTTTAGGTGTTGCCGCTCATTGTGGGAACCTTACGCGTTTACGTGTTTGCAGTAGAACGGAAATGATGTGTCCTTTACGATGAGAGTGAACGAGATAAGAAGAGAATCCCGAAGGAAGACGATTGTTTGTTTTTGTTTTTTTAGAAGAAAGTGTTTTGAAGTTAGTTTGAAACTCGCATTGCACTAAAGTCTATGACATAGGAGCGAATGTGTCGCATGATCGCCCCCAACAGGACGTATGCTAAACACTCTAGAAAGGCAAAGGGAAACCCCCCCCCTTTCATTTCCCAAGTACTTAAGGCTCATGGCGTACAATAATTGTTGTCTTTATTACATGTTTTTTATTTTGTTTTGAGATGAGAGAAGAGGGACTCAAAGTGTGAAAGAAAATGGAAGTTAGTTATTAGTGTGCTCGACGAGATGTCGCGTCTTGTGCCTATGTATCCTCAATCGTACCGGAAAGAGGAATCAGAGCATCCGTAGTACACGCTACTACGGAACACATGTAATGGTCTCAATCATACTAGGGCGAGAGAAAAGAATGAGACTCACAGAAGGTCCAAGGGAAACTCGTCCCTACACGTCAGCATGTAATGATGGTCCTAAAGTCAGGATCAAGAGGGGAATCTAACTAATGTTTTCATGCATGGATTATTATCCTAATGTCTCTCCTACCTCTGACTTAATCAAAAATTAAGTGGAGCTATGAATCCTAAGGGGATCATGTGAATAGACAAGTAAACATTATGTAACTCAATCCATAAACAAAAGGAACTAAAAGCAAACGAAAGAGTAAACAGTGTCAGTCAACAATAATGTCACACAATCAAAGTAAGAAAAGGGGGAGCTTTAGCCAAGGGGCCATATCAACCGAGGCAAACAAGCTAGCTGTGGGAAATAGGGGCACTCACCCAATGGTATCGAGAACCATGGAGAGCAGAGTAAGGAAAGGGAGGATGTGAATCAGATCACATAAGCATCAGCATCGGTCAATGCGAGCTATAGACAATGTGTGGGGGTTTGATTTCTAAACCCTCCTTCCACTTGACGGACTCGATAACAAGAGTAAGTTATGTTCAAAGCATCAACACGAAATGCGAGCTATGAGCGACTTGGGACTAGAAATGGTGGGAGTCGATTGCGGACTCTCATTCCGCCTAGTGCCTTCTTTGAGGACTTTTCGGGGAAATGGGGAATGGGACGACTCTTTGAGGTCTTTAGCACAAATATGAACACACACATACAGAGCCTCCTTTAAGGACTTTCCAGAAAAATGCCCTCCAAAAAGAAACGGTCGGGACTCCAATCCTACTTCTCATGTTATTTGAAAAGGAGAAAGTGAGTATAAGGGATGAAAAGTACTACCGGATAGCAATGTAAGCAAAGCAACGTAAGCAAAGCAACGCAAGCACTTGAAAGCCTCGAGCCTATTAACACCAATGAACAAAAATGTTAGAAGTGGACTTAATTCACAAATGAAAGTGGAATGAACCAATCACACCGCAATTGAAAGCCTCCTTGAGATGCCTTGCACTAGTCAACAAACGCATTAGTAATAACAAGGCAAAAGGCATGATGAAACATACATGAGAACAAAGGCTAGGTTAGTATATACTCTTAGTCTCTATCTATGTTAAAGAACCAAGAAAAGTTGCCCAATTACAAACTATGCACCAAGGCACCACACAATTACATGTTGTTCACAAACTAGGTGAGATAAGTGTTTAGGAGTCATGTAAATGGATTAGGACATGAATATTCATCAAAGTCAGAAGTTAACATCATGTTAAATGTGGTTAAGAATGTGTAAATGGAATCATGGCATTCATACCTAGGCATTTTCAAAAGATCAAGACAATCTTACTTAAGAACATGCCATTTGAAATGAAACTACCACATGAAAAGGTATGGCACACAAGTGAAGATGAAATGGGCATACAATGGAACCAAGTCAGTATGTAGGCCACGTTACAATTTCTAAACATGTCCTATAATCATCACATGAATCTCAAGCCATTACATGTTAAAGGGCTAAGGCAAAGTAAACACAAAGCATAATCAACTAGTTCTCAAATGTTAGTAACTTGAAGTGCAAGTAAAAGTGAAACATCAATGATTCATACACATGTTAAACAAGTCAAGGTCAGTACCTAATGACTCCTAATAAGTCATGTCTAAGTCCTATAAGTATGGGGAAATATTGAATCTAAAAAGGTTAGACAAGTTGATCAAACAAAGTGCAATTGAAAGATGCAAGTCAAAGTTATGTTTCATTGATCATGGAATGCAATTATGGGTCTTCACGCTTCATGTAAGTTTATGTCCACATTAAATGTCATGTAAAATGAAATTATAAGTATATTGAATGCATCATGTCAAAGCATATTTAACATCCATACAAATGAGCACAAGTCCTAGCATTTAGGCAACATTTAAAAGTCATACAACTTCAAACAAGTAAGATGAAATTATAGGTAAAGTAACATGATTAGAGGTGTCCTAAGTCAGTAGCTACAACATGTTTAATTTGGTTTTCAAGTCTTACAAAATTTAGCAAGAGAATGGTCTTAAAAGACCCAAGAAGAAGAGGCAAACAAGAGACGCATTCCATGTTCAAGTTCAACATATTACAAGTCAATCCACACTCATCAAGACATGACCTATAATGAAATATGAAAGCTTATAAATTTGCCACAACATGCAATTACAAATGCTTTAAGATCTCCTCAAAATTGGCATTGATGCATCATCAAAATATCCTAAGACAAGGCTCTAACAATCACATACACCAATGAAGTATTGAGCACATATGGAATGAGATTAGATGTCCTAAAAATTAAGGCATATAAGTCATGTTATCATGGGATCATTGATCAATCACACCAAGAAGATAGGCTCATAATTCATCTTTTAACATGCTCAAACTAAGCCAAACAAATCACCTATGACCAATTGTTAAACATTCATAAAATGGTACCATAAACACATCCAAAATTGGCCTAAAAAATCCCCAAAAATTATCCATGGTCTATCAATGTATCCTAAAATCAAGTGTCAAGTTTCATGCAAAAATTCAATTCATAACTCCTTGTAGAAAATCAATTATGAATCATATAGCACAAAATACGATCATAGGAATACATCACAAAGGAAATTCAAAGAAAAATTTCAAAGCTAATTAAAAATGGAAATAAAAATTATCAAAAATTAGTTAAAACCCTCAAGAACTCTCATGAATTTATTTAGAAATTTTTAGCCAGTGGAACTATTTTTAGTAAAATGATTTTGAACATGCATCAAAAAGAAAATGAAAATAAGGCAAAAATAGCATGGGGTGCAATCAGTAATTTATTTGAATTAGTTTCACAACTGGGCTCAACCATGGAGTGTGCGAATATCAAAAGTACATGGCCCAACGCGCTTAGGGCCTGATGGCTCATAACATAGACTCCAGTCAACTATATTGACTCCATCTTGGACGTTGGATCAATCTCATGCGTGCTGATCAAATAATATGCAAATCCTAAGGCTTGTAGGTGAAGCACATGGTAAAAAGCATGGGGATACGCATACTCAACACAAAAAATTTATCCAATTATTTCAGAAAATAAAAAGAAAATATAAAAGGGGAATGAGAGATCATGTGACGAGGAGGGTGCCATTTTAATGCGTTGTCATCACATGAATGGTCATCATGGAATTTTATGATCCAATGAGAAACAAACACATACGCAAACGGAGCAGCTAGGGTTTAATATAACAGACGCCGAATCTCTGCTTCGGTCGTCTTCTCCGATCACAGCGCCACCGTGGCCGGTAGTAGAAATTCCCAGAACTTAAAAACAAATGTGTTACTCCATGCAGTTTTCCACGTAGATTCCAAAAATGCAATTAGTTTTTCTTGATTCTTGCTCTAACTACGAAAATGAAGCGAAACAAAACAAGATCTGAAAATCTAAAACTATGCATACAACCTATTTTCTACCAGTAAACATGGCCTACACTCCATAGGACTTCAATACAGCTCCCGTCCACCATTCCTAACACATGAAACTACATAAACAATAAAATTAAGAAGATCTCACTGACCTTAATGGAGTTCACTGCAAATCCTTCAAGAAACCCCTAGCAACTTTATATACACTTTCAAATCACCTCTGGATGGGAAATAAACGTATAGAATTTCCTGAATCTTGCTTGAAATTGAGATTGATGATGATGAAAGTAAAACTTGAATCTGGTGATGAAGCACTTCCAGCTTCAATCCAATGCACACAGAAGCTCCATTGATGATTGTTGACGATAGATCTCGAAGGTGAATGAAGAGAGAGAGCTTATGGAGGGAGTTTCGAACGAGAAAGCAAAAAATGAGAAAGTTTGGAGAGTGGTGAAAAGTGGTTGTAACTAACTTGGTTATGAGTGTCGTAGCCGGCTAAAAATATCGAGTCGCCGTCATATTTTTTAAGGAAAATAAATTATAAACCTAAAATCCTAATCCTAAGGGTAGATATTCCTACGGTTCGAGAGTCGGTTAAGTGAGGGAAAGGTGTTAGGCACCCCTCACCTCCATTGTACTCAATGGGATCCTCCTTAAGTTCTAGGGTATGCTTGTTTGTTACTTGAATGTTTGACTATTTATATTTATTTACAAAAATCCTTAATATTATACCAAGAAGACTTAGACGTAAGAGGGGGACCCTAAGTTTTTTATTATTATTGTACTCGCTAGGGTTTACAACCCTATGCCTACGTACCTTCAATTTTGAAGGATCAGAGTAACCGTAGTTCACCTCCCCTATTCCTACCCCTTAATCCTATTCCTAATCCTAATCCCAAACTTAATCCACTATTTATACTCTTGGATAAAGAGTTCTATCCGCATATCTATTATTTATACTGTTAGATAAGGAGTTCTATCCCTTAATCTATTATTTATACTCTTAGATAAGGAGTTCTATCCCTTAATTTATTATTTATACTCCTAGATAAGGAGTTTTATCCCTTAAATCCCGATCCTTTTATTTATACTCTCGGAGGAAGAGTTTTATCCCAAAATCCTTGTCCATTGTTTATACTCTCGGATGGAGAGTTCTATCCCAAAATCTCTTATCCATTGTTTATACTCTCGGATGGAGAGTTTTATCCCAAAATCCCTTATCCATTGTTTATACTCTCGGATGAGGAGTTTTATCCCTTAAATCCTAATCCATTTATTTATACTCTCGGATATCAAGAGTTCTATCTCTTAAATCCTATCCATTATTTATACTCTCGGAAGAAGAGTTTTATCCCTTAAATCCTATCCATTATTTATACTCTCGGAAGAAGAGTTTTATCCCCAAAATCCTTTATCCATTGTTTATACTCTCGGATGGAGAGTTCTATCCCAAAATCCCTTATCCCTTGACCTATATTTATACTCTTGGAACCTAAGAGTTTTATCCCTAAATCTCATCCTTTATTTAGACTCTCGGACAAAGAGTTTTATCTCAAGTTTTAAATCCTTAAAACAATCCTATTATATTCCTTAAAAGTATCTCATAAGGGTATCCTCTAAATTATTAAAATCATGTCCCTTTAATTCACTTAGAAAAACCTAATTGTAATAATTTATACAAACACCATACTTTATCTCTTAATTCTTATCCCTTATCCCCAATATTTTATCCCTTAAACATCCTTCTTATATCCCTTGAATCCTTAATAATATCCCTAAAAAAAAGTCCTTTCATATCCCTTATTTTAAAAAATGAATTCCTAAAATCCCATAGAATTTAATAATGAAACCCAAAATGCCCTTATGCTAAAAATAGCAAGATTGATCCCCAAATTATTCCAAATTAAAAAATAATTCCTAAAATAAAAGTGTTTTAATCCCAAAAATTAAATCAAGATAAATCCCCAAGAATATAGAATTTAAATCCCAACAATTAATTTATTTTCATTCCCAATCCCATATTTAAACCCAATCTAATTTCCTTAAAAGTAGATCCTAACCCTAATTTTTATAAACTTCAAAATTAACAACATACCTTATCCCCAAAAAACCAGGCCCAAAATCCTATTTTATAAAAAAAGCAATCTTAAAAGAAAAATAAATAAATTATTTTACATATATAGAACTTTTTATTTAAAATAAAACAAAACCCAAAATTATCCTTAAAAATATCCTAATTATTTACCCTAATAATTTTAAATCCTAAAATCCTATTTTATAAAAAAAAACCAATTATTTTAAGTGTATAAAATATAAATTAAAAAACCCAAACCCCAAAATTAACCCTAAAAATCCTAAATATAAATCCTAATAATAATTAAATTTCAATTTTTTTTATAAGAATAAGCCAAATATTTTACATGTATAAATTTAAAACCCAAACTCAAAATTAACCCTAAAAATCCTAAATATGCAAACAATTATCCCTATTTAAAAACAAACCCGTTATTTTAAATACATAAAAGAAAAAATAAAAGAAACCAAACCCAAAAAATAATCCTAAATTCCCAATTATATTTCCTAATAATAACTAAAAAAACCTGATTAAAATATTTAATCCCTAATTAGTAATTAAATCATGTAAATAATTTAATTAACTAAATAAATCCAATAGGGGTGTGTTTTGTACTGAATTAGTAATGGGCTTGCCATTACAGGGGTGTGGATAGTAATCTGGGCGCAAGGCCCAATTACTATAACCCAGTCGGATGAAAGATGGTCCATGGTGGAGAGAGTCTGACTTTGACTATCTCCTGGCCACTGGATGAACATCACACGGATCTTATCGAAACTAACGGCAACCGTTGATCATCCACTAGGACGAACGAATGATCAGGATTAAGAGTCAAGGGCAGACTCATGGTAGAACTCACGCGCTGGATACCCTAGTTGACTGGAAAGTCAACCGATCCAAGGGAGTTGGCGTGTGCCACTTGGCACGTATCAGAGGGCTCGTAAAGGGGGAGTATAAGACCCTACCTCCCTTCAGATCCTTCTCATTTCTCCTCTTCTATTCTCTCTCTAGCTCGCTCTCTCTCTCTCTCTAAGTCTCTCGCTCTCTCCTCTCTCTTCCTTTCTGTCACCGGTGGTGCTTTCCGGCCACCGCGTGATACCCCACAAACCACCATCAAACCCCAGTTTCCGGTTGAGATTCAACCGGAATCTTCTACCTCTATGAACCCTAACCCCACCCCAACCCAGATCCCACATGGTTCTTTAGGGTTCATGAAGAACCCTAACCCTACCCCTTCGTCCAAAACCCAGAAATTACATGAACCCTACGAACCCTAAGGGTTATGCGAAGAACCCTAACCCCCACCCCAAAGAACCCTAACCCTATTTAAGAACCCTAACCCTAAACCAAAATTTCCAGAAATCCCCAAAACTTAAACGCACCACAAACGACAGTCAAACGATCAAAGCTAAGTGAATATTACATTTACCTCCCTTGCCGTGACCGATTAAGCTGATATCCTCCCATCCTTTTTCTTTATTTTTTTTATTGCTAATCTCTCTTTATTTTTGTTCGCATGTGACAATTGATGGGGGTTCTTCTCAGGGGCTTAGGGTTCTGATGATGAACCCTAATCCTCTATCCAATTGAGCTTGGAGTGAAGGTTGGAGATTTACGAAGCCGTGTTCGTTTTTTAGCCTTCGCCCCCCCCCCCCCCCCCCCCCCCCCCCCAAATTTTACCAATTTGTTTAGTTTAAATAGATTAGAGGATTAGGTTAGGAATTAAATTGTGGATTCCGATTTGGGACAGTTGTAATTTTGATTTGATTCTGATGTACCATTAGAAATTAGGGTTTGATGCCTTGTAATCTTTTTGTTCAGATTGATTCTGTATTAGGACAGTTTTGATGTAATTTTTTATTTGAGTTGATTTTGTGATACATTTAGATTTGATTGTAACTTTTGATTATCTGAATATTAATGAAATTTTTAATTTCAGAAATGCTTTTGATTTGATTGCCTTGATACCACCCGTAGGTTAGGGTTTCTGAAAGGATATGATGAAAGCCCACCCATGGTCAACTATTTTGACTATTGATAAAATTTAATAAAAAGATAATAGTCTACTAAAATGAAATAATAATACTATTATTAATAGTAAAATAAAAACCAAATTAAACCATCCTTTAATGACTCGATTAAAACCACCCCTTAATGCCAACATGGGAATCAGAAGTTAAAAACTAATACTTAGATTAAACTAAAAATAAAACTTAATATAATAATTATGCACTATTAATAATATTACTAATCTTAATATAATAATCATCTAAGACTAATTTGGACTTACAATAAAAATCCTAAAAACCAAAATCCCACAATAAAACTGAAATGGGCCTAAGATTGCAGATAAGCCCATATTGTCATCTAAATGCTCCCCCCTCCCTCCTGATAGCACAGAAAAAACATTGGTCAAAATTTAGGGTACTACAATGAGGTAGTTAGGGCTTATAGATGGAAGGTTAAATGATGGTTAAGACTTTAATTGGGGTTAGATTTCAGTTAGATGTGAAGTTAAGAGCTTAATCAAAAAATGAAAAAAAATGAGAGAATGATAGTGTTGGCACGGGTTGGAGAGATTGTTCATGTGCATGGAGTGATGTTATGTGCGATGATGATGTGTGTGATGTTAATGTGAGCATGAGCTGGCACAATTCATGAACAACTTGTACGCTATGTTTCTTTTATTTTTCATGGCATAGGTGTCGCGGTGAAAATTGGATACCATAGTTATTTGTTAACTAGGATCGCATTTTTTATGTCACCACCGGTCTTTGATTTTATCCAAGGGAAGGGAGAAAAAACCGAATTCCCACAATGCAATGCAAATGCACTAAGATTCTAAGCTCGGGGGTTGGTTATACCTAGGGAAGGTGTTAGCATCCTAGATATCTGTAGTACTCTACAGGAACCTCTTGATTTTATTTTATCTGTTATTTGTTTTGCTAAGGTTTTAAGGGTAGGTGATTTATTATTTTTTTATTCCTAAGTGTGCTCGACAAGATATCGCATCTTATGCCTACATATCCTGTCAGGAGGGAATCAGAGCACTTATAGTTCCTTATTAAGGATACTAAATGTTTTAAAGGTTTAGGAGAGGAAGATGAATCATCATCTTAAGAAAGACCACCACAGTTTTTTTGAAAATGTTTGTATTATGTGGGGTATGGGATTGTATGTCCCTTTCTTTGAGATGATTAACATTTAATTCTCTTGTGTGGAGAATTAGGTAGGCTAAAGTTTGATTAAAGAATCAAAATTGTGGGGGGACTAACCTAGGAAATCTATCCTAAGTTGTCTAATAGTCTTATTTTAAGGGTGTCGAGTATGAATGCAAATGATGTGCACCATGCACAATAACGTGGTTATCATGCATGGGATTTTCCCTTGGATATTTTATGCGATTAATTATGTTATTTAGGCGAGGGTTCTAGCAAAGTGATGCTAGACTTGTGTCTTGTGATCAATAGGTCGAATACGATACCCTAAGGCGATCGACTTATATGGGTAGAAAATGGGCTCGACGTTGGATCGAGAAATTTTTATATTTTTGAAAGGGTTTAGAGCAGAAATAATAACAAGAAGCAAGAGTAAACATACAAAGACATGATATCAGGATAAGATAAACAAACAAGCGTTTCACTCGGGCGCGAGAGATTCTAACAGGGAGCGGTTTAAAGGTTGAGTTTTAAACTTATTTAAATTAGGAAATTATGCTAGGAATTATTATTATAAAACTCTAAAATTAATTACTAATAAAAGTTTTAATTAAATATTAAAAAAAGTTTGATTTTAATCATTATCATAAAAAAGGGTTTTCGATAAATTATTAAAAAGAAAGTTTAATTTTATTATAAAAGAAAATTAGATTAATTATTATAAAAGGTTTAAATTAATTATTATAAAAAAGGGGTTTTAAATTAAATCATTATAAAAGTCTTAAATTAAATTACTACTAAAAAGGTTTTACTCCTAATTAACAAAAGATTATTAACTTAAAATAAAAAGTTTTTGTTTTGATTATATAAAAAAGAATAGGGTTTTAATTTTAACTAAAAAAACGAAAAGGAAAAAAAAACCAAGGGGCGCCCTCTCTTTCAATCGTCTCTCACTTTCCTCTCGTCTCTCACCTTCGTCTCTCAACGAAATGAAAATTAGGGTTAAACCCTAACGGCGCCGCTCGTTCTCATTTCTCTCATCTCTCACGACCTGCAACAGCGAAACAATCAATCAAACGATAAATCCCCACCCCACACGACCCCCTAATACCCCATTTTACTATATTCTGATGATTACACATTACAATGCGCAAAATGCGATAAAATAGGTGGCGGATGACGGCGCTCCGATCAGGGAAGTTCTCTTTCTCTTTACCTTTTTTTATTTTTGTTGTTATTTGAAGTTCCTGGCTCTCGTCTTTCTCCTCTGGTTTGAGGTAGCGATTATGTTTTGAATATCTGTGCTCCTTCGCTTGCGGGTTTGATGGTAGACTCTGTGATGGTCGCCTCCGTTATCACCTTTCTCTCTCTGATTTTTGTCTGACGCCGTGAGTGTATTTTGGTGCGATTCTTTGATATGATGAATTTTTTTCCCTCTCTTTTGCAGGTAGACTGAGTCCCTTTTTATAGGCCGATGATGAATTAGGGAACTTGAAAATCTTGAATGCTGATTGATAATGTGTTAAATGATTTGATCTGATTTGGTTGGATTTAGAAGATTTTTGAAATATTTGAATGGCCTGATACGATCTGATTGTGATTTGAATTTCTGATGCCCTGCTGCTGACTGTTTTCCAACGTGTCTTTAGTGAATGGTTTTGGAAAGTTTTGATCTGAAATGTTTGAAAATAGAGTCTCTGTTTTGGGTGCAATTTCTTGCAATCAAATGATTTGAAAATCTTAGATTAATCCCAATTGGAGAGAATTGAAGTTGGCGTCGTCTTTACGATGTTGCCCTCAATTCTTAATTTTGAAGATGATGAAATCTCTCGATTCAAAAATATCTCTGAGGCCAAACCTTTTAAGATTTTGAAAGAATAAATGTTGGGAAATTGGTTTTGGAAGGGCTTAATGATGATGAAAACTTTCTATTCTGATTTGAGCAAGTTGGAACACGTTAAGGTTATTTTGGAAAGAAGTGAATTTTCTTGATTGTTGTACGAGACGTGTTTTTCCTCTTGAATTAACTTCCATGCTCGAATTTCCTTGCCATGAATACGTGATGAAGGAACTTTCCTTTGTGAATTATCATGTTTGATCGAGTCTTAGTTGCTCATTTGGATCTTCAAAATATCTTGTTTGTTTTCTTAACGTCACCCTTTTACGACTTTTGATGCAGAGATCTTGTTGATGGCTGGGAATAGAATAACCTCCTTATCATCATTCGAAACAAACAGCGTGGCTTTTTAATTGACTTCCAACATCTTGCTGCAGCTTTTGAAATGAATCCTCATTGATGTAAGGTGACTCTTGGCAATCGTATTTGAAAGGTCTTATGCTGTCCTGATCTTGGCAATGTCTGCTATCATGTTTTGGAATCCTTGTTTGGTACCTTGTCATGTTTCTGCATAATATTCGAAATCAAATGAAAATTAACTCGTCTCCTCTTAATAACACAGGTTCAATGAGGATAAATTTTAGAAGTTGGCAAAACCAATGGGCTACTACGCTCAACCGATCCTTAGCTTCGCGCTTGTATTAAGTAAGTAAACCAATTCCCCTTTCTTAGTTTCTTTTAATCGAAGGAGTTAAAAGGAAATTGCTTGCACCCTGTTATTGACGTGGGGTTGATTTCAAGAAGAACTCTAGCGTCATCTTTCAATTATAAGGATTGTTCGCTGTAGGTATGCAGATGATTGTCCGTGTGTAAACTGTAACGCCCCAGTTTTTGCCAATTTTATTTTATTGAGTCTTTTTGGATTATTTTATTATTATTTTATTGTAATTTCGACTTTTGTGTGAAAATGTGTTATTTTTAGTCGTGAATATATTTTATCGCGTTTTGGGATCGTTTGCGAGAAATTTGAGTGTGGGGGTATTTTGGTCATTTTATAATATTTTTCATTAAGTTAGTAAGATAGAATTGGAAAGAGAGAAAATAGAGAGAAAGAAAGAAGAAAGAAGGGAAAAGAGAAGAAAAGAGGAGAAGAGAGAAAATTGGGAAAAAGTGTGAAAATCATCAAGATCAATTCCTAGAATCGAATTAAATCGGGTAAGGGTGCGAAACTCGATTATACTATGCTTGTATATGATTATGTATGTATGTGTTTGGATGATTCTCTTACTTTCTATGTTTTTTTTTCACTTTTAGGTCGAAACGATAAAATGAGTAGAATCGATGGTTTAACGGTTGGAAATCGATGTAAAGGTGGTAGTTTGGGTGTTGACATGATTAGAATAGGTTCTGATTGAAATATGTTGATTTGGAAATGGTTTGGGTTGGAAAATATCATTTTTGGGTTTTCAACAGCGCTGAAGGATTCTGAATTTTCGCAGGTTCGCCTAGCGAACCATTCAGCGAAGGGTAGCGAAGGTTCGCTACGGGTATTCGCCTAGCGAAGGCATGAGCGAATGTTCGCTAGAGTGTTCGCCTAGCGAACTTTGGGTGTTTTTGGCTCTGTTTGGTTCTGACTTGGTTCGCCAAGTGTTCGCCTAGCGAACTTTGTGTCTGTTTTTAGCTAACAGGTGGTTCGCTGAAACATTCGCCTAGCGAAGGAGCTAGCGAATGCTCGCGAGGGATGTTCGCCTAGCGAAGGAGCTAGCGAATGCTCGCGAGGGAGGTTCGCCCAGCGAACAGTGTTGTTCGTGTAATTTTGTTTTCTGCATAACTTTTGATCTGTGATTCGGTTTGAGGCGTGGTTTGATGCGTTGGAAAGCCATTGAGCTGTACTTTATTATTTTGATGGTTTAGAATTGTTAGCCGATTTTATTTTGTCGGTAAATGTGAATAGTGTCAATGGTCGACTTTTGTCGTTTTAACGGTGCGTATTTGACTTGTGTTATGCTTTATGGTGTTGCTTCGAATGTGGGATGACTTATGTGCTGTTGTGATGATGATTTGTGGCCGTAAGGCAAGAAAATGCTAAGTGTGGTATTTGATGATATATGCATAATTGTGAATGTGTGCATGGATGCAATGTGAGTGTCATGAGTCATTGTATGCCAAGCATCATAATGTGCATTGTGAAAACGTCCTGAGAGACGGTTTGATTCCTGAGGGAATATGCTATACCATCGTGTGCCTCGAAAATATGAGGCGATGCCTGAGGACTTAAAGCGATGGGTATAGACGATTGTGGGCTCCTTTGGAGACTTAAAGCAATCCTTAACGTCGTGTGCCTCGAAAATATGAGGCGATGCCTGAGGACTTAAAGCGACGGGTGAACATCGTAGGCCCGACGGGGAGTTACTTGAGATTCTCAGTAACGAGCGATGGTTCCAATAGTTCCTGAGTGGACTAATGACGTGACATGACGTGACAATGGAAGTCGGTACCGCATGGCATGTGCATAGAGTCGTTGTGTCGGTCTATGTGCATTGCATAATTCATGAATTAATTGTGTGTGAATTTGTGAATGTGATTAATGAAAGGGAATATGTGTGATTGTATTGTGAATGATTGATGTGCAGTGGTAATTGATACGTGTGAATTGTACGGTGTGTTTTTATAATTTATCTGTGTGCTTTGGTGGTGAGAATATGTTATTTGTGCATTTCGGTGGTAATATATAATCTTATGCAATTATATTATGGTTGTTTTTCTCACCCTTCTGTTGTTTTATAACGCTCTATGAGGCATTGCAGATTAGTGTTGCTGGAGGTATTCTTTTGTGAAGCGTTGCGTCTTCATTATTTTGGTCGGTCGGCTCTGATATGTGACTCCGGGTAGCATAGGGTGGCCGTTTGTGATTGTTTTGTATATCTGATGATTATATTTTGGTTGTACAGTTATAACTTGATGTATGACAGCCAAGTTTATATGTATATGTGTTATTCAGATTTTAGATATTTCCGCTTTAATTCTAATTTCTGAAAAGTGGGTGTAAGGAACGAAGTTTCCTCTTTATGATTGTTACCCCACGTTGCATATCTAGATGAGCAGGTGTTGCATGTTATGTGTATGTTTGGTTACTTTGATGTGATTCTCCCTTTCTATGCCATGATGTTTCAAATATACTCTGATCAATTTTCGAATTTTCTTTTTACCGCTTTTATTGCGAGCTATTTGGGGGTATAGATTGGGGGCGTCACATTAAGTGGTATCAGAGCCAGTCCGTGTCAGTTGTGTAGTTTGTGTCTGGCGTATTGGGCGAGTTGTTGTTTAACCATAGTTTCTGTTTTGGACGAACAGAATATGGCTGGTCGCAATGATGCTGCTTTGGCTGCTGCGATGGAAGCAATGGCACGAGCTGTGCAGGGGGCGCCGAATGCTGCCGGAAATGATGAGTTTAGAAAGAATAAGTCGCCGGTCTTTAAAGGGAAACATGATCCGGATGGTGCGCAGTTGTGGTTGAAAGAGATTGAGAGGATTTTTAGGGTAATGGATTGTGATGACGATGATGATAAGGTGAGGCTGGGCACTCATATGCTACACGAAGAGGCTGATGACTGGTGGGTCAGTACTCGTCAGGTGTTGGAAGCTGATGAGGAGGAAGAAGAGATCACTTGGGAGGTGTTTAGCCGAGAGTTTCTAAGGAAGTATTTTCCCGAGGATGTCCGAGGAAAGAAGGAGATTGAGTTTCTAGAGCTAAAACAAGGTAATATGTCGGTTATTGACTATACTGCTAAGTTTGTGGAACTTGTGCAGTTTTATCCTCATTATGCGGAAACGACTGCTGAATTTTCAAAGTGTGTGAAGTATGAAAGTGGTTTGCGTCCTGAGATAAAGCAGGCTATTGGATATCAGAGGATTCGAAGGTTTGCTGATTTGATGGAATGCTGTAGTATTTATGATGAAGATAGTAAGGCTCGTTCTGCTCACTATAAAAGTGTAAGTGACAGGAAAGGGAAACAACAGTTCCGTGGTGGTCCGTATGTGTCACCGGCTGATAAAGGTAAACAAAGGGGAACTTTTGATCGAAGGTCAGGTGGAGGAGGTATGTCTAATCCTATTAGGTGTTTTGGATGTGGTGAATTGGGTCATCGCCAGCATGAATGTAGGAAGAAGTTGAATAAGTGTTCTAATTGTGGTGGTATCGGACATGTTGTAGCGGATTGTAAAAGGAAGAATGTGGTGAAGTGTTACAATTGTGGAGAACCTGGTCACATTAGTTCGAAGTGTCCGAATCAGAAGAAAGCTCAGGCTAGTGGCAAAGTGTTTTCGTTGGCAGGAACTCAGACTTCAAGCGCTGATCGTCTGATAAGAGGTACTTGCTTTAGTAATAATATGCCTTTAATTGCTATTATTGATACTGGAGTGACTCATTCGTTTATTTCGTCTGAGTGCGCGGAACGTTTGAATCTTGGGTTGTCTTCGATGGATGGTGAGATGGTTATTGATACTCCAGCGATGGGGTCGGTAACTACTTCTTTAGTGTGTTTGAGTTGTCCTTTGACCATTTATGGTAAAGACTTTGCGATGGATTTGGTGTGTTTGCCATTGGAAGGTTTAGATGTGGTGTTGGGAATGAATTGGTTGCAATTCAATCGGGTGCACATTGATTGTTATCATAAGCTTGTAAGGTTTCCTTCTCTTGAGGAAGATGAAGACTCGAGTTTCTTGTCTACTAAAGAGTTGAAGAAACTTTTAGCGGACGAAGCTCAATTGTTTGGTTTGTTTGCATCATTAACTGTGGATAGTCAAGTTTCTCTTGAAGTGTTTCCTGTTGTGTGTGATTTTCCTGAAGTGTTTCCTGAGGATATTTCAGATGTGCCACCGGTGAGAGAGGTTGAATTTTCTATTGATCTAGTTCCTGGTACTAGACCTGTTTCTATGGCACCTTATAGAATGTCGGCATCTGAATTGGTGGAGTTGAAAAGGCAGTTGAATGAGTTGTTGGAAAAGAGGTTCGTGAGGCCAAGTGTTTCTCCTTGGGGTGCTCCAGTTTTGTTGGTAAAAAAGAAAGATGGGAGTATGCGATTATGTATTGATTATCGCCAGTTGAATAAGGTGACGATTAAGAACAAATATCCGCTTCCAAGGATTGATGATCTGATGGATCAGTTGGTTGGTGCTTGTGTGTTTAGTAAGATCGATTTGAGATCGGGGTATCATCAGATAAGGGTGAAGGAAGAGGATATTCAGAAGACGGCCTTTAGAACACGTTACGGTCATTATGAATATTCGGTGATGCCGTTCGGGGTTTCTAATGCGCCTGGTGTGTTTATGGAATACATGAATCGGATTTTCCACGAGCATTTGGATCGTTTTGTGGTGGCGTTTATTGATGATATTTTAATCTATTCTAAGTCTCGGGAAGAACATGCAGAACATTTGCGTATTGTTTTGCAGGTTTTGAAGGAAAGGAAGCTTTTTGCCAAATTGTCCAAGTGTGAATTCTGGTTGTCTGAGGTGAGTTTTCTTGGGCACGTAATTTCAGGTAATGGTATTGCTGTGGATCCATCTAAAGTAGAAGCAGTTCTACAATGGGAGGCTCCTAGATCCGTTACCGAGATTCGAAGCTTTTTGGGTTTGGCTGGTTATTACCGGAGGTTCATTGAGGGTTTTTCTAAGCTTGCTCTTCCTTTGACGCAGTTGACTTGTAAGGGCAAAACATTCATTTGGGATATTCAATGTGAAGAAAGTTTTTGTGAGCTGAAGAGGAGATTGACGACAGCTCCTATTCTGATTTTACCTAATCCTAATGAACCATTTGTTGTTATTGCGATGCTTCTTTAATTGGTTTGGGTGGTGTTCTGATGCAGGAAGGTAAAGTGGTAGCTTATGCTTCAAGGCAGCTAAGAGTTCATGAGAAAAACTATCCTACTCATGATCTTGAATTAGCGGCTGTGGTTTTTGTGTTGAAGATTTGGAGGCACTATCTCTATGGTGCAAGGTTCGAGGTCTTTAGTGATCATAAAAGCTTGAAATATTTATTTGATCAGAAAGAGTTGAACATGAGGCAGCGGAGATGGTCGGAATTCTTGAAAGACTACGACTTTGGCTTGAATTACCATCCTGGTAAAGCTAATGTGGTAGCCGATGCATTGAGCCGGAAATCGTTGCATATGTCCGCATTGATGGTGAAAGAGTTGGAACTTTTGGAATCGTTTAGAGATTTGAGTTTGGTATGTGAAGTGACTTCGGTTAGTGTGAGGCTTGGAATGTTGAAAGTTACGAATGAATTTTTGTTGTCGGTTAGTGAGAAACAAAAGCTGGATTTGAAATTCGTTGATTTGATGAGGAATGAGAATGTGGATTTCAAGGTTGATAATTTTGGTGTTTTGAGATTCCGTGGTCGTATTTGTATTCCTGATGATGCGGAGTTGAAAAGAATGATTTTGGAGGAAGGACACCGGAGTAATTTAAGTATACATCCGGGTGCGAATAAGATGTACCAAGATTTGAAGAAGATTTTCTGGTGGTCTGGTTTGAAAAGAGATGTGGCTCAGTTTGTGTATGCTTGTTTGACTTGTCAGAAATCGAAAGTGGAACATTTGAGACCTAGTGGTTTGTTGCAACCGTTGGATATTCCTGAGTGGAAATGGGATAGCATTTCGATGGATTTTGTGACGGGATTACCGAACACTCAGCGTGGGCATAATGCTATTTGGGTGATTGTGGACAGGCTGACTAAATCGGCGCATTTTATTCCGATTGACATCAGTTTTTCTTTGGAACGGTTAGCTGAGATCTATATCAGTGTGGTGGTGAAATTGCATGGGGTTCCTTTGAGTATTGTTTCTGATCGAGATCCTAGGTTTACATCGAGATTTTGGGAAAGTTTACAGAAGGCTTTGGGTTCTAGATTGAGGTTGAGTTCGGCTTATCATCCGCAGACAGATGGTCAGACCGAAAGAACTATTCAGTCGTTGGAGGATTTGTTGAGAGCGGGTGTTTTGGAACAAGGTGGTGCGTGGGACGGTTATCTTGCTTTGATTGAGTTCACGTATAATAACAGTTTCCATTCTAGTATCGGAATGGCACCTTTTGAGGCCTTATATGGACGAAGATGTCGAACGCCGTTGTGTTGGCACGAAACTGGTGAGAGTTCTGTGGTTGGACCGGAATTAGTGCAACAGACGACGGAAAAGGTAAAGTTTATTCGTGAGAAAATGAAGGCTTCTCAGGATAGACAAAGGAATTATCATGATCGGAGACGGAAGGATCTTGAGTTTCAAGAGGGTGATCACGTATTTCTGAGGGTTACGCCGGTAACGGGTGTTGGTCGTGCTTTGAAATCTAAGAAGCTTACTTCTCGATTTATTGGTCCTTACCAGATATCTGCGAGAGTTGGCGCTGTAGCGTATCGTGTGGTGTTACCGCCGAATCTGTCGAATTTGCATGATGTTTTTCATGTTTCACAGCTTCGGAAGTATGTTCCGGACCCTTCACATGTGATTCCGATGGACGAGGTTGAGGTAAGGGATAACCTTACGGTCAAGGCATTACCGGTTGGTATTTTGGATCGCGAGGTGAAGCGGTTGAGGGGTAAAGAGATTGCACTTGTGAAAGTGGCGTGGGGAGGCGTTGCTGAGGGTAATTTGACGTGGGAATTGGAAAGTAGGATGCGGGAGTCGTATCCAGAGATGTTTGTATCAGGTAAGATTTTCGAGGACGATAATTTCTAAGTGGGGGAGAATTGTAACGCCCCAGTTTTTGCCAATTTTATTTTATTGAGTCTTTTTGGATTATTTTATTATTATTTTATTGTAATTTCGACTTTTGTGTGAAAATGTGTTATTTTTAGTCGTGAATATATTTTATCGCGTTTTGGGATCGTTTGCGAGAAATTTGAGTGTGGGGGTATTTTGGTCATTTTATAATATTTTTCATTAAGTTAGTAAGATAGAATTGGAAAGAGAGAAAATAGAGAGAAAGAAAGAAGAAAGAAGGGAAAAGAGAAGAAAAGAGGAGAAGAGAGAAAATTGGGAAAAAGTGTGAAAATCATCAAGATCAATTCCTAGAATCGAATTAAATCGGGTAAGGGTGCGAAACTCGATTATACTATGCTTGTATATGATTATGTATGTATGTGTTTGGATGATTCTCTTGCTTTCTATGTTTTTTTTTCACTTTTAGGTCGAAACGATAAAATGAGTAGAATCGATGGTTTAACGGTTGGAAATCGATGTAAAGGTGGTAGTTTGGGTGTTGACATGATTAGAATAGGTTCTGATTGAAATATGTTGATTTGGAAATGGTTTGGGTTGGAAAATATCATTTTTGGGTTTTCAACAACGCTGAAGGATTCTGAATTTTCGCAGGTTCGCCTAGAGAACCATTCAGCGAAGGGTAGCGAAGGTTCGCTACGGGTATTCGCCTAGCGAAGGCATGAGCGAATGTTCGCTAGAGTGTTCGCCTAGCGAACTTTGGGTGTTTTTGGCTCTGTTTGGTTCTGACTTGGTTCGCCAAGTGTTCGCCTAGCGAACTTTGTGTCTGTTTTTAGCTAACAGGTGGTTCGCTGGAACATTCGCCTAGCGAAGGAGCTAGTGAATGCTCGCGAGGGATGTTCGCCTAGCGAAGGAGCTAGCGAATGCTCGCGAGGGAGGTTCGCCCAGCGAACAGTGCTGTTCGTGTAATTTTATTTTCTGCATAACTTTTCATCTGTGATTCGGTTTGAGGCGTGGTTTGATGCGTTGGAAAGCCATTGAGTTGTACTTTCTTATTTTGATGGTTTAGAATTGTTAGCCAATTTTATTTTGTCGGTAAATGTGAATAGTGTCAATGGTCGACTTTTGTCGTTTTAACGGTGCGTATTTGACTTGTGTTATGCTTTATGGTGTTGCTTCGAATGTGGGATGACTTATGTGCTGTTGTGATGATGATTTGTGGCCGTAAGGCAAGAAAATGCTAAGTGTGGTATTTGATGATATATGCATAATTGTGAATGTGTGCATGGATGCAATGTGAGTGTCATGAGTCATTGTATGCCAAGCATCATAATGTGCATTGTGGAAACGTCCTGAGAGACGGTTTGATTCCTGAGGGAATATGCTATACCATCGTGTGCCTCGAAAATATGAGGCGATGCCTGAGGACTTAAAGCGATGGGTATAGACGATTGTGGGCTCCTTTGGAGACTTAAAGCAATCCTTAACGTCGTGTGCCTCGAAAATATGAGGCGATGCCTGAGGACTTAAAGCGACGGGTGAACATCGTAGGCCCGACGGGGAGTTACTTGAGATTCTCAGTAACGAGCGATGGTTCCAATAGTTCCTGAGTGGACTAATGACGTGACATGACGTGACAATGGAAGTCGGTACCGCATGGCATGTGCATAGAGTCGTTGTGTCGGTCTATGTGCATTGCATAATTCATGAATTAATTGTGTGTGAATTTGTGAATGTGATTAATGAAAGGGAATATGTGTGATTGTATTGTGATTGTATTGTGAATGATTGATGTGCAGTGGTAATTGATACGTGTGAATTGTACGGTGTGTTTTTATAATTTATCTGTGTGCTTTGGTGGTGAGAATATGTTATTTGTGCATTTCGGTGGTAATATATAATCTTATGCAATTATATTATGGTTGTTTTTCTCACCCTTCTGTTGTTTTATAACGCTCTATGAGGCGTTGCAGATTAGTGTTGTTGGAGGTATTCTTTTGTGAAGCGTTGCGTCTTCATTATTTTGGTCGGTCGGCTCTGATATGTGACTCCGGGTAGCATAGGGTGGCCGTTTGTGATTGTTTTGTATATCTGATGATTATATTTTGGTTGTACAGTTATAACTTGATGTATGACAGCCAAGTTTATATGTATATGTGTTATTCAGATTTTAGATCTTTCCGCTTTAATTCTAATTTCTGAAAAGTGGGTGTAAGGAACGAAGTTTCCTCTTTATGATTGTTACCCCACGTTGCATATCTAGATGAGCAGGTGTTGCATGTTATGTGTATGTTTGGTTACTTTGATGTGATTCTCCCTTTCTATGCCATGATGTTTCAAATATACTCTGATCAATTTTCAAATTTTCTTTTTACCGCTTTTATTGCGAGCTATTTGGGGGTATAGATTGGGGGTGTCACATAAACTCTTGCTCTCTAGCCGAGGCCTTGACACATTCCATTGGAAGTGCTTGTTGTAATTAGTTATTTGTGTTCTTGGTTTCTTCTTGCTGACAGGTATCTGCAGCTTATGTTCGTTCAGGTGAGGTTAAAAAACCTGTTTATTCCATTCTTACTTTCAAGCTTAATGTCAATTTTGGTATGAATAATCCTGAACTCGCTTGTGGTTTGGTAATAGGCATCTCTTTCCTCATGCCCATTTGGCAGAGATTTGAAAAGGGTACGAACTCGCGACGAGTATAGGATCCTCCATAATGTTGAGCCTGTTTCCTCCTTGAATTTCACTTTGCCAAGCTCTTGGTATTCATGTAAAGGTAGTTTGAAATTGCTTTGAGTTGGTGGGCTGTTAGATTACACCTGTTAGTGAATCAATTATTTGGGCCTTGAATTGCCTAGAATTCTGTTTCCACTTACAATATCTATGCTGCCTGTGATCCCTGAGTTCGGTTGTGTCTATTTCGTTTTGCAGGTGTGCTCATAGACC
Source organism: Lathyrus tuberosus (assembly GCA_022829125.1). Taxonomy (NCBI): domain Eukaryota; kingdom Viridiplantae; phylum Streptophyta; class Magnoliopsida; order Fabales; family Fabaceae; genus Lathyrus; species Lathyrus tuberosus. The sequence goes on from JALAZF010000111.1 coordinate 14,493,920, forward strand.
TTCCAAAGTGGGTCTGCTGCTCATGAAGAGTTACAGCTAATTGTGCGAACTTCTCCAAAGTTACAAATATTATGCAAACAAAACTTGAGTTCGCTTGATCAACCAAATTACGTAGAAGGTGCCAGAGTTTCTTAACAAGTATGGTGTCGGCGAAGACGAAGCAGGCGCTGAATCGGGTTTTGGACTGAGACTTGGACGAAGATGACTTTTGAAGGTGAAGTCCCCTGAGTTTCTTGACAGAACAAGAATTTATCCTTGAGGATGATGACTCATCATTCAGAACCGAAAGAGAGTGTAATTGCAGTGTAGAACTCATTCGTAGTATATAACTTCTAGCTTGCTAACAACATGATTGAATTAGGATAACAAGATTTATTTATAATACCAAACATCAATGAGATGTCACACGTACTCGACAATCAAATTTCCTCCATTTTAACTTCAAACATTTACCGTTAAGTTCGGTATCATCATGTACTAAATGTTCTTTCTCTGCAATTACTTTTCTTGGTTGATCTCCGGTATTAAAATCACGCCTTAAGTTTGAATCATCCATAAAGGAGTGTATTATAGCCGGACTGCTGAACTTTGTTTGTTGAGCGAGGTAGGTAGTAACATCAGTATATTAGGATTCTTTTAAGACATTCTCGAGATCAAGGGGCTTAGCTAAAATGGATAGCGACATGTGTGTATTGTGTCCAACATTTTTAATTATAGACTACATTTTTAGCGAAAAAGGTACAGCAACCCGTGATCTACCTTACCCATATTTTGTATGCAAACGACATCTCCCATAGGCTCATTGATAAAGCCTAGTGAAATTCCCATTTTGAGAATAAATTTTTCCATCATCTTGGCATCTTAAAATCTGCACTTCATCATGATGTGTTTGATCAAGAAGAGTTTGTATGATGTTAGGCGAGCTACTTGTAAAATAAATAAATGTGCTTGATCTCTACAAGAAATCAACAACTCTAGCATAATTGAAACATTGATGACCACCAATTAGATTTTCGATTCAAGATAGGCTCGGACCACTTGCACTTCTAGAAAATCACTTGACAAAAAGGTTTGGAATGTAAATCCATTTGCATTGTGATTTAAAAATTAATGAGTCGTGCCCTGGTCTTTAAGTAATTTCCCGGAGACATCTTTTATCAGGACCTTGACATAAATTCGAATGAACTCATAACCATGCCCTTTGTAATTTAATGGAGCTTGGATGCGTGGACACTTGAGCAATACTTGTAATGAACTGATGTGCTGACGCATATTCTTCACACGTAAAACCTCGAAAGTCACGTAATCAAGGAAATAAACCCCAATTATGTGGTAGTGAGCACCAAAAAGGATATCCTCGATAATTTAAGTGGTCTAACTTGAGTTTGGTATGTCTTGAGGTACTCGACTTAGAGAATGAGCATTTGAAGTCGACGCTCCTGCACAAGTTGGTTAGTCACAATAAAGATGCATACAATGTTGTATGACCTAAGGATGCTATGCAAAGAACAAGATGTGGATCTTAGGGTCAAAAATTAGGGTGCAACAATAGGTGGTAAGTCTGAGGGTGGCATGCATGATGTAAGGGGTTTGTGTGGCCAAAAAGAGTAATGAGGAGTGACATGGAGTAAAATGCGCATGGCAATGTTCTGCAAGGACGGGCATGTTTCTGTTTTGGCTCTTGAGTGAGGTAGCATGGCATGGCAAACATGTTCATGATGGTGGTTTTGGAAGTGTGAATCTTGATGAATATGGAACAAAAATGGATGATTTTGGTATCTTTACATGAGCACAACTCCTTCAATAATGATCCAAATGAGATGAACCACATATGGTTGGAATGCTTGAGAAACACTCTACAACTTTCATTTGAAAAGATTTTTCAAAAGATGCTTGAAACTTGATGGAAACTAAGCTTGAACATGGCTGAAAAGTGTGAGAACTTTTCCAAAATGGAAAGTCTCTAAAAACCCTACTTTCCTAAAATAGTCATTTTCACCCTTCTTGATTTTCTCATGATTCTCTTGCCATTTCTTGATTAAATTTCACCCATGGGTTATGTTTGACATGAAGAACATGAGTTTGACCTTAAAAGAGTCAAGAGTTGACTTTTTCCCTGATTAGTTGATTTTTCCCCCAATTTTTTCATTTTCAATCAAATCTTCCAATTGAAACCTTTATGAAAGCAATTGATGGCTCAAATTCCATTCATAGACACTTAGGGACACGTGGAATATCATGGAATCAAGTCTTGTCCAAAAATCAAAAATAAACTGACTTTTATGCAAAACCCTAGTTTGGCCCCCAAAAGTCAGGAGAAAATGGTTGATCTTCAAAACTCAAATTCCTTTGACTATGATGTAGATTGCCTCAAACCAAGATGATTCATGTGATGAGATGATGTCAATGGCCCAAGCTCCTTGCTTATGGGGGTGTCTCAAGCTCAGATGGTCAAAACCCTAATTGAGGATCAATAGTCAAGAGCTTGATTCTCCTCAACTCACTTGCCAATTTTAATCTCTTGATGACATAGTGGACTATAGGAAATGTCTTTGAGGTGTGATGAACCTTTGTGGCTTGATTGTTTGACATATTTCAATCTTTTTGCCTGGCACAATATACTGATGGTGACACCCTTGATACCATGTCTTGAGAAGACCAATGATGCATATGAAATGTTCATGACCTAAATGCAAATGAAGTGTGAAGCATAAGCCACTTGTTGGGTATAAATAAGAGGACAAATTTTGAGGTGTTACATTTTCCAACTGATTGTTGTGCCGAACATAGTGAACACATATCTAGAAATAAACTTTATGGAATTCATACAACTTGCATAATCAAAGTCAACAAATCCTTCGATTTCGACTTTGCTATGATCACCATAGGCTCCACCATAAATCAAGACTCTTTTCAGAGACCCATTTATGTACCTGAGAATCCACTTCAAAGCTTGCCATTGCGCCTTTCCAGGATTGGCCATATATCTGCTTACAAGGCTCACACCATACGCTATGTATGGCCTCGCTTACATCAAAGAACCTACCACACTAGCATATGGGATGCTACTCATATAGATTCTTTCAGCTTCAGTACTCGGACTTTGAGTAGTACTAAGCTTAAACGAAGGATTTTTCGGAGTCACAACAGGCTTTGAATTCGACATACCAAACTTGTCGAGAAGCTTCCGTAGGTATGCCTCTTGATATAAGCACAGCTATGACTGCTTTCTATCTCTCCGGATGTCAATCCCAAGAATCCTGGTGGCAGCTCCCAGATCCTTCATTTCGAACTCCTTACTGAGTTCAGCCTTCACCTTTATCACATCCTCGACACTACTGCTAGCTATGAGGATATCATCCACATAAAGCAACAAAATAACAAGTGAGTTTCTAGCTCGCAATCTGAAGTAAACACAATGGTCGAACTGGTTCCTAGTGAAACCAATGTGTTCCATGAACTTGTCGAATCTCCTGTTCCACTGTCAAGAAGATTGTTTTAGGACATACAAAGACCTATTCAGCTTGCACACATAATTTTCCTTATCCTTTTCGACATACCCTTCAAGTTCACGCATCAGGATCGTTTTGTCTAGGTCACCATATAGAAATGTTGTCTTCACATCCATTTGCTCAAGTTCCAAGTCGAACTTCGCCATAATGTCCAACAACATTCTAATGGATCTATGCTTTACAATAGGTGAGAACACATCATTGAAGTCGACACCTTCTTTCTGAGTGAACCCCTAGCAACCAGCCTTGCCTTAAAGCGCTTCGACGTCACTCATTCAATTCCTTCCTTGACGTTGAAAATCTACTTACAACTGACTAATCTTGCTCCTGCAGGTTTCTCAATCAGCTCCCAAGTGTTGTTATCATGAAGAGATTTCATCTCGTCATCCATGGCTTTTCGTCATTCAGTCTTGTTTCGACTCCTCATAGCTTCCTTATAGTCTCTAGGTTCTTCCTCAAGTACCTCACTTGCAGATATTAAGGCAAAAGCTATAAAATCTACATAACCAAGTCTCTGAGGTGGCTTGATGACTCTTCTTGACCTATCTCTTGCCAGTAGGTAGTCATCGACAGTTTCCTCATTCTCTTCAGCATCTTCCTCTTTTTCTTCGACTTCATTTGGGTTATGAACTTCAGCATCACTATGCTCCACCTCAACAAGAATTTCTACCTGTTCCAGCTCCTCTTCAGAGATTTCTGCACTTCGACCAGCTTCATCAGTTTTCTTGAACGCCATTTCGACTTCATTAAAAACTACATCACGACTTATGATACATCTTCTGTGACCTGACTCTAGACACCACAACCTATAACCTTTGACTCCCTCGGGATATCCAAGGAACATGCATCTCAGAGCTCTAGGTTCGACCTTGTCTTGCCTAATATGAGCATAGGCTAAACAGCCAAATACTCTCAGTTTGTCGAGATCTGGTGGTTGATCCGACCAAACTTCTTCAAGTGTCTTCATTCCCAAGGCAGTCGAGGGACATCTATTTATCAGATAAGCTGCTGTCGAAACAGCCTCCGCCCAAAACACCTTCAATCCAGCACTAACCAACATGCATCTAACCCTTTCAAGAATTGTTCGATTGAATCTCTCAGCTAAGTCATTTTGTTGAGGAGTACCTGCTACAGTCTTATGCCTTGCAATCCCAGACTCAACACAATAATTGTCGAAAACTTCATTGCAGAACTCAAGGCCATTGTCGGTTCTCAACCTCTTAACATTTCTGTCAGTTTGAGTTTCGACCAGAACCTTCCAACTTTTGAAATTCTCAAAAGTTTCATCCTTAGCCTTCTTGTTTGGTAGTCGTATGTAGAGAAAAAAAAACCTACATAAGTGAATTCAAGAAGGGCGCGACAAAGGAGTTTAAGATGATTGATCTAGGCCATATGTCATATTGTCGGCATTGAGTTTCAAAGAACTAGTAGAGGTTTGCAAATGCACGAGATGAGATATACTAGTTAAATTTTCAAAAGATTTGAGATGAAGCATTGCAATCTTACACTAATACTTGTTGAACAAAGATTTCAATTGTCAAAGAATACAGAAGAATGTGAAGTTGACTCGACTCGGTATAAAAAACTTATTGGATAATTAAAATGCATCTCAAAATATAAGGGCGGGATTACAGTGACTCAAATTGGTCAGTGATATAGATGACATGAAATCCGTTGCAAAATATATATTTTCAATAAGGGTATAGAGTGTAATGACATAACATGAAATCCATTGCAAATTATATTCATTTTTAAATTTTTAATTAGAGAAGCAATAATCTGTGTTAAAGGAAAAAGTAGTAAAAACCCTTTTCTACAATGAAGCATCACTTTGTGTGTGTGTGTGGGTGTGATATTAACAACATAAGATTCATGAGATTTCTCATAGAGGCTTTGTCGATTAGTTGCTGCACCTAATCTTCCTCGCCGCTTAGCCTAATACCGTCGATGTGGGACTCTATTTCACATAATAGCAGCGCTGTGACTTTTTTACTATACTGCCCCTATTTGAAATCATATATACCATAATACCCCACTTTGAAAAAAAAATTCCAAGATACCCCATATTCTGAGGGTGCTCGCCATTTGAAAGTAAGAGCACATGAAGGAAAAAAAATGCAGTATGTGCTCGCCATTTCAAGTGGAGAGCATGTGAAGGACTTTTTTTTGTTTTGTTTTTTAATTATTTAATAGTTTATATGATTTAATAAAATTATTTAATTAGTTTTAATAATATAAATTAATGAGATATTAATATAATAATAATAAAAATATTATTTTTTTTCAGAAAATTAATATTTTTGAAAGATTATAATTTTAATGATTTAAAATATTATATGTTATTGAATTAATGATAATATAAAAAATTATTAATTTGAAGGCAATTATTAATTTTTCAATAGTTTATATGTATTAAAAAATTATTTAATTAATTAAAATAATATAAATTAATTAAATAATAATATAATAATTAAAAAATATTATTTAAAAATGAGTGATACTCGTCGAATGAGTTGGCGAGCAGAAATGTAAAATTTTTCTATAAATAAACGTCGTTGTGTATCAACATTAATCATTCCAGCGAGGTATTTGCGTATTAAAAAATGTCGGTCAAAGCTCTTGTGTTTTATGGGCAAGAAAAAAAATGAGTGTTTACCTAGATCCATTGTGGAACTTCAGAACCGTGGTTGCAGCAATTAACACAGGTTTTCGCCAGTTGGGTGGCCGTCGCATGAAGGTGAGGAAAATGGAGTATCGTTGTCCGTAAATAACGGTGACTGATGCAAGACCGGAGGGTACATACATGTATTACATGGATCGTATAGAAAATGATGAAGATGTACAATGTATGTTTTCAGCACATAGTGGAGAAGTTAATAGAGGAGTCGAAGATCCATTTGTGTTGATTGTTGTTGTGGATTAGCTTGTATGTTTGGTTGTTGAGTTCGTAATCTTCTAATGTTGTTGTTGATTAGTTGAATTATTTAAATCAAGCATTGTGTTGTTGTTTTATGAACAAGTCCTAGTGTGTAATTGTTTGAAAACGTTGTCTTGAAATATAAATTTGTGCTGGATTACAGAGAAAGCAAGTTCAAGCTACATATAAACCTTAATTAATTAGAAACTTGGATAACAAATAATATTATCTAGTCGGTCGGTTTGATGGGCCGGCAACATTAGGACATTTTCGACGCATATGTCATATTTCTCTGCAAATTCCACACCTTCTCTTTTCCTTTTCAACGTCGTCCATTTCGGTTCTAATTCTACTACTGGTTGGACGCCCCTTCTTATTTCTTCTCATGGAATCGTCGTGGCAAAGTGTAAATCTTTCATATTTTGGCCAGTTGTCTTTGTGGGGTAGTCAACATAAACGGGGCACTAGGTGTGGGACAGACGGCCATTATTGATGTAACGTTTCTTAGTCTTGAATAGAAAATTTATTGTTTTAGTGTATGTATTACTAATGTATTATGTTATGGCATTTTATTTTAATATTGTATAAAAAAAATTAATTAATTATTTTAATATTATTATTTTAATATATAATATTTTAAATCATTAATTCAATAACATATAATATTTTAAATCATTAATTCAATAACATATAATATTTTAAATCATTAAAATTATAATCTTTCAAAAATATTAATTTTTTGAAAAAAATAATATTTTTATTATTATTATATTAATATCTCATTAATTTATATTATTAAAACTAATTAAATAATTTTATTAAATCATATAAACTATTAAATAATTATTAAAAAAAAAAAAAAAAAAGTCCTTCACATGCTCTCCACTTGAAATGGCGAGCACATACTGCATTTTTTTTCCTTCATGTGCTCTTACTTTCAAATGGCGAGCACCCTCAGAATATGGGGTATCTTGGAATTTTTTTTTCAAAGTGGGGTATTATGGTATATATGATTTCAAATAGGGGCAGTATAGTAAAAAAGTCACAGCGCTGCTATTATGTGAAATAGAGTCCCACATCGACGGTATTAGGCTAAGCGGCGAGGAAGATTAGGTGCAGCAACTAATCGACAAAGCCTCTATGAGAAATCTCATGAATCTTATGTTGTTAATATCACACCCACACACACACACAAAGTGATGCTTCATTGTAGAAAAGGGTTTTTACTACTTTTTCCTTTAACACAGATTATTGCTTCTCTAATTAAAAATTTAAAAATGAATATAATTTGCAATGGATTTCATGTTATGTCATTACACTCTATATCCTTATTGAAAATATATATTTTGCAACGGATTTCATGTCATCTATATCACTGACCAATTTGAGTCACTGTAATCCCGCCCTTATATTTTGAGATGCATTTTAATTATCCAATAAGTTTTTTATACCGAGTCGAGTCAACTTCACATTCTTCTGTATTCTTTGACAATTGAAATCTTTGTTCAACAAGTATTAGTGTAAGATTGCAATGCTTCATCTCAAATCTTTTGAAAATTTAACTAGTATATCTCATCTCGTGCATTTGCAAACCTCTACTAGTTCTTTGAAACTCAATGCCGACAATATGACATATGGCCTAGATCAATCATCTTAAACTCCTTTGTCGCGCCCTTCTTGAATTTTTTTTTTAAAGTGGGGTATTATGGTATATATGATTTCAAATAGGGGTAGTACAGTAAAAAAGTCCAGCGCTGTCGAGTTGCATGTCTCAATCAATCACTTAAATTGCACGTTACACTTCAAGAAAAATTTTGATATACAAGAATACGTTCTTTGAGATAGACCGTACATAGAAAGGAAATAAATTGGAGTTGCAAAGCAAACGAGTTATCAAAAGCAAAGCAATAATTAACTTGGGAATTGGAAAAAAGTTTAACTATGATTGGGTGGGGGCCGCGCGAACGCAGGCCCCCTCTGCAACAAATTATGATGTAGGCTCCACCACTTGGGTAGACCTTAGGAAAGCACCCCTCCTAAGTGCAATGGAGGTCACAATCCTAGGCCATGGGCCTTCATGATCACCCATTGACCCCATCCAGGTAAGTATGTTGCAACGTTGGATATCACTTTTAATTTATAACCTTCTGTCACAATGCACGTCTAAAACTCCACCGATGTGGAACTAAATTGCTACTTCCATTTTTTAACAAGTTATCCCTTGAACCTTTTATTCAGAGCTGCGTGAAACGTATTTAACCCAGCTTTTTCTTCTTAAACCACATGTTTTATGATGATAGATTAATCAGTAGTAGGAAAGCCACTACCTTTCAACACATCAAATACTTCATCATCCACATCAACAAATCTTGCCATACAACATGTTCCAATTTCAAAGCCAACGTTCACTATTTTCTTCTCTTACACATTCTCAACACTCTCTTTACATTTACCATCAAATATTTCTCACAATAATTACTATACAAATTACCTCAGTTACCGTTAAATATCTTTTCTCACTTGGTGAGAAACACAGAATATATATATGCTAGTATTTGATAACTATGAGCTGATGTCATTTCCAATAGTATCACAAGAGAATCGTTGCCTGTGGATTCATAGCAAATATTCATATCATGGTGTGTGTGACCTCTTATTTAACTTCAAACTTCCATTATGAGTATTAGTGCAGGAAATTCAAGTGTATATATATGCAGACACATTCCTCATAATTTGATTAAACACATTTCTTGTAGTTAGTTCTACACCACTTCATCCTTCTCTTCAATTCTAGGTCATTTTTCATCAATCCCTCCCATTTGTTCCTCAAAAGAAGAGCTGTCATAGTTCAGATGTCTTGGAATATATTGTAGAGTTTGTGTATCAATACAGTCTATGAGTTTAATAATATCATTCATTCATTGTGGTTATCAAATAACGCTAGTTATCATGATGTTTCAAATTTTGCAAGTTGTTATGGATCTGATTAGTCGTATTTAGGTTTTTAGGTTATAGTTGTATACAAGTTGTGCAGTCGAGTATTTAGGTTTTTAGGTTATAGTTGTATACAAGTTGTGCAGTCGAATTTTATGTAATGATATCAAGTGCCCAAGCCGTTTCTGTTGTTAGGTAGCTGAGCGGGTTGCCATGATCATCAAATACAATAGGATTGCAAACAAACATAGGTCCGTAGACCTGCGAACAACATAGGTTCGATTTCTTCGTTACATCATGTTATTTGGTTTTATACTCTTCCTGTGGTATTGTGATTTTCCAATCTATGTAATTCTAATTACTTGATTTACGAGAGATGGTTACCATTGTCTGGACCTTACAACTCAAAGGTTTTATAAGGGACTCAATCTTGATCATACCTTTAATGAAAATAGTATGGAAAGATTTCACTGGCAGGGACTAGGTTGCATTAGCCATGCTATTTACATTACTCATTTTCTTTTCTGACATGTGACATGTAAGAGGTGGACGTAATAGAAAGTTAGAAACAACGTCAATGAACCATGTTTGAAAGTATGGTTTGATAAAAATGAATATGAAAGCAATAAGCGGCTTAAACAAAAATGTAGGAAGATAAACATCTTATCTATAAGTGAGATCATTTTCCTCAATTTCTATTCGAAAATCGTAAACAAATAAGTTGAAAATGAAATATGTTAATTCTCAAAACAATATTACACTGGATCAATGAAATAAGAAAATGAGAGGACAGAGCATAAAATTAACTTCTGCCTTAACAATTTTGTTCATATCCTCTTCAGCTGAACAAAAATATTCTGTTTAGTTCTGCCTAAGTACACCCCAAAAATTGCAGACTAACAAACTCAAGCAACTATTTGGCAAGATATCTCATCCTAACATTTGATTATTGTGAGCGATTCCGCAGTCTAGTGCATTTGACGGCTTGATCTGAACCAAATAAAACCGAGCACGAGTGTAGATCCATTCAGGCATGTATGTGCACCTGTAACAGACAAGGCTTACTAGCAGTTTAATATCTAGCCTCTGAATTCTTTCAATCCTTTCCACAGCACCTACATATATAAATGTCAAGAAGCATAAGTTGATAAATTTTGAAAAAGTTATCATAAATAACACTCTACTGGTATATTGAAATTGAAATTGAAATTCAAAACAATTGGAGGAAAGAAAAATGTTTTTCACTTTTTCAATAGAAAGGAATTAAAAAGAAAAACTGAAAAATTACAGAGTTGTGTTTATAAATAGACATGCAGTAGTTTTCACACTGTGATACATACATATTAAAACACCAAATCCTATTTTTGAAAATATAGAAAAACGAGTAAGAAATTATAGTTTTCTTTTCAACAAGAGAATAAAAAACTTAGTTTAATCACAACGGTCAGAGACATAAAAAGTTACTAGGAAGTAAACTAATCTAATATCTATCAAATTCAAAAAATTAGAAAATCAGTAATTATAGGTCAGAAAGCACTAATTTATTCTATAAACCTATTTGCTTGGTCTTGTAAAGATGTAGCATTAAGAAACCCCAAAAACTTTATCGAGCAAAGATACACAGACTATTTAGCTTTTGTAATTGAGAAATAAGTGCAACTACTATAAAACAGAAAAGAAAAAAAAAAGAGTTAGGAATTAGCTTGCTCTCAAAAGATTTTCTATATTTTGAACAGAAGGTGAAAAAACAACCTTTTATATCTCTTCTTTGAACCACATGGACAGGGGGCATTTCTGCTAACTTGTCCGCTTTTAGCCAAATTAGACCTTGCAAGATCCAATGGATTTGTACCGACAAGCTTTTGAAGCTAGAGAACAAGAAAAATAAATATGAATGGTTACACAGATTATTTGACACAGCAAAGTAATCCTCTTATCGGATTGTATTATGCATATGCTCATAAACTCACAAAGATCTTAGCTATCAAAGAAATTGATTATTAACTTGGTTTGCATGCATTAGATTATTTACATTATAGACACCCAAAACATGCAAACAAAGAAACCAACTCTCAATAAAATATCATTACCAACAATTAAAAAAGACAAGAAAATAACACACAATTACATGTACTTTTTATCATTTTTTGCCTATGATGTGATGTCACACAATACATTTCCAGTAACATGAATCAACGTCAATCAAGGATACATTTTGTGATGGATCTCAACAGAAGAACACAAAGCATGGGTTTGGAAACTGCAATCATCACGCTATGATCACGCAACATGCCAAGCTTCACAGTAACATCATGACTTGACCGCTGTCACTGGAATTGCAAACATGCTATATAGTATATAGAATGTGTTGATGCTAATATAGGCAATTAATATTGAGCAGTGTGGCGTACATCAGACTTCACATGTAGAGCTGTCAAAAAAGTTCTATTTGACAAAGCCCCAATAATTAGCCCCCTATTTGGCCCCTATTTTTTAGGCCCCCTATTAAATGAATATTTTTTGGGGCCTTTATTTTTAAGCCCACTCATATTTTTGTTTTATATGGGGCCTAAGTGAGGGGCTCAAAATCTAATTTGTTTGGAAAAAATTAGTTTTTTTTTTAAATAAAAAAAATTGATTTTTTTCGAAAAAAAAAAGTAGTTTTTTTTCGAAGATAAAAAAAATTTATTTTTTCCAAAAATAAAAAAAAAACCGAATTTTTCCGAAAATGAAAAAAATCGATTTTTTCCGATAATGAAAAAAATCGATTTTTACCGAATATAAAAAAAACTGATTTTTTTCGAAAATAAAAAAAAAAAACTGATTTTTTCCGAAAATGAAAAAAACCGATTTTTTCCGAAAATGAAAAAACCGATTTTTTTTCTTAAATAAAAAAATCGATCCGAAAATAAAAAAACCGATTTTTTCCGATAATTAAGAAAAACAATTTTTTTCAGAAAATAAAAAAAAACGATTTTTTTCGAAGATAAAAAAAACTGATTTTTTCCAAAAAAAAACGATTTTTTCCGAAAATACAAAAAAAAACCGATTTTTTTCGAAAATGAAAAAAACCGATTTTTTCCGAATATAAAAAAACCGATTTTTTTTAAAATTAAAAAACTCGATTTTTTCCGAATATAAAAAAAACCGTTTTTTTCCGAAAATGAAAAAAACTGATTTTTTTCGAAAATTAAAAAAATTAATTTTTTTCGAAAATAAAAAAATAATAATTTTTTTCGAAAAAAAAAACGATTTTTTTCAAAAATTAAAATAAAAAAAATTTTAAAAAAATTGATTGAAATAATCTATTTAAAAAAATAAAAAGTCAAATTTTGAAAATGTTGGGGCTTTGAGGCCCTACTTGAATTTTAGGGGCCCTTAATTTAGGGGGCCTACATATTTTGAGGCTCATTTATTTTTAAAATTTTGGGCCCTTCTATCTTTTGGGGCCTTGAAATTTAGACCCCAGCCCCCTAAATTGACACCTCTATTCACAGGCTCAGTGGCTCTACCGTCAAAATAATTCTAAAACCAAATTGTGAAGCCTAAACTCTAAACCCTAAATTATTTATCACAGAAAAAAATCACCGGCTTAGAACCTAGCTAGTCATACAAACCCAAATTGCACTCCTTTCAAATGTCAAGATAAAAATGCCCAAGCAAGACCAATTTTCAAGTATAACTACTAACAATAAGAACGTAAAAGTGTTAATTAAGGAGGAAGATTACTTCAGCAATGTTTTTCGGCATAGGTTTTCCTTCTTTGTTCAACTCCTGAATCTTCTTCTGAGCTTCTTTAGCCCAAGTAAACTTCGCAAGTGCATTCTCCACATCGGCAATCGTGCAATTACAATGTTTTGCAGCTTCTTGCTTATGACTAGTCTTCAAATTCTAAACATAACAAAAAACCATCATAAACCCTAAAAAAACAAATGCAGAAAATTCTAATAACAAATCCATACAACTTACTACATTGTTACAGTTAAATCTAAACATAAAGATACCTCTCCGGTATAATCGAAGGCCGCGAGATATCGAATAATGGCTTCGTATTTCTCAAACGCAGTAGCGAAAGTAACTTCGCTGCTTCTTCCAACCATGTACTCTTTAAACGCGCCAATTTTTCTCGCCTTCTTCATTTCATCGGCGAAATCTGAAATTGGATGAGAAATTAAAACCTAAAAGTACGAAGAAGAGATTGAAATGAGGGAAATGAAGTTACTGAGTAGTGTGAATGATCCGGAGGGGAATTGAGACGCGTCTACTTGTGGTTGTTCGGTTTTTTGGGGTGTGAAGACGTTTTTGACCTTGTTGATCCATGAATTCTGAAGGTGGAGTGTAGTGAAAATTGAACGGCAGTGGTGATTGTAGTTTTGGTTTAAGAAATGATGATTGTGATTTGTGATTCTCGTTGCGACGCGAAACGCGGCCATTGAATTGATTCGTGTGATTTCGGGATTTTGGAAGGAAACAAAAATTTAAGAGTTTCAAAGATCGTAATGTATCAATGAAAAATTAGTCGCCGAGTTTGACTAAGGGATGGAATGGAATATAGTGGAGTGGTAACTAACGAATTTCTATTGTTTAGATATGCAAATAATTGATGGAATAGAATGAAATATGATGGAATCCATTCCATCCAAATCCTCATTTTTTTGTTCCATCCAATTTGGGGTGTATGTGATGGAATGAGATATTTTTAATAAAATAACCAAACAATGGAGAGGGATCTATATTCCATCCCGCTCCGTTATGTTCTGCTCTGCTCCGTTATTTTTTATCAATTCAAACATAGCCTAAAAGAGACCTATTTTACCATACTCGAGATTAGGAGCAGCAATAAGAAACAAGTGGACATTGAGATTAGGGGTGGCAAAGCGGGTGATCCGCCCCATTTAAACCCGTCCAAAAACGGACCGGGCTAACTTAGACGATCGAGTTCAAAAGTAAAGTCTGTCTCGTTTACTAACGAGTTGGCGGATTGGCGGGTCGAGAGATGTCGAGACACTTAACCTCTACTTCAAACACAATGGCAAGAAGGAACACAATAAAAATTACAGAAAGTAAACGAACACACAGTAATTGTCACCCAGTTCGGTGTACAACAACACCTACGGCAGTGGGCTACCAAGCCAGGAATGAAATCCACTAGATAGTATTAATTCTAAGTTAAACAACCTCTGATTTACAACTTATCACTTAATCATTACCCGTGCTTAATTTCTACCTAAGACTCTCCTAGATATGAGACTCTTCTCAATTCCCTTTCAGCTCTAGTATCAACACGATACAAGAGAGGCTCACAAATACACATACCCTAAAACTCACTAAGCAACAGTGTATTTTTCCACACCTTGATTTGGTTAAATTTATCCTATTTATAACCATAAACTATACTGGATTTGGGCTTCAAAAACGCAGCAATTTTGTAACACAAAATCTGCAACTTATTCTCCTTAAGAATAGTTTCTTTAATCCAAAGTTTCCTAAAATGTCTCCACACTTAGAAAACGGCATCTTCAAATTCAATCAGAATCTCTGATTCCTCAATCTTGAACGCCACCTAGGATAAACAAATATTTCCACAATATTCTAAGATTTGGGAATAAATTAGCAGTACCAAAACTGCAAAGTAACAGACAAAGATGTTGAATTATCATGACAGGACATTTTGTCCAACAACTTGTTCTTCATGTTAGTTCTTCATGTTATGACATCTTGTAAAATATCTTGTTGTCAAGTTAGTTTTACCAAAATTAATGTCAATCTCAAAAGCTTGGACTTATCAATCTTCCTCTTTGGCAGATTTTGGCTAAAACTAACTAATTAACCCTTGCATACAAATACACCAAAAGTTAGAGGCAAAATCAGAACAGCAACGGAGATAATATAGTCTCCCCTTTAATTAGTTCCTTCTTCTGCAGCAAGTGGTTAGCACTCTCCTCCTCAACAACAGCATTCAGTGGTTAACAGTGGTTAGTTAAGTTAGTATTACTCCCCCTTTTTAGTCATAATATGACAAAGGTAGTTAACTAACAAAACACCAAAATAGTAACACAAGCAGAACAAGAGTTAAAAGTACAGATCAAGCACATGAAGTGCCAAAAATATCCTGAGCATTTAGCCCTTACAAAACATAGCCAAAAAAGTGAATACTACTAACAGACATTGTATTTAGTAGCCTCATCATCCTCTTCCTCTTCTTCTTCTCCATCAGGATCATCATCATTGGCCTCATCTTCAGCATCAGCATCAGCCTCATCATCTTCTGCTGCCTCCTTTTCAGCATTATCTAAACCACCACCAGCTTCAGTTCCCTTGTCCTGTTCAGCTGTCAGAACTTGTATCAATTGTTCAAGTTTTGCCTTCCTAGCTATGTTGGAGTTGATTATGGCATCTAGATCCTTGCAAGTCTCCTTCAGCTGAATAGTATCTTTCTTTGAGGTTGCAGGAGCAAATGTTTAGGCAGATGTCGAAACAATATCTGGGACATGATCCCCAGCAAACAGCTTCTGGTGTAAAGTCAAAGGAGATTCCCTTTTCATTGCTTAATCAGCAGACACCAAGATACCAGGACGTTGATCCAAGATTATACCACAGATGAGAGAAGGAAAATAGATAGGCATCTTAATGGCAGTTGATGATGCTTGCTTCAGAATTAGGTCAAAAATATAAGCACCAAAATCAAACTTCCTCCCTTTACCAACAACGTATATGAACTTCCCAAGCCCATCAGAGGTGGTTGAGGTATGGTTGTTATGAACTCAGTTGATAGTACCAATTCTATGAAGAATTGCATACTTCACACTAAGCTTCCCAGCTGAAAGCTTTCCTTTGTTGGGCCAATGCTTCACTGTATTACAAGTGATCTCCTGACACACCTGATCATCAGTATCTTCAAGCTCAGGTTGAGGATCTTCTGATCTACCCAGAAACTTGTTGATCACTAAAGATGGTTGGTTTATACCCGAGTGAATCGCACACTCAAAGATAACTTAGAGTCGCCACCGAACTTTATTTAGTCCCGAAGGACAGGGAAAATATCGATAAAACCCAAGGGGAAGAGAAACGGGAACGGGGGTCGGTTATGCGAAAGGAAGGTACTAGCACCTTACGCATCCGTCGTACTCGACGAAAACCATTTCGCTTGCTTCTAGGCTTGGATGGGTTATCTATCTAAAGGCTTCTAGCTAAAAGAAAATGAGAGAGAAGAGAAGGGAGAAAGAAAGAAATAAAGAAAGTGCTCGCAGAGGATTGGGGCCCTCGTGTCTACGTACCCTCATAGTGCAATGAGGAAATCAGAGCGCCGTAGTTCTTGGAACCAGGGGACAGAGAGGAAGGAAGAAAGGGAGAAGAAAGGAAGGGTGGAAGTGTACTCGCCAAGATCATCGCGATCTCGTGCCTACGTATCATACATTCAAAAGAATGCAGAATCAGAGCTTCCGTAGTTCGGGGAACCAAGACGGAAAAGGAAAAGGAGAGGAAAATGGTGTCAAAACCAAGAGCAAAAGGGACAGAAAACTCTACTAGGGGAAAGCTGAACTGTAAGAGACTAGCAAAGGAATGGTGTCAAAACCAAGAACGAAAGAAACTCCACTGGGGATAACAAAGAGGATTGGTGTTGAAACCAAGAAACAAAGAGCAAAATGATAGAAAAGACCCGGTTGGGGAAGGAAATAAAGAACTTCCAGGGACAGAGGGTAAGCAACCCTACGGGGAAACAAACAAAAGGATAGTGTCAAAACCAAGAGAAAATGAGACTCAGTATATTAACTGGCTGACAGTGGTTAACCGAAGAGAAAGAGTAAGACCCACGTGGGGAAAAGAGGCTGGTGTCAACAGACGGACTGTGATAAACCAAGAGAGAGAGTGCTGAACCAAGAGAAGGTGTTTGACTCTGAGGGGACATCGGTATGTTAACTGATAAACAGTGGTTAACCGAGGAAAGCAAAGATTGCAACTCTGTGGGGATAGAGAAGCATTGGTTTTAACAGAGAAAACTATGATTAACCAGAAGAACGGGTGTGGGACCGATCGAAGGTCATAACCCAAAAGGGGTGTTGGTATTGACTGAACAAACAGCACTTGACCAACGAAGAAGGGTATTGAACCAAAAGAGGTTGCTAACCGCTGGGGGGTTCGGTTTTTAACAGAACACTGTGATTAACCGAGAAGAACGAGTGATTAACCAAGAGAAGGTGATTAACTCAAAAGGGGTTTCAGTATTTTAATAGACAGGTTGTGGTTAACTGAAGAAAAGGGTGATTAACCGAGAGTAGGTGATTAACACTACGCCAAACAAGGGAAAAAGAGGGCACTTTTTTTGGCCTATGACAGCGCTTAAAAGCGTTGTCTAAGCCAGTGCTGTCGTAGGTAAAGACATCGCTTTTTTATTTATGAAAAAGCGCTCTCTAAAAGGGGACTTTAGACAGCGCTTATAAAAGCGCTGTCTAATGTATACGTTTAAAATTTTAAAGAATTTTTTTATACACTTTAGAGAGCACTTTTGAAAGCGCTGTCTAATGTATACGTATAATGATTTTTATTAATACCTTTAGAGAGTGCTTTTCCTTAAAAGCGCTCTCTAAAGGTGGACTTTAGACAGCGCTTTTTAAAGCGCTGTCTAATGTATAACCTTAGAAACCTGTATAATTTTGAAGATTTTTTTTAAAAATCCCATTTTAACCATTTTTTTTATGCAGAAACCTGTATAATTCACATTTCCATAAACCTGTATAATTCACATTTCAATAAACCAGTATGGATACGCATTTCCATCAACAAATTCTATTTCAAAACTAGAATTTACATTAATGTAGAATTCGCGCAAATTCTATAAACTAGAATTTGTACATTTCAATAAACTAGAATTTACATGCAGAATTCGCACAAATTCTATTGTATGGTTTCAAACCTGCATAGAATTTACATTTCAATAAACTAGAATTTACATTCACAAAACTATACATTCAAGAAAGAATTCTTTTTGCAATAAAAAATTCGCACAATTCCTCCTTAGTATCTTGCAATTGTTTCCTCGTTTAATAAGGACACGCCATATCATCCAAATACTACATAACAAAACAAAATACGCATTAGTTAAGAAATAATATATAGATGTTTTGTGTTATCAAGTAGCATCACTAATAAGCAATATTGTGAAAATTAATATACCTCCACTTTGACCCATGTAATATTGGTTGCTCTAGCCCGTGCTACTCGTGCGTATCTTCCTGGTTACTAGACATTTGACCTGGTTACTGAGTAAACTTTTTTATTCCATAGTATATAACTATGTACAAAACAACACCTACCTTTATGTTTCTTGACCAAATTCCTAGCAAATATCAACCATATTACCAAAATCGCCACCCAGCTATACCTCCTAATATTATAGTCATGGTTTTTCCTGTATTTTGTCTTGTCATTGCATCCTTTATCCATAATCAGATTGAGATTAGCTGCAGAAGACGAATTCATTGAAAAATTAAATCATAAAATTACAGAACCATGCATGCGAAAAAACACCACCAAGCAAACGCAACTTCTCTTGAACATGGAAAACCACGTCATCTTGATTTAGTTCAACTTTAGAATATTAGAAAAAACAAACTCAAAATTAGGTCAGAAAGTATCAAAATCAAAATTAGGATATTATTAAAATGAAAAATCAACTATACATAATAAAGAATCAAGAGAAGTAAAGAGTATTTCACTCCAATCTAGCTAAGAACTCAAAATCAAAGTCAAAATAAATTTAAAAAGTGCAAAAAAAAAACATTTGTTACCCCTGTTCAAATTTAACAAAGCATTTTATAGTCACAAGAACAATCCATTTTTCAACTTTCATACCAATAAGTTAAAATTAGATTTTATAGTCAACTACTATTTCCATCTCTAAATATAAGATCCATAGAAAAAATTATAGAAATTAAGAATGTTGGTTGGAGCAATAAATTTGTTTACTATTTGTATAATTTTGCAAATTCATCCTAGGAGAGAGAATTATTTAATTTTGTATAAGATTATTAAGTACGAATGGTAGAAATAGATGCAACTTTGTGAGAGATGTATGGGTAAAAAATAATTAATACATTTTAAACTTTGAAGAGGCTGTTAAACATAAGGAATAATGGGTTTTCTTAGTGTGGAAGCTATTAGTGTTATTTCTGTTTATAGTTAGTTACACTTGGTAGTTAGAGTTTGTTGTAAATGTAACTAACTATATAAGACATAATTACCACTTGGTGTTATTCAGTTGTGAATAATGCTACTGCTTCCAATATTCTCCTTTGCATGAATACTTCTTTTCTCTATTTCTCCATGCATACATCATAGTTTCACATGGTATCATCGACCTGTGGCTATTTCTCTTTGTTCACAACTCATCCTTCTTCATTTCTGCGCATTTTTCTCCATCATGTCTTCTGAAAGCTCTTCAAGCTCCAACAATGGCAATCAATCTGCTAGCTCAGCAAATAAAGGGTATCAAAACGATACTCTCAATCCCTATTTCATGCATCCAAACGAAAACCCTGCATTGGTTCTTGTAACCCCTCTCTTGAATTCTGAAAATTATCATTCTTGGTCAAGATCAATGACAATGGCGTTAAGATCGAAGAACAAATTACACTTCATCAATGGAGCCTTGTCGCGACCACCAGATGATGATCGTGATTCCATTGCATGGGATCGATGCAACACAATGATTATGTCATGGCTCAACAACTCAGTTAAATCTGAAATCTCACAGAGTGTTCTTTGGATGGAGACAGCTTCAGGCATATGGAAAGAATTGAAGGGTCGATTTTATCACGGCGATGTGTTCAGAATTTCTGAAATTCAAGCAGAAATTTGCACCCTTAGGCAAGGTGATTCTTCTATCTCATCTTACTACACCAAATTGAAAATGTTATGGCAAGAATTGGACAATTTTCGTCCAATTCCTTCTTGTGAATGTGATGTTACTTGATCTGCCATCAGCAAGATTCGCAGCTACCAAGATTCTGATCAAGTTATCAGATTCCTTAAGGGATTGAATGATGGATATTCAGCAGTGAGGTCTCAGGTTATGTTAATGGATCCACTTCCCAATATTTGCAAGGTTTATTCTTTACTTGTGCAGCAGGAAAGACAATTGGCAGTGATTACTGAAGAATCCAAAGTTTTGGCTTTTCCTGTTAATCCATCTCAAGGTAGAGGCCAAACTCCAGCTAGATACAGAGGTCAAAGAGGGGGTAGATACAACGATGGTCGTGGTAGAGGCATGAGGGTTTGTACTCATTGTGGTATGACCAACCATACTATAGATACAAGCTTCAAAAAGCATGGCAATCCTCCTCATTGGCAACACCAAAGCCAAGTCAACAATGTTTCTACTGAGCACGAGGAAAAGAATGAAGCTTAGAATGAATCATCTACAACACCACCTGCCGAGTCTAACCAAGGATTGATTAGTTTTACACTACTCAACACAAAGCTCTTTTGGCTCTGCTGAACCAATCTTCCACTCCTCATAGTGTCAATCAAATTTTAGCCCAACATGACTCCCATTCAGGTATTATTTGCACAATACCAACTCAAGATGTTCATGAATCCTTTATACTTGATACTGGTGCCACAGATCATGTGTGTTTCTCAAGTAAAATATTTTCTTGTTTGAAAAGAATTCCTTCCATTATTGTCAAATTGCCAAATAGTTCTTTAGTCACTTCAAATTATGCAGGCACCCATTTACTTTAATGAGCAATTTGTACTAACCAATGTCTTATATATGCCTCATTTTTCATTTAATCTCATATATGTCCCTAAACTCACTTTTCATCTTGATTGCCAATTGATTTTTGACAATTCCACTTGTTTCATACAGAACTCTTACTCCAAGAAGATGATTGGTAGAGCTGAATTGATAAGAGGGTTGTACATTCTCAATCAACCACAAGTTTCTATCCCTCCTTCTCATCACATCAATGTTGCTTCTGATGTAGCTTCTAGTTCTAAGAATAATTGTAATCTTTGGCATTGAAGATTAGGACATCCATCCAATGCCAAATTAGTTGAACTACAGAAAGTGTTTCCTTTTATTACTCTACCATCATCCAATGTACCATGTGACACTTGTTTTTATGCCAAACAAAAGAGATTACCCTTTTCTGATAGCATTCATCATTCCAATTCCATTTTTGATCTTGTTCACATGGATATTTGGGGTCCACTATTTGTTCCTTCTATGCAAGGTCACATAGAACTGATAATGGTTGTGAATTCATACTTAAAGATTATTATCAGGCTCATGGCATTCTTCACCACACTTCTTATGTTGCTACCCCTCAACAAAATGGCATTGTTGAAAGGAAACATCAACATATCCTTGCCATTACTAGGGCCATTTTATTTCAGGCCCATCTTCCTAAACTCTTTTGGTCATTTGCTATCAGCCATGCCATTCACCTCATTAATAGACTCCATACACCTTTCTTACACAACAAGTCACCATATCTTATTTTGAATGGTCAGTAACCTGAATTTACTTCTCTTAGAGTCTTTGACTCTTTATGCTATGCCTCCACATTACATACTCATAGAAAGAAACTTGATTCCAGGTCTAGAAAATGTATCTATCTAGGATTCAAACTTGGAGTTAAGGGTTACATCCTTTTTTATTTACATTCCAAAGAAATTTTTCTGTCAAGAGATGTTACATTCTTTGAAACTGTGTTTCCTTACCAAGATAGTCATTCCTCTTCTTCTACCTCTACCCCTCAACCTCTTTCTCAATCCACATCTGAGTTTGATTTCCCTTGTATTTCCGATTCTCCTCATTTTATCCCTTCTAGCTCATCCACACTCAATCCTGATCCTCATTCTGATACTGATCAGCCTACTCCTACTAGCTCTTCATCTCTTCCTTCTATTCCCCCCACCATACCTCAACCTGACCCTACCATAAGAAGATCTCAAAGAGCTAGCCATCCTCCCAATTACCTTTAAAATTATCATTGTAACTTGATTGAGAATACAACTCAACTTGATGATTCAACTGTCACACAATTTGCTTCTCAATGTAAGTACCCTTTGTCTCATTTTCTTTCTTATCACAATATTTCACATAATCATAACCATTATATTCTTAACATGTCATCTATTTCTGAGCCAAATTCTTATAAAGAAGCCATTACTAATCCACACTAGAGTGATGCCATTCAGTCAGAACTGGCTGCTCTTATGAAGACTCATACTTGGGATTTAGTCAGATTACCTCAGCACAAGAAAGTTATTGGATGTAGATGGGTCTTCAAACTTAAAATGCATGTTGATGGTTCTGTAGAGAGGTATAAGGCAAGGCTGGTGGCAAAGGGATTTACTCAGACTGAGGGATTAGACTACATGGACATTTTTAGCCCTGTAGTTAAGATGACTACTATTAGAGTGTTCTTGGCTATTGCTGCTGCCAATAACTGGCCTCTTTTCCAGCTAGATGTTAACATAACCTTTCTCCATGGTGATTTATATGAAGAGGTTTATATGCAACCTCCTCCTGGACTTTCCCTTACTGATTCCACTCTTGTTTGCAAACTCAACAAGTCTCTATATGGCCTTAAGCAAGCTAGTAGGCAGTGGAATGCCAAATTGACTGAAACTTTGTTACAGTCAGACTTCATTCAATCCAAGTCTGACTACTCTCTATTCACCAAATGCAAGGCCCAATATTTCACTGTTATCCTTGTTTATGTTGATGTTCTAGTCTTAGGAGGGACTGATGTTGATGAAATTAACAATATTAAGTCACTTCTACACTCAAAGTTCAGCATCAAGGATTTGGGCACACTTAAGTATTTTCTTGGATTTGAGGTTAGAAAATCCAAGGTAGGCATCAGTCTATGTCAAAGAAAATACATTTTAGATTTATTACAGGATGCAGGATTGACCAGAGTAAGCCATGTAGCACTCCTATGCAACCTCATCAACAATTACACAAAGAATCTGGTGATCTTCTCTCTAATCCTACTGAGTTCAGAAGACTGATTGGAAGATTATTGTATCTTACACACTTAAGGCCTGAAATAGCTTATGTTGTAAGCAAACTCAGCCAATTTTTGAGTGCTCCACATACTGATCACATGTTGGCAGGCATACATATCTTAAAATTCCTTAAAGGCAGTCCTGGTAATGGCTTATTCTTCAGTTTATCATCAGACCTCACACTTAAGGGTTTTTCAGATTCTGATTGGGGAGCTTGCCCTGACACTAGACGATCAACAACTGGCTTTTGCTTCTTCCTTGGTAACTCACTCATAAGCTGGAAGAGTAAGAAGAAGGCCATAGTATCTAGATCATCATCTGAAGCAGAGTATAGAGCATTGACACAAGCTACTTGTGAAGGACAATGGATTCTATATCTGTTGCAAGACTTCATGATACATCACACCACTCCTTTTGTGATCTATTGTGACAACAAATCAACATTACACATAGCTGCTAATCCTGTATTCCATGAAAGGACTAAGCACATCGAGATCGATTGTCGTGTTGTTAGAGATAAAGTTTAAGCTGGTATCCTTCACTTACTTCCCATTGGCTCCAAGGATCAAGTGGTTGACATACTGACAAAATCTTTACATATGAGACCTTTCAACATCCTTCAAAGCAAGCTTGGCATGATTGACATCTATTCCAGCTTGAGGGGGGGGGGGGTGTTAAACATAAGGAATAATGGGCTTTCTTAGTGTGGAAGCTACTAGTGTTGTTTCTGTTTATAGTTAGTTACACTTGGTAGTTAGAGTTTGTTGTAAATGTAACTAACTATATAAGACATAATTACCACTTGGTGTTATTCAGTTGTGAATAATGCTACTGCTTCCAATATTCTCTTTTGCATGAATACTTCTTTTCTCTATTTCTCCATGCATACATCATAGTTTCACAGAGGCTCTTATAAAAAAACTCAAAAGGGTATTATATTTAGAGACGGAGGTAGTATAACATAAAGTTTCAAACTTTGAATCAAAATCGGACAGAATACCAAATTAACTAATCAATTTAAAGGGAAACTACCAATCAGCAAATAAAACCCAATACTTGGAAAAAAGGCAATGAGAGGAGATCGGAAATGGGAAAAGAATGAGCCACCTATTGGTTTGAGTATGGTGTTAACTGTCTAGAAGAGAGGGTGAATAGACATAAAAAATTTACTTTTTTCGACTTTAAAAATAAAATTTCGCGAGCGAAAGCTAAGATGGTGAAAATGTTGATTTAAAAGGTTTTTAGATATTGGAAGAAGATTGATATTATACACACACCAATGGTTTGTCATGATGCAATAGACAAAATGGCTCCAGGCCCATCATTTTTGGATCATGTCTTTACATTTAGCTGGCTTTAAGGCATGAGGATCGGTTGGGAAAAATTCTCCCTCAAGGGCCCCATAGAATACAAAATCGGCCTACAAAGTCTAGGGAATCACCATAAGGAGACAATCCTTGAAATTCTTCAAACTTTTGATATATATGCCAAACATTTTAGAGGTTTGGCATATTGAAATCAATCCAACAAGGATTCTTGGAAGTATACAATAAAGTGAAAAGGTTAAAAAATAGGTTCAAAGATGACTATTTATCCTGGTATTCACACTAGTACTGAAACATCTTAACAAAGGCTCAAGCTACCAGGTGTAGTTAGGAGGGGGAAATCCTCAAATTCTTTGACACCCATTCCTCTAACTCATTGAGGGCAGCCTGAATTTCGACCGGAAAAATATGCATTCTTAAAAAGGGATGGAACACCTATCAAAGTACTTGTAAATCCTCTTGTAGGAGTCGATAGAGGAACCGACCAGTTAGAGGGTGAACCCACTTCTACGCAAGCATCCTCCTTTCTAGCCGCACTGCCATATAGAAAATAGACGCCACTAGTTTGGGATCCACCCATTTGTACAAACCAACACTGGTTTACTCCACCAAACCTTCGCATTCTTGTCAAACAATGTCTTTTCGACTGTCATGAAAAAGATAATGGCGATCAGAAAATGTAGTTTGGCTACAAAAGTTAATATGATCCCTAATTTATATATCACTAGGGTCTTGACCATGAGCTGACCTAAAAGTTATAACAAAATAGTGAGTCTACCTCTCGTTCCAAGTATCTATAGTAACATCCAAATCTATGTGAGCCTTGATAAAGGAAGGAAGAGAAACAACCAGATCCCTCATATCAAGGTTACCAGAGTTCGTCTCTTCATTTTCTTTAAAAGATCCATTTGCATTCCCCTTAGTAGAGGTGCCAAAGGGTTCATCACAATCTGTATAGAACCCTCTAAAGACCTAGAAATATCTTTAAGTACATAAATATTAAGGTTAAGGTTGATTAACCTCTAAAGGGTCAACATATGGAATATATGGGTTTTTAAATATTGTAGATGACGAAGACTCCCTACCATCAAGGTCGTTTATCACGTTTTAAGGCATATTTTATATATTGACCACGGTAATAATAAGAAAACAAAGCAACAAAATGTAAGGAAAAAGAGCTAGAAATGGTACTTGATTAAAGAGGCGAAGCGAAGAAACAATGAAAGGCAAGTGAAACTCAAAGAGGATGGTGAATCAGGAAATGCAGAACCCAAATAAAAATGGAAGATAGGGAAACCAGAGGTCACCAAAGCTTAGAGAAGGAGGAAATTGTTTATGAGAAGAAAACAAGTCTTAATTGAAATAAGTAGTGAAAATCATTTTAAAGGCTAAAATAATCTTTATATAGTGGAACAGGATGTCTGAATCAACGATCCAAAATGAAAGAAAACAGGAAGGTGAAAAGAAACAATCACATCCCGCCTTGAAAATACAATGACACTTGATTGTACTTGAGTATCCTAAGGAAAATCGCCACACCCTAACCTACGAAACTAAGGCCATATGTAAAGAAATCTTGCGAACGTCTTCATGATGAGACTAACATTTAATGCGCATATTCGTCAGATCTCTTCCATTTCTCCGCATAAAGATACCAACATATAGAGAGCCCAACCCAGTTTCTTGGAAGGTTTCCCATCTACCATGCCACAATAAGCCTTGGGGGAAACTATTTTGGGCCGACTTCAGACCCAATGCAAAACATGCCCAATTACCACCCATCATATTTAAGTCATTACGTGTGCAGTATAAGGTACGTTTTTTATCATAATTTACTCTACCTATTTTCATTCACTCACTGACTTGGGCGTTTGAGTGCTAACTATTCTAGACTGGGCAGACGCTTCTGCCCACAATAGGGCAAGGCCCAATCCAGTCCTGCTCTTTGCCAGACCCAATAGCCAGAAACTAGTTGTTGGACAAAAACTAGCCGTTGGGGACATCCCCCTCACGCGCTTGACTGTTCGCGCGACCAACTGCCTCCCCGGATCTCACGGAAGTAGTTGGACCAGATCAAAGGGCCACGCGCCTGACCCTCCACCTGACAGTTTCCCATTGGTCGACCAGATATTTCGGCCACATGGGAGACCTTGGCCCCGCGCCGGGGGTTACTTCTATAAATACTCTCTCATTTGAGAGGGGCAGGTATTCAATACTTGAAATCTTACCTTTGTACTTGCTCTCTCTTTTACCCAATTACTTACTTTGGCATCAGAGTACCTTGCAGGTACAATCCCCTATTTTCTCTCCTACAAGCATCCTCATCTACCCTACACGAAGGCCACGACGATACAGTCTGATTATCTCTGATCACTAACCTTGCAGGCCCACCCTTGTCATGCCCTAAATTTTGACCACTAAGATTCCCCATCATTGTGCAAACCATCATCACAATATGGATGAACCATCATACCTCATTAGTCTCCCCAAAGATGGGTGAGCATCCACTACAATCAAAATTAGGGTTTCAAGCCCTCTCAGAGCTCTTAGACAAAGGATCAATCAAGAAATGACATGATATTCAACTTGTGTAGCCTATCAAACATCCACAAAGGATCAAGAGGACTCCCACTTCAAGGATTAAGCACAAGGCTTCTCCCTTTTAGGTGGATCAAGCCTTAAGATCGCCAGTGTCACCAAATTAGGGTTTGGTCGACCAGGGCCTCCAGGTGGAAATTTTCCTCTGGGCATGAGCCAATGCTTCAAAGCATAACCTATGATGCTCCAAGGGATCTCATGAACCCAATCATCAAGTCAATTTAGCCTCAGGGGATGCATTCATCAAAAAATCAAGAATTAGGGTTTCTTGACCTAATTCACCCCTAAGTTGACTTTTGGGATAAATCATGAGCGAAGACCTCAAGAGATGATTTGAGGGTCCCTAACACACCACATTGGTCCATTTGTAATAATGGATTGAGCCAAGAAGCTTGAGCAACAAGTTTCAATTTCATCAGAACCACAATTAGAGTTTCGTGGAAAAAGTCAACTATATCTTTGACTTTTGACTAAGACATGCTCCCAAACCCTAGGACATGATTCAATACACCCTATAACACCTATGAAATTAATCCATCAAGTTTGATTTAGGTAAAGGACTTGATTTCATAGAGGATCACACAGTTTGGAATTCATCTGACAAAAAGTCAACTGTGCACAAAAGTCAAACTTTGACTTTTGAGATTTTTCACAATTATGATTCTTTGACCCCAAAATGATGTTAATGTATGATTGGAATCATCATTCATCAAGAAAAATCAAGAAAAGTGGGATAACTTGTAAAAGGGGTAACCATAAAAAACTTAGAAATTTTTCTAAGTTATGGAACAAAGTGGCCAGGGTACCAACTTTGGAGGATCATAACTCCTAAACCACAAGGCCATTTTTTCTCATCCAAAGCTGGATTTGTAGCTCTCATTACCCTCTACAAAAGCTTCAACTACACCTCATTCCAATTCATCATAGATTTTGAGTTATGGAATGATCAAAATCACAAAAAGTGAAAATGTCACTTTTTTCCAACACTTAGTGAAATTTTCACTAAGTCAGAATCTGCCTTCACTTTTTTCCAAATGTAGGGGCATTTTTCACTTGGATCCAAAAAGTATCAAAACCAATTATGATCAAACAGTTATTGTATCATATGAGGGCTTTCCAAAATGGCCAAGAACTCCATCAAATTCCACTTGAGCCATGAGATATGACAATGGCAATATGCCTTGCTGAAAACTGCCAAGGCTGGGCAGAATTTTGCACTTTTGCTCGATTTGGCAAAATCAGATAATTCCAAGCCTTGTCATCACTTTGGACACAACTGAGGATCAAATTTAAAGGGAACAAACACTTATTCAAGCCTCCAAAGTCTTTGGAACAAGAAGTAACATGCCAAACCTAGAAATCCCTAAAAGAGGGACAAGACTCCAATTTTGGATTGGAGCATTTAATGGATGCACCAAGGTGGCATGGACTGAGCCATTTCCAACTGAATTCAGTCAAGATTCATCCAACAACTAGGGAACCATATCTCTGTGCTCTAACCTCTAGTCAATGGCTAGAGGAGACTTGGATTCCCATTGATCAACATTGGCCAAACCTCTGCTACAGTTGCCATTCACTATTGATCCCAAAACAAACTTACTCTGCTATAAATAGAGCTCATTTGTACTCAGTTTGAGTACACCAAAGCCATCAAACATATGTTTTCCTCAAAATCACCTTCTCACTTCCAAATTTGCCTTCCAAAGCAAGTCATTATCGGGTTTTGATTTTGAGAGCAATTCCAACCAAACTAATCACACACACACCTCATAAACATCATATAGAAGTGATCCAAACACTCACACAACATCTGGAACACCAAAATCACAAAATCACTAGCCAATTGCTCAAGCCTTTGACAGTTTACAGTTGGGGTACCATCTCAAGTTCTAGATCATTTCAATCCATTCCAAGCATCCAGACACACTCCATGGCACCTAGGGAAGCTATCCAGATCATTGAAACCTAGTTGTAACACCTCTAACCCAAAACACGATCACCAGTTGCAAGAGGTGAGCATGAGCTCTTCTAACTCTATGATCCATGCATTTTTTGCTGCACAATAATTTGGCCATATGTTCATAATCATGCATAGAGTGTTTACCCTCAATCAATTGCTTTGTATGAATCGTGTATGGAATTTCTGAACCTTCATGCAGAATTTAGGGTTCTTGAGGTTTCTCTTTGATTTCTTATTCCATGCTTAAAATAAATGAAATTAAAGACCATAGACATGATCGTGAGGTTGAAACGAGTAGATTGATATGTAGATTGCATGATATAATCAAGTATTCAGTGAGATTGGATAGAAAATGCAAATCTGCAGAAACAGAGGAAGGGCGCGTGTTCTTGCCATGTTCTTGGCGCCCCTTTTCAAATATTTGAATATTTGAATTTTGTGATTTTATTTAATTGATTCAAAAATTAATTTCTCTTTGAGTTTTAATGATTTTGAGTTGATTCTTTTTTTAATAATTCACAAAAATGTTAAAATATTTTATTTTACCAAAAAATATCAAAAATATTATTTATTTCATATAATTGATATTTTTGCCAAGAATTAATATTTTAATTGTTTTTGACATTTAAAATATTTTTTCCTTCTTGATTTTGCAAATTTTAATGATTTCTAATAATTTTTAGGTCAAAACATGATTTTTGAAACATTAATCCAATATCACAATTTGTTTTCCACATGTTAAACAATTTTGATCATTTTTATTGAATTTTTTATTCAATTAAAATACATTTTGGAAACAAATTAGGGTTTTGATTAATTCAACCCTCATCAAACCTTTTAAAAACATTTTGGGCCTCTAATAGAGTGTAAGACCCAATCCTTTATAAATACAAACCTATTTTTGGGCCTCAAATATTGTATAAGTCTCGTTGTATTTCAAAAGTTCGGCGCGATTATCGCCCGTTTAAAACAAACCATCTGGGCCTCTCCTCGAGCTATAAGACCCATTCAAAACCATTTTGGGCCTCTAATAGAGTGTAAGACCCAATCACCTTTTGAAACCAAAAACTTTTGGGCCTCAGTCATTGTATAAGACCCACGGTGTTTTCAAAACCTCGGCGCGATCGTCGTCCTTTTCAAAATAAACCTTGGGCTTCTCCTTGAGCTATAAGACCCATCTTTGTTCACTTTCAATCATTTTTGGGCCTCTTGAGAGAGTGTAAGACACATCCCCTTGTACAGAAAACCTTTCTTGGGCCTCAACACTTGTATAAGTCCCTGTACAAAACAACAGTGCGATCACTGATAAAACCCTGGGCCTCTCCTTGAGCTGTAAGCCCCAATAATCTTTTCAAAAGCACTTTCTCCTTTGATTTTGAATATAATATTGTTATCAAAGCTTTCTTTGTTGAACAAACTAACCAAATAACATGGAAGCTCTACAACCGAGTAAGTGTTTACCCGCTTTCATTTACCGCTTTCATATGTATATAATTGTACTGTGGGGCTGTTTCACTGTAAGTCTTCTTTTATAAACTCATATCAACTGTGTAATACTAGAATAAATATTTAGAGTTTCCCCGGCAACTACGTCTAGAACTAGACAAAACCTCGTCTCCTTACATCCGACGTTCTCCCGGATATTTCAACATAACCTAAACCATGAGAATTTTCTTTTACAACAATTTTAGATAACTAGATCTAAGAAATCTCCCCCTTGAACAGTTCATATACAGAAGGCCAATGTTCCAAGTGAAACCCCTTCTGGAACTGTTCATCAGCCTCCTCTTGGGCTTAGTGCAAGGACCCACAGGCTTCCTAAAAGCATCCCGCCTCCTCTTGGGCGTTGTACAAGGACCCGTCGGCTTCTTAGAAGTTTTCACAGCC
Organism: Lathyrus tuberosus; assembly: GCA_022829125.1. NCBI lineage: Eukaryota > Viridiplantae > Streptophyta > Magnoliopsida > Fabales > Fabaceae > Lathyrus > Lathyrus tuberosus. The sequence goes on from JALAZF010000111.1 coordinate 14,525,075, forward strand.
TCCTCTTAGGCTTCGTATAATGATTCTTCCTCCGGGAAGATAGCCTCCTCTTAGGCTTCGTACAAATTGTCCCTTCGGCTTCTTAAAAGTTTTTCTCGCCTCCTCTTGGGCTTCTACAAATTGTCTCGACGACCTCTTAAAGGTATAGGAACAGAAAGTAGTCATCTTAATAGAACAGTCTTTCAAAGAGTCTAGATCTTTTTACTGCGAACGTACTGTCTCTTAATTTCTCTTAAGCATAGTACAAAAGATAAAACTCTAGACTTGGACAGTCTAATCTCCTTGAGTCTCGAAGACATTCTCAAGTTCCTTTCAAAAATAGGAAAAAACACCCGTAGACTTGGGCAGTCTCAATACCCTTCGGATTCCCCGTTTCCTTAAAGAACAGGAAATAATCCCGGTCCTCAGATCAAACCCATGAGTACAACATTACCCATATAAGAACTGATTTTCTCTTTTAACCAACATACTGGACCTGTCACTCAACTGAAACAGTAACCATAGCCTCCTCTTGGGCTTTGTACAATGATTCTCCCCAGCAGAGTTAACCTTTGCAGCCTCCATTTCGGGCTTCGTACGAGATACAAAAACACTCTCTTGTTGAGTATAAAAGACTCTCTTGTTGAGTCAAACATTTTTAGCCTTCATCTCGGGCTTTGTATGAGATACAAAACACTCTCTTGTTGAGTATAAAAGACTCTCTTGTTGAGTCAAACCTTTTCAGCCTCCATCTCGGGCTTTGTACGAGATACAAAACACTCTCTTGTTGAGTATAAAAGACTCTCTTGTTGAGTCAAACATTTTTAGCCTCCGTCTTGGGCTTCGTACAAGACACATATAAAAAGACTCTCTTGTTGAGTCAAACACCTTTAGCCTCCGTCTTGGGCTTCGTACAAGACACATATAAAAACACTCTCTTGTTGAGTTAACCCTTTTAGCCTCTATCTCGGGCTTCGTACGAGACACAAAAGCATCCTCTTGTTGCGACAATAGCCTCCTCTTAGGCTTTGTATAAAGAAATCCCCGTTTGATTCAAATCAACCTTTTAGCATCAAATCATGCTTTTGTTACAACATACAAACATCAACAACTCATTTTCCCTCGTCTAATTGCTGTAAGCGGCAAGCCTCTGGATTATTTACATCCATGCCACTGTCCCTCTTTTAGCATAAGAAATTCCTAAGGAAAGATGACATTGCTCTAAACTGAGTTAAAGTCTTCTCCTTCAGGTTGAAAATCCCCTATAAAGGAAATTATGGCATTGCTGGATTCGCATATCCCAGTTAAAGTAATTCTCCTTTATAATCAGTCACCCAACAATTGTGACAAACAGACCCCTTTAGAGATGACAAATTCTCTCTAAAGTCAACACCCTTTTAGCTTCACATCTTGGGCTTCGAACAAGATACAAATAGACCCTTCAGCTTCACATCTTGGGCTTTGAACAAGATATAAACCACCTTTAGCTTCATGTCTTGGGCTTTGAACAAGACACCAAAACACCATTTCCTCCCATAGAATAGGAGGAACTACGATCGCTCTGATTTCCCTATCCCGGGAATACGTAGGCATAAGATTGCAAAAGAATCTTAGCGAGCACACTAATCAAAAAACCCCAAAGTCCCCTACCTCCGACCAATCTAGCGCAGTATCCCAACAAATTCCCCATGAACAGTCCCGGTATTTCGTTCTGAACAAAATAAGCAGAGAGAGGCCCACGAACTAAAGTCGCATCTGTAAACCAACAATTTTGACTGTTTAACCTCAGTTTGCAAGCGGGGTTAGTTGGAGACATCTATTTCCCTTCCTTCATCAGCTTCAATAGGATAAAAAATGAATCGAACTGTAGTACCAAAGCGATAATGATTCGAAACCACAAAAATCGTGCTACAACCCCTACGTAGTCGTGTCAAAGATCTGCACAACCGCATGAAGAATCTACACCAACAATTATGGTTCCCAAACGAAACATTAAACACTAACGAGGATGTTTAAAAAATAGGCAAATTACATCATAGTATCCTATTGACATCATCTTAATTTTCCATACTAATTGTCGAATGTTATCCTTCAATTCAATTATTTTAAGATTAACTAGATTATCTGACCAGTGCAATGCATAAGTTTGATTCGAATTGTATATATTTGATTAAGATTATAAAAAAAAGTATATAAATTATATATATATATATATAATTCGACATCAAATGATGTATACAATTAATTTTTTTGAAATGTGTGCCAAAAATAATGTCAATTTCATAAAAACATATCTATAAAACAAAGTACATATGCTTTCATGAGATTGACATTATTTATGGCACACATTTTGAAAAAAATTCGTTGTATACAACATTTGATGTCGAGTTAGTACATCGACTACCTTCATCAGTTATCAACAACTTCAAACCTCGTCTTGAAGTGACTCTTGAAATTTCCATATATAACTGATCGTGTGAAAAAACAATCGAAGGAATATAAACTCCAACATTCGTTAGTGATTGACCTTGACTTGTATTAATTGTATTATTAAATAAACAACCAATGGAAATTGTCTTCGCTGAAATTTGAAAGGAACTTTAACATCATTTGTTGTTAAGGACAATCTAGGTATAAATACCTTATCTTTGATATTACTTCCTGATATAACATTTCCTTCAACAACATAGTTTCACATCTTGGTGATTACCAGTCGAGTTCCATTACACAATCCTAAAGACTGGTCAATATTTCTTAATAACATTACTGATACCCCAACTATAAATTTCAACTTGTGATTTGGGATTCCAGAAATATTAATTGTGTTCAAGAACTCTGGTGTGTGAATATCATCGACTACATCAATATCTGTATTGGATGAATACAAACTATCATAGCTCAAATATGTTTTTCTTCTCTTAAAAATAAATCCAATACATAATCAGTAATCATATCAACGTTGGTATTTTTTGGAGCCAATATATCCTTTCTTTGGAAAAAAAGATACCTCGTTAACATTATCTAAAATAGAAAGGTATGTGCTTTTAATAATTGTTGCAAAAAGATTACTATCTATTGTAATAAGCAAGTCTTATGGGATATCAAATGTAATATAAATGTCATTAGAATCTCCAATTGAACCATCACCAATACCCAAAACCCAATAAAAAAAATGGCTTTAACTCATCATTATTTATATTTGGTTGACAATTTAGAAGTCTCATATTCTTGGTAATGTAAGAACTTCACATGAATCTCATAAGTATGATGAGTTTATCATAGTGTGCATATTAATTACATTCACAATTATCTTTCAACCTTGTGATAACATCGATGGAAAAATATGCAGACACTATTGAAATACACAATAGTGTTAGCATATTTATGTGTCCACCTTGATAAACTTGAAACGCTTATCCCAAGAAATGGTTGTCATGGATTAACTCACGAGTTTAAGTATCACTAAGAACTCACATTTAAGTATTTGTGGCTTTCAAAATCTTCAATGATGTAGTTAATCTATATTCCTGTTGAAAATTAAACCTCATTAATTGCATTTACCGTTATCCTTGAACTTTGTGAAAACATTAATGGAAAATATGGAGACCCTATTGGAATTTACAATAGTGGCTGCACATTTAAGTGTCCACTTTGATAAGTTTGAAACACTTATCCCAATAAATGACCTTAATTGATTATATCATAAATTTAAGTATCACTAAGACCTCGCATTTAAGTGTTTGCGCCTTTCAAAATCTTTAATAATGAAGTTAATTTATATTCATGTTGAAATTGGACCTCATTAATTTCATTCACAATTATCCTTGAACATTATGATAGCATCGATGAAAAAATGTGCAGACACTATTAGAATACATGATAGTGTGTGCATATTTAAGTGTCCACCTTGATATACTAAATAAACTTATCCCAAGAAATGGTCGTTTTTTATTATCTCATAAATTTAAGTATCATCAAGATCTCGCACTTAAGTGTTTATGCCTTTTGAAATATTCAATGATGCATTTAATCTATATTCATGTTGAAAATTGGATCTAATTAATTTCATTTACAATTATCCTTGAACATTGTGATAGTATTGATGGGAAATGTATTACAAGTGTATGTGTCTATGTATGACTTCCATTGGACACAGAAAAATGAAGAATATTCTTTCAAAATGAATTGTATTTTCCCTCCTCATACAAGAGAGGTCGGCACCACATATATACAAAGAAACCTATACTGAAAATAGCAGGCCCAACCTAATACAGATCAGACCCATAAAGCCTATTTCTCTAATACCCCCATAAGCTGGAGGGTATATACAATGTAGGCCAAGCTTACTAATGTTTGACAGAAATATAGATACATCTAATGGTTTGGTGAAAATGTCTGCAAGTTGCTAAGAAGATGTGACAGAAGCAAGTGGAAAAGACCCTGCTGAAGTTTCTCACGAACAAGGTGGCAGTCATTGTCAATGTGATTGGTTCTTTCGTGGAACGAATAATTGTTGGCAATATGGATAGCGAAAGCATTATCACAATATAACAAAGCATGAGTTTTGAAAGGAAGTTTGAGTTCAGTTAGGACATTTGTGAGCCATTGTATTTCATAAACCGTGGATGCCATTAAGCAATACTCGGCTTCAGTTGAGCTGCGAGAGACTGTTGGTTATTTCTTGGATTTCCATGATATCAATGAGTCACCTAGATAGATGCAGAAACTGATTATGGATTTACGTGTGTCGGGGCAGGTGGCCCAATCCGAATTAGAGAATGCCTTGAGTTGTAAGGTGGAATGACTGGGGAAGAAGAGACCTTGAGCATGGGATGATTTGAGATAACGAAGAACATGTATAGCAACCTTATAATGGACATTTGTGGGCTGACTCATGTGTTGACTCGGTTGTTGAACAAAGTATGAGATATCTGGTCTAGTATTCAGGAGGTAGATGATTTGGCCAACGAGTTTGCAATATTTTGTGGGATTCTGCATTGGAGTGCAATCAGTTGTTGTCAATTTGGTGTCACGAGCCATATGTTTGGTAGCAGGTTTGTACCCAAGCAATCCGATGTTGGAGAGAAAATCCAAAGTGTATTTGTGTTGATTGATGTTGATCCCGAATTTAGTTCTAGCGACTTCAAGCCCAAAAAAATATTTGAGTGTGCCCAGGTCCTTGATGTGAAAATGGCTATGCAGTAACTTCTTGGTTGTATTGATGACATCTAGATTGTTACCTGCAAGAAGAATGTCGTCAACGTATATAAGAAGAAAAGTGAGTTGTGAGTGATGTTGATGTATGAAAAAGGAATGATCAGAAGAGCATTGAGTAAATTGATTATCTAACAAAACTTTAGACAGTTTTGCAAACCATTTTCGGCTTGACTGTTTTAAACCATAGATAGATTTGAGCAATTTGCAAACTTGGTTGGGAAAGGATGGTGTAATGCCTTTTGGAAGAGTCATATACACTTCTTCACCTAAGTCCCCATGTAAGAATGCATTATGAACATCCAATTAATGTAGATGCATATTTAAAGAAGATGCAATAGCAAGTATGAGTCTTATTGTGGTAAGTTTAGCAATAGGAGAATAAGTATCAAAAAAATCAATACCTTGCACTTGATTGAAACTCTGAGCAACTAACCTTGCTTTATACCTTTCCAAGGAACCATCTGAATGAAATTTAGATTTGTAAATCCATTTACAGCCAATAGCTTTATTACCTGGAAGTAAAGTGGTGAACTGTCATGTGTTGTTCTGGGTGAGTGCCTTGATCTCATCATTTATGGCTTGGATCCAATGAGGAGAAAGGCTGGCTTGTTTATATGATGTGGAATCACAGGCATCACTGATAGCAGATATAAAGGTAAAATGTGCAGGAGAAATAGCATGGTATGAAACATATTTAGAAATATCATGGTTAACATTATGATAAGCAGTATTGCAAACAAAATCTTTCAAGTAAGTAGGAGCAGACTTAGCTCTGGTGGATGTTCTAGGAACATGTATAGGTGAATTTTCTGAATCAGTAGAATTGTTAGTAGGGGATTGGGGGGAAGTAGGAATAGGAGAAATATTATGACTGGTAGTAGTGTTAAAAGTGTGTTGAGGGATAAGGAGGGGTTGAGCTGCATTAGATGGTTCAGGGGGAAAATGCATATCAAAAAGAAAGGGAATGGTAGAAAATCCAGTATCTAAAGTATTGTGAGTATTAGAGTGTGTCTGTTGAGGAGGAGTATAAGGGAAAGTGTTTTCATGAAATAAATAATTTCTAGATGTGAACACGACTCTAGTGGTAAGATCTAATAAAAGAAATCCTTTCATACCAGTAGGGAAGCCTATGAAAATACATTTAGTGGCACGAGGATCTAATTTATCTCTATGTCTAGTGAGAGTTGATGCATAGACAAAGTAGCCAAATATTCTAAGATTATGAAAGGTAGGAGGGGTTTTAAAAAGAAGTTCATAAGGAGTATTGTTTTGTATGGTAGGACTAACAAGTCTATTTATCAAGTATGTAGCATGGCAAAGAGAGTATGTCAAAAAACATTTAGGCAAGTGAGATTGGAATAAGAGATACCTAGTAACATTTAGAAGATGTCTGTGTTTTCTTTCAATAATGGAGTTTTGTTGAGGGGTTTCAACATAACTCCTTTGATGAATAATGCCAAGATCAGCTTAATAAGAAGGCATGAGAAACTCACTGCCATTATCACTTCTAATAGTTTTAATTTTACAATTAAATTGAGTTTGAGCATATGAAACAAAGTTTTTAACATGAGTCCTAGTGTCAGCCTTATTATGCATTAGGATAGTCCAAGTATATCTAGTGTAATCATCCACAATAGTTAAAAAGTAATTAAAACCATCCAAGGAAGGGACTGAAATGGGGACCCATATGTCCATATGGACCAAATCAAAGCAATTGGAAGTAATAGATGTGCTTAAAGGAAATGAAAGTTTACATTATTTAGCCAAATGGCAAGTATTACAAGGAGAAATCTTGCGGTAAGTAATATCAGAAATTTTTTGAGACATATGATGTAACACTTTATTAGAGGGGTAACCTAGTCTATGATACGACAAGGCAATATTATTAGTGACTTGTTGGTTAATATTATGAGGAATCCTAGTACTAACAGAATTACAGGTAATGTTATGTATGTCAGGTTGTATAGGATGCTTGTGTAGAATGTAAAGATTATGAAGCCAAGTCACAGGTCCAATCATCTCCATGGTAGACACATCCTGTATATGACAGGAACTGTGTAAGAATGAAATGCTATAGGGAGAAGTAGTGCATAGTTTTTATATGGATATGAGATTAAACCTAAACTCAGGTATGTAAAACACATGTTCGAAATGAAAATTAGTATTAAAGTTGATTGTGTTAGAAAATTGAGCATGAATACATGTGTCATTATGTAAGTGTATAGGTATAGGATGTATATCATGAATATCAGAGAAATAATGAATATAGGGGCAGACATGGTGTGAAGCACCAGAATCGAGTATGCAAGTAGAATGATCAAGAAGGATATTACCTGTTTGTATAATACTTGAGATCAATGCATTGTCAGAAGGTTAAGCCTTGTCTTGCTTGGCTTGTTGATGGTCTTTCTTGGATTGCTGTAGGAGCAGTAGTAAGTATTGGAAATCTTTTTTAGAGAAAACACCTTCTTTGTCATGAAATTAAGATGGCTTGGCATCTGAAACATTTTTGGTAGTCTTGTTTCTGTATCCTGGAGGGAAGCCGTGCTTGAAGTAGTAGTTATCGACTGTGTGATTGGTTTTCCTGCAGTTGTTACATATCATAGGTGTCTTGGAGTTGGTTTTGCCCTTGGCCCTTGTGGTGTTGTTGTTGGCATAGAGAAGGGTCGAGGGTGATGTAGCCGTAGTTGCATTTGCCGGATTAATTTATTGTTAGACCACAAGAGAATACACACGACTTATGTTAGGGAGAGGATCAAGAAGCAAAATTTGGGTGCGAATATTGTGGTAATTGTCATTCAATCGTTTTAAGAAGCAAGTAACGCATTCAAGGTGTTTGTAATTACGCACCGCTTTAGAAAAATCACAGGTACAGGGTGTGGGGCATTAATTAGAAGGGGTAGGTCGTAAGTCTTCCAGTTCATCCCATAGGATCTTGAGGTTAGTGAAATATGTAGATAATGAGCGATCCCCTTGTTGAATAGAATGCAGTTCACATAATAAGTCTGAGAATCTAAAATGATTACCTTAGGTGAACCGTTCACGAAGATCTTCCCAAATATCGTATGCAGATTCGAAACAGATAGTGCTCTGAGCAATATGAGAGGAAAGGGTGTGATTGATCCACGAAAGCACCATGCTATCAGCACGCTCCCAGAGTTTGTAATTGGGGTCAGAGAATGAGGGTTTTGGTAAAGAACCATTAATGATTGCAAGTTTGTTCTTGGAGGTTAATGCACGACGCATCGATTTGCTCCAGTTATGGTAGTTGTTATCATCCAAAAGTGGTGCGACAATGGTGGCGCTAGGGTTTTCTCCGGGATGAAGATAAAAGGGGTTTCTAGGGTTAAGAAGGGGATCTGTGTTATCATTCTTGGGAACGTCGTTCTTGATAGGTGATTTTTCAGGTGTGTCATCATCGGAAGCCATGGTTGTAGAAATGAAGGTTTAAAAAGAAGGTGTGTTGCAGTAAGAATGAACAAGATTGTGGGTGAAAATGGTGATTGAAGAATGGATACGGAAGAATGGTGGTGAAAAGAGTGTATAGTCAACTGATACCATATTACAAGTGTATGTGTCTATGTATGACTTCCATTGGACACAGAAAAATGAAGAATATTCTTTCAAAATGAATTGTATTTTCCCTCCTCATACAAGAGAGGTCAGCACCATATATATACAAAGAAACCTATATTGAAAATAGCAGGCCCAACCTAATACAGATCAGGCCCATAAAGTCTATTTCTCTAATAAAATGTGAAAACACTATTAAAATACACAATAGTGTATGCCCATTTAAGTGTCCATCTTGTTAAACTCGAAACACTTGTTCCAATAAATGATCATCATAAATTATCTCACAAATTTAAGTATCACAAAGAGCTCACATTTAAGTATTTGTGTCTTTCAAAATTTTCAATGATGTAGTTAATCTATACTACTCCGACTTGATTTATAAGCAAAAAAAAAAACACAAATTTCACGTTTATTAAGAAATATAGTTAAGTGTATTTAATTTTCTTGATTTCATGTAAGAAAGATAACATAATTATTAATATATCCTCAATTAAATTGTCATATATTAACAATATTAAGAAATTAATGCAAGGATAATTTTGGAAAAAAAGACATTAAATGCACCTAGATTTGTTGACATTTGCTTATATTCAAGGCTGAAAATATAGAAGATTTTTGTTTATAAATAAGGTCGGAGGGAGTACTTGTGTTGAAATTTTGACCTCATTAATTGCTTTGCAATAATACTTGAACATTGTAATAGCATCGATGAAAAAATATGCAGATAGTATTGCAATACATAATATTTATCATCGATTAATGTAAAGACATTAGTAAAAGTTATCAATTGATTTATGGTAGAGTAAGGATATTCGTGCAACTTAATTGAAAATTGTGCAAACAATTTATGAACACGATGATAAGGCGTATTCCAAAACCAATGTAGTACACAGGTCATAGATCAAAGAAAACAATTTTAAAAACCATGAATGTTCATAATTGTAAGAGAAACTTTATTTTATGTTGAAAACTAACAATGAATTGAAAGCTAACAAATGAAAAACACATCAAATCGTATTAAAATCTAGAATTGATGCAATAAGTTCAAAACATTATTTCATAACCATAAAAAATATAACTTTCGAAATGCTATTATCAGCAAATCAATACAATTTGGCAATGGAATATCTTTTCCAAATTTCTCTTTAATAAAATAGTAACATTGCACAATTTAATTTCTACCTTATTAAAAAGGAAAGGAAGTTACACAAGGTAACAAAATATGTTACTGTATTTTTGAAATCGTGATCTGTTAAATGAGGAATACAATAACAATTAGTGAGGTAAGCAAAATTCATCATATTATGGCGAGATATAATAAACATATAAAAATGGACCCTTTAGACTAAGCATGGTGAGTTTGATGACATCCATAACGATGTGCGATACATGGGTTTGATGGGCGAAGATGATGAGATATATTCGAAGTTGTAATGCTAGGATGAAAGAAAGAAGAGAAATCGTGGATTAGAGATGTGTAAAGTGTTACATATTTATATTAGTGGATGTCCATTATGAGGAAATATGGAGATAAGAGTTTAGTGAGATTGGAATGCGTGAGTAGTAACTGGTTATTGTGAAGTTGCTTTGGTAGAAGGGAATAGTATTGAGAATGTATACAGAGGTGATGTGGCGAGTGGATATGGAGGGGAAAAATTAGATTTAGGGTTAGACAAACTTAATAAGATTTATATATAAGGGATAAATTATATTATGATCAATCATTTTTTAATAGATTAATTGTTTGATTGAGTTTTATGTCTGAATGAACTGTGATGAGATGAACAATGCAATAAAGCCCAATAAAATGTCTCTTTTATCAGCCAATTAACATATTGAAGGTTTATCTCGTTAGACAATCAGTATATTGAGCAAAACTTAGGCGACAATGAGGATAATCTTCATATCATTCTTATTCTCTCGACATGTATCTCTCAAACACGAAAGATATGTCGGTCTCACTATTCATTATCTAATCGTACATGTCTTAAATACATCTTATAATTTATATTAATAATATAATTACATCCTCTAAAACACTGGGTATTTCTAAAACGCTGAAGCACTGATACCAATACCGTACTTGCAATACTTTTTTGGGTTAAATATGTTTTTAGTCCCTATAAAGTTTGAAATTTCATTTTTAGTCCCTCCTGGATTTTGGCAACGGTTTTAGCTGGTTTTGGCAACGGTTTTTTTGTAAAAACCGTTGCCAAAAGGTAGGGAAGGACTAAAAATGAAATTTTAAATTTTATAGGGACTAAAAACATATTTAACCCTACTTTTTTATATTATTCTGTTTTGAGTGAATTTTGTAATTTTCTCATATATCATTACAATATTATTTAAATATTTTAGTTTTTATGCTATCGTAAGTTAACACATGTTTTGAATTTTAAACTTTTGTTGTGGTATTTCAATGAAAATTGAACAATTTAGTTTCTTCAAAATATATTTTATATATAAATTCTTTTTTATTAATGTACCAATACCTTAATTTTTTATAAATATTTTATATCAAGTATAGGTATTTGTACTCATACCTTGTAGAAATGTTCTCAATAAAATAATTTGCAAAAAAGAAAACAGTTTTTGTATTTACTTGGCTTTGTTTGGGAGTTTAGAGGGGAAGAGATTGGAGAACTTTGAAAAAGAGAAGAATTGAATGAAAATAATGGTGGAGTGATTTAGGTAGAGAGAACTTTTAGGGTTATTTTATTCATTACAAAATATCATTTATTTAAGATAACTAAAAAATTATATTGGAAGAGGGGTTTTGAAGGTTTGGATAAACTATTCAAATATAATCTATTTTGTTATAATATTCCACAAATTAAAAAATATATTAATGATAAATATTTATTTATCATTATATACAAAATCCTTCATTTAAAAATTTATAAAAAATTATCTATATTTTCTTTAAAAAAATTATCTGAAGCCCTTTCTTTCTCTCTCCTCCTAACTCGCATACAAAGTCTTAGGCTCGTAGATACATCATCATTATGATAGATTAAAAATCATTTTCAATATTGTTTTATTTTTTACTCACATTATGTTCTTGCAGGTACTCTCTATAAAGAGGTTCATAATCTTGATTCTTAAATCAAATGATTGAGGTTTCATACTGAAGGGTTTGGAAGATAAGCTCTTGCAGCTGAAAAAGGTATATGAAAATCATTGAGGTTTCATACTGATGGGGTTGAACAATAAGCTCTTGCAGCTGAAAAAGGCTATTTATATCTTGAACATAGGTTTGTTTCCATAACACATAATACACACCTTTAACATTGATTTTAACTTTAGAAGATGTCATGAAATTATTCTAATAATAATAACAATGAATTTCTAAGGTATGTTGTTTGACTCAACCTCCTTACTGTTACTCATCATTTTCAATGCTTATATTACCTCTTATTTTTTAATTTGACTGTAGTAATTATAGTTTCAATCCTTTTCACTAATGTCGAGTATGCTAGAGTTCGGTGAGATATCATATCCTTCGTTCAATAAATTATAGAAAAAGTCTTCTGCCTATCCTTTATATCTTTTTCTTGAACCTAGACTTTGCCTTCTATATCTTCAATACACTCCACTTGATCTAAATATATTGTCTTTATTTCACTTTCCTTAGCAAGCCTGTAGATAGATTTATCTCTCTCTTTAGTTCCTAAAGATTGGTATATTCCGTCAAAAGTTTGGAGTTTTGCATCATCCACCACCTTTTTGGTCTCATTCTGAGCTTTCTTGTACTTTTCCATGAATCTAATCACAATACCTAAAATATATGCAAGGTTTGACCTTGTATTGCAGATGTATCTTAATGATCCAATAAACCTTTTATACCGAGTCGAGTCAACTTCACATTCTTTGACAATTGACGTTTTGGATCAATAGGTGTTAGTGTAGGTGAAGTATTGATACCAAATAAAGACATAGAATAGTTATCTCTTTATTGGTATATTGGTGAAATATTGATACCAATATCGTACTTATACTTGTGGTACTTTTTTTCTTCTATTATTCTGTTTTAAGTGAAATTTGTAAAGCGATAATGTGAGGCAATTCTGCTTTTCTCGTTCATTGGCAAATGATTATATACAAAAGGTATACAACAGATTTCCCAAACTACATGCCTAAAGATCAGGGAATATTGATGATCAAATTATGTATGATATATGCTATTAAAATACAGAAGATATTCTAGGAACTACCTAATTAAATGCTAAAATACAGCTACTAATTGTAACTAATTAAATGCTAAAATACAGTTGTTAGCTATTAACACAATACTCCCCCTCAAGTTGGAGCATGAGGATTTTGAATGCCCAACTTGTGAAGAAGAAACTGAAATTGTTGCCTCCCGAGAGCTTTGGTAAAGATATCCGCTTGTTGCATGTTTGTGCGAACATGAAAGGTAGAAATGTTACCCGCTTGAATTTGATCTCGAATGAAATGGCAGTCAACCTCAATATGCTTTATACGTTCATGAAAAACTGGATTGACAGCAATGTGGAGAGCTGCTTGACTATCACAAAATAAGCGCATATGCATGGAATGGTGAACTCCAAGAGACTTAAGTAAAGATTTAAGCCAAATGAGTTCACAACTAGTAGTGGCCATAGAGCGATATTCAGCCTCAGCAGAGGATCGAGAAACAATTTGCTGCTTCTTAGTCTTCCAAGAAACAGGAGAAATACCCAACATAATAAAGTATCCAGTGAGAGATCTGCGAGTCAAAGGACGTGTAGCATAATCAGAATCACAATAAGCGGTAAGTTGCAAAGAACTGTCTTTAGAGAGGAAAAGACTTTGCCCTTGATGTCCTTTTAAGTAATGAAGAACTCGTAGAGCAGCACTCCAATGTGCTTCTTTAGGACTTTGCATAAATTGAGATAAAGTATGAACAGCGTAACAGAGCTCCGGACGAGTAATTGTGAGGTAAATCAATCGACCAACAAGGCGTCTATACCAATCAGGATGATCAAGGTTAAGACTTGTATCAAGAGCTAATTTGTGATTTTGTTCCATGGGAAAATCACACAGTTTTGCAGCAAGCAAGCCAGCTTCGGAGATGATATCAAATGCATATTTTCGTTGAGATAGAAACAAACCACCGGGTCCACAAGCAATCTCAAGACCAAGAAAATATTTCAAAACTCCCAAATCTTTCATGTGAAAGCAAGTGCTAAGATAAGCTTTGAAATGAGCAATTGCTGTCGATTCATTACCTACGATGATCAGGTCGTCAACGTACACAAGTATGTGAAGAACAATACCATGTCGTTCAAGAGAGAACAATGAGTAATCGACATAGGATTGAACAAATCCAAATGATTTTATGGCAGAAGCAAGCTTAGAAAATCAGTTACGAGGGGCTTGACGAAGTCCGTACAAAGATTTCCTTAATCTGCAGACCTTTATAGGAGAAACGCCTGAAAATCCAGGAGGAAGGCTCATATAAACTTCTTCATCTAGGTCTCCATGTAGAAAAGCATTGTGAACATCCATTTGATGGAGTTCCCAACCACGAATAACAGCTACCGCAAGGAAAATACGCACAAATACCATATTTGCAACCGGAGCAAAGGTCTCATTAAAATCAGTACCAGCAACTTGATTGTTTTTTAGAATAACAAGACGCGCTTTGTGTCGTTCAATAGTACCGTCAGAGTTGTACTTAATTTTGTACACCCATTTACACCCAATAGTTTTCTTTCCCGCTGGCAGTCGAGGTATGAGAATGTTTGTAAGGAAAATGATTCTCATAAAACACAATATCTCGAGAATTAAAGTAATTCTTAGTATCAATATCAAATAGTCTTCACCCTTTCTTTCCATGAGGATAGCCAATAAATATGCATTTCCTACTGCGTGGAGCAAATTTATTTCGGTCACGAGGAACTTTGAAGGCAAAACAAAGACATCTAAAGGTCTTAATGTGATTATAAATAGGCTTGTGGCAAAAAATGATATGATATGGGGTTTTTCCTTTTAGAGCAGGTGGAGGAGTACGGTTGATAAGATAGTCAGCCGTAAGGATACATTGACCCAAAAACTCAATAGGTAAATTAGCTTGAAACTGAAGTACACGAGCCACATTAAGAATATGATGGTGTTTTCGTTCTGCTCGCCCATTTTGTTGGGCGGTACCAACACATGATGTTCCAAATAAAATACCTTGTGCAGCAAAATAATTTCCCAAGGATGTAAATTCAGACCCATTATCACTTCGAGTACGTTTCACAATCTTATTGAATTGAGTTTGAGTCATTACACAAAAATTCTTAATAAGTTTTGTAACCTCTGTCTTATTAGCCATTAAGTATATCCAAACCCCTCTTGAATGATCATTAACAATTATTAAGAAATAAGAGGCACCACATGAAGAGAGAACGCTATAAGGACCCCTTACATCACAATGAATCAATTCAAACAAATCATCTACTTTATTAGAACTAATAGGAAATGATGTACGAGTTTTTTTTGCTTTAAAACATACATCACACGGTTCATCTTTATTTTTATGAAAATCATTATTACTAACACCAGGAAGAAGGCCGACTATTTGTGAAGACGGATGTCTAAGGCGCCGATGCCACACTTGATAAGAATCTGCATCCGTTGCATGACATAATCGAGTTGTTGGTGCCATCGAGCGAAGCCAATAGACCTCATCACTCTTTTCACCCGCTCCAATCACCATCCTCGAATAGCAGTCTTGTATCACACATAGCCTGTCAGTTAATGTGACGACACAATTCAAATCTTTGATTAATTGGGAGAAAGAGATTAAGTTGCAGGTTAGTCTCGGAACATATAGAACATGTTGAATAGTCCAATTTTCACCAAGAGTTGTTGTCCCTTCTTGGACAGCATTAGTATGTGCCCCATTAGGCATTATAATAAGAGAAGGAAAAATATCGGAGAGATCTATAAGTAAGCGTTTATCTCCAATCATATGATATGATGCCCCTGTATCCAATATCCAAGGAGAAAAAGACTTACCTGTCAATTTTTCATTGGATGAAGGTTTATTGTTTAAAGATTTGAACATATTCAAGATGGTGTTCCATTGATCATATGTTAAAGCAGGACCAACATCATTTCTGTCTTGGGTTGTCAAAACAGGTGAGGCAGAAGAAGATGGTGTTGCAGATTGAGTAGCATTAGTAACACCAAGAATACCTTTCCCAGCACCAACAACGCCCTTGCCTTTTTCGTTGTTCTTTCCATTTCCACGTCCATTATTCCACCATTCCGGATAGCCAATAATTTTGAAGCAAGAAGCAGCTTCATGGTCTGATATCCCACAATGGGGGCAGATAGTCTTCTCAAAATGTCCTTTACATCCACCATGATTAGAAGAACCACCATAGACAACAAAGGCAACATCCTCATTTCGTGCCTCATCACGCCCCTTCGTTATGGTTTTGTGGCGTTCTTCTTGTACCACTAGAGAATACACTCGGTTTAAGGAAGGAAGTGGATCTTGAGCAATAATGTTAGAATGAAGTGTTCCATACAGATCATCATCCAAGCCCATCAAAAGTTGGTGAACTCGCTCATCCTCCTGTTCCTTGCTCAAATTTTCTGCCCATTTGTAAACACATTTTCCACATGTACAAGCTCTCTTCGTGAGATATATGAACAACTCATCCCAAATTTTCTTCAGATTCCCGTAGTAAGCAGCAACACTCTGACCATTTTGATCTAAGCGTGCTAGTTCAGATTGCAACTGAAGAATACGCGGTCTGCTGTCGATGGAGAACTGTTGATGTAGATCGTCCCACAACTCCTTTACTGTATCATAATAGGTAATGGTAGAACGAATAGATGAGTCAATGGATTGAATAATCCAAGCTACAAGCATGGAAATGACACTCCACCAATCCTCAATCTCGCTTGCATCAGCAGCTGGTTTTGTCATTGTCTCATCCAAGAAACCGAGTTTGTGTTTTGCACGAAATGCATTACGCATACTGATTTCCCATTCTTGATAATTGTCACCCTCCAAAGACACCAGACAAATATTCATGCCAGGATGATAAGAAGGATGCAAATAATACGGTGATGTCGTATTGAGAAGAATCTGCTTCTTCCCTTTATCGCCGTCACTCGTATGCTTTTGTGTACTTTCTCCACCAGAATTGTTTTCAGTCATGGTATTTTTATTGAGACCGGCAGAAAACTAAAGAAGGAGAAGAAAAAAATCAGAGTATCAATTGTGCTTTTCTCATTCATTGGCAAAGGATTATATACAAAAGATATACAACAGATTTTCCAAACTACATGCCTAAAGATCAGGGAATATTGATGATCAAATTATGTATGATATATGCTATTAAAATACAAAAGATATTTTAGGAACTACCTAATTAAATGCTAAAATACGCTGCTAATTGTAACTAATTAAATGCTAAAATACAGCTGCTAACTATTAACACAATAATTTGTACTTTTTTCATATATCATTATAATATTATTAGGTATTTTAGTTTTTATGCTATTATATGTTTATACATATTTTAACTTTTAAATTTTTGTTGTGGTATTTTAATGAAAATTAAACAATTTAGTTTTACTGTCATATATTTTATAGGTAAATTCTTTTTTATTAATGTACCTAGACCTTATTTTTCTAAAACATTATATATTCTGTATAGGTATTTGTATTTGTACGTGGTAGAGATGTTCTAAATAAAAATTTTGCAAAAAAACCAGTTATTGTATTTATTTAAACTTTGTTTGGGAGTGTGGAAAAAAGATAAGGGAGAGTTTAAAAAAAAAGTGAATGATTGAGTTCAAATAATAGAGAGATTTATGTGAATAAGGTTTTGTAGGATTTATTTTTATTCATAATACAAAATTCTCCTAATTTAGAGAACTAAGAAATTGTATGGGAGGAGTGGAAGTGTTTAAATAAATTGTCCAAATTTAATCTATATTGTTATAATATTTTAAAAATTAAAAATATATTAATGATAAACATTCATTTATCATTATATACAAAAAATATTAAAGCTTTTTTATTTATTTATATTTTCTTAAAATTTTCTTTCTTTGAAACCCCCAATTCCCCTCTCAATAAGATATAATCTTCATTATAGATTAAAAATCATCTTCAATATTATGTTTCCTCCGAGTCACGTTATGTTCTTGCATGTACTCTCTACGAAGAGGTTATGAATCTTGATTCTTAATGCAAATTATTGAAGTTTCATATTGATGAGGTTGAACAATGAACACTTGCACTTGAAAAGGGTTATTTAGATCTTGAACATAAGTTCTTTTTGCAGAACACAAAGTATACACCTTTAACATTGATTTTAATTTTAAAAAATATCATGAAATATTTCTAATAGTAATAATAACAACAAATTTCTTTATTTTAAGCATGATTCTAATAGTAATAAGAAAGATCTTCTTTAAAGATTGAGAATAATACAAAATTTTAAATAATTAAATTCAAAAGAATATCAGTTGTAAATTGATTTTAATTTCAAAAAATGTCCTGAAATGGTTTAAATTATTAAAATTTTATAAACCTATAAAATTGCACATATTTTTTAACACTAGATCATTGGGGTAATAATTTCTTCAAGATAAATTACTCATTGTTTTTTAGGAAAAAACTTGAGTTACTTTTTTTTTAATAAAACAATCTATCAAACTATTCTAGTCATTTTGGAATTACTCTTCTCCTTATTTTGATTTTATTGATATGAAAATAGATTAGAGCGAGACAACAACACAACTATTATAAAATGCTCTTTCACAGATGTGCACAAACTGTTTGTTGAATTTCTCAACCAGAATCCTTTTGTATTGCATATAGAAAATGCACAATTTTGCATTGTACAATGGTTTATACTTAGATAAGAGGCTTGCATTATTCATTTCAAGGATGTCAATATTACTGAATGACAAGTATGCGATAAAATGTGTTTTTTGTTTGGTGTCTCATCTTAAGACGATACACCTTTGTGGTGACGAATGAAACAATGCAATTCAAAAAGTCATTGAGAGTGATCTATGTTTGTTTATGGAATTGGAGGAGTCATTAAGGGTGGCTGAGCAATGAATTTGTGGAAGGTGTATGAGTATTCATGATATGGGTCGGGTATGTCATTATCCTGATGGTCTGATTCATGTTACTCATGGGACATATGAGGTCGGGAGCCACATTATGGGTATTTTAAAACCATCTACAATAGACACAGATACCCGTGGCGGCAAAGAAGGTCTAGTTTTGGATACAATGTTGTTGTAAAGACTACTCACAACACATATCTTCACCATGAAGAATATACTTCTTAGTTGTGATATTGTTTTCTCCCACACATTGAATGATGCTCTTTATAAGGTGACGTTGAGCCGAGATATGTAGGTGCTTATTTTTAGTTGTTACTTATTCCTCATGTTCTTTTGTGGCTTCCATTGCCCAATCATATGTGTTATAAGACCATATATTGAGAGATATAGGAATATATGAGATGAACTTTGATTTTGACAAAGCTTTGGAAGGTCTTAGTAGTATAATTTCATATTTTTACCTTAGCATTTTTACTAACAAGGACTCTGAATTTATATGTTTGCATGTATAGGCAAGAAGTGATCCAAGTTGACGAAGCTTATGGATAGCAAAGATGCAAGTCAAGTAGTAGCTGCTTAGTATTGAGGATGATAACACTTGAAGTCAAGAAACTGTTGAAGATAGCTCAAGCAGGAAAAAATGCACAAGATGGTTGAACAAGTTATCCTCCCGAATCAAGCTAGAAACATGTTTAAAGGCAACAATGTAGTCTAACGACTCTCAAATAGAGACTCGAGTTTCAAGGATCACTAGTAGTTTAACCTTTCAAACTCTTAATGTTGGTAATTAATGTGGAGATATCTAAAGCCACATCAAGAAGACTTAGGGTTCTTGTGTGATTCTAAACTCAAAGAAAATGATGCCTAGACTTGAAGCTTTAGAGTGTGAAAGAGAGGAAGGTGAAAGTTTGCCTAGTCATGCCTGTCTAAGTTACCAGAAAGACAAAAGGGATTTTCTAGAAACATTATGGATAAATCACATACACGCGTGCACGCGCGCGCACACACACATACATACACACTCAGACACGCACACACATACACACACACTAAGACACACACACACACACACTAAGATTAAGGGTTTTTAATTTTGAAAGAAATACCAACTTCTAGGCTCAAAGTGGTTAACTAGGGATTAACTCCTTATCTCTCCGATGTTTGAGGATTTAGAAGCAATGCCTTACATCATCAACAAAGTTCCATTCAAAAGCATACCAACAACGGTTATGGGTATTTATTTTTTCATCATCATCCTTTCAATCTTTGCTTAAACAAAAGTTTGATTAAAGGAAAGTGAAATGGGAGAAGAGTTTATATTTTTTTTTGTTTTTTGCATGAAGGAAAAATAAAAAGAGTTAATACGAATGAACTGATTCAAAAAATGCATGAACACTTCATTAATATTACCATTAAAAACAACAATGTTTAAAAACAAGTAGCATTTAACGGACAAAGAAATACAAATGAAAATGATAACAATGACCCATGACTGCATGCGTTGAGGACGACTTCCTGTTTGATCCACTATCTTCGGGAGATGCTCTTTTAGGTCTTCAAACTCATTTGGGGTGAGAGGTTGACTTTCACCAACAGGTTTCCTTCTGAAAATGCTATGTACTTCTTGTCAACCAACTATTGCACTTTAGCCTGGAAAGCTTTGCAGTCTTCAGTCGAGTGTCCTATCGATCCGCCATGATATCCACATTGCACATCGGGATCGTACCCAGGTGGGTATGGTTGTGGAACCAGCTTGAGAGACTTGGGAACCACTAACGAGCTTTGAATTAGAGGCTGTATGAGTTGGTTGTACAACATATGAATTGGATCAAGATGAGCATTCCTTCTTTCCAAGTTGTTGCGAGGCTTATGATGGCCCTAATGTTGATTTTGGTATCTTCGGTTGTGAGCTGGCTGATTTGAATGAGGAAAAATTCCAGGTTATTGGTATGGCACTATAGGCAATGTTGGTTGACCATAAGGATTGCATGACACTGAAAGTGATGACTGTTGAAAAGATAGGACCATAAGTTCTTGCTGGTGCACCATGAGAATACTCGACATCTGCCATGACCGCATTGATTACATCCTTTTCTTCCTCTTGGGAGCTGCTAAGGTATTCATTCTCACTAGTCTGTCTGCTTTAGGAATTTTGGATTTTTCTGCTCTTGAAACCGCTCTCGATGTGTTCTCCAACTTTTACCAAGTCAGAGAAGTCTCATGACATACTGCCTGCCATTTTTCAAAGTATTAGCTTTGCAGGGTATCCATGAAAATGTCGACTAACTCTCTGTCTAAGAGTGGTGGTTGCACATGGACTGCCAATTCTCTCTACAGCTGCGCATATCCTTTGAAGGATTCGTTGTCTTTCTGAGACATATTTAACAACTGTCTTTTATCCGGAGCCATATCTAAGTTGCAGTTGTACTGCTTCAAAAAGGCGTTGGCTAAGTCTTCTCATGATTGAATGTGACTATTTTCCAGCTTCATGTGCCAACCTAATGATGCCCCACTCAAACTGTCTTGAAAATAATGAATCATCAACTTATCTTCGTGGGTATAATACGTCATTTTTGGTAGAACATCACCAAACAGTGTCTTGGAAAACTATCCCCTTTGTACTTCTCAAAGTCTGGTACTTTAAACTTCGAAGGTATAACAAACCTGACACAAAACACATGTCATCAAATCTCATTATGTTAAAGCCTCTCATGGCCTTCAATCGCTTCTCAAGATCACAACCTATTTATGCGACTTCAGAAAATTGAGAACGCTTCATTTTTGTCATCGGGCGGGTACTCTGAGAAATCGGTACATTCCTTGTGAGTTGAGGCTTCTCTTCATCAATATGAACAGTGGATTTCTTCTACACAATGGGGACCTCATCAGATATCGGGCGCACCAACAAAGTATGAGTATGAACATCCATTTGTTGAGGAGCATAGTCAAGAGGAAGATCATACATTGGGTTAGTCGCCACAGTAAAGCTTGACGGGGAATTAACATTCTTTGCAACAGTCTACTGAAGATTTGACATAGCTACCACAGGTTCCAACATTTGGTCCACTTGTCCTTCCATAACGTCTATATCCCTTCTCGTCACTGTTTGATCTTGCTTTAAAAGCTCTATCGTCCTTTAACAACTACCACAAGTTCAATATGGGTTACGGGAAATCGACTGGCTAGTTATGGACAAAAGCAGAATGAGTTTTTTTTGTGTGGAAAAGATATGCATGCATGCTGATGAGATGCAGATGCAGTGAAATGGATGCAATGAGATGCCATGTATTTTTTTTGGTACATGGGTTCATAGGTCTTGGGTAACGGATGAATCTGATTGCTTTCCAAAATAGGGTTCTTACCAAGTATGATCTAGGATTTTTACACAGGATCCCAGAGTCATGGACCCATAAGAATGTTTGACGCTTACGGTAAATTCTTGCTGGGCATCAACTCCTTCAAGGGAATCTATTTTGGGTAAGGTTTTCATACCGACCCTTACGAGGTATTCACCTCGGGAATCTACACTATGCAACCATTGACTTCGGTTCTAGACATGGTTCTCAGAGTCATGGATTCACAAGAATGCTTGACGCTTACAGCAAGTTCTTGTCGGGCATCAACTCCTTTGTGAGAATCCATTGTGAGTGAGGTTTTCGTATTGATCCTTACTAGGTATTCACCTTGGGAATCCATACTACGCAACCATCATTCCTAGTTGGACAAAGGGTTCAATATTCTAAAAGGTCCTTAGAGTCACGTACCCCTTTGGAACATTGAAGCTAACGAGATATTCACCTCGTGCAACAACACTTCCAAAAGGATCAACTCTAAGTAGAGTTCTCATGTCGACCCTTACGAGGTATTCACCTCGGGAGTCCGCACTACTTAACCATCTCGTATCTTATGCTTTCACTCAAGATTCGGGTAGAAAGTCTTTCCCTCAAGGTTTGTAATCAAAGCATCTAAGTACCAAAGATCCAATAGAGCCATATAACAATATAACAATAATGAAAGCATAAGGTAAAGAAAAGCCATATAAGTAAACAAACGCATAAGCACACATAACAAACCTAACTATGCTTGACTCACTTAAGGATGGGGAACTCCCAAGCAGAGCCGTCATCTGTCGTACCTCGAAAAATGAGTACACGGCCTCGCGAAGTGCAATTGCACGCTCCCGGATGGACTTTACAGAGTCACAATTAATCTTTATTTATTCCCATAGAGAGAAAGGGAAAATATAAAATAAAACCCCTAAAAGAAAGACAAGGATATGGTCATCGCAACCAATATCAAGTTTGGGGGTCAGTTACGGAAGGGGAAGGTATAAGCACCCTCTCACGTCCGTTGTATTCAACGAGAACCATTTGGTTAGTTGTGTGTGTTAGTGTTAGCTTAAAATGCTAGGCTTATAAAGTTATTAAAGGTAAAGTATAGAACAAGAGGGTTTATTTTTTATTAGTGGGTCTGACAAGATTTCGCAATCCTGCTCCTACGTATCTCGAAAGACAAGTCAAGGCACACATATCACATTCACGGGAACACACCTCTTATCTCAACTCAACGATTGTGGATAAAGCATTGCTTTGCATTATCTTAAGACAAAATGTCTTTCGTTTTTTGAAAAGATTGTAGGGTTGTGCTAAGAGGCAAAAAAGGTTTAAGTGTGTTTGATGTACTTTTAATGATGGTGAAAGCTTGGATTAGCGAGATATCCATCTCGAATCCTAGCCTCAGGAGCTCGTGGTATCCACCCCGTTCCATTTACATCTTTATGAAAAAGTGTTTTGATCTTATTAGATGTTTTGAAGTTTTTGTTTGGGAAAATAGCTTTACGTTGGATAAAGATTTTGTTCATGATAATAAAAAATGTTCGAAGTGATTGGAGAGGTAATGGTTGATGGTTTGTCTTAAGAAAATTGGCTCGACGTTGGATGAAATGCTTATTATTTTTGTTCTTTTGAAAATGATTGATTTTATGTCTTTTTGTTATTTTTGGTTAATAATCTATCTAAAGGAAATAAAAGCAAGGAAAGCGAATAAAGATTACAAACAATGGATGGGGGTACATTTTGATAATTGGGAGTAAGATAACTATTAAAATACAAAACAGTCAAGCAAGTAAATGCAAACACAGAAAAATAAAATAGGTCATTGTAAGAAGGCTCAAGAGTAACCGAATTTAGCTCTAAGCTAACTTAGAATGGACTCATGTAAGAATCTCTCTATGAGAAGCCGAGCAGCAGAGTTTATGCGTCTAAGTGATTTTCAGAAGTTTAAATTGGATTTTAAATTCCAAATTCGTAACGCAGTAATAAACCAAACGACAAATCAAGTATATTATTATTATTATTACAGTCGTGTTACGATTTTTACATCAACTCAAAATAATAAAAAAAAATCAGAAAACTAACACGACACACACATACTATCTACAATAAATTTATATTGCTACGAAATTAAAACAGAATAAAATATAAAAATATTATTACAATATATATATATATATATATATATATATATATATATATATATATATATATATATATATATATATATATATATATATATATATATATATATATATATTTTTTTTTTTTTTTTTTTTTTTTTTTTTTTTTTTTTAAATATAAACCAAAAATATATATAAATCTCAGACGGAAAAAAAAACTACATACAAAACTTGAAAACTGAAGCATATATAGATATGTATAAAAACTACATATAAAAAGTATATATAGATAACTAAAAACGAAATCTGAAAGTATATATATATATATATATAGAAACTAATAGTGTGTGTCATAGAAAGAATTTCTACAGTGAACGTGTTCATTTGCAATGTTACTTGAGTGATTTCTAACATCACTGTTTTGGTTTAGTACACATTCATTGAAAGATTGAAATAGGGATATATGGTGTATTGAAAAAAAAATGACATGGGATTAACACGTAGGTTCAGTGAGAGGTGTGTGTAATGAGAAGATGTTTTTGAAAATGAAGAAAGATTATGGATCACTTAAAAAAAGCTACCGTGTGTTTTCCATTTCTCTCTTTTTGGTTCCTCTTTCTTTTAGCATTTGAGAGAGGTTTGGGATTTGATTTGGGGCGCTGAAGGTTGGGATTCAGTTCCTCCCTTGTTTTATTTGCTCAACATGCCCGAGTATAAATGACTTTTAAAAAGTAAAAATAAAATAAAATAATGATATCCTAAATAATCAAAATTAATTCGAAATAAAAATGTAAAAATTTTTATTTAATTATAACAAAAAAGTAAAAATAAAAAGATTCAAAATAAATAAAAATCAGATGCATAAGTGCTCAAAAAATTAAACTGAACACACAAAAATGATCCGCACGAAATAAATCTCTCAAAAAAAATACAAGGTTTAATTTAATTTTGAAATAAAATTTGACCGTTTAAAAGGCTCTGACGGATTAAAATGTGACCGAAACAGTAGTCGATAATTAAAACGAGTATGTCAGGTTAAACTACGCAAAACATAGATTAATATAATTGATGTCGGCAAGCTCGGTTTTGAAATTTTTCGTCCACTAATATTATACACAATTGAGATTCAGTTTGAACAGTCTATCTGTAAATCCGAAAAATTATTCTAACTGATAATTTTGGGTATTATGCAAGATGAAATGTATATTATGATATGCACATGATGCGTATGTAATGATAAATACATCATTTCGGCGATTCAGGATCAAAATTTGAATATGACAATAATTCTATAAAAAACAATAAAATCTCCAAAACAAATACTATGCATTTTATGATTTAAAGTATTTGATTAGGATAACGTTAGAATTTAATTAGGGTAATTAGAATAATCTTAAAATTTATTTGGGATAATTTAAAGATTAATTAGGAGAATTAGATTTATTTTAAAGATATTTAAACTTAATTAAAACAATTAAAGATTAACTAGTTATTATATTTATTCTATGATCACTTAAAATTAATTAAAATAGTTAGAGTTACTGAATTAGGATAATTCGAAATAATAAAAAATTAGTTAATTTGGGTAATACCATTATAAGACAAAATGTTTCAAATCTTTTTTTTTATTTATAAATTTTTAAATAATGGTTAATGTACAATTCCTAAATCAAAACTAATCATATAATTTTACAATTAACAAATTAATTAAAATCGACTTTACACATTCAAATCTTAAGTAATTTGTTCTTATACATTGAGACATTTTCAAATGAACATCTCTCCGCCCCCGATGCGTTAAGAGCTTTTAAATCTTAAATTAATCAAACAAACAAATATTTTTTAGACAAACTACGATACTCTGATCCCTCATAATGCTCGAGGGTACGTAGGCACAGAGTTGTAACACTCTTGCGAGTACAATATTAAATTTTTTTTATCCCCTTAATAATTAAATCTTACTTTAAAAATAAAATACTTTTCCTTTATTAAATTAAAACACTTTCTAATAATAATAATTTAATTCTCCGTAAATAAATAAGTATCAAGCAAATAATTAACATATAAGCAAACATCCTTAGAAAAATCTAGTAACCCTAGAATTAGAGAAGGATCCTGTTCCGGACTGGGCCGGCGCCTGCCCTACGGTCGGGCAGGCCCAAGCCCAATGACCAACGAAGGCCCAACGAGGCCCAACATCACCTCCGTGTCGGGCACGTACCAATCCCCTTGGATGTCGGGCACGCGAGGCAAAGACTGTCGAGCAGAGGCATATAGCCCGCGGATGCACCTCTCCTCGACACCCACGTGCTCCTCCCCGCGAGGACACACTCTCTTGTAACTTCCCACTCCCGAAGGAATCGGTCTACCCTACTTCCGGAGATTTAGGGATCGTTACACCAGGGCGAAGACCACGTGCTGGTCTTCACTACGCCACATAAGCCATGGCAGTTACTTGGATTGGGCCTTACGATCCAGCCCAGTGCAAGTAACCGTTGGCCCCGCGCTGGGGGCTCTCTATAAATACCCTATCACTTGAGAGGGTCAGGTTACACAACATATTCTAACTCTCACCCGTTTTTCTGTACTTGCTTACTCCCGTTCTTACTTGAGCGTCGGAGTACCTTGCAGGTACACCCCCCGCCGTATCATCATCACCGGAGCTGAAGTCCATACGACGTTGCTGGCCACTGAACAACTGTCTGATCCAGGTAAGATCAGTGGCGCCGTTTGTGGGAAACATTGCTTCCCCATTTTTTCTTCAACGATAAACCAAAGCAATCCTTTCTTTCATCACTAAGCATGGCCAATAACCCTTCTGCGAACAAAGCTCTGAACACCGTCCTCGCGCAACTCGAGAACGGAAACCACCGTGAGGACGCTGCTGCCCTCAATGTCGAAGAAGACGACGTAAGAGACGGGCATACCGCCTCCTCAGACTCCCAAGACAAGGTTTACGACGTCGCCCGCCAAGACGACCAGCAAGCCATCTTTCAGCCAGTTGCTCCTCCGCCTAATACAGATTCGAGCACCGTGGCCCTATTTGCCTTGGTCAATCAGACCAACCAGCTGATCATGCACCAGAATCTCAGAATCGAAGCACTCGAGCGAGGGCGGGTGTCGTAACCTAAAATTTGACCTCTCTCTTTTGCCTTTTGCATGAGCATAAGCATTTGCATCGCTGGCATACGCATCCGCACTTTTTCTCTGATGATTTTGTTACAGGAATATTCAGATTTTCCAAGCCCGATTAATCGCATCCTCACAAGGTCATCACATCCTCAAGACAAGCACAAAATAAGGGTTTCCATGCCTATTCATCAATGCAAGAGGTTGGAAATCGGAACCATGGTCATATCACCTTTCCAAAGCAAAATTGGGCAAGTTTTTGACTGGTTAATCGGTTAACCATTTTGGTTAATCGGTTAACACCCCTTTCACAGCGTCAATTTCAGCTTTTTAACAGCTGTTAATCGATTAACCAGTTGGTTAATCGGTTAACACCTGCTATTTCAGCAGAAATTCAACACTTCCATCATATTTCAGCAACTCTCTCCACATTCTTTTAGTGTATTCTATTCTAGCATTGTGTGGAACATTCTAGACTGTTCAAGACCATTTAAGACATTTCCCTTACATTTATTGTATGCATCACTTCAAATCAAGTGCACCTTGTTCCTTGTTTTCCAAGTAATGTGGATCATTGGATGAGGAAATTCACCTTGAGATTGGTACCGAGTTGGTTCTAACTAACCGAGTTAACCGCCTTGACTCGGTGAGTCAAGTCCAACTAACTCCTAGCCTAGTTCCAAACCTAAAGCTAAGTCCAAATCTAGATCCAAACCTCCCACACTCTAAACCTAAAGTCTATATAAACAATGCTTCACTCATTTTTCAAGGACCCTCAACCATTTCTCCAATTTCTCACATTCTCACTCTCAATTCTCTCACATTCTCTCTGATTTTTCTCTGCTACATCTTCATCTTCATCTCAATTCTCTTCCAAAACCTCACCAAAGCTCATTTCTACTTTGAAGGATAATCACTTTTACATCAAAAGTGATTATTTCTTGAGCTCAACCTTCACCATTCTTGCTATTATACTTGGATTTCTGGAGTTATTTTAGCTTATGGATTAATCTTGAGTATTTTCTGCAATTTTCAACGGTTCGAATTCGCATTTTGGAGCTTTATCGTATTTTGCTCGGTTTCGACGCGCTTCGTCATCAAATTGAAGATTCCTCTGGTTTTCTTTGATTTTCTGCATCAAGAATCATTTGCAACAATTACCAAGGCACATCTCAGCCTTGTAGGTTGGTAGATCTTACTCTTCCCACTGTTTCGATCATTTTCGCACATTTACGTCGTAATTGCGATCGTTTTCGGTTTAATTTATCATGCAATTGCTTGATCTTTAACCTCCATGATTAATGCTTGTAATTTGTGTTTATTTTCACTTACATGATGTAATTTTCGTGCACAAAATCATACCATAACATGTGGAAGTTTGGATAAGTGATTATGTGTTGAAAACTACTTTCGAAAAGCTGTTATTTTTACTGTTATTTTTGCCACTTTCGAAAAACTACTTTCCATGATTGATTTATCAATTTTTGCAATTATGTGTGTTCTTGATATTTGTTTGAACATGCTAATTATTGCACAATCTTTGATCACTTGACACATGATTTGTGATACATGCTAATATTTGTTTGGCACTATTTTGCACTTTCATTTCTTGATTACATTAAGTTTGTTTTATATTGAGCAAATTTAATCATATATAATCAACCATTTTCACCTTTTGCCTTAATGACTTTTCACTCTCTTTGGAAAGTTGTTGGCGTGGCTTTTCCCCTTGATTAATTGATCGAAACCATGTTTCGATTAGTTGATCCTTCCTTTTCCCTCTCTTTAGGCTTCCTTTAGAGCTTTTTTCTCTCTTTTCACCCCCGCAGAGTTGAAGATTCATACAACGGCTGATACACAACTTTGGAGCGCTGTACAAACTAAAGCTGTTACGCTGTTCACTTCACAACGCGTTGGAGCACTGTACAATTTGGAGCTGTTATGTTGTCCGTTTCAATTCCCACACTATATATTGGGTGCTAGAGAAGGAATGAGGATGGAGTTTTTCTACCCTCATTCTGGCTATTTATTTGAAAAGGGCGTATTGTCCTCTCCTCGAGAATAGTCACCTCTATCCTCCAGCTATAGTGTTTCTCATTCCCCAGTCGAGTCGATCCTTGATCACCTTCTCCCTTTGCAATCTATTTCGATCCTTGATCACTTTTCTATCTTTGCATTCCTTTTCGATCCTTAATCACTCCTATCTCTTTTGACGTCTCTTTTGATCAATCATCATTCTTCTTGGTTACGATCCTTTGTTCTTTGGGTTAGCAAGTTTCCTTTGTTTCAATACCCTATCCTTTTCTTGCGGTCAATCATTGTTCTTTTGATTCCCCTAAAGAGTCTCTACTCTCTTTCTTCCGTTAAACACAGTTCTCCTGTTAAAACCGAATCCTTTGCGGAGTTCGCAACCTTCTTTTGGTTCTTCCCCCTTGTTGGTTAATCACTGTCTGTCAGTTAAAACACCAATGTTTGCACTCCTTCTCAGTTAACCACAGTCCTCCTGTTAAAACACTGAGTTTCCTCTTGGGTTAATCACCTTTTCTTGGTTAATCACCCGTCTCTTCAGTTAATCATAGTCTGTCTGTTAAAACACTGAACATTTTTCGGGTTAATCACCTATTCTTGGTTAATCACCCTTTTCTCCAGTCAACCACTGTCCGTTTGTTAAAATACTGAACCCTTTTCCGGGTTAATCACCTATTCTTGGTTAATCACCCTTTTCTTCAGTTAACCACAGTCCGTCTGTTAAAATACTGAACCCTTTTTCGAGTTAATCACCTTCTCTTGGTTAATCACTCGTTCCTTTTGGTTAACCACATTCCGTCTGTAAACACCGAATCCCCAGCCGTTGGCAACCTCCTCTTGGTTCGAATACTTGCATCTTTGGATTAGTAACCTTTCTTTGGTTCGAATACCCTTTCTTCGGTCAGGTATTGCTTGTTTAGTCAGTGTACCAAACTCCTTTGGGTCACGACCTTTGCTTGGTCTCACACCCATCCTTTGGGTCACGACCTTTGCTTGATCCTACACCCGTCCTTTGGGTCACGATCTTTGCTTGGTCCTACACCCGTTCTTTGGGTCATGACCTTCGCTCGGTCCTACACCCGTTCTTTGGTTGATTACAGTTTTTATCAGTTAAAACTTATTTTCCCCACATAGTATTAATCTCTTCTTTCAGGTAACCACTGCCAGTCAGTTAACATTCCGAGTCCTTTTTTCTCTTGATTTTAACAACATTCCTTTGTTCATTTCCCTAGTAGGGTCGCTACCCTCTGATTCTCAGTCACAGTTTCTTTACTCCCAGTGGATTCTCTTTATTCTTGTTGCCCCTTTATTTTCTTGGTTTCGATTTCGACACCATTCTTGCACTTTATCCTCAACACAATTACTATCTGTTCCTTTGCTCTCCTTTCTTGGTTATGACACCATTTCTTTTACATCCCCAGCGAATCTTTCTCTATCTCTTATTCTCTTGGTTTTGACACCGTTTCTCTTGTTTCTTGCACAGTCACTTTAGTCTCTTACTCCTCAGTGGAGTACTCTTTTTTTTCCTTTTGCTCTTCTTTCTTGGTTTCAACACCATTTCTTTTGGATCCCCTGCGGAGTTTCCCCCTTTCTTTTGTTCCTGGTTTTGACACCACTTTCTTCTCCTTTCCCTTTTCCTTTTCCGTCTTAGTTCCCCGAACTACGGAAGCTCTGATTCTGCATTCGTTCGAATATTAGATACATAGGCACGAGACGCAATGTCTTGTCGAGCACACTTCCACCTTCTTCCATTCTTCTTCTTGTCCCTGGTTCCTCTGAACTACGACGCTCTGATTTCCTCATTGCACTATGAGGGTACGTAGGCACGAGGGCCCTAATCCTCCGCGAGCACTTTCTTTCCTTCCTTTCTTTTTCCCCTTTTCTTCTCTCTCTCCTTTCTTTAGCTAGAAGCCTTTAGATAGATAACCCATCCAAGCTTAGAAGCAAGCGAAATGGTTCCCGTCGAGTACGACAGATGCGTTAGGTGCTAATACCTTCCTTTCGCATAACCGACCCCCGTTCCCGTTTCTCTTCCCCTTGGGTTTTATCGATATTTTCCCTGTCCTTTGGGACTAAATAAAGTTCGGTGGCGACTCTGTTGTATCTCTGAGTGTGCGATTCACTCAGGTATTAACCAGCCATTTTCAGCGGCCGACTCTGCTAGGGAGTCTTTGCGCTTGCAGGTTGGGGTCTTGCCTAGTTTTGTTTGCCTTTCTTGCTTGCTTGGGTGTTTATCTTCTGCACTTTACTAGTTTTATCTTTACGCTTTATTTGCTTTATGTTTATTTATTGCATTTCTTTACTGCTTTAAATATTCATATGCTGTATATTCTGGACATCTGCTATTTTCTTTGCTGTTGTCGGTTGGGTTGATACTTGAGAGATAAGCCCAATACACAGGCTTGAGTATACACCTAGGATTAGAGTGGAAAGTAGTGGGACCTACGTGCCATCTTGGTGCGTTTGGTGTTCACGAAATTCACATCCAGACGAGGTTTTCTTGGGAGATGCTCTGATGTGCGTGTCTTGCGCATTTCAGGGTGTTGATCTAGAGAGCTGTCGACTCTGGCGACCATTCCCGAGGACTCAATTGCGGCACTCCTCCCAGGAGCGATAATGGCAGACCAGAAATGGCAAACCCATTACGCTTCTTAATCCGAGGACCCAAAGCTGGGAACTTTCCATAGGGTGATCTTTTTTGGGGGAATCAGTGGACGACCTCTTTGTTTGGTGATAGTATTGTACCCCGAGGGATGAATGTACTATTGCTTCTCAAATTGAGAATCTGAAACTGAGAATCCCGCTTTCTAGGAACTACCTGTGATGGGGATATTGGGTTTTTCTGCAGGAAACCAAGACTCTTCCAACCTTTGTTCTCTCATTGCGTCAGATCTCGCACCGACACAACACTACCTTTGCAGATGTTCAGATTTGACTATTCAGACTATGTTGACTTGTTGATTCTGTTGTTGCATATCATTTAATTATGTCAAATTAGTCTTTTTGCATATGCATTAAAATTCCTTTATTTTTTGCATGAATTGCATTCATTCATGCCCGCATATGCATGTCCTTCATCCGGGAAACCATTGCTCACTCTGACCATTTCCGGTTTGTAGCAAGACGACGACTCAACATCGGTATTTTACCCGCTCAAACAAATCCAGAATCATGGCTGACTTCGAAGCTGAGAACGATGCTTACAAGGAAACTCTGGCTCAATTCCAAGGTCGGATGGATCAGTTTCAAGCGAACATAGATGCCATTATGGAACTCCTTCGCGCGCAGAGGGACGCCTCTTCTGCTACTGCTGCTATTGTTGCAACTACTACTGATGCAACTGTTGTCACTCCTGTTGTGACCACTTCTCCTGTTATTACGGCTACTCCTGCTGTTGATCCTTCTCCTGTTATGGTTGAAGTACCGGTTGAGCCTGTGAATCAGCCCGTTGTCCAGTCTAATGTGAACAAGATACCCGCTGGTTTCCCATGGGGCATGCCTCCGAATTACACTCCTCATATTGCTAATAATGGTAGCGCATTCCTACCATATCAGCCTTTTGTTGCACCCATGCCTAATGGGAATGCTGCTGCATATCTATGGGGCATGCCTATTCCAGTCCCGCCTCCAGTGGTGAGTGATGATCACGAGAATCCTCAGGCTCAGACTCATCAAACTTCCGGGTTGGCTGACATTGAAACTCCTGATGAAGAAGAGCATGTGTATAGGGGTCCTCCTATTCATGTTCCGGTTTCATCTTAAGCTGGTCAAACTGCTGTTCAGAATGTTCATCCTGGGATATTCTATCCTGGGGCATCTTCCTCAGCTGCTGTGATACCTCCTCTGAATTATCCATTTGGTGTTCAGATGGGTCAGAATGCTGGTCAGATGGTTAATCAGGGTTTGGTGTTTCCTTCTCAGTTTGCTACTCCGCAAGTGCATGCTCCGGCCGTATCTCAGTTGCCAAATCCTCAGGTTCTGGTCAGGCCCACTCATTAGAATAGACCTACTGAGTACAAGTTGTTGGAAGACCGTATCAGAGCTATTGAAGGGTTCTCTGCTTTTGGCATGGAGGCCAAGGACTTGTGTTTGGTTCGAAATGTTGTACTGTGGCAAAAATTCAAAATACCTGATCTTCCAAAGTATAAAGGTTTGAGTTGCCCGCGTAGTCACATCACTATGTACTGTAGGAAGATGGCATCTCGTGTTGATAATGATGAATTGCTAATTCATTATTTTCAAGATAGTTTGTCTGGTGCTTCGTTGGATTGGTACATGGGTTTAGAGCGCAGCAAAATCCGTACTTGGAGGGATTTATCTGAAGCATTCGTAAAACAATACAAATACAACCTTGATCTGGCACCTACTAGATTATAGCTACAAAATCAATCCCAGCGCTAAGCTGAAACATTCAAAGAGTATGCGCAAAGATGGCGTGAGATGACATCTCGTGTGCGACCTGCTCTCTCTGACAATGAATTGGTTGACCTCTTTATGGGTACATTGCAAGGTTCCTACTATGAGAAAATGGTGGGTAGTTCTTCATCGAATTTTGCTGATGTTGTGACCATTGGTGAGCGGATTGAGAATGGTTTGAAGACTAGAAAGATTCCTGGAACTGCTTCCCAGCAGCCGACCAGAAAATCTCAGAATAGTCAGTCAAAGAAAAAGGAAGGTGAAGCCAATGCTATGACAGCTCAAGTTTCTCCTCAGTACCAAGCTCCCATGGCTCCCATGCCATGTTATCCATATCCGTACATTGATGCCGCTCAATATCAACAACCACCATATCAGTATCATCCGCAACAACCAGTTCAGAATGCTCAGAATCAGCAACAGACTCAATAGAACAACAAAAATCAGCAGAATCAAAACCGTCAGAACAACAGCAATCAAGGAAACCGTAAGCGTCCGAATTTCGACAGAATTCCGGTGTCATACACTGAATTATTTCCTTATCTGGTTCACCAAGGGGCAATTGTCCCCAAGCAGATTGCACCTACAATTCCTCCATTTGGTTCGAAGCAAAATCCGAATGCTTCTTGTGCTTATCATGCTGGATACATAGGTCATGTGACAGAGGACTGTTTTGTTTTCAAAACCAAGGTGCAGGAACTTATTGATAAGAAGATCCTGACTTTCGCTGAGGAAGGTCCTAATATTCAGAACAACCCGTTGCCGAATCACAATGGACCTGCGGTTAACATGATTGAGGATAGTTCAAGGGCTGAATTGATCTTGGATGTTGACGAGGTAAAGACCCCGATGACTGTGGTTTTCAAGAGATTGAATGAACATGGGTTGTTGAGAGGGTTGCATGACAAATGTCAGATTTGTGATGATAATCCTAACCAGCATCGAAGGCTGAAGGGTTGCGTCCAGATTTTGATGAACCGAGGTGAAGTTCAATTTGCCAGATCTAAGCCTGTCGAGGAAGTTGCTGCCATCGAGCCATTCACCATTATCTATAGGAAGGTTCCTGTGGAATCCCCTAGGCAGAAGAAGGTACAACCCATTGTTGTTTGCCCGCCAAAGCCGTTTCCGTATCAGGATTCTAAAGAGGTACCTTGGAGGTATGGGTCTTCTGTGTTTTCTGGAGGTCAAGAGATAAGGTTTGCGGAATCTGAGATCGTAAATGTTACAGCTGGTGGAGGCATGACTCGTAGTGGATGTGTGTTTACTCCAAAGGTCACTACAAAGCCTATTCAAGTTCCGACTATCGTTACTCCCAAGAAGACACCTGCATCCGCAACCCCTGTTGGTCAACAAGGGACATCTTCTACTACCATTCCAGTGTCGAATATTCCGTCTGAAGATGTTTCAAAGAGCAAAGAGACGCTTGATGATCAAAAGTTCCTTAAGCTGATCAAGAAGAGTGACTTTAAAATTGTGGATCAGCTGGGGCAGACTCCCTCGAGGATCTCAATCTTGTCTTTACTCATGAGTTCACCCGCACACATATTAGCTTTGTTGAATGTCTTGAACAGTGCTCATGTTATGCATGATATATCCATTGTCGAGTTTGATGACGTGGTGGCCAATATAATTGCAAGTAGATACGTGGGCTTTAATGAATCAGAATTACCTCCTGAAGGAGTCGCCCATAACAAAGCACTGCACATATCTGCCACCTGTACAAACATCCTCTTATCTCGTGTTCTGGTGGATACCGGTTCTTCCCTCAACGTGATGCCTAAGGGCACGTTGAGCCAATTATTGGTAGAAGGGAGCGAGATGAGGCCGAGCTCCTTAGTTGTCAGAGCCTTTGATGATTCTCGAAGGCAAGTCATCGGAGAAGTGGACTTACCCATCAAGGTTGGACCATATTTGTTTACCATTACCTTCCAAGTGATGGATATCAATCCGGCGTACAGTTGCCTATTAGGTCGTCCGCGGATTCACGCTGCAAGGGCAGTTACCTCCACTTTGCATCAGAAGTTGAAATTCATGTTCGACGATCACCTGGTCATCGTCTGTGGTGAAGAAGATCTGATTGTGAGCGAGTTATCATCTTTCTAATACATCGAGACTAAAGAAGGCATAGCTGAGGTGTCGTTGCAGTGTCTCAAATTCGAAGATGTCAGTTCTGCTTCAACTAGTCAAAATAGATCACCACAAGTGACTTTAGCTTCTGCCAAGAGTGCTAAAGAGACCATCAATAGAGGTGCCTTGCCAGACTGGGGGCATGTGATTGATGTGGTTAAAAAGCACAATTGTTTTGGATTAGGTTACCATCCTGGTCGTCAATCCAGCTCGCATGGTCCAAAGCAGTGCAACTTTGTAAAGTTCAATAGCGCGGGTTTTCAGCAAGGTGACATTGTGGCAGCTACAGATGATGGTGGTCCTAGCAATCAGAGGTCAAGCTTTGTGCACAAGTGCCCGCCGGGATTCAAGCTCAACAATTGGACGGCTACTGTGATCCCTGTGGTTTTTCCGTGTAACATGTAATGCATTTTGCTTTTTCCTTTCCCTCGTCCTCGGCCGAGACGAGTGGATAGCTTGTAAGGGCCTCACTTTTTTTCAATATTATGTGATCAATAAATAAAAGTTGTTTGCATTCAAAATCATGCTCTTCTTCTTTCTTTATTTTTACTTTTTCATAAATAAATGGCAAAAGTTTCTTTTATTTTCACTTTTTCAAAATAGCTCATTCTAAACATATTCATAAACATGCAGAACTAATAAGAGCAT
Source organism: Lathyrus tuberosus (assembly GCA_022829125.1). NCBI lineage: Eukaryota > Viridiplantae > Streptophyta > Magnoliopsida > Fabales > Fabaceae > Lathyrus > Lathyrus tuberosus. The sequence continues at coordinate 14,561,745 of JALAZF010000111.1, forward strand.
TGATAACAACATGGCCAACATCCATTATAATTCTGGAATTCCAATTAACCAAGCCGAAGAAGATGGTGAGGAAGATTGTGAATTACCGGATGAACTAGCAAGGCTCCTTGAGCACGAGCATAACGAGATTCAGCCACACAAAGAGCCAGTGGAAGTTGTTAACCTTGGTACTGATGAGGTCAGAAGAGAAGTCAAGGTTGACGCATCCCTCGCAGAGCATGTACACTCTGAGTTGGTCAAGTTATTGAAAGAGTATGTTGATATCTTCGCCTGGTCCTATCAAGATATGCCTGGGTTGGATACCAACATCGTTGAACATCACTTGCCACTCAAGCCCGGATGTCCTCCTGTCAAGCAAAAGCTCAGGAAGACTAGACCCGGCATGGCACTCAAAATCATAGAAGAGGTAAAGAAGCAGCTTGACGCTGGGTTCCTCGCCACTTCCAAGTATCCTGAATGGATTTCCAACATCGTCCCAGTTCCAAAGAAAGATGGAAAGGTCAGAATGTGTGTGGATTATCGAGATCTCAACAAGGCAAGCCCGAAGGATGATTTTCCTTTGCCTCATATTGATGTCTTGGTGGATAACACAGCGCAGTTCTCTGTATTTTCATTCATGGACGGTTTCTCAAGATATAATCAGATCAAAATGTCCCCAACTGATATGGAGAAGACTACTTTCATCACGCCATGGGGTACATATTGTTACAAAGTCATGCCATTCAGTCTAAAGAATGTAGGGGCAACATACCAACGTGCCATGACGACCCTCTTTCACGATATGATTCATAAAGAGATTGAGGTTTACGTGGACGATATGATTGCCAAATCCAAAACTGAGGATGATCACTTGGTTCATCTGAAGAAACTGTTTGACAGACTTCGAAAGTTTAGATTGCGGTTGAATCCTGCGAAGTGCACCTTCGGAGTTCGATATGGTAAACTGTTGGGCTTTATTGTGAATCATAAGGGTATTGAAGTTGATCCTGATAAGGTTCGGGCAACATGATGACACTGGAAGAAAAGAACATGCAATTTACTATCTGAGCAAGAAGTTCACTGATTATGAGACCAGATACTCACTCTTGGAGAAATCTTATTGTGCTCTGGTCTAGGCTGCTAGACGCCTACGACAATACATGATTTTCCATACTACTTTGTTAATATCCAAAATGGATCTGATAAAGTACATATTTGAGAAGCCTGCTGTCTCTGGAAGGATTGCTCGGTGGCAGATGCTGTTAATTGAGTATATGATATCCAACATGTTACCCAGAAAGCAATAAAAGGGAGCGTCTTGTCTGACTACCTTGCCCATCAACCTGTGGAGGGTTATCAACAAATGAAGTTCGACTTTACCGATGAGGATGTGTTATTCATCAAAGATTATGAGACTCCAGACCCTGACATAGGACCCGAACCAGGGGCGCGGTGGACGCTCGTGTTCAATGGTGCCTCCAATTCTAAAGGTCGTGGAATTGGTGCTATCCTCATCTCTCCAACAGGTTTTCACCTTCCCTTCACTGCCAGATTATGCTTTGCATGCACTAACAATATGGCTGAATACGAAGCATGTATCTACAGTATTGAAGCGGCAATTGACATGAGAATCAAGATTCTTGAGGTCTATGGAGATTCTGCCTTGGTCATTGGTCAAGTCAGAGGGAATTTTGTGACTCAGGATTCCAAGCTGGTTCCGCACCAACAACACATTGCGAAATTGATTCCTTATTTTGATGAGATCACTTTTCATCATATTCCCAGAGAGGAAAATCAATTAGCTGATGCTCTTGCAACTTTAGCATCCATGTTCAAGGTCAAGTGGAAGAATGAAGCTCCTCATATCCGCATTGATCACTTGAACGAACCAGCACACTGTTTAGCAATCGAGGATGAGTCTGACGACAAGCCTTGGTTCTACGACATTAAAAGATATCTGGAAAAACAGGAATATCCTGAGGGTATCACTATCACTGATAAGAAATCTCTTAGGCGGCTTTGCGCCAAATTCTTTTTTAAGTGGTGGTATACTATACAAGAGGAATTATGATTCTGTGTTGCTTAGATGCGTGGATAGACACGAAGCGAACACGATCATAAGGTCCATACATGAGGGCTGCGAGGGTGTACATGCTAAAGGTCCTGCTATGGCCAAGAAGATTCTTTGGGCTGGGTATTACTGGACAACAATGAAGGTAGATTGTTACAACTTTGCCAAAAGATGTCACAAGTGCCAAATCTACGAAGACAAGATCTATGTGCCTCCTACTCCATTGAACGTTCTGACTTCACCTTGGCCATTCTCTATGTGGGGTATAGATATAATTGGAATGCTAGAACCGAAGGTTTCCAACGATCATCGATTCATTCTAGTTGCTATCGACTACTTCACCAAGTGGGTTGAAGCTGCTTCCTATGCAAACGTTACACGACAAGTGGTTGCCAGATTCATCAAGAAAGAGATAATCTGTCGTTATGATATTCCTAGCAACATTATCACGGACAATGCAAGCAACCTAAACAATAATATGATGAAGGAGTTGTGTCAAGAATTTAAGATCGAGCACCACAACTCTTCACCATATCGGCCCAAGATGAACGGTGCCGTTGAGGCAGCAAACAAAAACATCAAAAGAATTGTCCAAAAAATGGTTAAGACATACAAGGATTGGCATGAAATGCTTCCCTTTGCATTACACGGCTACAGAACTTCAGTCTGCACTTCTACTAGGGCAACTCCGTACTCACTCGTGTATGGTATGGAGGCAGTTATACCCATTGAAGTCGAAATTCCTTCGTTCAAAGTTATCATAGAGGCATGTCTTGATGAAGCTGAATGGGTTCAATCCAGATACGATCAGCTGAATCTCATCGAAGAGAAGCGCCTTACAGCCGTTTGTCATGGTCAATTGTATCACAGATGCCTCAAGCGAGCTTTTGACAAGAAAGTTCTCCCTCGAACGTTCTGTGAAGGCGAACTCGTGCTCAAGAGATATTCACCTGTTCACTCGGATCCACGAGGCAAATGGACTCCCAATTACGAAGGACCCTGTGTTGTCAAGAAGGCATTCTCAGACGGAGCCCTGATCCTCACCACAATGGATGGGGAGGAGCTGCCATCGCCCGTGAACTCCGATACAGTAAAAAAATATTATGCCTGAAAAAAATATAGATAGGAGTCCGCTAGATTGACATCCGCAAGGACAATCTAGGAAAAAATGGACGTCCCGATGGACCGAAAAAAGAAATTTCCATGCAAAAGTTAGGGACAATGAAAAAAAAACAATAGCAGCCCGCTAAGTCGAAAACCTGAAAGGGCGACTTAGACAAAAATGGTATCCCGGTGTAAAAAAAAAAAAAAATATATATATATTAAAATAAAATGTCCAGGCAAAAATTAGGGATAAAGGCATTAGACTGTGAACACTTGAACCTCTTTTCATCACGGTTGGACCTCAGACGGTAACAGAGCAGTCGAATCATCATCAACTGGTGCAAAGCGTTGGAACCTAGACTTTCAGTGGATGGGAGCCAATGTTGTAATCAATGCAAACCATGATTTCCCTTTGCCATTTACATTTGTTTTTCAATTTAATTGCAAATTTCCTCATCAAGGATTTTGGCATCCTTGTACACATCTTATGTACATATTTTTCACATTCAATAAAATTACATTATTCAATTTCTCAATTGTTTTCATTCCAGTATTTTGTTTGCAAAATGAACGACTATTTGTGATCACATAATACTATAAAATGTTGAGAACAATAAAATCTAAATCAATTGAGAAAGCATTATGCATTGCATATTTTACCGGTAATTCCTGCAGGATAATCAGTATTATCCATTGGTGAGTCTAACGCCCGGTCGGCAATGTGGGGGGTTCTTTGAAGAAGTTGATGTTCCTCAGCAGGGTCATCATTTCCCCAACAGTCGCCATTGTGGTTCTCAGGAAAGTTTGATTGAATTTCGTTTCCCCAACAGATCCATAATGTCTCCAGCAAAGTTGTCATGCTGTACCCCGAGAGGAGACATGTTTGTTTTTCCCCAACACGGGTCGCGCGCGACATGCACCCGCGGCTACACGATTTGGTTTCTCGTATTCTCCAAGCAGAGAAGATTCTCCGAGCCTTGTGAGTTCCCCAGACAGAGACAATCAGGACGTCCACAGTAGAGTCAGCGGAAGCTTGGAACTAGGATTTTCCTGGTTTCATTTCCCAACGAAGTCAGCCATGATGTAATGATTGTCATGGTTCTCTTATCCCCGCAGCATCAATGGTGATATTCTAGGAGTTTGAGACTTCTCATGTTCTTCCTAGCGGAGTTGTCACCATTCGGGGGCCTTTCGTCGGTAGGATCGGTATTTTGTGTTTCCCTTCCCAGCTGAGGATGTCGAGTTCGTTTTGCTACAATCTCTGCCTAACCGCCACACATTACCTCGACCTGCATTTTTGCATTGCATGATATCAAGCATCATGTAGATCGAAGCATACATAGCATATGCATCGCGCACACCCCCTTTCTTTTGGCCTGATTCATCTCCCCAGCGGATTTTCAGCCAAACTTCAAACACCCCTTACACTTGCACCTTTCTTTTATCGCTGTCGGCCAAATTCTCGAGCTACTCTTTTTATTTAATCCCTTCTTACCTCGAATCATCGAAAGGCTAGCGCAATTCGTACATTCAGGTCCAAGCGGATTAAATAGGGGCAGCTGTCGTAACCCGAAATTTGACCTCCCTCTTTTGCCTTTTGCATGAGCATAAGCATTCGCATCGCTGGCATACGCATCCGCACTTTTTCTCTGAAGATTTTGTTACAGGAATATTCAGATTTTCCAAGCCCGATTAATCGCATCCTCACAAGTTCATCACATCCTCAAGACAAGCACAAAATAAGGGTTTCCATGCCTATTCATCAATGCAAGAGGTCATAACACCTTTCCAAAGCATGGTCATAACACCTTTCCAAAGCAAAATTGGGCAAGTTTTTGACTGGTTAATCGGTTAACCATTTTGGTTAATCGGTTAACACCCCTTTCACAGCGCTAATTTCATCTTTTTAACAGCTGTTAATCGGTTAACCAGTTAGTTAATCGGTTAACACCTGCTATTTCAGCAGAAATTCAACACTTCCATCATATTTCAGCAACTCTTTCCACATTCTTTTGGTCTATTCTATTCTAGCATTGTGTGGAACATTCTAGACTGTTCAAGACCATTCAAGACATTTCCCTTACATTTATTGTATGCATCACTTCAAATCAAGTGCACCTTGTTCCTTGTTTTCCAAGTAATGTGGATCATTAGCTGTGGAAATTCATCTTGAGATTGGTACCGAGTTGGTTCTAACTAACCGAGTTAACCGCCTTGACTCGGTGAGTCAAGTCCAACTAACTCCTAGCCTAGTTCCAAACCCAAAGCTAAGTCCAAAGCTAGATCCGAACCTCCCACACTCCAAACCTAAAGTCTATATAAACAATGCTTCACTCATTTTTCAAGGACCCTAAATCATTTCTCCAATTTCTCACATTCTCACTCTCAATTCTCGCACATTCTCTCTGATTTTTCTCTGCTACATCTTCATCTTCATCTCAATTCTCTTCCAAAACCTCACCAAAGCTCATTTCTACTTTGAAGGATAATCACTTTTACATCAAAAGTGATTATTTCTTGAGCTCAACCTTCACCATTCTTGCTATTATACTTGGATTTCTGGAGTTATTTCAGCTTGTGGATTAATCTTGAGTATTTTCTGCAATTTTCAACGGTTCGAATTCGCATTTTGGAGCTTTATCGTATTTTGCTCGGTTTCGACGCGCTTCGTCACCAAATTGAAGATTCCTCTGGTTTTCTTTGATTTTCTGCATCAAGAATCATTTGCAACAATTACCAAGGCACATCTCAGCCTTGTAGGTTGGTAGATCTTACTCTTCCCACTGTTTCGATCATTTTCACACATTTACGTCGTAATTGCGATCGTTTTCGGTTTAATTTATCATGCAATTGCTTGATCTTTAACCTCCATGATTAATTCTTGTAATTTGTGTTTATTTGCACTTACATGATGTAATTTTCGTGCACAAAATCGTACCATAGCATGTGGAAGTTTGGATAAGTGATTATGTGTTGAAAACTACTTTCGAAAAGCTGTTTTTACTGTTATTTTTGCCACTGTCACAGTGTTAATCGGTTAACCAGTTCATTTTTCACCAAAAACGCTGATTTTTAAGCCGTTAACCGATTAACCATATGGTTAACCGATTAACACTGAACCAGAATGTCATTTTCATGCTTTTTCAAGTGTGTTTACCATGCTTTCTCATTCTAACTTCCATGGATTGATATGCTTCATATTTATGGATGTTTTTAATGCTGTTAACCTCTGTTTAAAGCATATTTACATTAATTCCATGATTGATTTATCAATTTTTGCAATTATGTGTGTTCTTGATATTTGTTTGAACTTGCTAATTCTTGCACAATCTTTGATCACTTGACACATGATTTGTGATACATGCTAATATTTGTTTGGCACTGTTTTGCACTTTCATTTCTTGATTACATTAAGTTTGTTCTATATTGAGCAAACTTAATCATGTATAATCAATAATTTTCACCTTTTGCCTTAATGACTTTTCACTCTCTTTGGAAAGTTATTAGCATGGCTTTTCCCCTTGATTAATTGATCAAAATCATGTTTCGATTAGTTGATCCTTCCTTTTCCCTCTCTTTAGGCTTCCTTTAGAGCTTTTTTCTCTCTTTTCACCCCGCGGAGTTGAAGATTCATACAACGGCCGATACACGACTTTGGAGCGCTGTAAAAAACTGAAGCTGTTACGCTGTTCACTTCACAATGCGTTGGAGCACTGTATAATTTGGAGCTGTTATGCTGTCCGTTTCAATTCCCACACTATATATTGGGTGCTAGAGAAGGAATAAGGATGGAGTTTTTCTACCCTCATTCTGGATATTTCTTCGAAAAGGGCGTCTTGTCCTCTCCTCGAGAATAGTCACCTCTGTCCTCCAGCTATAGTGTTTCTCATTCCCCAGTCGAGTCGATCCTTGATCACTCTTCTCCCTTTGCAATCTCTTTCGATCCTTGATCACTTTTCACTCTTTGCATTCCTTTTCGATCCTTAATCACTCCTATCTCTTTCGACCTCTCTTTTGATCAATCATCATTCTTCTTGGTTACGATCCTTTGTTCTTTGGGTTAGCAAGCTTCCTTTGTTTCAATGCCCTATCCTTTTCTTGCGGTCAATCATTGTTCTTTTGATTCCCCTGAAGAGTCTCTACTCTCTTTCTTCTGTTAAACACAGTACTCCTGTTAAAACTGAATCCTTTGCGGAGTTCGCAACCTTCTTTTGGTTCTTCCCCCCTTGTTGGTTAATCATTGTCTGTCAGATAAAACACCAATGTTTGCACTCCTTCTCAGTTAACCACAGTCCGCCTGTTAAAACACTGAGTTTCCTCTTGGGTTAATCACCTTTTCTTGGTTAATCACCCATCTCTTTAGTTAATCACAGTCTGTCTGTTAAAACACTGAACATTTTTTGGGTTAATCACCTATTCTTGGTTAATCACCCTTTTCTTCAGTTAACCACAGTCCGTCTGTTAAAATACTGAACCCTTTTTCGGGTTAATCACCTATTCTTGGTTAATCACCCTTTTCTTCAGTTAACCACAGCCCGTCTGTTAAAATACTGAACCCTTTTTCGAGTTAATCACCTTCTCTTGGTTAATCACTCGTTCCTTTCGGTTAATCACAGTCCGTCTGTAAACACTGAATCCCCAGCAGTTGGCAACCTCCTCTTGGTTCGAATACTTGCATCTTTGGGTTAGTAACCTTTCTTTGGTTTGAATACCCTTTCTTCGGTCAGGTACTGCTTGTTCAGTCAGTGTACCGAACTCCTTTGGGTCACGACCTTTGCTTGGTCCCACACCCATCCTTTAGGTCACGACCTTTGCTTGGTCCTACACCCGTCCTTTGGGTCACGATCTTTGCTTGGTCCTACACCCGTTCTTTGGGTCACGACCTTCGCTCGGTCCTACAGCCGTTCTTTGGTTGATTACAGTTTTTATCTGTTAAAACTTATTTCCCCACAGAGTATTAATCTCTTCTTTCAGGTAACCACTGCCAGTCAGTTAACATACCGACTCCTATTTTCTCTTGATTTTAACACCATTCCTTTGTTCATTTCCCTAGTAGGGTCGCTACTCTCTGATTCTTAGCCACAGTTTCTTTACTCCCAATGGATTCTCTTTATTCTTGTTGCCCCTTTATTTTCTTGGTTTCGACACCATTCTTGCACTTTATCCTCAACACAATTACTATCTGTTCCTTTGCACTCATTTCTTGGTTATGACACCATTTCTTTTGCATCCCCAGCGGATCTTTCTCTATCTCTTATTCTCTTGGTTTTGACACCGTGTCTCTTGTTTCTTGCACAGTCACTTTAGTCTCTTACTCCTCAGTGGAGTACTCTTTTTTTCCTTTTGCTCTTCTTTCTTGGTTTCGACACCATTTCTTTTGGATCCCCTGCGGAGTTTCCCCCTTTCTTTTGTTCCTGGTTTTGACACCACTTTCTTCTCCTTTCCCTTTCCCTTTTCCGTCTTAGTTCCCCGAACTATGGAAGCTCTGATTCTACATTCGTTCGAATGTTAGATACGTAGGCACGAGACGCAATGTCTTGTCGAGCACACTTCCACCTTCTTCCATTCTTCTTCTTGTCCCTGGTTCCTCTGAACTACGACGCTCTGATTTCTTCATTGCACTATGAGGGTACGTAGGAACGAGGGCCCTAATCCTCCGCGAGCACTTTCTTTCCTTTCTTTCTTTTTCCCCTTTTCTTCTCTCTCTCCTTTCTTTAGCTAGAAGCCTTTAGATAGATAAACCATCCAAGCTTAGAAGCAAGCGAAATGGTTCCCGTCGAGTACGACGGATGCGTTAGGTGCTAATACCTTCCTTTCGCATAACCGACCCCCGTTCCCGTTTCTCTTCCCCTTGGGTTTTATCGATATTTTCCCTGTCCTTTGGGACTAAATAAAGTTCGGTGGCGACTCTGTTGTATCTCTGAGTGTGCGATTTACTCAAGTATAAACCAACCATCTTCAGCGGGCACGACGATCTTCCCCGCGAAGACATCGTCGCCCACCTTCACCTCGCCGTTCTCCTTCTCCGCGAAGGACTCTTTCAGAAGAATCTCGAACCCCCTTGCCGGTGCGCGAGGGCCGTCGGCAGCGCCTCGAACGCCCCCAGCCGGCGATCTCCCAGAAGCGTCGTCATTCCCCGCCTCGGAAGGAACCCAGGCCCTCCTCAACTACCAAGAAGACCAAGACCACCGAGGAGAGGCCGAGGAACCGTTCAAGGAATTCCCCTCCACGAGAAGAACCTGGTCGACATCACCGATCCCCTTCGAGGTCCCCGGTCGGAAGCGACGACGATGACCAGAGGACCCTCCTATCATGGGAGATCATGGACGCCCCAATTCCTGCGGGCATGGAGAAACCCCCGCCACTGGGGACCTACGACGGCCTGGCCGACCCCGACGATCACGTCGAAAGTTTTGAAGCCATGCTCTACTTCAGAAACGTCAGGGGAGCCATTAAGTGCAGGCTTTTCCCCACCACCTTGCGGAAGGGCGCCATGACTTGGTACAAGGGTCTGGCACCCGGGTCGATCACATCCTGGAAGCAACTAAGACAACGCTTCACCAAACACTTCACAACATCTCGTTGACACCGGAAGACGGAAGCTGCACTAGAGAGCATCTTCCAGGGGAAGAACGAATCTCTCAGGAACTACATTGAGAGATTCAACAGGGAAGCTGTCGAGGTTCATACGATCGACGACATGAAGAAGTATTTAATCATCCACGGACTACATTTTGGATCCTATTTTGCCAAGTCCGTGGGCCTCCGCAGACCTCGCCGTCTGGAGGACCTCCTCCAACAAGCTCAGTCGTACATCGAGCTCGAGGAGTCAGAGGCAGTGCAGATCGCCCTTGAGTCGAGGCGGAAGGAAGGCCCCTGCGACTACAAGGAAGAAGGCTCTCCTCCTCGATGAGGAGGCGAAAGAAAGAAAGAAAATCGCCCCCGGGATCCACGTGAACCGCGCGGACCAGCTGGTCGTTTCACGGAATACACCCCGCTCAATGCTCCCCGCGCGCGAATCCTCTCCGAGTGCTCCAACTCGGAATTTCTCAAAGGAGGCGTCCACTTTCCGAAGCCAACGACCCCCAAATCAAACACAGACATGTCCAAGTATTGCAGGTTCCACCGGAGCCATGGACATGTCATGGAGGACTGCATCCATCTTAAAGATGCAATTGAGATCCTGATCAAGGAAGGGCAATTAAAAAAATACGCCCAGAAGAATGACACTCCTCGTTCCAGCTCCCGGGAAGCCCAAAACGTCGAGGAAACGACACCCCCTCCCGACGAGAGTCGGCTTCAGGTCGCCCTCAGCGTCACTCGACCCGAAGACTTCTTTGTCCCCGAAGGCATCGAGGGCCAAGAAGCAGTTCGCAGCATGTGGGCAAACTTCTCCCATGAAGACCCCGTCGTTGCCCGCAGCACATGGGAAGGTTTCCCCAAGACTATGGTCATCTCCGGGGGTGGTTACGAGAAGGTGTCTGTCGGGTCAATCAAGCGGAAATTTGAAGAACTGGAGTTCTCAACATCGACGAAGACCACTACTCTCGAGAATGTGCAAGGGAAATCAAACCCTATCACCTTCTACCTTGAAGAGCTCCTAGGCGGAGCACCCAACGCCACCATCCCCCTCTTGGTCAGGGCACAGATGGCAAATTTTGACGTTTGAAGGATCCTCGTCGACCAGGGAAGTTCGGTCGACATCATGTATGCCCATCTGTTCGGGACTCTCCAGCTCGACGAGATACATCTGACCCCGTACGTCGGTTCAGATCTGCAGGGGTTCAACGGAACCACCACCAGACCATGGGGCTACGTTGAACTGATGGTCACATTCGGGGCCGAAGACACCGCCCGCCAAGTGAAGACCCGCTTCCTGGTGGTTGAATGCCCACCCCTCTACAACTACATCCTCGGGAGGACCACCCTGGCTGAACTCACAGCAGTACCATCAACGGTCCACCTCAAGATGAAGTACTACACGGCCAGGGGACGTGTAGTTATGATGCACGGGGACATAGACCAGGAGGTGCTTCGACGCTGTGATCAAAGGCATGAGTTCCATCGGCACCAAGCCCAAGAACATAGCAAAGCCAGCCACGAACACCGTACAGAGGCCTCTCCCACGCGTCAACGCGGTTGACCTCGACAGCAGGTTCCTGGACGAGCACGAAGAGGGCGGAGCAGCGGACCTCGACCTCCAGGCGGAAAACAACGGACATCCTCTCCACCCAACGCGCCCCATCCCAGATGGAGACTTTGAGCTCGTGGCCCTCGGGGACGATCCAGACCGTAACGTGAAGATTGGCACCGGGATCCCCGACCTGGCGAAGGAGCAGCTAAAGGCATGTCTCCGGGAGAACGCTGATCTGTTTGCATGGAGCGCCTCCGAGATGCCTGGCCTTGACCCCGAGGTGGCTTGCCATCAGCTCGCAGTAGATCCGGCCGCTAGGGCCATAGCTCAAAGTAGGCATAAGCAGTCTCCCGAAAAAGCGGAGGCTGCTGAAAAAGCTGTAAAAGACCTCCTAGAAGCGAATTTTATTTCAGAGGCCAGATACACAACCTGGCTATCCAACGTTGTACTCGTCAAAAAGAATAATGGAAAATGGAGGATGTGTGTTGACTATACTGATCTTAACCGGGCATGCCCAAAAGACTGTTATCCTTTGCCTAACATCGACCAACTGGTTGACAACTCTGCAGATTACAAACTATTATCCTTCATGGACGCCTACTCAGGATACAACCAAATTCCCATGGATAAGGTCGACAAACAGCACACGGCCTTCATGACCGAGTCGGGCAATTACTACTACAACGTAATGCCCTTCGGCCTGAAGAATGCCGGTGCGACCTACCAACGGATGATGAACAAGGTTTTCCGGGCCGAAATCGGCGACATGCTCGAGGTCTATATGGACGACATGATCGTCAAATCTGCGGAGGAATTCGACCATGCCGCGCACCTCAAGAAGGTGTTCGACACAGCGAGGAGATGCCGCATGAGGTTCAATCCTGACAAATGCACCTTCGGCGTTCGGGCAGGTAAGTTCCTCGGCTTCTACCTCACAGAGCGAGGAATCTAGGCCAACCCCGACAAGTGTAGGGCTTTCTCCGAGATCCCTACTCCAAACTCGAAGAAGTCAATACAATCATTGAACGGGATGCTCACCGCCCTCTCCCGTTTCGTCGCCAAGTCTGCACAATACGCGCCCCCGTTTTTCAATCTTCTTCGACAAAAAGCGACGTTTGAATGGACCGAAGAGTGCGAGCAGACGCTTCTCCACCTAAAACAAGTCCTATCACGACCCCGGTCCTCTCACGGTCTGATCACGGGGAGACATTGTTCTTGTATCTTGCAATCACGAGTGAAGTGGTCAGCGCCGTCCTCATCCGGGAAACCCCGGACGGGCAGAAACTGATTTACGTCACGAGTAAGGCCCTCCAGGGCCCCGAGCTCAGGTATCAGCAGATAGAGAAATTTTCCCTAGCCCTCGTCACCGCAGCCAGGAGGCTGCGCCATTACTTCCTAGCCCACACTGTCGTCGTGAGGATCGAACAGCCTATAAGGCAACTCCTTGGACTACCAGATATGGCGAGGAGGTTGTTCAGATGGTCGCTCGAACTCGCCGAATTCGACATCCAATACGAGGGAAGGAAAGTCCTGAAGGCTCAGGTATTGGCCGACTTTGTGGCAGAGATGACCGTCCCGGAACCTTCGACCAACGGATCCCAAAAGTGGACGATCTATGTCGACGAAGCATCCAACACGAAGGGAAGCGAGGCGGGCATTATCCTCGAAAATGAGGAAGGCATCTTGATCGAGGTATCCCTCGAACTATCCTTCCCGACGTCGAACAACCAAGCAGAGTACGAGGCTTTCCTCGCCGGGCTTCGGTTGGCCGAGGACCTCAGTGCCAAGGAGGTCAAAATCTTCACCGACTCCCAGCTCGTGGCCTCGCAAGTCCGAGGAGAGTACCAGGCCAAGAACGACAGCCTCATCGAATAATCGACCTTGGTGAAAGAGAAGATGAAAAAATTCACCTCTGCGGAGGTAACCCACATCCCTCGCGAGCACAATACCCGAGCAGATGTCTTGTCCAAATTGGCAAGCACAAAGAAGAAAGGCGGAAACAAATCTGTAATACAAGAAGTGCTTTCCCGCCTGAGCATCGACAAACCCGTTCCGGCGGTAGACGTGAACGCCATCGGGGACAGCAATTGCTGGATGACCCCGATATACGAGTACCTCACGACAGGAAAACTGCCCGAAGATCCCAAGGAAGCGGGGATGGTGAAGCGGCGGGCGTGCTCGTACGCGATAGTCGAGGATAAGCTATACCGGCGAGGGTTTTCTATTCCCCTCCTCAGGTGTGTCGAGGAGACCAAGGTCCCCGGCATACTCCAGGAAATCTATGAGGGATTATTTTACGAAGTGGATTGAGGCGGAAGCGTTGGCCAAAATCACGGCCTTCAACATACTACATTTTTACAAGAGGAACATCCTCGCCCGATTCGGCGTGCCCCAAGCTATTGTCACCGACAACGGAACACAGTTCACCGACAGGAACTTCCAAGACTTCGTCACTAAACTAGGCACGAAGCAGCACTTCACGTCGGTCGAGCACCCTCAAACGAACGGGCAAGCCGAAGCGGCGAACAGAGTAATCCTCTGAGGACTGAAACGTCGATTAGGCGACGCCAAATAACGGTGGGTCGAGGAGCTACACAACGTCCTCTAGGCCTACTGAACAACCCTGCATTCCACGACCGGGGAGACCCCTTTTCGTCTAACCTACGGAACAGAAACGGTGATCCTTGTGGAGATCAGGGAACCCTCGAGGAGGACGGAAGCCCCCCTCGACAGAGACGCGAACAATGAAGCCCTGAGGGAAGAGCTCGATTTCGTCGAGGAGACGCGTTCGGGCGCTTCTCTCCGAGAAGCTTCACTTAAACAGAAAATAACTTTACGTTATAACGACAAAGTTATCAAACGTGATTTTCAAGTAGAAACACCCTCGTCCTACGAAGGAACCAGAAAGATTCGTGGGAAGGCAAACTCGCTGCGAACTGGAAGGGCCCGTACCGCGTCCGCGTGAAAACGGGGAAAGGAGCCTACTTCCTCGAAAATCTGCACGGGGAAGAACTTGCTCGACCATGGAACGCTGGGAAACTCAAACAGTACTACAGTTAAACACTGCCTGCGACATACTAGCATCGCGGTTATGGGGACGCACTAGGGTACAAGCACGACACCCCTATACAGAACACGATGATCAAAGGTCGCGATGTGTGTGCGCGAGGACTTTTGATCCGACGAGGATACCTCGTTCGAGCTCCACCGTCGTTGTACCAATCAGGCAGAACACCCAGCTCGCGATGGGAAGTTCACGCCACGAAGCTAAGACCTCGACCGAGCTCCTAGCCTCGTTGAAGGTCGGAATACACTTCCGGCCACTCGACCAGTTCTCCACGCAGTCGAGGATTATCGAAGTCGAGCAAGCCCCAAAATCTCTATACTTAGACAAAAATAAATAAAGTATAGCAAATACAATAACATCACACACAAACAAAACAAGTAAACATCACACACATATAAACGCAGCGATCAAAATATAAATCCGGGCAAAAAGCCCATTATACAAATATTACAAATATTCCAAAAGCCCTTGGCACGCAGGCCGGGCAAACAAAAGAAAAAAAAATGAAATGGCTCACGGGCCAAGCAAAACAAGAAAACAAAACCTATTCCGCGGCCGTCCCCTCTGGCTGCTCACGCCCGGTCGCGTCCCCGTCAACCTCTCTCTCTCTTCCACCGGCCGCACGATTCGACCATCAACCACGTCGTAGTCGGAGTGGGCTCCCTCCGTAATGAGGCCAGGGTTGAGGATCTGAAGCTGCTGCACAGCATTCTTGAAGCCTATTTCAGCGCCCACAAGGCTGTCCTGCTCAGTCTCTCGGAGTTTAGCAATCAACGCTGCCCGCGACGTCAACAATCTATCTTCCTCGGTTTCTTCCTCGGCGGGGCGAGAAACATCTTCCAATTCAGCGACCTTCTCCAAGAGGCTTTTCCTTCCCTCCTCGGCTTTTCTGCACTTCTCCTCAATCTGTTTCAGGTTTTCGGCCTGCTGCTTCTGATGCTCGGCTGAACTCGGTTCAGTTCTTTGCACTCATCCAGCTCCTTGCCCACTTTTGTCACCTCGACAACAACGGACTGGAACCTCTCTTGCAGCCCGGTCAGCTCGGCTGCTGGACAAGTCTCGTCGTTCAAGATTAAAGCCGTCGAACAAACTCGTATAACGGCGGACAAGTCCTCAAGCAGGGCTTTCCTCCTCGAAGCTTGAGGAGCACCCAGGACGGCCTGGACTTCGGCAGCAGGGATACCTGGAGAGTTGGCACCCGAGAAGAAGTGGGGCCTCAAGTGACAAGGAGGAAGTATGAACTTCTCAGAGGGAGGACTGTTCTCAACCGTCAGGTCGACGTCCACCTGCCCATCTGTGCGCTGCCATTTCGGAGACCCTTGGCTATTGGGAGACTGACTCCCTTGGGGAGAGGTCGAAGAATCCGTTGGCACTGAAGTCGTGGAAGGATGCTGTGCTCGGAGTTGTTCGACTCGGCCCTTTTTCGAAGCACGGGTGTTTTTCAGTTTCTTGAGACGCTCCTCGGTACTCGACATCTTACCTGCATAGAAAACAAAGTGGTCATTAATTCGAAAAGTAGGACGAAGGGAAAGGCAGGTCGGGGAGGCCACCCCACCTAACAGCTCGAGAGCCTCCTCGTCAGAAAACGTCTCGAGGAGAGCCCTAGTGTTGATTAATCGATGCTTCATTAAGACATCCCCGTCGCCACCCAGAAAGAAGTCCCCGTTCGGCGTCACGAACTTGGCTTTGTTAAACCCACCGACGAACTTGACTATGGCCTCGTGAGCCAAGCGATCCCCTTCACAGAGTTTACCAGGGCTGATAATATAGCTTTCTGTTCCCCTCTTGAAGTGTTCTTCAGTCCAGAACAACGGGAACCTGGGCACAAGGGCCTCCTCTCGCTGCCCATCTACTTCTTCGACGACCCGATGGTACACTGAATTTATGGCCTCAAGTGTGACCGGCCTCACGAGGTAGTACCGGTACTTGAAATCTCGCACATAGTCCATATAAGTGTGAAACAGGCTGCTCACCTGCTTGAAGGACACCCAACCATGCTTGCCGTCGACGGCCTGCCATTGAAGATGGAAAATGAGAAAAAATAGGGGCACCGTCGCCCCGATCTTCAGGTATTTGCACACGAGCTCAAAAGCCCTGATGAAAGCAAGAGAGTTGGGGTGGAGTTGAGAAGGGGCCAAACGCAGCCAGACAAACACTGACTGTTAAAAATCCGTGAAGGGCAAACGCCACCCCGCCTTGTCGAACATGAACTCGTATACTGGAAACCGCATCCCACTATATGTCGAGCATATTCGATGATGTGGCAAAGGCCTGAACATATTCCACGTCTTCGATGAACCCACTAGACGGTGCTCGACGGTGCAAAATATGCCAGCCTCGTCCAAATCGACAAACTGGGAGATCATGTTTACAGCCTCCTCGCAGGCCCAATCGTCAGGTGACCTCTCCCCGGCGCTAGTCGTCTCCGCCATATGTGAGTCGGGCTCGTCGTAAGTATCTAAAGATCCCTAGGCCACTTGCAATACATCCATTTACCTGAAAAGCAGAAGGAAATGGTGAATTCGATGACCCATATCAAATCCACCCCTCCACCGCTGATCAAGTGAAAGGGCGAGGAAGGAACGTCGGGAAACGCAAACCCGCGACCATCCTCAGGTCTGCGGGGAGCGGCGTTGGGCAGGACCCCGAGATATTCGACCCACGTCCCCGGGGATTTCGTCAGTTATCCCTGGGAGACTCAACAAAAGAACTGAGAGATGTTCATCTCACGACCCCGGGGCATTCTTCATGTCCTCAGGGATCTCATCATCTCTCCCCGTGAGATTCAATGAGTAAACTAGGAAATTCTGCCGTTTTCGCCGGATATTTCGTGATTTCCATGGAAACTTCATCGGTTCACCATAGATTCACCCTACAAATGCAAGCAAAAGAGGAAAATAGAGAGAAACTTACTTCGAAGGTGCTTCTGGTAGGGTTCCGGTGCGGCTGTCAGCGGCGGCGAACGGCGGTTGAAGAGAGAACGAAAGAAGGCAAAGTATGAGCAGAGGGAGAGCGAAAATGGAAATGAAACGAGATGGCCCCTATTTATAAGGGTCTCACGAGCCTCGAGGGCTCCTAGGTGATCGATTACCCTACCCTAACGTAGCTGCCCTAGGCAATGATGAGATGCAACACGTGGCACACGCTCTCCCACGCATGTCTCTTCATTCCCCAACATGCGCATTCTGTTCTCCTCGGTTCAAACTTCTCGTATCCCCGTGGCGGCGCTCATTTGCAACTAGCCTAGCTCGAGCGGAGCGATTTATTTCTCCTCGTTTGACCGACCACTCCTCGTCTAGAATCCCTTCCCAGACGGGATACGTCCTCGACATATTACTGGCCCTTAAGTCATTACTCTGACACCTCAAAACAACGACTTGGGGGGCTCCTGTTTCGGACTGGGCCGGCGCCTGTCCTACGGTCGGGCAGGCCCAAGCCTAATGACCAACGAAGGCCCAACGAGGCCCAACATCACCTCCGTGTCGGGCACGTACCAATCCCCTTAGATGTCGGGCACGCGAGGCAAAGACTGTCGAGCAGAGGCATATAGCTCGCAGATGCACCTCTCCTCGACACCCACGTGCTCCTCCCCGCGAGGACACGTTCTCTTGTAACTTCCCACTCCCGAAGGAATCGGTCTGCCCTACTTCCGGAGATTTAGGGATCATTACACCAGGGCGAATACCACGTGCTGGTCTTCACTACGCCACGTAAGGCCCGACAGTTACTTGGATTGGGCCTTACGATCCAGCCCAGTGCAAGTAACCGTTGGCCCCGCGCTGAGGGCTCTCTATAAATACCCTCTCACTTGAGAGGGTCAGGTTACACAACATATTCTAACTCTCACCCGTTTTTCTGTACTTGCTTACTCCCTTTCTTACTTGAGCGTCGGAGTACCTTGCAGGTACACACCCCCCGCCGTATCATCATCACTAGGGGTGTACGCGGGTTGGGTTGGACCGGAATTGACCTAACCCGTTACCCAACCCGTCCAAACTTTAATGGGTTGGGTTCTTCGTCAAACCCGCAATTTCATTGTCAAAACCGACCCGAACCGACCCGTTCATTTATGGGTTGGGTTGGGTTGAGTTCGCGGGTTGCGTTTCAAATAAAAGATATGTATTTTCTATGATTCTTTTGGTCGATTTTAAAAACGTGTAACAGAATTCAATACAATCATACTCATCTATAATACTCAAATTCGATGAAACGCATCATATAATATCAAATAAAATTCATCAACACGACATAACATTGATATTAGTATAAAATTCAACAAGACACGTTACTTCCATAAAATAGGTAAGTTGGAAATGATACAAAAGAAAATAAGAAAGAACATTTAATATTAGAATTACGTAAACTCATTCTTCTAGTAGTATTATTGGTGGAGAATAATTTTTTTTGAAAAAATTATGGTTATTAGTGAGATACTAGTATTACATTTTTATTTAAAATAAAAATAAAAATAATAAAAGTTACTAAAGCCACATCAATGGGTTGGGTCGATGGGTCTGCGGGTTGCAAAACTCAAACCCGATACCCGACCCAAAACTATACGGGTTGTTATGGGTTGGGTTGGGTATACCCGTAAATGAATGGGTTCGGGCAATTTATGGGTTGGGTTGGTTTGGGTCAATGGGTTCGTGGATCGACCCGCACCCATGAACACCCTTAATCATCACCGGAGCTGAAGTCCATACGACGTTGCTGGCCACTGAACAACTGTCTGATCCAGGTAAGATCATATCCTATTGAGTACAATGGAGGTGAAGGGTGCCTAATATCTTCCCCTTACTTAACCGACTTCCGAATCCTAGCGTCTCACCCTTAACTTTAGGTTTTATCACTATTTTTCTGTTTCTTAAGAACGAATAAAGGATGATGGCGACTCTTTCCAGCTGCGACACCTAGTTCGGTTTGTGGTCAGCATGTGTAAAACCTTAGTTTAGTTAGTGGTCAGTATGTGTAAAACCCTGTTCCGTTTGATAGATAGTCAGCTCAAAACTCTTTCTTAGTCGAGACCAGCATGTGAAAAATCTATGTTTGGTTTGGAGACTAATTTCTCTAAGCCTTGTTTGTTATTTGGTTAGAAGTTAGCATGAAAATTTCATTTTTGTATAAGGGGGTTTGTGGGCACAACCTTCTAAAATCTCTCAAGTTTAGTGGATACTCTCAAGAATAATTTTTGGAGACAAAATGAGAACTTATTGGTCAAACATGTATAATTCTCTGGTGTTATTTTTCTTCCCTTATCTCTTTTAATTTCTAGTAATTTTTTCTTTAGTTTTTGACTGCGTATTTATTTAAAATGTTTTCAAACTTTGTTTTTACAAATGATTTTGTTTTAAACCAAAGTTTTTCAAACCTCCACAATTCACCGTCTTCTTGTGTATGAAGTCACATGTTCTATAAAGAAAAAATTTCCCTAAAATTCAACATGTTTTGGCGAGTGCCCTTTATGGTAAAAAATTTAAAGACATGAAAGTAAAGTTTGATATGAGTCAAAGATAAAAAGTAGTTTTTGAGTGTTTGCAAGCAATATATGCACATAATTTTCTCTTAACTATTTCCATTGATGGGTAAGACCAACATATATATTATCAGTAGAATATTGTACTCTTAGCTATCCCATTTTTTCTATTGACGAAGTTTGTTATATTTATCATAAGACGTGTTTGGATACTTTAGGGAAACACATAATTCATTGAAAATAGCTTTCATGCTTTAAATACCGGCATGCCTGTGTTAAGGATGTCGTTTTTGATATATTTCAGCAGGTAAAGTATCTGTCAAAAAATATGTTAGGGTATGAGGAAGAGTATCAACATTGGGTCAATAGCAACACAAGTGAGAGAGACATCACATATTCACCCAAAACCTTAAGGTGATATGTATATGTGTTCTCCCACTTATAAATGTTCAACTCTCCACATTTATAATCAATGTGAAACTCTAACTCACATTTAACATATTATTATTCTTATTATTCTCAACACTCCCCCTTCAAGTGTGAGTTCACAATGATCTTCAAGTGTGAGTCCACAATGCTCCATCTCAAGTGGAAATTCTTTTGTCCACTTACACTTGTACTGCGTTGACACCTATTACTTGACACCTCTTACTAGGCATTTCGACCTCTTCCTGAGCATTTCCATTTCAACGGACACCACTTCTTAAGCATTTTGATACAAATAAGTCGGTCCCTTCTTCGAACCAAAGACTCATGATACCAGGCGCTTGTGAATTTTTTAACCAATCCAAAGGAGAAAAGATCGATACTTAAGCCAACAAATATTTTGATATACAAACAAATAAGAGAATAATATGCATCGGTGAGAGATAAGCCGAAATCCGTTATTTAACAAATATTTTCTCCCTAAATATAAATCAATTTTCAAATAGTGTTCTTAGAAATTTATAATTTGTTGTTTATATCTTTAATATAAAACTAAAAGTTGTTATAAATAGACGCTTGTGAATTTTTTAACCAATCCTAGGAAGAAAAGATCGAGACTTAAAGCCAATAAATATTTTGATATACAAACAAATAAGAGAAAAGTATGCATCTGTGAGAGATAAGCCGAAATCCGTTATTTAACAAATATTTTCTCCCTAATTATAAATCAATTTTGAAATAGTGTTCTTAGAAATTTGTAATTTGTTGTTTATATCTTTAATATAAAACTAAAAGTTGTTATAAATCAAACATATAATACAGGGGGTAGTAGGTAACAAGAATAACCATGTGCATTTGACTAAAATGGCAAAGGTGGATCTGTCTAAGATATCTCTGAGGCCATTCAAGCTAACAGACGTTGACGATTTCTTCTTATGGGCAGGTGACAACGAAGTAACCAAACACATCCGATGGAAGACATGCTTGTCAAGGGAAGAAGCTCTAGCATTCATCAAAGATGTCTGCATACCTCACCCATGGCGTCGTTCTATCTGTCTCGACGATCATTCCATCGGTTTTGTTTCCGTATATCGTTGGTCAGGTGATGATAGGTACAAAGCTGACATAGGTTATGCTGTTGCTGCTAACTATTGGGGACATGGAATAGCCACAAAAGCAATCAAAATTGCACTGTCGCATGTATTTAATGATTTTTCTGATTTGTTAAGGTTGCAGGCTTTTGCTGATGTTGATAATAAGGCTTCTCAGAGAGTTTTGGAAAAAGCTGGGTTTCTTAGAGAAGGTGTTCTTAGGCAATATACTATCATCAAAGGTACTGTTAAGGATTTAGCAGTGTTTAGTTTCTTGTCAACAGATGAAATTCCTCACGTTGACTAGTTTGGCCTCTAGTGAGTCTGTTGTAATTTGGTTCAAAATAATGTAAGATATATTATGCTATTGTATCATATTGCTACCTATTATTTTTGTAGATATTGAATGAATGATATGCTTAATATGGCTTATTATATTAAAAAGGAGATTGTTTAGACTACCATTACAATATATTGAAATCAAGTGTATATTTACATCTTGGTTCTTATAACTGAAAAATAGAAACTTATAACAAACAATTAGAAAGTTATGATATTAAAAGTTTTATTAGAAAGTTATAACAATTAACTAATAACTCACTATTCCAATTATCACTAGGTGATATATTACTAATATCTCTTATAAACTAGAGAATACAAAGTTTAAAGTACAAACTTAGATGTTATTTAGGTGACAAGTTGAAGAAATAAAGGCTTGGTAAAAATATGACAAATAATCTTTAATGAAGTTTTTCTCTAACAAAAATGTCAAAAAAAATCATCGACTAAAAAGAATTGAAAATGTTAGAAATATTGGTGCATAAGGTCGAAGATGAGGAAGATGATGGAAGAGAAGGAGGAAGAAAAACGCTAACTAACTTTTAGATGCAAAACATGAAAAAAATTGATTACTCTATTAAATTCTGTTACAGCTTTTGGTTTTATACACAAATCTAATCTAAATGAAATTCAAATGCAAAGTCAAATGAAATCTAATTTAGATATAAATTTTTACTCCAGTCACAATACCGATGTTAATCATTTTCACTCCAGTCACAATATTGATGTTAATCATTTTCACCCCAGTCACAGTACTAAGGTTGAACATATTGTGGTCTCCAACCTCAGAGTTGATGATGATCAGTTGTTACCCTAGTCGCGTACCGATGTTGATCATATTTTGTTTTCAAGTGCCGAGTTAATTAATTGTCATCCTAGTCACCCTACTGATGTTGATTATTATTGTTCCTAGTCACCATGCTGATATCAAACAATTTACTATCCCAGCCACAATACTAAGGATTAGTCTTTCTTTTAATCCCCACAATGTCTTCTCTCCATTTTTTGCACGAGAAACTTTATTCCCCAGCGAAGTCTAACTTGCCTTTTGCAAGATGGCTCTGCCTTTTGCATGAGAAAATATCAATATTTGCCTTTTGCCAATCATCCTCGTGCCCTTTATGCTTGCATTTTACAATTAATCAATCATTTCTCTTCTACTTTGTGGAACTCTATGGGAATATCTCGACTACCAATACCTGCCAAAGCTCATTAGTGGAGGCAAAACAAAAAAAAAGCATAAACACTTCTACCTGTCTCTTATCTTCGGGTGCAAATTGTCGGGTCTTTGTATTTAATCCTCTTCTACTTTGAATGCCCAAAAAGTTGTCGCCATTCATACATTCAGGTCCAAGAAGATTAAATAGGGTAGCTGTCATACCCCAAAATTTGCTCTACTTTTTTCTACTTTTCATCTGAACTTTGATCCTTAGTTCATCTGTATACTCATGCCAAATTCATTCACGTCATTCATTTACAATTGCATTTTCAAATAAGCATCATTGATTCAAAGGTTTTTCTATTTTTGATACAAAGATGTGGATCAATCTTGTTAATCTTATTATGTTATGTCTTAACTATTTTGGCACAACAATTGTGATTTGTTCATTCTTTATGGGTCAAGTCTCTATGGAATTAGATTCTCAGGTTACTTAGTGATTATCTTGGGCTTTGATTTTGTTTGATTCATAGCATGGTAATTCATTTAAGTTATTAAAAACATTCAAATTCAAGGTTTAAATTCAAGATTCATTCAAGTTTATATTCAAAGTGCAAGTTCAAATATGTCAAAATTCAATTTGAAGGAAAGCCATACTTTCTTGAAACACAAGTTACATACACCATTTAAAAGGCCAATTGTCATTACAAATCATCAAATCAAATTACAAGATCCAAATTACAAGCTTACATACAAAATTACATATTTTGACCTACAAATGACTTTTGACCAATTGTTGACTTTTAGGTCAAACAGTTGACCAAAGTCAACTAACTACCTAAACCCTACTCTACTTTCCTGTTTATCTTCAAAACATTTCACTTCTTGTGCTTCCAAGCCTTCAAGCCTCCAAAACATCTTCTAGAATCTTGATCCATGCCTTACCAAATCCACGTGCTTTGTCAAATCCACATGTCTTGCGAAATCTTCATGGATGATGCTTAATGGTAGCATGTAACACCAGCCCTCCATAAACATCAAATAGTTCACAATCATAATCCAATTCAACTTGCATACACAATCCAATACATAAGCGCAAACACAAGACAATGCATCCAAAATAACACAAAAATAAAGGTCGTGTTGGTAACCGGTTAACCAAAGTGGTTAACCGGTTACACTTGCATTTCACAATTTAATACCATAAAAACATTTCGTAGTTCAAATTCCACTAGCCGTTAACATAAATGTCTTAGCAATGCAACAACATCCAACATGACAAACCTATTATTCTATCTAATCTATTACCCAATATCGTACCTAAAAAAATATGACCTCGCGAAGAAAGTTCGCAGATGGACTAACAGAGAGTCGCCACCGAACTTTATTTATTCCCACAGAGGAAAAGGGAAAATATTGATAAAACTCACAGATGGAAAAGTATAGGACATGGTCGTTACAACCAATGTCGGGTACGAAAGTCGGTCATGCAAGGGTAAGGTACTAGCACCCCTACATCCGTTGTACTCAACGAGAACCATTTAGGTTATCTAAGCGTGAAAGGGTGTCATTTATCTAAAGGTTTACTTGCTAAAGGGAAAATTGAGGGTTTTTTATTAGTGTGCTCGCCAAGATCTTGCAATCTCGTGCCTACGTATCCTCATAGTGCAATGAGGAAATCAGAACTCCGTAGTCCGGAGTTGAAAATAAGTATTTGTTTGTTGATTTTACCTTGAAAAAAGGGTTTTCGAATTTATGCCATAAGGCGCAAAAAGAGTTTGATGTGTTGATGTTGTTTTTAGGATTTTTGAGAGAAATTGTTCTTGATTAGGATTACACTAAAGACTATGGGTAGAGGTGAATATTTCGAATCACTAAGCCAAATGTCTTGTGTCCAAAATACTTAGAGTGAGTGTAGGAAAGCTCAATTCTCACTCTTTCTCCACCACTTAAGACTCGTGGGGCGCAATTCTAATCTTATCATATTGTGTTTAGAATTTGCTTAAGAAAAAGCCACTTGATGTTGGATCAAGGTTTTGTTTGGTCGATTAAGAAAATGTTTCGGTCAATGGGAAGGTTAACGGCGATGTAAAATCAATCAACTTACAATCGGTAGATGCAAAATGGAATGGAATTGGTTAAGGGTTAATGGTAATGGATGTTGCTACGCGAAAAATGACAGAGAGTCGCCATAGAATTTTATTTATCCCAAAGAGGGAAAAGGAAATATCGATAAAACCTTTAGGGGAAGAACATGATCATCGCAACCAAGTTTTGGGCTCGGAAGTCGGTTATGTGAGGGGAAGGTATTAACACCTCTCACATTCATCGTACTCGATGGGAACCATCTAAGTTGTCTAACTCGAATGGGTGTTTTAATCTAAATTATACTTGCTAAAGGGAAAGAGAGTTGGTTTTTTATTACGGTGCTCGCCAAGGATTGGGGCCCTTGTGCCTACGTATTTTCACTTGAAAGAAGTGAAAAATCAGAGCGTCAGTACTTCGTGGGACTACGGGAGAAAAATGGGAAGTTTGATCGCTAGGATCGTCGCAATCCTATGCCTATGTATTCTCATTGGGATGAGAAATCAGAGCAACTGTAGTTCGGCCTACGGTTTATTAGTGTTTTTTATGGACGATGCTAACGTGCAGGTTCTAGCAGTTAGGTGTTTTGTAGCTCGCTCGTGGAGTCTTAGGCGTTACCTGTTTGCGGTAGAACGGATGTAACATGTCCTTTTTGAAAAGTTTTTGAAGGAATCCCGAAGGAGAAAAAGATTTGGGTTTGTTGGAGTGTTTTTGTTAGGGTTTTTTGAAAAGAAGTTTGAGATGCGTATTGTACTGAAGTTTATGGGTAGAGGTGAATATTTCGAATGACCAAGCCGAATGTCTTGTATTCAAAATACTTGGAGTGAGTGTAGGGAAACTCCATTCTCACTCCTTCTCTACCACGTACTACACACATCGTGTTTATTAAGTGTTTTTGGATTTTATTGAGAAAAGTGCCACTTGACGTTGGAACAAGGGTTTATTGATTATTAAGAAAGAGTTTGAAGTGACGCAAACAAGATTGATGATGATGCACGAGGCAATTGACTTACAAGTTGGGGTTTGAAGTGATATGTGGATCAAGAATGCTTTTGGGGTTCGTTCCTAATTCCTAAGACGTCTAACTAGCGAAAACTAGAACAAAGGAAGACAAAAATAACAAAGTACATCACATGAGGGAGGGATACATAAAAAAGTACAAGGGATGATCAATGCGAAAAATAAAGAAGCTCATTGTGAGGTAGCTAAAGAAGGAGCTATGTGTGTGCAAGTGTCCTAGAGTAAAACTATAAATGAAAAAGAAGTTGACAAATATTTTTGAGGTTTTAGCTTTTGTGAAGTTTTTGTGCTTTTGTAGTGAAATGAGAAATAATAAAGTGTTAGACGACAATATAATGAAGATGCATGAGTGATACAATGGTAACGAATAATGTACAAATGATGAGAATGTAAATGGAATAGTAAATGATAATGGTCTCATCTTTTAATCAAGATCTTTATCGGTTCGTAAAAACCAACATCTTTGATATTTAGATCTCATTGACCAAAAACAAAAGGAAGAGAATCAAAAGATAAAGAAAAATCCGGTCTCATATTGATCAAGATTTAAAGTCGATAAATCGACAAATCCATGATCGTATTTGATATCATCGACCAAAGATAAAATCAAAAGGAAAATCGAAGATGAAAATCAAGGCGAGAAATGAGAAGTAAATCAGACATAAAATCTAAATAATAAATAAATAAATAAATTTGAAATCAACCAAAACCTAATTAAATTCTAGAAATAAAATATTTTGTCTTTCCTTTTTTTAAAACAAGATAATAAAAGAGATTAAGCAAAATAAAATTTTAATTTTAATTTATTACCATTCTAAGAAAGAAAAAAAACTTAATATATATTTTGTTTATTTTAAATAAAAGAGGTTTTTGTTAGAAAACTATGATTATTAATAATAATGATATGAGAAACTAAGGCTACCAAAAAAATAAATAAATTAAAAGCATGGGCCAGGGAAAAACATTAAAGTCCAGCTGAAGCACAACCCAAAAGGGCACTCCAACTCAATAGACACGGGTCAAAATAAATCCTTTAGACCCGATCCGGTTTTGGCTACTGATAGAGGGTTACATGGAAACCATATGCCAGCCGTTGAAACATAATCCACAAACACGAAACTCACGCTATGAACAGCAAAACGGTTTCAAAACGAAACGCCATAAACCATGTTCAGAAACACGATTCAAACATACTTTCACTCTCTCTCAAAATTCAAAAAAAGCCTTAGAACAACAGTAACAACAAAGATCAGTTTTTCTTTTTAAAATGGAGTAGAGAAAAATGAACAAGGTCAACAGACTTAACATCTTCTTTTCGGTTCAGCGAGAAAACACAAAACCAAAATGCGCTCAGATCTCATATTATCATCATCGCGCCACAACAGGGAGAAGAATGAATCGCAAGCGAAAACAAGATCAATGACCACAGTAATCAACCTTCTCACAAACGTAAATCTCTCCGCGTGAACCTCCTTTCTGTATTCGTTCTCGTTTACATTTCTGTCTGAATCCTTTCCAGGTTTGTGAGTCAGTTTTGAATTTGCTTGCAGTTAAAATCGTTCGCTTAGAAATGGTAATTTTAATGCGACATTCATGCAGGTTTTGAAGGAAATCACTTATTGAAATGATGTGAAAGTGTGTGACGAATAGACCATTAGTCCAAACACATTGCTGATATACTGGTGTGCGAAAGATATAGCAAGAATATGACACTAATGCTAAATATTAGCAAATCTGTGGGGAGTCAGTTTACGCAACCTTGCTGTAGTATGCTTTCAGAATAAACCCCACCTCAATTAGGTCTTTCGCGGGTTGTATCATGGTCTGGTTCACGGTTATTTGAAATAAAGGATATTAGGCTCAAATTTTGATTTGTACCCACCCCTTTTTCGTGATGAACTTCAGTCCTACGTTCAACTATACTACACACATTTATTTTCCAAAAGGGGTTGACGATGTAAGGGCGAAGATTCAAAGTTTGCTTGAAATGACAGTCACCTTATTCTATTTTTGTGGATGGATATCAGTGAGCTATTGATGGTGATCACTGAATTTTATTTTGCTTAAGGATTTGAGGCCTCTTTTGCTTTATTTTTTATCCCTAACTTTTGCCTAAGTCGTCTCTTTGGGGTGGTGGGCTTAGCGGGCTTTTTTTTCTTTTAAAGGGTTGTGACTTCCAAATCTTTGGTCGTTGAAGAACAACCGCCATAACAGGAGGTTTCATCTTGAAAGTATGTGTAATCAGGATAACTGAACACTACCCATGCCCCAGGTTAAGCGTAAGGGTTTGGAAATCCGAAGGAAACTTCTACTTCTAGGCTTGAGGTGGTTAACTAGGGATTAACTCCTTGTCTCTCCAGTGTTTGGGGAATTTGAAACAATGTATGTACATCATCAGCAGGATTTTATCCGAAAGCATACTTTTAGGAGTTATGGGTATTCAGTTTTCATCATCCTCCCTCAAATCTCTACTTAAGCATCAGCTGATAAAGGGAGTGAAATATGGAGGAATTTTTTTTGTGATTTTTGCAATATACGAGAAAAAACGAGTGGATACGAATGGACTTGTTCAAAAAAATACACGTTCATCACATTAACAATACCATTAGTAAGCAACAATATCTAAAAACAAGCAGAACTTAACTGGAAAGAAACTACAAATGCAAAGAAATGACAAGATCTAAAAAATGCCAATACTGAGGATGTCTTTCTGTCTGACCCACTGGCTTTAGGAGATGACCCTTGAAGTCTTCGAACTCAATCAGACGAGAGGCTGACGTGTACAACCAAACTTCCTTCTGGAAATGATATGTACCCCTTGTTAATCAGTTGTTGCACTTTGGCTTGGTAGGCTTTGGAATCTTCTGTTGAGTTCCCTATTGATCCTCCATGATATCCACATTGCACATAAGGATTGTACCCAGGCGGGTAAGGTTCTGGAAATGGCTTCAGAGACTTGGGAACCACCAATAAGCTTTGAATCAAATGTGGCAAGAGTTGACTATATGACATAGGGAGTGGATGAAGAAGAGTATTCCTTCTTTCCAAGTTATTTCGAGGCTTATGTTGGCTCTGATGATGATTCTGAAATCCTCGGTCACAGATTCGTTGATTTGTATGAGGAGCAACCCAAGGTTTATGTCATGGATAGCGTGGTGCTGAAAATGATGATTGCTGAGAAGAAGAGGGACCATAAGGTCTTGGTGGCGCATCATGAGAATACTCAATATTTGATATGACTGCGTTGATTTCATCCTCCTCTTCCTCTTGGGAGTTGCTGAAGGATTCAGTCTCACCGACTTGGCTATTCGAGGCGTCTTGGATTTGTCCACTCTTGAGGTAACTTTCAATGCGCTCTCCTACTATTACAAGGTCAGAGAAGTTTGATGGCGTACTCCCAGCCATTCTTTCAAGATAAGAGCCATGCAGACTATTTATGAACATGTCAATCAATTCCCTGTCCAAGAGTGGTGGTTGCACTCTAGTTGCTAATTCTCTCCACCGCTGTGCGTATTCCTTGAAGGATTCATCGCCATTCTGAGATAGGCTTTGCAACTGCATGCGACTGGGAGCCACGTCCAAATTATATTGGTATTGCTTTAGAAAAGCGCTGGCTAAGTCCTTCCATGATTGGATACAGCTTCTTTCTAAGTCCATGTACCAACTTAAGATGCCCCACTCAAACTGTCTTGAAATAGTGAATCATCAACTTGTCGTCATGGGTATAGGATGTCATTTTTCGGCAGAACATCACCAAATGACGCTTCGGGAAACTACGGCCTGCATATTTCTCGAAGATGGGTACTCTGAATTTTGTAGGAATCACCAAGTTTGGCACTAGGCACATATCGACAGCATTGAGACCAGATGTATCAGGCACTTTCATAGCTTGAAGTTTCTCCTCAATGGCACGAAGTATTTCCTTCATAGGATCAGTCAATGGCTTCCTCTGGGGTCGAGTAGGAACATTTACTCGTGGAGGATGATCATCAGGCAGAAGACCATACAGTGGATTTGTCATCATAGTGAAACCTGGAGGGGGATCAACATTCTAACAGTTGCTCTCTAACATGGCTACCTCGGCTTGCTTTGTCTAACTCGCCTTTTCAAGTCGTTTACGTTACACTTGCTTCAAATGCTTCACAGCTACCACATGTTCAATATGAGTGTCGGGAAATCAACTGCGGGTTATGGATAGAGGATGGAATGAGTATCTCAATTTTTGGTTGGAGAATGATATGCATACATGCTAAAGATATGAAGATGCTATGGAATGGATGCAATGAGAAGCAATTCAAATAGATATTTTTTTTTATTTTTTAGTACAGGATCCAAGGTACGGATGAAGGATAAAAGTTGATTGCTCGTAACTCAGGGTTCTCACCAGGTGTGGTCTAAGGTTAAATAGAGGACCCAAAGTCATAGGTTCACACGAATGTTTATCACATACGACATGAGCATGTCGGTTGATAACTCCATCACATGAGCCTCTTTTGGGTGAGATCTTCGTATCGAACCTCGTGATAAGAGCTTCTCGGGGGACCCATACTACGAGACCATCGACACTGGGTTCTAGACAAGGGTTTCAGAGTCATGGACTTTCTCAACTGTTTGTTACGTATGTCAGTCATTGCCAGGCAATAACTCCATCGAGAAAGTCTCTTCTGAATGAGGTCTTCATATCGATCCTCACGAGAAGAGCTTCTCGGGGACCCATACTATGTGACCATCAATCTTAGTTGCCCAATGGTTTAAGGTTCTAAAAAGGTCCTTAGAGTCATGAATTCCTAAGAAAACGTTGATCAAACACGCCAAGAGCTTGACGGTATTCAACATCCTTAATGGAATCTACTCTAAGCGAGGTTCTCGTATCGACTTTCACGAGATGAGCATCTCAGAAGCCCATACTACTTAACCTCTCCTATCTCAATTTTACACTCTAGACTCGGGTGTAGAGTCTTTCCCTCATGGTTTGCCACTAAGGTACCCGATCCATACCACAACATTAAGAGCCATAAAAGGTAAGATACAAGTATATAAACAAAAGGGAAAGTAATAAAGCAAGCCAAGAAATAAAGAGAAAACATCTAAACATGCGAAAATTAACCTAGACTAGGCTTGACTTGCTTAGGATCTCCCCAGTGGAGTCGCCAGATATTGCTACGCGAAAAATGACACAGAGTCACCACCGAATTTTATTTATCCCAAAGAGGGAAAGGGAAATATCGATAAAACCTTTAGGGAAAGAACATGGTCATCGCAACCAAGTTTTGGGTTCGGAAGTCGGTTATGTGAGGGGAAGGTATTAGCATCTCTCACATCCATCGTACTCAATGAGAACCATCTAAGTTATCTAACTCGAATGGGTGTTTTAATCTAAATTATACTTGCTAAAGAGAAAAAGGGTTGGTTTTTTATTAGCGTGCTCGCCAAGGATTAGAGCCCTTGTGCCTACGTATTTTCACTTGAAAGAAGTGAAAAATCAGAGTGTCCGTAGTTCGTGGGACTACGGGATAAAAATGGGAAGTTTTCTCGCTAGGATCATCGCAATCCTATGCCTACGTATTCTCATTGGGATGAGAAACAGAGCAACTGTAGTTCGGCCTATACGGTTTATTGGTGTTTTTTTATGGACGATGCTAACGTGCGGGTTCTAGCAGTTAGGTGTTTTGCAGTTCGCTCGTGGAGTCTTAGACGTTACCTGTTTGCGGTAGAATGGACGTAGAATGTCCTTTTTGAAAAGTTTTTGAAGGAATCCCGAAGGAGAAAAAGATTTGGGTTTGTTGAAATGTTTTTGTTAGGGTTTTTTGAAAAGAAGTTTGAGATGCGTATTGTACTGAAGTTTATGGGTAGAGGTGAATATTTCGAATGACCAAGCCGAGCGTCTTGTATTCAAAATACTCGGAGTGAGTGTAGGGAAACTCCATTCTTACTCCTTCTCCACCACGTACTACACACATCGTGTTTATTAAGTGTTTTTGGATTTTATTGAGAAAAGTGCCACTTGACGTTGGATCAAGGGTTTATTGATTATTAAGAAAAAGTTTGAAGTGACGCGAACAAGGTTAATGGCGATGCACGAGGCAATCAACTTACAAGTTGGGGGTTTGACTTGATATGTGGATCAAGAATGCTTTTGGGGTTCATTCCTAATTCCTAAGACGTCTAACTAGCGAAAACTAGAACAAAGGAAGACAAAAATAACAAAGTACATCACATGGGGGAGGGATACATAAAAAAGTACAGGGGATGATCAATGCGAAAAATAAAGAAGCTCATTGTGAGGTAGCTAAAAAATGAGCTATCTGTGTGTAAGTGTCCTAGACTAAACTATAAATGAAAAAGAAGTTGACAAATATTTTTGAGGTTTTAGCTTTTGTGATATTTTTGTGATTTTGTAGTGAAATGAGAAACAATAAAGTGTTTGACGACAATATAATGAAGATGCATGAGTGATACAATGGTAACGAATAATGTACAAATGATGAGAATGTAAATAGAATAGTAAATGATAATGGTCTCATCTTTTAATCAAGATCTTTATCGGTTCGTAAAAACCAAGATCTTTGATATTTAGATCTCATTGACCAAAAACAAAAGAAAGAAAATTAAAAGATAAAGAAAAATCGGTCTCATATTGATCAATATTTAAAATCGATAAATCTACAAATCCATGATCGTATTTGATATCATCGACCAAAGATAAAATCAAAAGGAAAATCGAAGATGAAAATCAAGGCGAGAAATGAGAAGTAAATCAAGACATAAAATATAAATAATAAATAAATAAATAAATTTGAATTCAACCAAAACCTAATTAAATTCTAGAAATAAAAAATTTTGTCTTTCTTTTTTTTTTTAAACAAGATAATAAAAAGAGATTAAGCAAAATAAAATTATAATTTTATTTTATTACCATTCTAAGAAAGAAAAAAAACTTAATATATATTTTGCTTATTTAAATAAAAGAGATTTTTGTTAGAAAACTATGATTATTAATAATAATGATATTAGAAACTAAGGCTACCAAAAAACAAAATTAAAAGCATGGGCCAGGAGAAAACATTAAAATCCAACTGAAGCACAACCCAAAAGGGCGCTCCAACTATATAGACACGGGTCAAAATAAACCCTTTAGACCCGATCCGGTTTTGGTTACTGATGGAGGGTTATGTGGAAACCCTATGCCAGCTGTTGAAACACAATCCACTAACACGAAACTCACGCTATGAATAGCAAAATGATTTCAAAACGAAACGCCATAAACCATGTTCAGAAACATGATTCAAACATATTTTCACTCTCTCTCAAAATTTAAAAAAAGCCTTAGAACAATAGTAACAACAAAGATCAGGTTTTTCTTTTTAAAATGGAACAGAGAAAAAGGAACAAGGTCAACAACCTTAACATCTTCTTCTTTTCGGTTCAGTGAAAAAACACAAAACCAAAATCGCTCAAATCTCGTATTATCGTCATCGCGCCACAACAGGGAGAAGAATGAATCGCAAACGAAAATGAGATCAATGACCACAGTAATCAACCTTCTCACAAACGTGGATCTCTCCGCGCAAACCTCATTTCCGTCTTCGTTCTCATTTACGTTTCTGTCCGAATCCTTTCCAGGTTTGAGTGTCAGTTTTGAATTTGATTTTGATCGGTTTGTTCTCCTAGTTCCATTTCATCTAAATCTCTTGGTTCAATCTCTGTGTGGTTTGTTGATTTGGTTGAGTATAATGATGGTGGGAAGGTTTTTGATTTGGTTTTTAGATTCAACTCTTGAATAAGAGACCAGTTATTGTTGATTTCAGGTTTTGGTGAATGGAAGTTGGTTTGAAGTTGTATGAAGAATGGAATGTTTAGTGGTTGAAGATGAAGAAGGATCCGGTTGAAGGAGGATTTGGAGACAAAATGGTGGTTTGTAAAGTTTTTGTGTTGATAAGGCTTCGAGTTTCAAAACTATAGGTCAAGGTTTGATGATATAGTTTGAAGTGTTGTTGGTTGTTGAATATGGAAGAGGAAATGAAGAGTCGTGGTTGTGTTGATGGCTGTGAATTGTTGGAGAAAAATCAAAGTTTTTGGTCACTGAGGTATTTCCAATAGCAAGGTGAGTTATCTATTTTCTTTTTTTGAGTTTCCCTTCTATATCTTCCCCTTTTAAAAGCAAACACCAGGCTTGTTAATTAAGTTTTGAAGTTGTCTTGTTGTTGTGTTGAGTCGTTTTCACACTGCAGAATTGCCATTGTGTCACTGTGTTGTCCCTTTTTTATGCAGGTTGTGGTAATAGGTTTGGGTAGTGTTGAGTATTATTTGGAGGAAGACAGGTTTTGCGTGGTTATTCATGTGTAATTGCCTGGCGTTGCAGGTTTGCTGTGAAGTACAGGTTTTGGCATATTGTGAAGCATGGTCATGGTTTGTGTTGTACATGGTTTTTTCTCTTGAAGCTGTGGCAATTGTTTTCGTAGGTGGTACACTGCAGCTTGTTGTATGAAAATTGTTTTATTTCTTGACAAATTATCTTGTAATATGAATTGTGGTTGGACTTTTGTAGATTTGAAATGGGCCCAAAAAAACTTGTGTTATTATTATTTATTTTGTTTGTAGGAATTTTATGATGATATGGGTCTTTTTATTTAGAAAAGTGAGAAACATCATGTGCTTATGAAAAATGGTGAAATAAATCAAATAAACTCAAATGAAAATAAATAATAAAAATAATAAAAGAAAATGATTAAATAAATAAAGTTAAATAAAATCCTAATTATATGAACAAATCTTGATTAATTTTAAATTAATAAAAACAAATAATAAAAATAATAAAAGAAAATGATTAAATAAATAAAGTTAAATAAAATCTTAATTATATAAACAAATCTAGATTAATTAAAGGTTATTTAACTAAAGAATATAAATAAAATGAATAAAAACGACAAAAAGGCCGGGTATCGAAATTTCCGAAAATGAAGAAAGACTGCACTAAAATTATCAGCGTGGAATAAAACACTCGGAAAGATACAACGTTTGGTCCGATTTGCAATTAGTCGGGATCGACTTTTAGTTTGACTGATTCGTTTGTAAATCCGAGAATTCTACTCCAGTTGACATTTTAGGCAATATGCACGATGAAGAGCATGTTATGCTATGCGGGTGATGCGAAATAAAAATATAGTCAGATGAATGCAATGCTAGGGTTAGGGTGAAAATGAGGGTGTGACAATGGAAATCCTATTGAATTTGTTTTTTTGAAAAATGCTTGACATTGGATCAAGCTTATTTGTTCTCTTTTGAAAAGGGTGATTGATTTTATTCTTGCATTAAGGAATACCTAGGTAAAAAGCAAACAAAGAGAAACCAGTAGAATTATTACACGTCATGGAATGGGGGTACATTTTTCGAATAGGGATAAGAATAAACAATAAACACACAATCCAAACAATAAACTACAAGTGTACTAGAAAAATAGGCTAGTCTTTTAAACGAATAATTAGAAGTAACTAATCGAGTAAGTCTCATTGTAAGAAAGCCCAAGAGTAAGCTACAAATGTTGTGCAACGTGTCCTAAGACAATAAAGAAGTCCAAGATCCAAATCTCCTTTGCTAGGGTTTAAGTACAAGATCCAAAAACTCCATGATGCTAAGGATAGTAACCATAGTCCAAGGTTAGTGTTTTTCAAAGTTTTTGATCATTTTATCATGTTTTTTGTATTTTTTAATAAGATAAGAAAACAAAGATAAAAAAGATGAAGATGACATAATGATAAAGGCATGAATGATAAATGAGCAATGAAATAAATTGCGGGAAAGTAAATGACAGAAAGTAAATAACAAGAAAGTAAAGAGCGAAAATGTAAAAGTTAGATGTTAGTTGTTAATGGTTATCGATCGTATGATCGCTTTATCGAATCGGGACCAATTTAGCTTTATGTTAAGAAATTGTAGCACAATCTATTAGGAAGATCATACTATGAGAGTGTAGCGCGATTTTTGTGGTTTCGAATCACTATCGCTTTGGTACTACAGTTTGATTCATTTTTTATCCTGTGAAGTTGATTAAGGAATGGAAATAGATGTCTCCAATTAACCCTGCTTGCATACTGAATTTAAACAGATGACTGTTGGTTTACAGATGCTATCAAAAAGGGGGTCTTGTCTTAGGTTATTTTTCTCAAGAATACCGGGTCTGGACTATTTGCGAGGCTTTTTGGTAAGTTGTTAGATCTAATGCTTTTGGTTGATTGCGGGGGTACTGGATTTTGATTTTTTTGATTAGTATGCTCGCTAAGATTTCACAATCTTATTCCTACGTATTCCCGTTTAACGAAACAAGGAAATCAGAGCGATCGTAGTTCCCTCCTATTCTAAGGGAGGAAAAAGGTGTTTTGGTGTCTTGTTCAAAGTCCAAGATTGAAGCTAAAAGTGGTTTGACTGAGAGAGAACTTGTCATCTCTAAATAGGGATTATTGATGTTCGTATGCCTTGATTAAAGCACAAGTTTGATGCTAAAAGGTTGATTGACTCAACCATGGGTTTCTCTATACAAAGCCTAAGGGGAGGCTATTGACCCAACAAGAGGGTGTTTATTATTTGTCTCGTATGAAGCCCAAGATAGAGGCTAAAAGGGTTGACTCAACAAGAGAGTACTAACAAGTGACTGACTCAATAAGAGAGTGCGCTTATATGTCTTGTACGAAGCCCAAGACGGAGGCTAAAAAGGTTGACTCAACAAGAGAGTACTTTTATCTGTCTTATACTAAGCCCAAGACGGAGGCTAAAAAGGTTGACTCAACAAGAGAGTGATTTGCTGTCTCGTACGAAGCCCGAGATAGAGGCTGAAAGGAAAGTGACTCAACAAGAGAGTCTTGAAAAGTGATGGACTCAACAAGAGAGTCTGAAAAGGTTAAATCTGCTAGGGGAAATCATTATACAAAGCCCAAGAGGAGGTTGACTTCGCTGAGGAATGATCATTATACAAAGCCTAAAAGGAGGTTATACTTTTGTCGGGGATTATTGAGATCCCGAGGTAGGTCTAAGTGGGGAATCAACTCTTGCTGAGGATCACAGAAGAGTTGAAGTATCAGATGCCTTGAGGTTCTGATTTGAGATAACTTTATCTGACCCGAGTCGAGGAATTTTGGGAGAAAGACGGGGTTTTAGAACCCGCAAAGTTCTAACTCGGCTGGAGATTAATCCAGAATCTGAGGTTTCTCCTATGTTTGAAAGGGACTTGAGAAGGGAATTAGACCGTCCAAGTCTATTGGTAGAGTTTTATCTTTTGTAGGATGCCCAAAAGAGGGCAAGAGCCTTTAAGGGATGAGGATCAACCCTGAGGTGGCCAGAGGTTTGATAATGGAAAGACTGCTCTAGAAAATGATGACTAAGTTCGGTCTTATACCTTTAAGAGGTCGTTAAGGGTCCTTGTATTAAGCCCAAGAGAAGGCATGAGAACTTCTAAGAAGCCGAAGGGTCCTTGTACAACGCCCAAGAAGAGGCGGGGATGCTTTTAGGAAGCCTGTGGGTCCCCAAACCAAGAGAAGTTCAAGAAATGCAATTCATAGAGAAGAGATCATTCCAGGAAAGTTCGAGAATTTGGAAGAAACTCAAGAGATTCTATTCACGGAGAATAGATCAACTCTGGGGAGTAGAGTTTCTTTGACAATTTCTAAGGGTGACAGTCTGAGAAAAGGTTCACCGAGAATACTGCCTTTCTCTTTGTTCCATATTGTTTAACCCCAAGTGAAGGGAAGATTGTATCTGGAATCCTATGGGGATTTAGTTTTATTTGTATTCGAGAGTGACCAACAGGCTTTACCTAGTTCTAGACGTAGTTGCCGGGGAAACCTCTAAATAACTATACTAGTATATATACAGTTGATATATGACGAGTATTTAAAGGAGTATAAAAGAAGACTTACAGTGAAACAACCCCACAATACAATTATATATATATATATGAAAGTGGTAAATGAAAGCGGATAAACACTTACCCGTTGTAGAGCTTCCATGCTGTTTTGTTAGTTGTTCAACAAAGAAACTAAAGAAAACATTGATGATAACATATATTTGAATTCAAAATCAAAGGAGAAAGTGCTTTGAAAAGATTGTTGGGGCTTACAGCTCAAGGAGAGGCCCAAAAAGTTTTTTATGTACAAGGGGATGGGTCTTATACTCTATTAGAGGCCCAAAGATTTATTTTTGTACAAGAGATGAGACTTACAACTCAAGGAGAAGCCCAGTTGATTTGTTTAAAAATGGCAAACGCGCCGAGATTTTTGAAAATACAGAGGGACTTATACAATGTGTGAGGCCTAAACAGTATTTTAAAGAAAAGGAATGAGACTTATAACACAAGGTTAGGCCCAAATGATTTTATTTTAAATTGGCGATCACGCCGAGATTTTTGAAAACACCGTGGGTCTTATACAATGACTGAGGCCCAAACTGTTTGGTTTCAAAGAGGGATTGAGCCTTACACTCTATTAAAGGCCCATGAGTGTGAAAAAGATTGGTTAGGCTGAAAATCAAAGAAACCCTAATTTTATCAATTTTTAAAGTAATTTTCGAAGAAAATTAATTAAAATGATAAAAATACCAAATAAGTTTGAATGAACAACTTGTGATTTTTTGGTTAAGGTTTGAAAAATGATGTTTTAATCACAAGATGAATTAAAACTCATTTGGTCTTGATTTTTCAAGGTGGATATTCATTTTTAAGAGGTTTAAAAATAAATAAAAATGAATTTATTTACAAAAATATCAAATATATTAAATAATTAATATAAATCTAATTTTTTGTGTGATAAAATATTTTAACATTTTTGTAATTTTTTGCAAAAAGAACCAATAAAAAATCATTAAAATTGAGTGAGTTATTAATTTTCCAAATCATTTAAAAATAATATGAAAAATAACAAAAAGTGGGAAAAATGATAAAAAGAGGATCTGGGGCGAGGGGGAATTCGAACCCCAGACCTCTTGTGTGCAGCGCACGCCCTCTAGCACTGGGGTGCTGATACATCCGTGTATCAAAACCACCCCATGGATATATGGGGGTTGCCTTGTTTTTGTCCTGGCCAAGGCAAGGCAAGACAAGATTTTGGCCAAAAACGTGAAGTATGTAACTTTCTCATTTCTGTGAGCAATCTTTTAAGTTTTGTATGATAGCAAATTGTGTGATAAATGCATAAATAAATGCCTATGTGTTTGATGTGCATGTTATAAGATTAGTATGCATGTTTAGTTGGTACATATATGTGATTTTATACCTATACTATGTTTTAAAGACAATACCATTGATACATATCTTTATTGAAATCATAAAAACAAATTTCCTTATGTATGTATTGATTCATGTCTGTCTTGCATCGACACATTCCTCTGTTAAAATCACAAAAACAAGTTTGCTTCAGTATGGATCGATTCATGCTTCTTTGTTGTTAAGCCATGCATCGATTCATATGAATTTTGCATCGATACATGCTTCTTTGATGTTTCTGAAAATTATGCTATGTATCGATTCATTCGTATTATGTATCGATGCATGATTGAATTTACTTTCTGAAATTAAACAATGTTACAGTATGCATCGATGCATATATCTGTGTGTCGACTCATGTATGTTATATAACTACCATGTATCGACTCATACGAGTTTCGAATCGATACATAAAGCTGTTTCTTTTTTTTTAATCGTTTCTGTTTCACATATAAGAAGGTTATGACAGTTCAATTTGAAGTAAGGGAATTCGTCAGAGTAAAAATTGAGTAATCACAGCAAAAGCAAGTTTGGTGTGCATCAATTTTGGGAGCAGTTTTAGAGACCTGAAAGATACTTTATCTTCATCATCTTCTCAATCACTTTAATTCAAGAACATCAACACATAATCATTCTTGTTCTTCGGATTAAAGGATCATCGAGATAACGTTTAGTGGAACGATCAAGGATCCAGCTGAGTTGAAGATTCAAAGGGGGTTTCGAGGAAAAACCATCTGGTTTGTCCTTCAAGAACGGGTGTGTTCTTGAGGGTTTATTAGTCATGTTTGCAGAACATATTCAGCCGCAGCGTAGGGTTTGGAAATTTGGTAATTTCGCAAACAGGTCATGGAACCGGTGAATTGTTTGCAATTCTTGCAGGGGAAATTCTTGATTAAGCTCAGATCAAGTGAAGGTTCATACAAGAGGAAGATCTTGGGGTTTAGATTTTTGGCTTTGTATTGTAACCTTGTAAACAAAGAATTCAGCATTATTGATATAATAGGTCTCAATTTTAGTTTGAAATTGAGAGGGAGACGTACCCACACGCGAGGACGAAAGTGGGGAACTTCCTTACCAAATCTCTGCGTATCGTATTCTGTCTTTATCTCTCTTTACGTTTTCAACAATTTTGTGATTCATTTGGTGTATTGTGTCTTAACGTTTCATGATACAATAGTGCTAAGAAAACTTTTATCAAATCACCATTATTGTTAATCATTGAACACATACACGCCAAGTGTTTGACAAAACTGTCAGTTGAGTTTTTGTTCATTGGAAATAGTATTTGTATGATAAGTGCATTTGATTCGATCCTAATCTGGTGTTAATAAATCTTTGTCATCCTAATATAAATCCAGCATTAATTCGTGTGTCCGGTTTTCTAGTAGCTGGTCCAGAATAGACGGAAGTCGATTCGGGATCGTATTTTTCCGCTAACTTTCAAAAACTCTTATAAGTATTTTTAAATCCTTGAGTTTCAAGGAGGTGATCTATTCACCCCCCCCTCTCGATCACTAGCCACACCGTCTAACAAGTGGTATCAGAGCGCCGGTTCGCTGGTGCTTTGTAGCTGCTTGTAACGATATGGATTCTGAACCAAAGGGGGCGTATAATAGAGCGCCTGTTTTCAACGGTGAAAATTATGGCTACTGGAAAGAATGCATGCGAGTTCGCATAAATTCTGTTGATAGGAATGTGTGGGCTGCCATTCAAAATGGTCCTTTTCAAATTATTATGAGAAATGAGGCTGGCGCCATAGTTCCTAAACCAGAAGATGATTACGATGAGAAAGATGAGAAAAAGTGGTCGAGTGATTGGAGGGCTCAAAATATGCTAATTTCAGCACTTGGTGCTGATGAGTATTATCGGGTATCCCATTGCTCGACAGCTAAAGAAATGTGGGATGCTTTAGAAATTTCTCATGAGGGTACTACTGAAGTAAAACAGTCCCGTATTAACACACTTAATCAAGAGTTCGAGCTCTTTCGCATGAAACAAGGAGAATCTATCTCTGACATGCAAAAGAGATTCGTTCATCTCATCAATTGTTTGAATGCACTTGGAAAATCTGTTTCCAATGAAATAGCCACTAATAAAATTCTGAGATGTCTTAGCAGGGAATGGCAACCTAAAGTAACAGCTATTAAGGAAGCCAACGATCTCACGACGCTTACGATTACAACTTTATTTGGCAAGCTGGAAGAACATCAGCAAGAACTGGAAAGTCTTGAAATATTTGAGAACAAGAGTAAAAAGGAAAAGAATAAAAACAAAGAGAGTGAGAAGAAGCCAATAGCTCTTGTGGCCTCTAGCTCAAAGTCCTCACAAAAAGAGCAAAGTGACAATGATTCAAGTAGTGACGAAGATTCGGGTGATGAGGAAATGGGACTTTTTGTTAGGAGATATAATAGATTCATTCGAAAGAATGGAATCAAGCATTCCGACAAAAATCTCATTAAGTTTCGAAGACAATCTATAGAGTTAAAACAGGAAGAGAATAAGAAGCATAGAGTAAAAGGATCTTGTTTTAATTGTGGTAAATCTGGACATTATAAGACAAAATGTCCTATGAAGAAAAAGGATAAAGGAAAAGCTCCACCAAAAAGGTTCAATAAACAAAGAAGAGCTTATATTGCATGGGAAAGTGATAGTAATTCATCAAGCTCACAAAGTTCAAATGAGAGTGATGAGACAACAAATCTGTGTCTTATGGCTCACACCAAAAATCAGTCCCACCACAAGAAGAAAATCAACGATAAGAAAGTAAGACAAGCCTACTATAGTAATTTTTCTTCTATGTCTTTTTCTGAACTGAAAATAGCTTTTGAAAAACTGCATAACGAAGCTGTAGATGCTTTTAAAAGATTATCTTCCGATAAACAAATTTTTTCATTCTTGGAAGGTAAAGTATACAAAGCTGAAAAAGATTTAGAAAGTTTGAAAGCTAGTATTGCAGAAAATTCAAAAGATATTAATATTAACGGATGTAGTAAAGTTAGGTATTGTGAAGCTTGTCATATTTGGCAACAAGAGGTTAAAACTCTTAAAGTCAAATTGGAAAAAGCTTTACAACCCAAGGTTACTTATGCCGTTGATTCTAGGTTGTTTAAGAAGTCATTAAATTCACCATATGCAAAATACTCTTTTATTCCAAAGGATTTAATGAACAAAAATAAACAAATACATCATCATGGCTTATGTCATTATTGTTGTCGTGCTGGTCATACCATTGAAAAATGCAAGTTTAGGAGATTTCTTGTTCCTAAAGGCATTTATCAATGGAAACCTAAAGGCAACCATGTTACCACTTACCTACATGGACCCAGTGAAAATTGGGTACCTATTTCTCTCTTTTGATATTGTAGGATGGGTGTCTTGCATCCGTAGATAGAAGATGGTTTCTAGACAGCGGGTGCTCAAGGCACATGACGGGTGACATATCGCTTTTTATAGACTTCAAAGCAAAGAAGAAGGGATATGTTACTTATGGAGACAATAACAAAGGAGCTATACTTGGCAAAGGTAGTGTAGGTAATCCCTCTACCACTACTATTTCTGATGTCCATCTAGTAGAGGGACTTAAACACAATTTGTTAAGTATTAGTCAATTGTGCGACAAGGGTTACAAGGTTTCTTTCACAAAAACTTGCTGCATAATTGAACATACTGAACAAAATATTGTGTTTAAGGGAGTAAGAGTAAACAATATCTATATGCTTGATCTTTTTGATGTATCTTTAACAAGCACTAAGTGTCTAGTTGCCTTGAATGATGATTCTTGGCTTTGGCACAGACGTTTAGCGCATGTTAATTTAGATTTGCTTAATAAGGTTGTATCTAAGGATCTAGTAGTCGGTCTTCCAAAAATAAAATTTTCAAAAGACCACCTATGTGACGCGTGCCAAATGGGAAAACAAACAAGGATCTCTTTTAAATCCAAAAATGTAATCTCAACTTCACGACCCCTTGAGCTTCTCCATATGGATCTCTTTGGACCTTCTAGGACAAAGAGTCTAGGTGGAAATTATTATGGTTTCGTAATCGTTGATGACTGTTCTAGATTTACTTGGACTATATTCCTTCATAACAAAGATGAAACTTTTTCCGCTTTTAAGAGTTTTGCAAAACTGTCCCAAAATAAAATGAATTCTAAAATAGTTACAATTCGAAGCGATCATGGAGGTGAATTTCAAAACTATCTCTTTGATAAGTACTGTGATAAGAATGGTATTGAGCATAACTTTTCAGCTCCTCGAACTCCACAACAGAATGGCGTTGTGGAGCGCAAAAATCGCGTTTTAGAGGAGTTGGCAAGAACAATGCTAAATGAGGGTGGATTACCAAAATATTTTTGGGCTGATGCAATTAGCACAGCCTGTTATGTTTTAAACATGATTTTGATTCGTCCTATTTTAAATAAAACCCCTTATGAGCTTTTAAAAGGAAGAAAGCCAAACTTGTCACATCTTCACGTATTCGGTTGTAAGTGTTTTGTTTTGAATAATGGTAAAGAAAAACTTGGAAAGTTTGATGCAAAAGCGGATGAAGGTATCTTTCTTGGATACTCACAATCAAGTAAAGCATATAGAGTGTATAATAAGCATTTACTTTCTGTTGAAGAATCTGTCCATGTTTCTTTTGATGAGTCTTATTCGAAAAGTGTCGGAAAAGGTATTTCTTTTGATGACGCAGGTGTATCTACAGAAGACATACTCAAAGAAGCTGTTTCG
This sequence comes from Lathyrus tuberosus, assembly GCA_022829125.1. NCBI lineage: Eukaryota > Viridiplantae > Streptophyta > Magnoliopsida > Fabales > Fabaceae > Lathyrus > Lathyrus tuberosus. The sequence goes on from JALAZF010000111.1 coordinate 14,605,672, forward strand.
GAAATTGATCAGTCCAAAACAGAAGACAATGAGGAGGAGGAAGATACCAATCATGTAAAAGATAAGGAAGAAGGGCAAGCTGAAGTGAATGACCTTCCACCAGCTTGGAGATCTTCAAAAGACCATCCTATTGACAACATTTTGGGAGACATTTCAAAGGGAGTAATGACTCGTTCTAGGATAAGTAATTTCTGTTCTCACTTCGCTTTTGTTTCACAAGTAGAACCTAAAAATGCCAAAGAGGCCTTGATTGATGAATTTTGGCTAATGGCCATGCAAGAAGAGCTTTATCAATTTAAAAGAAATGACGTTTGGGAACTTGTTCCTCGTCCGCAAGATCATCATATCATAGGTACTAAATGGGTTTTTAGAAATAAGCTTGATGAAAACGGAGTGATAACTAGGAACAAAGCACGTTTAGTGGCACAAGGGTATAACCAAGAGGAGGGCATAGATTATGAGGAAACTTATGCTCCAGTTGCTCGCCTTGAAGCTATACGTCTCTTGCTTGCTTATGCATGTTCTAAGAATTTTAAGCTTTACCAAATGGACGTAAAGAGTGCGTTTCTAAACGGTGTCCTCAATGAAGAGGTATACGTCTCACAACCTCCTGGTTTTGAGAATGCTGAATATCCAGATTATGTTTACAAATTAAAATGAGCTTTGTACGGTCTTAAGCAAGCCCCTCGGGTTTGGTATGAAAGACTTAACAAATTTCTACTTGATCATGGATATTCAAGAGGTAAAGTGGATACCACTCTCTTCATTAAACACAAGGGAAAACACATTCTTTTAGTTCAAGTTTATGTAGACGATATAATTTTTGGTTCAACTAACATACACTTGGTCGAAGAGTTTTCCAATGTTATGCAGGCTGAATTTGAAATGAGTCTTATGGGGGAGCTAAATTACTTCCTCGGTCTCCAAATAAAGCAGCTTGATGAGGGTACAGCTGTGTGTCAAACAAAATACTGCATAGAGCTGCTCAAGCGCTTTGGAATGAATGATTCAAAATCAATCGACACCCCTATGCCTACCAACGAGAATCTAGATAAAGATGAACACGGTAAGAGTGTAGATGTCAAAAAGTATAGAGGTATGATTGGGTCTCTCTTGTATCTTACTGCATCTAGACCTGACATCATGTTTAGTGTTTGTATGTGTGAACGATATCAATCAAATCCTAAGGAATCACACTTGAAAGCTGTTAAGCGTATATTTAGATATCTTCATGGAACATCTAAATATGGGCTCTGGTATTCCAAAGGAAGCGATTGTAGCTTAGTAGGTTACTCCGATTCTGATTTTGCTGGCGGCAAATCAGATAGGAAAAGCACTAGTGGTACATGTCACTTATTTTCAAACTCTTTGGTAAGTTGGCATAGCAAAAAGCAGGTGTCTGTCACATTGTCAACTGCTGAGGCTGAGTACGTTGCAGCCGATAGTTGTTGCGCTCAGATTTTGTGGCTAAAGCAACAACTACAAGATTTCGATATTCAACTCAAACGTATTCCAATAAAATGTGATAACACAAGTGCTATAAATCTAACTAAGAATCCTGTTTTACACTCACGCACTAAACACATAGAGATTAGGCATCACTTTCTTCGCGATCATGTTGAAAAAGAGGACGTTGTATTTGAGCATGTTGATACTAAAAACCAACTTGCTGACATTTTTACTAAACCATTAGCAACGGAACCGTTCTTCAACATTCGTCGTGAATTAGGGATTTTAGATCTCTCTTCATTGATGTCTTAAGCATGTTGGTTCTTATTTATATATGTCTCACTTTGTTTGTTGAGATTTATTTTTAGACCTCATTCATACTTCATAAGGTTACATCAACAGAGGTAATATCATTCCTTTCTATATCTCTTTGGAACTATGTGATTAGTGTATGTTAGAACAAATTCTTTAAGATCGTTTATATGTATTCCTTTGCATATGTTGTTTGAACATTAATGTTTGATTTGTGAATTATACTTGGGCATAATTATCATGACATAATTCATATTGCATTGACTTAGAGCTGCTAACAGGTTTCTATACTCAACTGGTATTCAAAAATTAGTTAAAACTTAGTTTAGCATCAGTATGTATCGATGCAACAAGTGCATGTGTCGATACATTCTAGTTTCCGGTCGATGCATTTGTGCTATGAGACGATTCATGTTTTTTTTTTTCAAACTTGTTTCAGTATGTGTCGATGCATCCTTGTTTTGTGTTGACACATAGGACATTTAAAAAAAATTAATTCGTGAAATGAATCGATTCATAACCCCTTGTATCGATGCATACTGATTGTTTTACAATAAATGCATTTTAATTCAGTTTTGGATCGACACATCAGCCAAATTTATAGGTTTCATTTATTCACTCTAGACTCTTTCTTCCTCTCATACCCAAGCGGCTAACCCTAATTTCTTCAAACATCTTCATCTCCTAAACCCTAATTCACCTCCTATCCTTCATTCATCTTAACTCTTCTTCAATTCATCACCATGCCTCCAAGAACCATTCCTGCTAGACAAAGAGGAAGAGAAAAAGGAAAGGAACCTATTGGTACTTCTCATCAGTCTCCACCACCCCCAGAAATCCCTCCTAGTGTGTTAACTCTCCTTCATCCTGCCATTGCTGATGAGTTTGAGGCCTCTTTCAAGACAAGGTTAGTTATGAAACCACATGTCTTTAATAAAACTGATGTTTTCGTTCTGCATCTCAACGATATTGTTGATCTGTTGAATGTGCAAAAGCTTGGTACATTTTTTAGCATAAATGATGATTATCATGAGGACTTTATTCGCACCTTTTATGCTGGTCTACAATCTGGTAGAGGTTATATGTTTAAATGTTCTATTGGGACCAGAACTTATACTTTTGAAGCTGCTGATTGGGACAAAGTGTTTCAAATTCCTTTTGGGTTGCCTGGAATGAAGAACTGGCATGACCAGAGTTTTGATACTGACTTTAAAATAAAGGAATATGTTGCATCCATTTCAAAATTGGATAGACCTCTGGGTGAGGATGAACCACTCACAACTGGTATGATTACAAGCATACCTAGAATCTTTCACTGGATTGTCTCGCACATTTTGCGTCCAAGATCCGGTGGTTATTCTAGGTTGGATAGACCAGATATTCATCTTGTGTACCTTCTTCAAAATAAGGTTTCATTGAATTGGCCAAACTACTTTGTGAAACGCATATTTCTTATGCGTAACAGTTCGAAGAATATTACACTTGGATATGCTGCTCAGATTATGAGAATCATAAAATACTGGAATATAGCCATACCTTTAGTACCTCTTATATCTCCCTCTTCTGCTCAAGAGTTCAACACTGCAACTTTATCTCATATGGGATACCGGTGGGATAAGGAGCGTAAATGTTTTTATTTTTTGGAAAGAGGATCCAAAACAAGGGTGTATAATTTTGATGTGCCCTCTGAACAAGCTTTTGTGACTGAAGAACAAATGGATGAAGAAATGAATGATGCCAACGAACAGAATCAGCCTGAAGCAAATGCTAATGCTGGTTGGGGTGATTGGGTGCCACAAAGGTGGTCTCCAACAAATTATGAACCAGGTCCAACTGTTCCTCCATTCTCTGGTGCTGCTTCTTCTTCAACAGCTCCTGCGTATTTGACACAAATGTTTCAGCAAATGGAGCTTGCTAATCAAGCCCGTCATGAATAGGAGCTTGCTTGGCATAATCAACAAAATGAGTGGCATAAAGAGCATCGTGAGTGGCATGATGAGCACACACGGATATATCATAATCAGCATTCTTGGCACACGGACTTGGTTAAATGGTATCAAGTTTTTTACAATGAAATGTCTGGTTTTATGGACGATTTCGGTGACAATCCTGGTATCATGGACAGGTTCAGAAGCGTTGAAGTTCAGAACCGGTTCAGGCAATATAGTTTCATGGGCCATAATCCTGATGAGATGCCTCCTCCGCCGCCTCCACAAAGTTTCAGAAATCCTGATAGAGCTGATGAGGAGTCCTGTGGAGACCATAACCCCTTTTAAGCCATCATCATGTCATTTCATTGCATTCCATTTCATAATCATGTTGCTTAAGTTTCTTTGTTATATTGTTTAAACTTTGTATGTTTTGGTATTGCTTATGTAATTCTAAGTACTTTCTTAACAGTTCAATGCTTATTTCTTTTATTTCTGTTTACTTGTGGTATTTTTTCCCTTTCCTTGTCATTCTTTGTGAGTGATTGTTTTATGTTAAGCTTCTTTCTTTGTGATTGTTAGCTTCAATATCAATTTTGTTGTTTATTGCTACATCATTCTAGCTTTGTGACTCTTTAAACAGATTGTTACATCATTCTTTCTTTTTGATGTTGACAAAGGGGGAGAAGAAAGAAAACAAGATGTTGACAGCCATGCACAAACTCAGGGGGAGTGTTATATCACACATCTTGCAAATTTGCCATCATCAAAAAGGGGGAGTTTGTGAGCAATCTTTTAAGTTTTGTATGATAGAAAATTGTGTGATAAATGCATAAATAAATGCCTATGTGTTTGATGTGCATGTTATAAGATTAGTATGCATGTTTAGTTGGTACATATATGTGATTTTATACCTATACTATGTTTCAAAGACAATACAATTGATACATATCTTTATTGAAATCATAAAAATAATTTTCCTTATGTATGTATCGATTCATGTCTGTCTTGCATCGACACATTCCTCTGTTAAAATCACAAAAATGAGTTTGCTTCAGTATGGATCGATTCATGCTTCTTTGTTGTTAAGCCATGTATCGATTCATATGAATTTTGCATCGATACATGCTTCTTTGATGTTTCTGAAAATTATGCTATGTATCGATTCATTCGTATTATGTATCGATGCATGATTGAATTCACTTTCTGAAATTAAACAAAGTTACAATATGCATCGATGCATATATCTGTGTGTCGACTCATGTATGTTATATAACTACCATGTATCGACTCATACGAGTTTCGAATCGATACATAAAGCTGTTTCTTTTTTTTTAACCGTTTCTGTTTCACATATAAGAAGGTTATGACAGTTCAGTTTGAAGTAAGGGAATTCGTTAGAGTAAAAATTGAGTAATCACAGCAAAAGCAAGTTTGGTGTGCATCAATTTTGGGAGCAGTTTTAGAGACCTGAAAGATACTTTATCTTCATCATCTTCTCAATCACTTTAATTCAAGAACATCAACACATAATCATTCTTGTTCTTCGGATTAAAGGATCATCGAGATAACGTTCAGTGGAACGATCAAGGATCCAGCTGAGTTGAAGATTCAAAGGGGGTTTCGAGGAAAAACCATCTGGTTTGTCCTTCAAGAACGGGTGTGTTCTTGAGGGTTTGTTAGTCACGTTTGCAGAACATATTCAGCCGCAGCGTAGGGTTTGGAAATTTGGTAATTTCGCAAACAGGTCATGGAACCGGTGAATTGTTTGCAATTCTTGCAGGGGAAATTCTTGATTAAGCTCAGATCAAGTGAAGGTTCATACAAGAGGAAGATCTTGGGGTTTAGATTTCTGGCTTTGTATTGTAACCTTGTAAACAAAGAATTTAGCATTATTGATATAACAGGTCTCAATTTTAGTTTGAAATTGAGAGGGAGACGTACCCACACGCGAGGACGAAAGTGGGGAACTTCCTTACCAAATCTCTGCGTATCGTATTCTGTCTTTATCTCTCTTTACGTTTTCAACAATTTTGTGATTCATTTGGTGTATTGTGTCTTAACGTTTCATGATACAATAGTGCTAAGAAAACTTTTATCAAATCACCATTATTGTTAATCATTGAACACATACACGCCAAGTGTTTGACAAAACTGTCAGCTGAGTTTTTGTTCATTGGAAATAGTATTTGTATGATAAGTGCATTTGATTCGATCCTAATCTGGTGTTAATAAATCTTTGTCATCCTAATATAAATCCAGCATTAATTAGTGTGTCCGGTCTTCTAGTAACTGGTCCAGAATAGACGGAAGTCGATTCGGGATCGTATTTTTCCGCTAACTTTCAAAAACTCTGATAAGTATTTTTAAATCCTTGAGTTTCAATGAGGTGATCTATTCACCCCCCTCTCGATCACTAGCCACACCGTCTAACAATTTCTCCATGGATTGGGAGGTCTATCCTGCCTAGAATTTCACAAAGAATCCAATGGTGGTGGTGGTTTTTTCAGATGAGGCTCCTATTGAAAACCCCGATAGTGGTTTTGAAATAGGTCATGATTTGCATTTTCTATGCTACCTCTTGTTACAAGCATGAATTACATGATGAATTGGTTCAAACACAACATATATAACATGTATGAGATGTGCATGATCAGTGGACTTCAAAGCAATGCATAGTTCAAAGAGTTCAAGTTGTGATGCTTACCTCTTTATGAGCTTTTTGTGCAATCTGCCAAGTGCTTTGTTCCAGAAATAATTTGATGCTTTGGACACCCTCAAATGATCACTTATAAGCTTTTAGGATGGTTGGAAACAAATGGAATCCTCAGGAACAAGTTTGAGCTCTTTCTTGCAAAAGGGGCAAAAGTGACCAATATAGCAACTCTCTCAAATGGTGTTCCAGATGTTTGGAACCATTTGGGACAGTTCAAGGATGATATTTGGAGTGTGTTTGAGGTTTTATCTGGTTTTGAAAGCGACTGAATCAAGACATGGCTTGAAAAATGCAAAAAAAGTCCAATTTTGAGATTTTGAGATGGGACTTTGTGATTTTGGTGTTACAGGTCACTTGTGAGTGTTTGGACAACTTAGATATGACATATTGGATGTGTTTGGATCATGAGTTGTGATGGAAAAGCTCTCTAACTCAAAAACTCAGAGTTACCTTGCTAAAGAAGGCATTTTTGCCTAGAGAAAGAGATTTTGAGGAAAGCAAGTGTTGTAGTGCTTTGGTGTACTTAAACTGAGCACAAATGAGTTCTATTTATAGTAGAGCAAGTTTGTTTTGCAAGTAATAGTGAATGACAAATGCAGCAGGCCATTGTCCAATTGCATCACTTTAGAATCTTAAGTCTCCACTAGCCATTGACTAGAGGTTAGAGCACAAGCCTTTGGTTCCCTAGTTCAGAGAACATCCTTGACTCATTCAGTTGGAAAAGGCTCAGTTCATGCCACCTTGGTGCATCCATTGAATGCTCCAAAACAAAATTGGAGTCTTGTCCCCTTTTTAGGCATTTTTAGGTTTGTCATGCTACTTTTAGTTGCAAAGACTTGGGAGGCTTATGGATCAGTGTTTGTTCCTCCTTGGTCTCCCCCTGAGGCGTTCAGATGGATAAACCTGTTTGTCATTTACACAATTTGATCAAATCGAGCAAAATGAACAAATCTGCTTTGCCATGACAGTTGCAGCAAGATATATTCTCACTGTCATAACTCTTAGCTCAAATGGAATTGGATAGAGTTCTTGGCCATTTTGGAAAGCTCTCATATGATACAACATATGTGTGATCATAGTTTATCTTGACACTTTTTGGATCCAGGTGAAAAATGCCCCTACATTTTGAAAAAAGTGAAACAGATTCTGACTTAGTGAAATTTTCACTAAGTGTTGGAAAAAGTGGCTGAAATTCTGGTACATGTGCAGAATTCAGATGTCCTATAACATGTCATTCGACACCTGGTCTGACATGAACACACATGGCAAGGTATATAACAATACGCACGATACTGAAAAGATAAAAACAACACACAGAATTTGTTCACCCAGTTCGGTCTAACAACCTACATCTGGGGGCATACCAAGCCAGGAAGGAAGTCCACTATTAGCAGTATCAATTTGTAGACCCTACAATCAACACACCCGTTGATGATCTACTCACTTAATCACCACCCAATGACCCTTCTACCTAAGTCCTCCCTAGGTAAGAGACTCCATCTCACTTCCAATCATCGCAATGATGTCTAGCAGTCAACACCTCAGCTACTGCATCAACAGCTTGATTTCCAACAACTCTTCAATCACTGAAAAGTAGCAGACACACTTATATGCTAATACCTAGACATGACTCACATGACTAAGAACAATACTTAGAGTTGCTTAACAGCTTCCTCCAAGAACAATACTCACTCTTGCTTAAAAGCTTCGAGGAGAACAGTGACCATCTCACAATCCGAGTGGTTCACACATACCAACTCTCCTAGAGAGTGGTTCATAAAAACGAAACCCTAATAATTTTACATCTTGGAATCATTACAAAAATAGGTTACAAACACTCCTATTTATGACCTATATCCCAACTGGATTTGGGCTTCAAAACGCAGCAGAGAGACTGCACACAATTCTGCAAAATAACCTCCAAGAAAATAGGTCTTCAATCTAAAGTTTCCTAATATGTCTCCATATTTAGAAAGCAGTGAAAATCCGAAAACCAACACAAAATCTCAACTCAATTACTTTGGATGCCACATAGGATAGCATAATATTCCCAGAATATTCTGCATCTGTTAAATCATAACAAAATTCAATTGTCCAGCTCTGCACAGGCGCGATGTCGAATGATACAGCATAGGACATCTTATCCGACATGTTGCTCCAGATGATGAGAACTTCTCATCTCAACATGTATCAGCATACACTAGGACTTCTTGCTTAACCTGTTCTTCTTAGCAAGTAATCACGTCCTATTAAACATATTGCTGCTACAAAAAGGACAGACCATGATTTTCTCTCGCCAATAACAGAATGGACGTGACTTCAAAAAAATACGCAACAAATAAAACCAACAGAATGTTCTGTTAGCAGATGTTAAGACATCGTGCTTGACATCAGCACAAAATCCTGCAACACTAAGAAACACCATCTGCAGAATGTTAGAAACAACCATGTCAAGACATCAAGTAAGACATCTTGATGTAACAGGATGTTTTAGCAAAATTGCTGCCAATTCAGAACTAACAATCTCCCCTTTTGGCAAATTTTGGCTAAAACACTATAGCACCAACAATGAACAGAGATTCATGCAGCAGAAGCAACACACAACCACATCTAACATTCCAAGGAACACAAAACAACTAAAAAAACAGGCAACAACTCTCCCTCTTTTTAGCCCGAATTTAGACAAACCAAAAACCAGCAGAAAGAAATTCCATCAACAAACCGAAGCTCCCCCTCAACACCAGAAACAGCCAACACCACACACAACCAACCAGCAGCATACAAGGCAACTCTAATTTAGACAACTCATAGCACCATGAAAAAAAACATCTCAGTCTGATTGATATCCTGACATCATGTTCGACATCATTTTCACAGCAACTCAATTTCAGCACATCAGACATACCACCACAGACCAATAACCTCAGGATAAAAGGGGAAAGTCCTGAAGTCATGGTGTACATGAGAAAGAAGGTAGACAACACTCCCCCTCAAACCAAGAACCTTCTACCTAAGATCAACCAGTCAAGTCCACCCAGAACTAAACCAATCACACAATGTCATGACATCTTGTCTGACATTACACCCTCACCAGAGGTACACTATCATAGATTTTTGAAACCACAAACAATCTTGATAAACAGCTGTACTACTGCAGCAACAAATCCAAAACAGAAGTCCAACTCCCCCTATCTAAGATAACCAGTGCTCCTTTGCAAGAAGAACACCTTAAATGAATGGAAAACATAAGACTCGTCTATATGTCTTCAAGAGCGCACCCTCTGTTCAACACACATGCTGAACACATTCACTTAATGCTTGATCCTCAAGCAAACCAAGTACCACACTAGTACAATTAACAGACAGAAGTTCTCCCCCTATATTTCACGAATGATGCTCCAAAAATCTTCAGCTCAATTGCTCCACAAGCACCAAACTGATCCACTTCTAGCATGTCATATTCACATCAGACATCCAAGACAGTCCTTAACTCATCATTCTCCCGTATGATAAGATAAACACCTCTTAGACAAAAAGTGATCTCAGAATCCTACTCCAAGGATAACTAACCCAAAGATGTTCTAACATTGGTTAGGACATCTTCCACACATCATAGACACCACACATCATGGTTCTTGATATGCTCCACCACTGGACTTACTATATGCACAGTAATCCAACTGAAGATCTTCAAACAACACTGCGCCACCAGCTTGAACAAAGAAAACTTCAGAAACCCAGAGAGAAATAAACTCTCATTCACCAAAAGAAGGTATGCTTCAACCCAGAACTTTTGCCACAAGCTCCCAGAGAACCAGAACCTCCTTACACTTTCAAATAACTCCTCTTCTACACACGAGCAATCAGTTTCAATCATCCTCAAGCATAAACACACTGCCTTCCACTGAATTCTAAGTAAACTCCCCTTACTTAGAATTAATAACACACACCAAGACAAGTGTGACATCTCCAAAATCTGCAAAGACAAATAAACTCTCCCAAATACAAATAAAAATGTCCTTCAAACTCCTCCTCAGAAGCATGTGCGCACATGATCCAAACAATTTGCTTCACACATCAAAGCACCATCCAGTAGCCTAAAGTCATAGCATGTTATCTGACTTTATATCCTCATAAGAGGCAACCAATCTCCACAAACATGCAAGCTTCACAATGTATGCACCTTTGCAGCAAAATCCATAGACAAGTACTCTCCCTGTCATGGATAACTGATGCTCTAGATGGAGGTTAACCATTGAGCACCAGATCTTCACACACTTGCTGAGCACACTCACATACTATACTCTCACTCCTAGAGAACACATCCAATTTTCCTAACTGATTTGACATTGTTCACAAACTCCACGAATTCTCAGCTTACTTAAAAGCTTTACTGAGATCCAATCTCTTCAACAGAAAAAACTTTCTGATCAAATTACCTCATTTGACAAAAATGCTTGAGCATCCAACTCCAAGTGCACAATCTCAATCATCTTCCAAATATAACCATCATGATGTTACAAATATCATTTGGGTCATCAGCTTCCCATCACCATTCAAGGGACACAGAACACAGCCAGAGCAGATTATTCAGGTCAACATAAACATCTGACTTCCATAGAGAACAACACAACTTCTTCATTCTAACTCACTTAGATCAGAAATAAACTAATCTAAGTTGTAACCATCAAGATTATGATGCCTTCATAGTCTTCCATCTCCATCTTCAACAGCATCACCATCTGGACAACTCAATCACAATACTTTCCAGGGACAAATGTTGAGCAAACAATCCCAGGTCAACCCTTAGGAGACTTTTGAGCGAAAGTGGAATCCCTCCCATGATTCTTCAAACCTTTGATGAAAAGATGTTAGAACATCTGACAGAACATCCCCACTTTTAAATTTCAAGGATAATCAATTAAATACTTATGGATTTCACAAATAGCAATTGATCTTAAATCCTTATACAATAACCCTTATTCACTGCTGTAGCTGAGCTCCACCAGATCATGTCATGAACACTTATAAAGTATTCAGTCTTGTTGCAAGTATCTTTTTCAATGACAATGTTGAGATACCAAGGCTGCCACTCTTGACTCACGAACTAAGACTTTCTCTGAACAAGTCTTCTTTACCTCAACAAATCTTTAAACAGATTGGATTCACTCTTAGGGTCAAGAGAGATGCATCATTCCTTGCTATTTTTGTGAAAGGTGAAAATAAATCACCTCCACGGTCTTCACCCCCTATGCTTCAACAACTTAATCAACAAGAAATCATCAAACCCCTAGAGCATGAGCTTGAAAATTCATCTTACCCTTCAATCTGACTTCAGCATACATGATGAAGCCACTCACCCATGTACCAAGTCATACAAGACTCAACCATCACAAAGACACCCCTCTGCTCCCGACTTTGGAATGCTATGTGACATCACACCGGTTGACATCTACAAGAACAGAAAAAGAGTAAGGATAGCTACAATCTTCCTTCAATCATAACTCCTGAATCCCATGCTTCTAGAGCTCTTCAATCAGAACCTCATGCAGCGGAACTACCAAGAAAACAGATCCTGCTTGCCCTAATAAGATGTCAGAACATCTTATAAGACACATCAACAAAAGAACTAGCCACTTCTTTCATAGAAGTTGTAGAATCTCCCTCAGCAAAATGAACAACCAGGAATTTTCCATCAGATATATATATATGCAGCGGAACACACACCAAAAAACTCCTCTACAGCCTTCAGGCAAAACATAATAACCCACGCCACTCCATGTGCAATAGGTCAACATAGGTTTGAAAATAAATCAAACCACACAGCAGCTCACTACCAAAGCTACACGCCTGACAACTTCAAACAAAGCCAGTACACACCCTATCATGAATAGTCCATCCTCCCCTTCAAGGGACCATTTAAACAACATATGAACTGACCAAGTCCATACAACTTCTCAGCAAAACTAATTTCCTTGCACATGAACCAGAAAGTATCTTCCCTAGATCTCATCCAGAAACAGACAGGATGCCTGCTCTGATACCAATTGAAATTCTGGTACATGTGCAGAATTCAGATGTCCTATAACATGTCATTCGACACCTGGTCTGACATGAACACACATGGAAAGGTATATAACAATACGCAAGATACTGAAAAGATAAAAACAACACACAGAATTTGTTCACCCAGTTCGGTCTAACAACCTACATCTGGAGGCATACCAAGCCAGGAAGAAAGTACACTATTAGCAGTATCAATTTGTAGACCCTACAATCAACACACCCGTTGATGATCTACTCACTTAATCACTACCCAATGACCCTTCTACCTAAGTCCTCACTAGGTAAGAGACTCCATCTCACTTCCAATCATCGCAATGATGTCTAGCAGTCAACACCTCAGTTACTGCATCAACAACTTGATTTCCAACAGCTCTTCAATCACTGAAAAGTAGCAGACAAACTTATATGCTAATACCTAGACATGACTCACATGACTAAGAATAATACTTAGAGTTGCTTAACAGCTTCCTCCAAGAATAATACTCACTCTTGCTTAAAAGCTTCGAGGAGAACAGTGACCATCTCACAATCCGAGTGGTTCACACATACCAACTCTCCTAGAGAGTGGTTCACAAGAATGAAACCCTAATAATTTTGCATCTTGGAATCGTTACAAAAACAGGTTACAAACACTCCTATTTATGACCTACATCCCAACTGGATTTGGGCTTCAAAACGCAGCAGAGAGACTGCACACAATTCTGCAAAATAACCTCCAAGAAAATAGGTCTTTAATCTAAAGTTTCCTAATATGTCTCCATATTTAGAAAGCAGTGAAAATCCGAAAACCAACACAAAATCTCAACTCAATTACTTTGGATGCCACATAGGATAACATAATATTCCCAGAATATTCTGCATCTGTTAAATCATAACAGAATTCAACTGTCCAGCTCAGCACAGGCGCGATGTCGAATGATACAACATAGGACATCTTATCTGACATATTGCTCCAGATGATGAGAACTTCTCATCTCAACATGTATCAGCATACACTAGGACTTCTTGCTTAACCTGTTCTTCTTAGCAAGTAATCACGTCCTATTAAACATATTGCTGCTACAAAAAGGACAGACCATGATTTTCTCTCGCCAATAACAGAATGGACGTGACTTCAAAAAATACGCAGCAAATAAAACCAACAGAATGTTCTGTCAGCAGATGTTAAGACATCGTGCTTGACATCAGCATAAAATCCTGCAACACTAAGAAACACCATCTGCAGAATGTTAGAAACAACCATGTCAAGGCATCAAGTAAGACATCTTGAAGTAACAGGATGTTTTAGCAAAATTGCTGCCAATTCAGAACTAACAGTGGCATTTTCATGTTTTTGTCATTTTGGTCACTCCATAACTTAAAATCCATGAGGAATTGAAATGTGGTGTAGTTGACACTTTTAAACTATGCCATGAGAGCTTCAAATCCATCTTTGGATCAGCCAAAATGGTTGCTTGGATCACAAGTTATGATCCTTGGATGTTGGTACCCTAGGCACTGTGTTTCATAACTTAGAAAATTTCTAAGTTTCTTATGGTTACCCCTTTTACAAATTATCCCCCCTTTCTTGAATTTTCTTGATGAATGATGATTCCAATCACAAATTAACATCATATTAGGGTTAAGTAACCATAATTGTGAAAAATCTCAAAAAGTCAAACTTTGACTTTTGTGTACAGTTGACTTTTTATCAAATGAATTCCAAACTGTGCAATCCTCTATGAAATTAAGTCCTTGACCTAAATCAAACTTAATAGATGGATTACATAGGTGATATAGGGCGTATTGAATCATGTCCCAAGGTTTGGGAGCATGTCTTGGTCAAAAGTCAAAGGTACAGTTGACTTTTTCTTCAAAAACCCTAACCGTGGTTCAGATGAAATGGAAACTTGTGGGTCAAGCTTCTTGGATCAATCCATCGTTGCAAGTGGATCAATGTAGTTTATTGGAGACCCTAAAATCATGTCTTGAGGTATTGTCTCATGTTTTGTCTCAAAAGTCAACTTAGGGGTGAATTAGGTCAAGAAACCCTAATTCCTGATTTTTGGTGAATGCATCCCCTGAGGCTAAATTGACTTGATGATTGGGTCCACGAGGTCCCTTAGAGTGTCTTGGGTTGTGCTTTGAAGCATTGGATCATGCCCAGAGGAAAATCTCTATCTGGAGGCCCTGGTCGACCAAAACCCTAATTTGGTGACACTGGCGATCTGGAGGCTTGATCCACTTGGAATGTAACAACTTTATGCTTGATTCTTGGTATGGGAGACCTTTTGATCCTTTGTGGATGTTTGAGAGGCTATACAAGTTGAAGATCATGTCATTTCTTGATTGATCCTTGTCTAAATGCTCTGAGAGGTCTTGAAACCCTAATTCTTGTTTGTGGTGAATGCTCAAACATCTTTGAGGAGATTGATGGGGCATGAAATTACATCCATATTGTGATAATGATTTTCACAATGATGGGAAATCTTAGTGGTCAAAATTTTGGGTATGACAGATGCCCCTATTTAATCTTCTTGGACCCGAAGGTGTGAATAGCGAAGGTATTCGGGCATTCGAGGTGCAAGATGATTAAATATCGGAATACGTGAAATTTTGATGGTGGTTATGAATGGCAGTTTGCCCATCCATCTTCTTTTGCTAGGCAATGATGCTTAGAAAATGTAAAACTTCCCCTCGATCCTGGTCTTCAGCCAAGGAACTGGTTTAAGTTTCTGAAATAAACTTCCTCTCGATCCTGGTTTCCTACCAAGGAACTGGTCTCAGTTTCTAATATAAACTTCCCCTCGATCCTGGTTCCCTACCAAGGAACTGGTCTCGGTTTCTGATATAAACTTTCCCTCGATCCTGGTTTCCTACCAAGGAACTGGTCTAAGTTTCTTTTGTCAATATACTTTCTTGACAAGGCACGCTATTTGTAGCGGTTTTCCTCAAACTTCTCGCCGAATTTTCCTGGGGAGATGCCATTTGATGGAAAAAGTTTTGATGTCAGACTTGCTGGGGAACCCATTCGTCTGAGTTGTAGATGTGTACAAACTTCTCTGTTTGGAGACGCCATTTATCGACCTTACTGGGGAAAACGAGTCTCTTGAGAGACTACATTCGGCTTAGGGATATTACATCATACTTTTCTTCGAGATCTTCTCGGAGAAATGCCATACAATGTACCCCAATTTTGAGGTGACAATGACTTCATTAACATTGACTTTATTGGAGAGAAAAATCAATGTGTTGCTGAGAGTCTTTGATTGAGAGGCTTTCTCTGGGGATTTTCCTTAATCCGGGAAAGCGAAAATATCATCTTCAATGATGAAGAGTGACGTTTGTCGAAAGTTTTCTGGTCTTTCAGAGGTTCAAGTTATCAAAGTGGTCGAGGACCAACTTCATCCCAGAAATAAACTGGGGAGAAAGATTGTTCAGACGCAACATTTCCTGACGAGGAAAGAACTGACAACTCGATTGAGAGGAACTTTATCACTAGGGGACAAGACTAACTAGAGTGATAGTTATGCAATATGAATGCAAATTAATAATGCATGATGTATGTATCTATATGTTGACAAGACTGACACGTCATACAAACTGACGGATGAACACGACTGGATACTCGGCCACTGTAGGGGACAAAGAAATACCGTTCAGTCCAAGATAGTAACTTTGCCTTGCTTAGGAGAAGATAGTCCCTGTGGGGAACAACGTTGGTCGGGCTTAGGAGGTAAGAACTCTGACGAGGGTGTCGGATGGAATATTCGCATCTAACACAGCCGATCCTTCATTCAGGCGTGCTGGTTTAGAAGGAGTACTTCGATTCTGCATTTGAAGCTCGATTACTTCTGGAGAAGCGATCAATGTTCCTTCGATGTTCAACAGTCAAAAGAATTGCCATCTTTATTTTAAAGCAGAAAAAATTTGACAAGTAAATTCATTTTTGTTTTATTTCAAGAATCGTTAATCATGTTAAAATGTCGTTCTGTAAAGCTAAAACAAATAAGAATTGCAAACAAAAGAACTAGGGCTCAAATTTTATTGATAGGATGGAAATCGGCAAAACGCGTGATCCCATAGAGTATTTACAAAGTTAGAAAATGGTAATTTACGGGAAAAGGGCTACATTGAAACATAATGACCGTTATCCTCTACCAACTTTGAATTCTGGACATCTTAAGTTTCTGTCGAAGATGAACTTAACTGGAGTTTTCTGATGGATGACATGACTGCTACTGGGGGATTCACCCCTGTTAGACGTAGTTGCTTGCCATTATCCCTAACTTTTGCATGAATTGTACTTTGAGATTTCCAATCCACCAGGATGATTTTTCATTATGTCTCTAATTTTTGCCTGGACCGCCCTTTCGGGTTTTCAATCCACCGAGACGTTTTTTTATGTAGGCGAAGTATTTCTTGACTACGTCAACATTCGTGGGGTAGGAAAATTCCTCTCCATCCATGGTTGCGAGTCTCAAGGCACCGCCTGAGAAAGCTTTCTTGACCACATAAGGGCCGTCATAATTCGGAGTCCATTTGCCCCGGGAATCAGTGAGAAATGACTGTATCTTCTTGAGCACAAGGTCTCCTTTTCTGAAGACACGAGACCGGACCTTTTTGTTAAACGCCTTCTTCATACTTTGCTGATACCACTGACCATGGCATAGTGCCATTATTCACTTTTCTTCGATCAGATTCAGTTCATCGTGTCGACTTTGACACCATTCAGCTTCTGTTAGCTTAGCTTCCATCAATACCCGGATTGATGGGATCTCTACTTCTACGGGGAGGAATGCCTCCATGCCATATACTAGAGAAAAAGGGGTTACCCCTGTTGAAGTGCGGACAAACGTGCGATAACCATGAAGAGCAAAGGGTAGCATCTCGTGCCAGTCTTTGTAGGTTACAACCATCTTTTGAACATTCCTCTTGATGTTCTTGTTAGCTGCTTCTACCGCTCCGTTCATCTTAGGTCGGTAGGGAGATGAGTTATGGTGTTCGATCTTGAACTCAACACACAATTCTTTCATCATTTTATTGTTCAAGTTAGATCCATTATCAGTAATGATCTGGTTCGGAACACCATAACGGCAGATGAGATTGTTCTTATTAAATTGGACCACCACTTGTCGGGTTACATTGGTGTATGACGCTGCTTCGACCAATTTGGTGAAGTAGTCAATGACTACCAGGATGAATCGATGTCCATTTGAAGCCTTAGGTTTGATCATGCCAATCATGTCGATTCCCCATGTGGAAAAAGGCCATGGGGATGAGAGAACTTTGAGATGCGTTGGCGGTACACAGATTTTTCCTGAGTATATCTGACACTTGTGACACATCCTCATGTACTTGTAGCAGTCGGATTCCATGGTCAACCAATAGTACCCTGCTCTCAGAATTTTTCTCACCATTATGTGTCCGTTGGCATGAGTGCCAAAGGATCCCTCGTGAATTTCCTTTATCAGCATGTTTGCTTCTGGTCTGTCTACGCATCAGAGCAAGACCATGTAGAAATTTCTTTTATAGAGTGTGTCACCGCTCAGGAAGAAACTGCCTTCCAGCCTTCTGAGGGTCTTTCTGTCTTTCCTTAGTGCCCCAGGTGGGTACTCCTATTTTTGAAGGAAGCATTTGATATCGTGATACCAAGGTTTGTCATCTATGACCGCTTCAATTATGAAGACGTAAGCGGGCCTCTCAAGGCGCATTATGTCGATCTTAGGTAGGTCGTTCCATTGACCTACACTAATCATGGAAGAGAGAGTGGCTAATGCATTAGCCATATGATTCTCCTCACGAGGGATATGATGAAACTCAATTTTGTTGAAGAATGGTAATAACCTTCTCGCGTAATCTTTGTAAGGAATCAATTCTTATTGGTATGTGTTCCAATCTCCTTTGATCCGATTGATAACCAGGGCTGAGTCGCCATATACATCCAAGTGCTTGATCCTTAAGTCGATCGCTTCTTCGAGACCCATGATACAAGCTTCGTATTCGGCCTCGTTGTTTGTGCACTTGAACTTAAGTTGGGCGGTGAAAGGAATGTGGGTACCCTGAGGTGTTATGATGATTGCCCAATTCCGTTTCCAAAATAATTGACAGCTCTATCAAAGATAAGTCCCCATTGGGAACCTGGTTCTGGCCCTTCACTGGGCAGCGGTTCATCGCAATCTTTCATTTTCAAATACATGACATCTTCGTCTGAGAAGTGAAACCCGATTGATTCCTGACCCTTAATCGATTGATGAGCCAAATGATCAGCTAAAATACTTCCCTTAACGGCTTTTTGAGCATGGTATTCTATGTCATATTCTGATAACAACATCTGCCAACGGGCAATCCTTCCCGTGAGAGCAGGTTTTTCAAAGACGTACTTGATTGGATCCATTTCTGAGATTAACAAAGTAGTGTGACGAATCATATACTGGCGAAGACGTTTGGCTGCCCAAGCCAGAGCACAACAAGTTTTCTCAAGCATAATGTACTGAGTCTCACAGTCGGTGAATTTCTTGCTCAGATAGTAGATGACATACTCTTTTCTTTTTGTTTCATCTTGTTGGCCAAGTACACAACCCATAGAGTCTTCTAAGACTATTAAGTAGATGATCAGTGGTCTTCCTTCCACTGGAGGTGATAGAATCGGTGGGTTCAATAGGTATTCCTTAATACTGTCGAAGGCGGGTTGACAGTCTTTTGTCCAAACGCAGTCCTGATTCTTTTTGAGTAATTTGAAAATCGGCGCACATGTCGCGGTCATGAGGAATATAAATCTGGAAATATAATTCAGACTTCCCAGGAATCCCCTGACTTATTTTTCAGTCTTCGGAGAAGACATTTCTTGAATGGCCTTGACCTTGTTAGGATCAGCCTCAATTCCTTTCTGGCTGACAATGAACCCTAATAGTTTCCCTGAACGGACACCAAATGTGCACTTATTGGGATTCAAGCGGAGTTTTTACTTTCTCAACCGCTCGAATAACTTTGACAGGTGGGTCACATGCTTCTCTTCTGTCTTAGATTTGGCAATCAAATCATCGACATATACCTCGATCTCCTTGTGTATCATGTCATGGAACAGAGTAGTCATAGCCCTTTGATAGGTTGCTCCGACGTTCTTTAAACCGAACAACATTACCGTGTAACAAAAAGTACTCCATGGGGTGATGAACGAAGTTTTTTCCATGTCTTTCGGCGCCATTTTTATCTGATTATAGCCCAAGAATCCATCCAAGAAGGAGAATACTTTGAACTTTGCTGCACTGTCTACCAGCATATCAATGTGTGGTAAAGGAAAGTCTTCCTTTGGACTTGCTTTGTTTAGATCTCTGTAATCCACACACATTCTGGCCTTTCCGTCCTTTTTCGGAACGAGTACGATGTTGGCTAACCATTGAGGATACTCTGATGTGGAGACAAAACCTGCATCAATTTGTTTCTGTACTTCCTCTTTGATTTTGATGGCCATGTCTGGGTGAGTCCGTCTCAACCTCTGCTTTACTGGTGGACATTCCGATCTTAACGGTAGATGATGTTCCACGATGCTGGTATCCAACCCTGGCATGTCCTGATAGGACCAAGCAAACACATCGGGAAATTCTTTGAGAAGCTTTATCAAATCCTCTTTGATAGTTGAACTGAGCAGTGCCCCAATCTTGACTTCTTTTCTCTCTTCTTCTGAACCCAAATTGACCGTTTCCAATGGTTCTTTATGAGGTTCAATGGACATTTCCTCTTGTCTAAGTAATCGAGAGATCTTTTCTGGAATTTTGTCGTCATCTTCTTCTTCAGCCCCAAATACCGGAAATTCAAAGTTGGGAGAAGGCATTGGATCGGATGTTTCAATGGGGTTTAAAATAAGCAATCTGCATGACGTGACGATTTGTTTTTTTATAAGAGATAAAGAGAATGCAAGAGTGTGTGCAGTGTATTTTCTTTGGAAGACTGCTTGTTTTTTATTATTGAGTTGTTTTTAGGATTACCATTTTCTGAAAAAAGTGAAAAGAGAAAACAACAATAAATGCGGAAATTACAGAACGACGTTATTTTATTTATATCTTGTTGATTCTTGAAACTACAGCCCTATAAAACAAAACTCAGTCGCTTTGGGCAAAGCGAAGAGGTATATTTGCAGAAAGTGAGCCCTATCAAAACATCCGTTCCACCTGAGCAGGGTGAAAGGTTAAGATAAAGACGGCAATTACTTAGACTTATGAATGACTTTCGGAACGTTGACAGCAACCCATTGGCGACGAACTCCTCGGTGAATCACAAAGTCTGGTACCTTCCTTGATTTGTCTTCAGAAATAACGCTGATTTCTGGTGGATCAGGATCATTGGAATATGTTTCCCAGGCAGAGTTGTTGTAGAAGAACTCTTCTATTGTATATCGCATAGTATTTGTACTCTCAGGCAGATCTCCCCATCCAGTTGGCTGGATGTCTTCGAGCCTGATACGAGAGCTCTCAGGAGCAGTGTATTTGACCAAGTAGTCGAACTTGCCACTTGGTTATCCTAAGGTGTCCCACACTTCTTTGGAACTGGATGAGTTATCTCTCTCAATGACGTTGACCTCGGGAAAAGCATAGTTGATGAATTCTAGCCCTACAAGCTTTGAAAATTCATCGTTATACTGGATATCTTCTGAATGCCCTGAGTGTTGATCCCATGACATGGTGAGGACGCAGGTATTCTTTTCAATGATGCTCAGGTGATAAGCATCGTTCGACTGATTTTTTTCCCCGAGTTTCCTGGGTACGGCCGCCAGATAGGCATGCCATCCATTGGGCCATAATAGTCGTGGTCAAAGTTGTCTTTCATTAGAATATCCTCCTCTAATGAGTTTGGTGGAGCACGACATCCTTCTAGATCACAATCTCCGTATATCATTTTGATGTCTGACCTTGGTATAAATCTCAGACTCTGCGCGGGATAGCAAAATGGCGTAGACGCCTCTTCTTGAGACATATAACCGTCCTCGTTAAGATATGACTTCCATTCTTCATCTGTATCGGAGGAGTCTCCCTCGTTGATGGTATGTACCTCTTGAGATACTGGGTGAAGGAAACCTCCACTATGGAAGAAGTCCTGAATGGGATGAAAACTTTCATCGTTAGTAGCAGTTTGGGTACAGGTTCTAGAAAAACCAAGACCCTTCTTTGTTTTATTGTCAGTAGGAATGACAAGCTGTCCCCATCCCTTTGCATTGTTTCTTTTGATCACTTCGAGAGCATCTCTGTATAAGGAAATCGACGTTCCTTTTTATGATTGATTCTCATTGCTCACCGACAGTGCTTGGAACTGAGTTCCAACAACCTCCTCTGGTTTTACTCAAGTAGACGATGATAAGTTACTCACGATCAATGCTTGTTCTCCACAGACCGTGACGAGTTGATCGTTCTTGACGAACTTCAGTTTCTGGTGCAGTGTTGAAGTGACTGCCCTAGCCTGGGGTATCCAAGGTCTTCCTAACAAACAGATGTACGCTGCCCGGATGTCCATGACCTGGAAAGTGACCAGGAAAGTGTGAGGATCGATAGTTATGGGAAGGTCGACTTTGCCAATAACTGCTTTCTAAGACCCGTCAAATGCTTTGACGATGACCTCACTGCCCCTCATCGGGGATCCTTTGAATGATAGTCGCATTAAAGTGGACTTCGACATAACGTTGAGAGCCGATCCGGTATCTACCAGTACGCTGGCTAAGGCATCGTCCTGGCAGTTAACTGTGATATTGAGCACCATGTTGCAGGAAATGATGTTGGAGATGATGCTGTCCAATTGTCTTATTGACATCTAGTTCCACAAAGGCATGTTCTAAGACTTTCTGTAGAGCCTCTCTGTGGGCTTCGGAACTGAGTAAAAGAGATAACATAGAGATTTTTGAAGGAGTTTGCAACAACTGATCAACAATGTTGTACTCACTCTTTTGGATGAGCTTCAACATCTCATCGTTGTTTGTTGAAAGGCCGGGACCACTAGACTGGCTGGCTGGTTGATCAGGAACTTCTGCCTGAGGTTCCTTTTCTCTGTTAGGTTCTCCAACTCCTCAGTTGAAGATGCGACCACTCCGTGTTACTCGACTGATGTCTGCAATATTCACGACGGAGGGTAATGGAATTTCCTTTCTATTCTCAATTGTTGTTGCATCGTACTTGTAAGGGATCGCCTTATCGGATTTGTATGGCACTGGTCCCGGCAGATAGATAACTACATGAGCCTTCTGATTTTTCTGACCATCGTAAGTAACTTCAATCAGCTCCTAGTTAAGAACTTTTGATTCGTTGAGTAGAGGGATGATGGTAAGAACATCCTTGGTCCTTTCCGGATCAGAGACTACAACAACATCTTTGATTTAATCAGTGAAGTAGTCAGGCAACAAGTTGATGGACCCCAAAACTGGACATGGTTGAATCTTTTCGCGGTTCAACTGACTCTGAAGGGCTGCTCGCACGAGGTAGCATCCTTGGTTATTCTCCGAGCAGACTCTACAGTGCTCGTAGTTATGTGGTGCCACCCGGCCACGTCCGCTTTGAATGCAGTGTAACCTCACTAGGTCTGTGTCCATAGATCGAACATCTTGACTTTGATGTCTAGTAGGGTTCCCATCAGTCATACTGACTTGTTGTGTGTCTTCATCTAAATAGATCGAAAGCCACCAGTGATTTAACAAGTGTTGCAAAGTTCTCTGAACGAGAGCACATCCTTGGTCACTCTCACGACATCCTTTACAGTTCTGATACTCATGCGAAGTCAGAAAACTAAGCTGGACTTGCTTAGCGTATAATTCTACCAAGCTGGTATTCATCAAGCAAATATCAAAGATTTGAATCATGTTGATCTGATAAGGATTTTTATCATGGTAGTCCTGGATCCATCCAAGATCCATCTGACGCTGGAGGACCTCTTGTATAAAAGAGCATCCCTGATTGTTTACCAAGCAAATCAGATAGGAATTGTAATCGTGCCGCGGCAGATTATGATATTGGCTTTGCCTTGAGTGCATTGCCACCAACTTGACATTCATCGCACGGATGTCATGGTTTTGAATGATGTTGGAATTCGTATAAGTCATGTTAACTCCACGAACTCGATGCTCTTGGATCCACCCAAGATCCAACTGTTCCTGTAGAGCGGACTGTACCACAGAACATCCTTGATTGTCTTTAGAGCAGACATCACACTGGTGATAATTATGAGGTGGTATATGGCCATACCCGCTCTGTCTGCGATGCATCTTGACCAGATTGGTCCTTAATAAGAGTACATCATGAATTTGATAGCTGTTGTTAGACTCTCCCTCTATCAAATTGACTGTAGCTTTCTCGTGTGGAGGTAACGGGTTCGTGAGAACATTCGAATTCGTATCTTTGAAAGATAAGACCCCGCTCCTAACAAGCTTTTGTACGTTGGATTTGAAACTGAGACAGTTTTCTATGTTATGCCCTGGCCCTCCTTGATGGTAAGGACAAGTCTGATCCGCTTTGAACCAAAAAGGCGGATTCTCCGGTACTGTAAGAGGAGACCTGGTTTGGACGTGCCCCTTGACCAGTAAGAGTAGAAACAGTTCTGCGTACAAAATTGGTATAGGGTCGAACCCTGGTGGTCGCATTGTACGGTGGTTGTTGTACGGAGGATGAGCCTGCTGAAGAGGCTGTTGCATCCTTTGCTGATATTGTTGTTGATTCAGTTGGCTACGAGCAACCTGAGGTTGATATGTTGGAACAGGCGCAGGGTTGATAGCAGGAGTTACAGCTGCTACTGGTTGGTATCCCCGCCTTTGCTTTCCGAGAGAGATATTCCCAATATCCTGCTATTTTTTCTTAGGGAGAGCACTACCGTATCGTTTTGTATTACTCGATGGTCTAGCATCTTTAACTAAATGTCCTTCTCAGACGGCTTCCTCAAGACGAACTCCCATGCCCACCATCTTGGTGAAGTCACTGGGCGCACTGGCGACCATTCTGTCATAGTAAAATGAGCTCAAGGTTTTCAAGAAGATCTTTGTCATCTCTTTTTCCTCAAGAGGTGGACAAATCTGGGCGGCAATTTCACGCCATCTCTGAGCATACTCCTTAAAGGTTTCCTTATCCTTCTGTGACATGGCCCTGAGTTGATCTCTGTCCGGTGCCATGTCCAGATTATACTTATATTGTTGAACGAAGGCAGCACTGAGATCTCTAAAAGTAGCAATCTTAGTGTGGTTTAAACCCATGTACCATTTGAGTGCGGCACTGGTTAAACTATCCTGGAAGTAATGGATCAGTAGCCGGTGGTTCTCTGTCTGTGTTGACATCCTGCGAGCGTACATCACCAAGTGACTTTGAGGGCAAGAGTTACCCTTGTACTTTTCAAATTCGGGCACTTTGAACTTGTGCGAAACTTTCACATTGGGGACCAAACAAAGGTCTACGGCAGCTTTTCCAAATAGATCCTGACCGCGAATGGCTTGCAGTTCCTTCTGCATTTCCAGGAACTGTTCCTGGAACTCTTTCATTCTGTTATCCATACTTTCGTTTCCACGGGTGGTGCTATAGTCATCATGGCGGTGACTCTTGGTGTCTCCCGAAGTTTGTAACCTTCAGGAGTTGTCGTCATGCCCCTGGTATCCTCGTTTTCCCGAAGTTTGTAACCTTCAGGCCCAGCGGTTCCTGTTGCAGTTTCCGGATCTTCAGTGATCAGCGGAATATATCCTTCTGGGATATAGTTGAGTGGCATGCCCCAGGGACGATCTTTAGGCATGTTGTACCGAGGATCATACTTTTCCACTATGGGCGTCGATTTGATCTCTGAGATCACAGTCTGTTGTTGTTTCCTCTGAGCTGCTGCCAGAGCTTGCATGTCACCGTGAAGTTTTCTCAGATCCTCTCTCAGAGCGTCGATTTCTTCTCTCAGCTCTCTATTCTCTTCCTCGAGAATATCCATTTTCTTATGAATGTTGGCCCGAGTATTGTACGAATGAGACAGTTTGACTCTAGAATCGAGACACAAACGTGAGATTCATAGGTAAGAAGAATGCGTTACGCGAGAATGATGAATGATATGCAATGATTATATTAATTATTTTTTGTTTAATCAAAATAAACTTTGACAATTTGGATTGCAATTATCAAACAGTGGGGAAACCCCATTTTATTGAATTCAAAGATTGCGGAAATGGAAATACAGTAATTTACATAGTGCTGTAAAAGGAAATCTCTAAACTAATGGATCCTGAGTCCTCTCTGAGGAGGGCTCAGGTACTGGTTCTGGTGCGTTCCTCTTCTTTGACCGGGGTTCTTGAGCCGTTGTCGGGTTGTCATTCCTTTGCCAAGTGAAAGGAGCGAGCAAATTCCTTTGTTCTTCTTGATTCTCTACAGCATGTTGCTCTAAAATCTCGATCAGAGCATCTTTATCTTTCAATAGTTGCTGTATTTTCTTACACTCCACATTGAGAATGCGGTACTTGTTCTTCCAAGACCTCTTCTCCTGTTGAACTTTGTTGAGAGTAACCTGAAGCTTTTCCGTATCAGACATAAAATAAAGGACAAGGTCCCTTAATGGAAGAATTTCTTGACGAGGGTAAGGCATCCTCAACTTGAGAGCTCTAGTTTGTACCCAGTGGAGATAAGATTCCACTGAGACACAGTCTGGTTTTCCTATAGACTCTCTTCCTTTCCTATGAACATGTTTCCAGGCATGCACTATTTCTGTCTTTAGTGCTCTGTCATTTTCTCCTTCCTTGAAGAAAAGACCTTCTAGATGGACATTACGCGGGACATGTCTCATTGGGTAACCAAATTGACGACAAACTAAAATCGGATGATAATTGATTCCTCCCTTAGTTCCTATGAGGGGTACGTTTGGGAAATTTCCACAACGGTTAATGATTCTGATCCCATCATAGATTCGATTGTACCAATCGATGTCGGAGTTGGTAAGAGACATGATTTTCTGCGACCAACGTAAAGTATTCTTTTGATCCCAAAAAGCAGCAGACTTGGGCAAATGGGAAATGAACCATTTGTATAGCAGGGGTACACAGCATGTGATCATTCCTCTGCTGTACAAATTCCTTAAGTGTACAAAATGATAAGCATCTGCGAGCAAGGTAGGTACAGGGTTTCCAATTAGTAAAATCTTAATGGCATTGATATCAATGAAGTTATCGATGTTGGGAAACAAAAATAACCCGTAGGTGAGCAAAACAAAGATGCTCTCGAAAGCGGCCACGTTCCCTATACTAGCAAAGTACAAAGCTTTATTTATCAAGAATTGGGCTGGCAAACCCAAGATACCACCCTTAATGATCATGTGAGTCCGGACTTCTGACTCGTCCAAATAAATTGCCCTTGCAATGGTTTGATCTTTTGGAATTTTTTCCAGTCCGAAAAAGGGAACTTGATCAGTGATAGCTAAATTAGTCAGGTGAGAGTACTCCTCTAGTGTTGGTGCTAGCTGATAATCTGGGAATGTGAAGTAGTGATAAATCGGATCGTAGAACTAGATTAGCATGGACAGGATTCCCTCAGTTACATGAACCCTAAACTGAGAGAGCAGTCCTCCATACTTAGCTCTGAAAGCCTCAGGGTTGGTGATCATCCTTGACAACCCTCTTAAATCCTCAAGTTTTGGAACTTTGAAGGTGTACTTGTGCGTCCTCCTTCTACCAAAGTCCATAACGCAATCTTTCTCTCTGATATTTGCAATCATTGTCTCGGTTTAATTTGAAAAAGAGAGACTAGAAGAGAAAATTTTTCTTTGTTTTAATGTTTTTTAAATGAATGTATGAATGCAGCACACAAAAACATAGAAAAAACATGGGGTCAAAGGGTCGGTGTCATGAAGTCTAGGCTCTACCCATCCCCAAAGGTTTATACTGGTGATTTTTGTACCTGTCCTCAAAATCACTGACCCCTCTTGGGATGACGACAGTAAGCGGATCACCAAGCGAGCTGGTTCATCTTAGAGTAGTCTCAAATGAGGGTAGTATCGCGTGACAACTATTTCTGATAGCTTCCGCACTACAAAATGGTTTCAGTCTACTAAAATCCCCAGCTTCTCAGATAACCCAATGGAATAATCTGCTTTCAACAACCGAAGTCGTATAGGCATTGAATCCGCAAAGGGCATCTCCACTGATTCAATGGTCTACCGGGACCTCTTACCTGGGATTCACTCCCAATAAGATTACCCATCTCATGCCATCACCTATCTTAGGTGTATACTCAATCTTTCCAGATGCGGCATCACACACATTCCCAT
Source organism: Lathyrus tuberosus (assembly GCA_022829125.1). Classification (NCBI taxonomy): domain Eukaryota; kingdom Viridiplantae; phylum Streptophyta; class Magnoliopsida; order Fabales; family Fabaceae; genus Lathyrus; species Lathyrus tuberosus. The sequence continues at coordinate 14,633,371 of JALAZF010000111.1, forward strand.
TAGCGGAAAAATAAACACGGATATCACTTAGGAAAAGCAGTATATATATATTTGTCCTAAAATCCTAGACCTCTAGTCCTATGATTCTATACAGACAATGACTCCCAAGCAGAGTCGCCATTTCTGTGATACTTTGTTTTTTTCACCTAAGACTGTAAGAAAGAATGTCTCCCACTGTGGTCGCCATTTTTCTGTAGCACGATTTTTGTGGTTTCGAATCACTATCACTTTGGTACTACAGTTCGATTCATTTTTTATCCTGTGAAGCTGATTAATGAAGGGAAATAGATGTCTCCAATTAACCCTGCTTGCATACTGAATTTAAACAGATGACTGTTGGTTTAAAGATGCTATCAAAAGGGGGGGTCTTGTCTTAGGTTATTTTGCTCAAGAACACCGGGTCTGGACTATTTACGAGGCTTTTGGTAAGGTGTTAGATCTAATGCTTTTGGTTGATTGATGGGGGTACTGGATTTTGATTTTTTTTATTAGTATGCTCGCTAAGATTTCGCAATCTTATGCCTACGTATTCCCGTTTAACGAAATAGGGAAACCAGAGCGATCGTAGTTCCCTCCTATTCTAAGGGAGGAAAAAGGTGTTTTGGTGTCTTGTTCAAAGCCCAAGATTGAAGCTAAAAGTGGTTTGACTGAGAGAGAACTTGTCATCTCTAAAGAGGGATTGTTGATGTTCGTATGCCTTGATTAAAGCACAAGTTTGATGCTAAAAGGTTGATTGACTCAACCGGGGGTTTCTCTATACAAAGCCTAAGAGGAGGCTATTGACCCAACAAGAGGGTGTTTATTATTTGTCTCGTACGAAGCCCGAGATAGAGGCTAAAACGGTTGACTCAACAAGAGAGTACTAACAAGTGACTGACTCAACAAGAGAGTGCGCTTATATTTCTTGTACGAAGCCCAAGACAGAGGCTAAAAAGGTTGACTCAATAAGAGAGTACTTTTATCTGTCTTATACTAAGCCCAATACGGAGGCTAAAAAGGTTGACTCAACAAGAGAGTCTTTTATACTAAAAAAGAGAGTGATTTGCTGTCTCGTACGAAGCCCGAGATAGAGGCTGAAAGGAAAGTGACTCAACAAGAGAGTCTTGAAAAGTGATGGACTCAACAATAGAGTCTGAAAAGGTTAAATCCGCTAGGGGAAATCATTGTACAAAGCCCAAGAGGAGGCTGACTTCGCTGAGGAAGGATCATTATACAAAGCCTAAGAGGAGGCTATACTTCTGTCGGGGATTATTGAGATCCCGAGGTAGGTCCAAGTGGGGAATCAACTCTTACTGAGGATCACAGAAGAGTTGAGGTATCAGATGCCTCGAGGTTCTGATTTGAGATAGCTTTATCTGACTCGAGTCGGGGAATTTTGGGAGAGGGACGGGGTTTTAGAACCCGCAAAGTTCTAACTCGGCTGGAGATTAATCCAGAATCTGGGGTTTCTCCTATGTTTGAAAGGGACTTAAGAAGGGAATTAGACCGTCCAAGTCTATTGGTAGAGTTTTATCTTTTGTAGGATGCCCAAAAGAGGGCAAGGGCCTTTAAGGGATGAGGATCAACCCTGAGGTGGCCAAAGGTTTGACACTGGAAAGACTGCTCTAGCAAAGGATGACTAAGTTCTATCTTATACCTTTAAGAGGTCGTTAAGGGTCATTATATTAAGCCCAAGAGAAGGCATGAGAACTTCTAAGAAGCCGAAGGGTCCTTGTACAACGCCCAAGAGGAGGCGGGGATGCTTTTAGGAAGCCCGTGGGTCCCAAACCAAGAGAAGTTCAAGGAATGCAATTCACAGAGAAGAGATCATTCCAGGAAAGTTCGAGAATTTGGAAGAAAATCAAGAGATGCTATTCATGGAGAATAGATCAACTCTGGGGAGTAGAGTTTCTTTGACAATTTCTAAGGGTGACAGTCTGAGAAAAGGTTCATCGAGAATACTGCCTTTCTCTTTGTTCTATATTGTTTAACCCCAAGAGAAGGGAAGACTGTATCTGGAATCCTATGGGGATCTAGTTTTGTTTGTATTCGAGAGTGACCAACAGGCTTCACCTAGTTCTAGACGTAGTTGTCGGGGAAAACTCTAAATAACTATACTAGTATATATACAGTTGATATATGATGAGTATTTAAAGGAGTATGAAAGAATACTTACAGTGAAACAACCCCACAATACAGTTATATATATATATATATATATATATATATATATATATATATATATATATATATATATATATATATATATATGAAAGCGGTAAATGAAAGCGGATAAACACTTACCCGTTGTAGAGCTTTCATGCTGTTTTGTTAGTTGTTCAACAAAGAAACTAAAGAAAACATTGATGACAACATATATTTGAATTCATAATCAAAGGAGAAAGTGCTTTGAAAAGATTGTTGGGGCTTACAGATCAAGGAGAGGCCCAAAAAGTTTTTTATGCACAAGGGGATGGGTCTTATACTCTATTAGAGGCCCAAAGATTTATTTTTGTACAAGAGATGGGACTTACAACTCAAGGAGAGACCCAGTTGATTTGTTTGAAAATGGCAATCGCGTCGAGGTTTTTGAAAACACAGAGGGACTTATACAATGTGTGAGGCCCAAAGGTACTATTTACAAAGGGGTTGGGTCTTACACTCTTTTAGAGGCCCAAAAAGTATTTTAAAGAAAAGGAATGAGACTTATAACACGAGGGTAGGCCCAAATGATTTTATTTTAAACTGGCGATCGCGCCGAGATTTTTGAAAACACCGTGGGTCTTATACAATGACTGAGACCCAAACTGTTTTGGTTTCAAAGAGGGATTGGGTCTTACACTCTATTAGAGGCCCATAAGTATGAGAAAGATTTGTTAGGGTGAAAATCAAAGAAAACCTAATTTTATCACTTTTTAAAGTAATTTTTAAAGAAAATTAATTAAAATGATAAAAATACCAAATATGTTGGAATGAACAACTTGTGATTTTTTGTTTAAGGTTTGAAAAATGATGTTTTAATCACAAGATGAATTAAAACTCATTTGGTCTTGATTTTTCAAGGTGGATATTCATTTTTAAAAGGTTTAAAAATAAATAAAAATGAATTTATTTACAAAAATATCAACTATATTAAATAATTTATATAAATCTGATATTTTTGTGGAATAAAATATTTTAACATTTTTGTGATTTTTTGCAAAAAGAACCAATACAAAATAATTAAAATTGAGAGAGTTATTAATTTTCCAAATCATTTAAAAATAATATGAAAAATAACAAAAAGTGGGAAAAATGATAAAAATAGGATCTGGGGCGAGGGGGATTGGAACTCCTGACCTCTTGTGTGCAGCACGCGCCCTCTACCACTTGGGTGGTGATACATCCGTGTATCAAAACCACCCCATGGATATATGAGGGTTGCCTTGTTCGCCAAGGCAAGGCAAGGCAATATTTTGGCCAAAAACGTGAAGCTTGTAACTTTCTCATTTCTCCATGGATTGAGAGGTCTATCCTGCCTAGAATTTCACAAGGAATCCAATGGTGGTGGTGGTTTTTTCAGATGAGGCTCCTATTGAAAAACCCGATAGTGGTTTTGAAATAGGTCATGATTTGCATTTTCTATGCTACCTCTTGTTATAGGCATGAATTACATGATGAATTGGTTCAAACACAACATATATAACATGTATGAGATGTGCATGATCAGTGGACTTCAAAGCAATGCATATTTCAAAGAGTTTAAGTTGTGATGCTTACCTCTTTATGAGCTTTTTGTGCAATCTGCCAAGTGCTTTGTTCCAGAAATAATTTGATGCTTTGGACACCCTCAAATGATCACTTAGAAGCTTTTAGGATGGTTGGAAACAAATGGAATCCTCAGGAACAAGTTTGAGCTCTTTCTTGCAAAAGGGGCAAAAGTGACCAATATAACAACTCTCTCAAATGGTGTTCCAGATGTGTGGGACCATTTGGGATAGTTCAAGGATGATATTTGGAGTGTGTTTGAGGTTTTATCTGGTTTTGAAAGTGACTGAATCAAGACATGGCTTGAAAAATGAAAAATGTCCAATTTTGATGTTTTGAGAGGGGACTTTATGATTTTGGTGTTACAGGTCACTTGTGAGAGTTTGGAGAGCTTAGATATGACATATTGGATGTGTTTGGATCATGAGCTGTGATGGAAATGCTCTCTAACTCAAAAACTCAGAGTTACCTTGCTAAAAAAGACATTTTTGCCTAGAGAAAGAGATTTTGAGGAAAGCAAGTGTTGTAGTGCTTTCATGTACTTAAACTGAGCAAAAATGAGCTCTATTTATAGTAGAGCAAGTTTGTTTTGCAAGTAATAGTGAATGGCAACTGCAGCAGGCCATTATCCAATTGCATCACTTTGGAATCTTAAGTCTCCTCTAGCCATTGACTAGAGGTTAGAGCACATGCCTTTGGTTTCCTAGTTCAGAGATCATCCTTGACTCATTCAGTTGGAAAAGGCTCAGTTCATGCCACCTTGGTGCATCCATTGAATGCTCCAAAAAAAAATTGGAGTCTTGTCCCCTTTTTAGGCATTTTTAGGTTTGGCATGCTACTTTTAGTTCCAAATACTTGGGAGGCTTATGGATCAGTGTTTGTTCCTCCTTGGTCTCCCCCTGAGGTGTTCAGATGGATAAACTTGTTTGTCATTTGCACAATTTAATCAAATCGAGCAAAATGCACAAATCTGCCTTGCCAGGACAGTTGCAGCAAGGCATATTGCCACTGTCATAACTCTTAGCTCAAATGGAATTGGATGGAGTTCTTAGCCATTTTGGAAAGCTCTCATATGATACAACATATGTGTGATCATAGTTTATCTTGACACTTTTTTGATCCACCTACATTTTGAAAAAAGTGAAACAGATTCTGACTTAGTGAAAATTTCATTAAGTGTTGGAAAAAATGGCATTTTCATGTTTTTGTCATTTTGGTCACTCCATAACTTAAAATCCATGAGGAATTGGAATGAGGTGTAGTTGACACTTTTAAAGTATGCCATGAGAGCTACAAATCCATCTTTGGATCAGCCAAAATGGTTGCTTGGATCACAAGTTATGATCCTTGGAAGTTGGTACCCTAGCCACTTTGTTTCTTAACTTAGAAAATTTCTAAGTTTCTTATGGTTACCCCTTTTACAAGTTATCCCCCTTTTCTTGATTTTTCTTGATGAATTATGATTCCTATCACACATTAACATCATTTTAGGGTTAAGGAACCATAATTGTGAAAAATCTTTAAAAGTCAAACTTTGACTTTTGTGCATAGTTGACTTTTTATCAGATGAATTCCAAACTGTGCAATCCTCTATGAAATCAAGTCCTTGACCTAAATCAAACTTAATAGATGGATTCCATAGGTGATATAGGGTGTATTGAATCATGTCCCAAGGTTTGGGAGCATGTCTTGGTCAAAAGTCAAAGTTACAGTTGGCTTTTTCTTTAAAAACCCTAACTGTGGTTCAGATGAAATGGAAACTTGTGGGTCAAGCTTCTTGGATCAATCCATTGTTGCAAATGGATCAATGTAGTTTATTGGAGACCCTCAAATCATGTCTTGAGGTCTTGGCTCATGTTTTGTCTCAAAAATCAACTTAGGGGTGAATTAGGTCAAGAAACCCTAATTCCTGATTTTTGGTGAATGCATCCCCTGAGGCTAAATTGACTTGATGATTTGGTCCACGAGATCCCTTAGAGTATCTTGGGTTGTGCTTTGAATCATTGGCTCATGCCTAGAGGAAAATTTCCATTTGGAGGCCCTGGTCGACCAAAACCTTAATTTGGTGACACTGGCGATCTGGAGGCTTGATCCACTTGGAATGTAGCAACTTTGTGCTTGATTCTTGGTATGGGAGACCTCTTGATCCTTTGTGGATGTTTGAGAGGCTAGACAAGTTGAAGATCATGTCATTTCTTGATTGATCCTTTTCTAAATGCTCGGAGAGGTCTTGAAACCCTAATTCTTGTTTGTGGTGAATGCTTAAACATCTTTGAGGAGATTGATGAGGCATGACAGTACATCCATATTGTGATAATGATTTTCACAATGATGGGAAATCTTAGTGGTCAAAATTTGGGGTATGACAGAGAGGCCAGTCAATGATAATATTTGTGTTAAAACATGCTAGACTCTTGCAACTAACTTCCCCCAACACTGTGCGTATTCTTTAAAGGATTCATTGTCCTTTTGAGCCATACTTTGGAGTTGAGTACGGTTCGGAGCCAGGTCAGTGTTGTACTTGTATTACTTAACGAATGCTTAAGCCAACTCATCCCAGGTATGCAAATTGCTACACTCTAGCTGCATGTACCATTCTAGATATGCCCCAGACAGGCTATCTTGGAAACAATGGATCATAAGCTTTTTATCCCTGGCATAGGCAACCATCTTTCGGAGTTATATCTTCAGATGAATATTAGGACAACTGAGGCCCTTATATTTTTCAAATTATGGAACCTTGAACTTAGGGGGAATCACAACATCTGGCACTGAGCACATTTCCAAGGCATTCAAAGAAGTTGAGTTGTGCCCTTCCATGACTCAGAGTTTTTCAGCTAAAGCACGACACATCTGGATGGCGTCAAAATCTTGAGCAGCAGTAGGATTGGTAATTGGGAAAGCCACATAATAATTTTTCATTTCATACTCATCTTGTATCTCTTCTACATTACGAGGAATAGGAATGTGAATAACAACATGTTGCACTTGTGGGATAGCTCCAACAGTAACTCCAAATGTGGGAATTGGTTGAATAGTGACTCCTTCAATTGCAGGAGTGTAGTTCAGAGGGATACCATAGATCACAGGATTAGGAACGGGAACTGAAGGCCTTGAGTGTGAGGCATATCCTTGCACAAGAACAATATTCCATATGGCAGCAGCGTTACACAATTCATCTTCCCGTCTGGCCATAGTCGTTATTGTCTCGAAAATCTGATTGATCTTGCTTTTGACAAAGTCTATTTCTTCTCCGAAGGCGACTTACTCTTGTTGAATCTAACCATCATTCGTCTGGTGTCATAGTGAGTAGCGTACTGACATCGTGGAATCAGTTTGATTTACTGGAGACGAAGGAAGGTGAAATGAGTTTTTATTTTTGGAATGAAATGCATGATGCACAATTGATGTGCATGCAAAAGTTCGTATTAAAATAATGCAATTTTTTGACAATGCGATAGCATGCCATGACATGTATGGATGCAATGCTAATATGCAATATTTCAGGATCACAGGTACATGGTCTCATAAATTTGTGGTACGGATGGAGGATAAGGCTGACTGCTCTCCTCACAAGGATCTCACTAGGTAGGATCTAGAGTTTAAAAAGGAACCCCAAAGTCATGGATCCACATGACTGTTCATCACACATGACATAAGCATGTCGGTTGATGACTCCATCAGATGAATCTATTTTGGGTGAGATCTTCGTATCGAACTACACGAGAAAAGCTTCTCGGTACCTCATACTACGTGACCATCAACATCAGGTTCTATACAAGGGTTTCAGAGTCATGGACTTCCTTGACCGTTCATTGCGTATGTCAGTTATTGCTAGGCAATGACACCATCAAAGAAATCTATTATGAATGAGATCTTCATATCGAAATGCATGAGAAAAGCTTCTTGGTTCCCCATACTATGTGACCATCAATCCTAGTTTGGCCAATGGTTCAAGGTTCTACAAAGGTCCTTAGAGTCATGGATCCTAATGAAAACATTGATCGTCCATGCCAAAAGCTTGACGGTCGTCAATATCCTCAATAGAATCTACTCTAAGCGAGGTTCTCGTATCGACCCCTACAAGGAAAACTCCTCGGTGGTCCATACTACTCAACCTCTCCTACCTTATGTTTACACTCTAGACTCGGGTAGAAAGCCTTTCCCTCAAGGTTTGCAACCAGAGTATCTAATCCATATCACAGCAGATAATATACAAATATTTACAGAAAAAGGCAATAAATAAAGCAAATAAAGCAGAAAGATAAACACCCAAACATGCGAAGAAGGCAGCCTAGACTAGGCTTGACTTATTTAGGGAAGAAGTCTCCAGTAGAGTCGCCATTTGTCGTACCTCGAAAAAATACAACCCCGCGAAGAAATTTTGCGGATGGAATAACAGAGAGTTGCCATCGAACTTTATTTATTCTCAAAGAGGGAATGGGAAAATATCGATAAAACCCATAGACAGAAAAAGATATGACATGGTCGTCGTAACCAATGTCGGGTTCGGAAGTTGGTTATGCAAGGGGAGAGTACTAGCACCCCCTATATCCATTGTACTCAACGGGAACCATCTAGGTTATCTAAGCATGAAAGAGTGTCGTTTATCTAAAGGTTTTCTTGCTAAAGGGAAAATGGAGGGTTTTTTATTAGGGTGCTCGCAAAGATCTTGCAATCTCGTGTCTACGTATCCTCATAATGCAATAACGAAATCATAGCTCCATAGTTCGGAGTTGAAAATAAGTGTTTATTGGTTGATTTTATCTTTAAAAAGGGTTTTCGGATTGATGCCCTAAGGCACAAAAAGAGTTTACTGAGTTGATGTTGTTTTTAGGATTTTTGAGAGAAATTGTTCTTGATTAGGATTGCTCTAAAGACTATGAGTAGAGGTGAATATTTTGAATCACCAAACCAAACGTCTTGTTTCCAAAATAATCAGAGTGAGTGTAGGAAAACTCCATTCTCACTCTTTCTCCACCACTTAAGGCTCGTGGCACACAATCCTAATCATATCTTATTGTGTTTTGAATTTGCTTAAGAAAAAGCCACTTGATGTTGGATCAAGGGTTTGTTTGGTTGATTAAGAAATTATTTAGGTCAATGGGAATGTTAATGGCGATGCAAAAGTAATCGAATTACAATGGGTAGATGCAAAATGGAGTGGAATTGGTTAAGGGTTGATGGTGATGGAAATCCTATTGAATTTGTTTTTATGAAAAATGCTTGACGTTGGATCAAGCTTATTTGTTCTTTTTTGAAAAGGGTGATTGATTTTACTCTTGCATTAAGGAATACCTAGGCAAAAGCAAACAAATAGAAAGCGGTAAAATTATTACACGTCATGGGAATGAGGGTACATTTTTCGAATGGGGATAAGAATAAATAATAAACATACAACCCAAACAATAAACTACGAGTGTATTTGCAAAGTGGGATAGTCTTTTAAACAACTAATTAGAAGTAACTAATCGAGTAAGTCTCATTGTAAGAAAGCCCAAGAGTAAGCTATGAATGTTGTGCAACGTGTCCTAAGATAATAAAGAATGCCAAGATCCAAATCTCCTTTGCTAGGGTTTAAGTACAAGGTCGAAAAACTTCATGATACTAGGGATAGTAACCACAGTCCAAGATTAGTGTTTTTTAGGGTTTTTTTTAGGGTTAATACCTATTTTCCCCCCTGCCATATGGGCGTGTTTTGAAAAACCCCCCTGCGAAAAAAAAAGTTGCAAGACTGACCTTAACAAATTTTAAAAGTTTTGATTTAAACCTTTGTCAGGCCACATCATCAAAAATGCTTATGTGGCATTCATTTTTTCCATTTTCAATTGCCACATCAATTAATGAGGACATGCAATGACTATTTTACCCTCAAGGACTTTTCACATTTCATTCTCCACCGTACCTTATTCTCCACCGTCAGCTCAACAACCAACAACATCAACCTCAGCTCAACCGGTCACCTTCCCTTCTCCATCGTCTCAGGTCTTGCAATCTCCATAACTACAACAACAACCACCTTCTCCCTGCAAAAAAAAAAAAAACAACGACAACCAAACACACTTTCAATGTTTCATCATCCCCTTCATTTCGTAACAACCTTCGCCCCCTGTTTCCAAAACCGACAACCTTCATCGCACCTCCATCTAAATCATCTCCACCATACCCTTCATCTTCTTCCCATTCCGTAAAACCACCAAACAACAATGTTTCAAAACCCACATTCTTCAACCTTCAAATCCATCGCAAACCACCAACATCCTTTAACCTGTTTCGCAAACCGTAACCTGTCTCCAACCTTCTCCGAAACCCAACAACCAAAACCCTTCAATAATGTTGAAAACCCCAAAACCTCCATCAAACTCAGAACCAATCTTTAAACCAAGGCTATACGCAGAGAGAGAGAGATTGAGATGGAGAGAAAACAAATCGAAACATCAAACCTGAACCTAACGACGACGTGAGAATGATGATTGAGGACCGAGCGAGATTAAGATGAAGAACCGTACTTGTTAGGGTTTGATTTGAGACCTTCCCCAAATGTCCAAAAATCTGGATAATGAAATGTGAAAAGTCCTTGAGGGTAAAATAGTCATTGCATGTCCTCATTAATTGATGTGGCAATTAAAAATGGAAAAAATGAATGCCACATAAGCATTTTTGATGATGTGGCCTGACAAAGGTTTAAATCAAAACTTTTAAAATTTGTTAAGGTCAGTCTTGCAACTTTTTTTTTCGCAGGGGGGTTTTTCAAAACACGCCCATATGGCAGGGGGAAAAATAGGTATTAACCCTTTTTTTTTTATCATTTTATCATGTTTTTGTATTTTTTTAATAAGATAAGAAAACAAAGATCAAAAAGATGAAGATGACATAATGATAAAGGCGTGAATGATAAAATGAGCAATGAAATAAATTGCGGAAAAGTAAATGACGGAAAGTAAATAGCAAGAAAGTAAAAAGTGGAAATGTAAAAGTTAGATGTTAGTTGTTTATGGTTATTGATCGTATAATTGCTTTATCGAATCGGGACCAATTTAGTGCTATGTTAAGTAATCATAGCACGATATATTAAGAAGATCATACTATGGGAGGCCGAGCAATAACAATGTTTGTGTTAAAGTATGCTAGATAAATGATATGTAGATCATTCTCCTAAAGTGATGCCATACAAAAAGAAAAAGAGAACGATCTCATCTTAATCAAGAATTTTGATGATTAATCAAAGGTAACCTATCACTATCCCAAAGTGTAGAGAATGATCCAAATGACCATTCAACCACATGATTGAAATAATGAAGATTCAACATCTTTGAGAATCATCATTCTATGATCTTTAAGATCTAATCAACCAAAAGTGAAAAATAAAATAAATATGAAATGAAATAAAATATGGAAAATAAAATCAAGAAGCATTATTAAAAATAATAGCGAAATTAGAGAAACAAAAAGATAGTAAAAAATGAAGAACAAAATAATTAAAAGAAAACAAAGAAATTTTAAAAAAAGAAAAAGAAAGAAAAGAGAGAGGGAGTAGGCGCATATGCTGGTGGTGTGTATAGTGAATCACTATGGGCTTGAAATAAAAATCCCAAACCAACAATAAAAGGTTTGCAAACGAAAGCAAACAATCAGAATTCAATGCAAACAAAAATGCAGGCGCATTCTTCCTCAAAATTGCGTCGGAATCGAATCTAATATCCGTCGCGCTGGAATTCATCACCGACGGTGGCGGAGCTCCCCTCTAACGCCTCCTACATCTGTTTTTTCAAATCTCCTCACGACCTCCTTCAAGTCTTAATCAACTAACCTCGGAATCACCTTCGGTTTTGAAGACGAAATCTCAGGTACCCGTTGAATTTGATTTCTCTTCTTCTTTAGAAATCATTGTTGGATGGATATTGTTGAATCATATTATTGTGGTTGTGATTTGGAAATGAATAGAGTTTTGGTGTTTGGGAATGTTGAAGGTTGTTGAATTGATGAAGGTTTGTGTATTGAATTAGGCAGAGTAACTTTGGTTTTTTTGGAGCTTGAAGAATGAAGAGGTTTGAGCTCTTATTTATAGCAAATGAGGTGAATGTGAATTGAAATTTGTCGTTTATGTTTGTTTGCTGCGTTTTTGTTTTGGTCACGTTGCTTGGTATGAAGTCATTGGTTGTTTTGTTGCTTGTGGGGTCGTCTTTTGTGTGTATTATAACTGACGTGTATTTGGCTCGTTGACATTGGTGGTTGGCTTATAGTTTTGTGGAGGTTGTATTTTAGTCAGCTTGTGTGTGAATTATATCATGGTTGGCGCTTCTTTCATACGTTTTGGAATTGTAGTGTCATACCCCAAATTTTGACCACTAAGATTGCCCATCATTGTGCAAATCATCATCACAATATGGAGGAACCTTCGTGCCTCATCAGTCTCCCCAAAGATGGGTGAGCATTCACTACTATAAAAAATCAGGGTTTTAAGCCCTCTCTGAGCTTTAGATAAAGGATCAATCAAGAATTGACATGATCTTCAACTTGTCTAACCTCACAAACATCCATAATGGATCAAGAGGACTCCCACATCAAGGATTAAGCACAAGGCTGCAACCTTCTAAGTGGATCAAGCCTCAAAATCAACAGTGTCACCAAATTAGGGTTTTGGTTGACCAGGGCCTCCAGATGGAAATTTTCCTCTGGGCATGAGCCAATGATTCAAAGCATAACCTAATATTCTCCATGGAACCTCATGAACCCAATCATCAAGTCAATTTAACCTCAGGGGATGCATTCACTAAAAATCAGGAATTAGGGTTTCTTGACCTAATTCACCCCTAAGTTGACTTTTGGGACAAATCATGAGCCAAGACCTCAAGAAATGATTTGAGGGTCTCTAACACACTACATTGATCCATTAACAACAATGGATTGATCCAAGAAGCTTGATCAACAAGTTTCAAGTTCATCAGAACCACAGTTAGGGTTTCGCGGAAAAATATCAAATGTGCCTTTGACTTTTGACCCAGGCATGCTCCCAAACCTTGGGACATGATTCAATACACCCTATAATACCTATGGAACATGTCCATCAAGTTTGATTTAGGTCAAGGATTTGATTTCATAGAGGATCGCACAGTTTGGAATTCATCTGACAAAAAGTCAACTGTGCACAAAAGTCAAACTTTGACTTTTTGAGATTTTTCACAATTATGGTTCTTTAACCCTAAAATGATGTTAATGTGTGGTTGGAATCATCATTCATCAAGAAAAATCAAGAAAAGTGGGATAACTTGTAAAAGGGGTAACCATAAAACTTAGAAATTTTTCTAAGTTATGAAATAAAGTGGCTAGGGTACCAACTTTGGAGGATCATAACTCCTAAACCACAAGGCCATTTTTCCCCATTCAAAGCTGGATTTGTAGCCCTCATGGACCTATACAAAAGCTTCAACTACACCTCATTCCAATTCATCATGGATTTTGAGTTATGGAATGATCAAAATGGCTGAAAACATTAAATGCCACTTTTTCCAACACTTAGTGAAATTTTCACTAAGTCAGAATCTGCCTTCACTTTTTCCCAAATGTAGGGGCATTTTTCACTTGGATCCAAAAAGTATCAAAACCAACTATGATCAAACAGTTGTTGTATCATATAAGGGCTTTCCAAAATGGCCAAGAACTCCATCAAATTCCACTTGAGCCATGAGATATGACAATGCCAATATGCCTTGCTGTAAACTGTCATGGCAAGGCAGATTTTGGAGTTTTGCTCGATTTGCCCAAATTTTGCAAAGGGCAAGCAACTCTATCCATCTGAACACCTCAAGGGGGGACCAAGGAGGAACCAACTATGATCCCAAACCTCCCAAGTCTTTGGAACCAAAAATAGCATGCCAAACCTAGAAATCCCTAAAAGAGGGACAAGACTCCAATTTTGGATTGGAGCATTCAATGCATACACCAAGGTGGCATGGACTGAGCCATTCCCAACTGAATTCAGTCAAGACTTATCCAAGACCAAGGGAACCAGCAGACTGTGCCCTAACCTCTAGTCAATGGCTAGAGGAGACTTGGATTCTCATTGCTCAACATTGGCCAAACCTCTGCTGCAGTTGCCATTCACTATTGTAGCCAAAACAAACTTGCTCTACTATAAATAGAGCTCAATTGTGTTCAGTTTGAGTACACCAAAGCACTACAACACTTGCTTTCATCAAAATCTCTTTCTCTAGGCAAAAATACATTCTTTAGCAAGGTAACTCTGAGTTTTTGAGTTAGAGAGCAATTCCACCACATCTCATAATCCAAACACATCTAATATATCATATCTAAGCTGTCCAAACTCTCACAAGTGACCTGTAACACCAAAATCACAAAGTCACATCTCAAAACCTCAAAATAGGACTTTTGTGCATTTTTCAAGCCATGTCTTGATTTAGTCACTTTCCAAACCAGATAAAACCTCAAACACACTCCAAATATCATCCTTGAACTGTCCCAAATGGTTCCACGCATCTGGAACACCATTTGAGAGAGTTGCTATTTTGGTCACTTTTGCCCCTTTTGCAAGAAAGAGGTCAAACTTGCTCCTGAGGTTTCCAGCTGATTCCAACCATCCTAAAAGCTTCTAAGAGATCATTTGAGGGTGTCCAAAGCATCAGATCATTTCTGGAACAAGTGGCTTGGCAGATTACACAAAAGCTCCAAAAAGAGGTAAGCATCACAACTTGGATTCTTTGAATCATGCTTTCTTTTGATGTCCACTGATCATGCATCTCTTATACATGTTATATGTGTTGTGTTTGCACCAATTTATCATGTAATTCATGCTTGTACCAAGAGATGGCATAGAAAATGCAAATCATGGCCTATTTCAAAACCACTATCGGATTTTTCAATAGGAACATGGTCTGAAAAAAAAACACCACCACCATTGGATTCCTTGTGAAATTCTAGGCAGGATAAACCTAAATTTTGTCCCAATCCATGGAGAAATGAGAAAGTTATGGCCTTCACGTTTTCAACCAAAATCTTGCCTTGCCTTGCCTTGGGCCAGGCCAAAAACAAGGCAAGCCTTGTATATTTGTGGTTGTGTTTCAATCAACGGATGTATCACCACCCCAGTGGTAAGGCGCACGCCTTATACACAAGAGGTCTGGGGTTCGAATCCCCTCGCCCCAGATCCTCTTTTTGCTATTTTTTCCACTTTTTTATTGTTTTTTTATTATTTTTAATGATTTGAAAAATTAATAACTCCCTCAATTTTAATTATTTTTTATTGGTTCTTTTTGTAAAAAATCACAAAAATGTTAAAATATTTTATTCCACAAAAAAATTAAGTTTATATTATTTATTTAATATAATTAGTATCTTTGTGAATAATTTCCTTTTTAATTGTTTTTTAAACATTTAAAAGTGAATATCTACTTTGAAAATCAAAACTAAATGAGTTTTAATTCATCTTGTGATTAAGACCTCATTTTTAAAACCTTAAACAAAAATTACAAGTGGTTTATTCAAACTTATTTGGTATTTTTATCATTTTTATTTGATTTTCTTTAAATATTTACTTTTAAAAGAAAAAACATTTAGGGTTTCCTTGATTTTCACTCAAACAAAACTTTTAAACACTCGTGGACCTCTAATAGAGTGTAAGACCCAACCCCATTCGAAAAAACCTTTTTGGGCCTCAGTGTATTGTATAAGTCCCGATACCATCAAAAACTTCGGCGCGATCGTCGCCTTTTTAACAAAAACCTTTGGGCCTCTCCTTGAGCTGTAAGCCCCATCACTTGTACACAAATAAATCTTTAGGCCTCTAATAGAGTGTAAGACCCAATCCCTATACGTTAAAAGAAAAATCTCGGTGCGATCGCAATTTCAAAACAAAACCTTGGGCCTCTCCTTGAGCTGTAAGCCCCACCACTTGTATAAGAATAAACCTTTGGGCCTCTTGAGAGAGTGTAAGACCCATCACTTTGTACATAAAATCTTTTTAGGCCTCAGTCACTTGTATAAGTCCTTGTACAAAACAACAGTGCAAGCACTTATAAAACCTTGGGCCTCTCCTTGAGCTGTAAGCCCCAACAATCTTTTCAAAGCACTTTCTCCTTTGATTTATAATATAATATTGTTATCAAAGCTTTCTTTGTTGAACAACTAACCAAACAACATGGAAGCTCTACAACCGAGTAAGTGTTTATCCGCTTTCTTTATCCGCTTTCATATATATATATATATATATATATAACTGTATTGTGGGGCTGCTCACTGTAAGTCTTCTTTCACAAACTTTTATATACCTGTCAAATATCAACTGTGTAATACTAGTATAACTATTTAGAGTTTTCCCCGACAACTACGTCTAGCACTAGGTAGAGCCCTGTTGGTCACTCTTAAATACAAACAAAACTAGATCCCTATAGGATTACCAGACACAGTCTTTCCTCCTCTTGGGGTTAAACAATATGGAGACGTGAAAGGCAGCATTCTCGGTGAACCCTTTCTCAGACTGTCACCCTTAGAAATTGTCAAAGAGACTCTACTCCCCAGAGATGATATTTTCTCCGTGAATGGCATCTCTTGAGTTTCTTCCAAATTCTCGAACTTTCCTGGCTTGATCTATTCTCTGTGAATAATATGTCTTGAACTTCTCGGGGTTTGGGGACCCACAGGCTTCTTAAAAGCATCCCCGCCTCCTCTCGGGCGTCGTACAAGGACCCTTCGGCTTCTTAAAAGCTCTAATGCCTTCTCTTGGGCTTAGTACGAGGACCCAAATACCTCTACAGGTATACGAACAGAACCTAGTCATCAATTTGCTAAAGCTGTCTTTCTGAGTCAAATGTCAGACCTGTTAATGGGTTGACCTTCATCCCTTAACATACCAGCCTTCTCTTGGGCATCGTACAAAGATCATTCATTACCTGAGAACCGATTTCTCAAAACACCCGTAGACTTGGACAGTCTCAATACCCTTTGGATTTCTCATTTCCTTAAAGAACAGGAAATAACCCTGATCCTCTGATCAATCCCTAAACACAACATTACCCATATAAGAATTGATTTTCTCTTTATCTGACATACTGGACCTGTCACTAAACTGAAACAGTTACAATGGCCTCCTCTTGGGCTTTGTACAATAATTCTCCCCAGCGGAGCTAACCTTTTCAGACTCTCTTGTTGAGTCACCCACTTTCAGCCTCCATCTAGGGCTTCGTACGAGATACCAAAAACACTATCTTGTTGAGTATAAAAGACTCTCTTGTTGAGTCAATCCCTTTTAGCCTCCGTCTTGGGCTTCGTACAAGACACATAGAAGCACTCTCTTGTTGAGCCAACTCCTTTAGCCTCCATCTAGGACTTCGTACGAGATAGAAAATCACTCTCTTGTTGAGTATAAAAGACTCTCTTGTTGAGTTAATCACCCTTTTAGCCACCATCTCGGGCTTCGTATGAGATACCAAAAACACTCTCTTGTTGAGTATAAAAGATTCTCTTGTTGAGTCAACCCTTTTAGCTTCCGTCTTGGGCTTCGTACAAGACACATAGAAAAACACTCTCTTGTTGAGTATAAAAGATTCTCTTGTTGAGTTAACCCTTTTAGCCTCTCTCTCGGGCTTCGTACGAGACACATAAAAACACCCTCTTATTGGGTCAATAGCCTCCTCTTAGGCTTTGTATAAAGAAAACCCCGGTTGAGTCAATTAACCTCTTAGCATCAAAGGTGTGCCTTGTTCATAGCATACAAACATCAACAACTCCTCTTTAGAGATGACAAATTCTCCCTAAAGTCAAAACCCTTTAGCTTCACATCTTGGGCTTCGAACAAGATACAAATAGACACTTCAGCTTCACATCTTAGGCTTTGAACAAGATACAAACCACCTTTAACTTCACGTCTTGGGCTTTGAACAAGACACCAAAATAACCTTTTTCCTCTCATAGAATAGGAGGAACTATGATCGCTCTGATTTCCCTGTTTTGTTAAACGGGAATAGTAGGCATAAGATTGAAAAATCTTAGCGAGCACACTAATTAAAAACATCAAATCCAGTACCTATCCAAAATCTCCATGAATAGTCCAGTCATTTCATTCTTAACAAAATAAGCAGAGAGAGGCCCACAATCTAAATCGCATCTATAAACCAACAGTCATATGTTTAAACTCAGTATGCAAGCAGGGTTAATTGGAGACATCTATTTTTCTTCCTTAGTCAGCTTAATAGGATAAAAAATGAATCGACCTGTAGTACCCCAGAGTAACAGTGCTTAAGAACCACGTCCAAAATCGTTCGCTACAGAAAAAATGGCGCCCACCGTGGGACCTTGCAGGACATCTTGTCCCTCTTATCTCTCTGGGTGAAAACTTAAATCTGAAAACTGCCAGAAGAATGGCGACTCTGCTGGGAAGAACATCAGACGGAGTATCTTGTTCTCTTTCCATCTCTTAGGTAGAAAACCATGAGTTCACAAAAGTGTCACAGAAATGACAGCTCGACAGGGGAGTCATTGTCTCTGTAGGATCATAAGACTAGAGGTCTAGGATGATTAAAACAAATATATATACTGCTTTTCCTAATTGATATCTGTGTTTATTTTTCTGCTAATGGGAATGCGTGTGATGCCGCATGTGGAAAGATTGAGTATACACCTAAGATAGGTGATGGCAATGCGGGTAATCTTACTGGGAGTGAATTCCAGTTAAGAGTCCCCGATCGACCATCAAACTCAGTGGAGACTCCCTTTGTAGATACATTTCCTATACGACTTCGGTTGTTGAAAGTAGTGTGGTCGATTGGGTTATCTGAGAAGCTGAGGTTTTTAGCAGACTTAAGCCATTTTGTAGTGCAGAAGCTATCAGAAATAGTTATCACGCGATACTACCCTCATCTGAGATCACTCTAGGATACACTAGCTTGCTGGCGATCCGCTTGCTGTTGTTATCCCAGAGGGGTCAATGATTTTGCGGACAGGTACAAAAAATCACCAGTATAAACCTTTGGGGGGGGGTAGAGCCTTGACTTCATGACACCGACCCTTTGACCCCATGTTTTTCTATGTTTTTGTGTGCTGCATTCATGCATTCATTTAAAAAACATTAAAACAAAGAAAATCTTCTCTTCTAGTCTCTCTCTTTTTCAAATTAAACTGAGACAATGATTGCAAATATCAGAGAGAAAGGAGATTGCGCTAATGGATTTCGGTAGAAGGAAAACTCATAAGTACACCTTCAAGGTTCCAAAGTTGGAGGATTTGAGAGGTTTGGCGAGAATGATCACCAACCACGAGGCTTTCAGAGCCAAGTATGGAGGACTACTATCTCTATTAAGGGTCCATGTAATCGAAGGAATCCTGTCCACACTAATCCAGTTCTACGATCCGGTCTATCACTGTTTCACATTCCCGGATTATCAGCTTGCACCAACGCTGAAGGAGTTTTCTCACTTGACTGATTTACATATCACTGATCAGGCTCCTTTTTCTGGACTAGAAGAAATTCCAAAGGATCAAACCATCCCAAGAGCAATTTATTTGGACGAGTCAGAAGTCAGGACTAACATGACCACTAAGGGTGGCATCCAAGGTTTGCCAGCCCAGTTCTTAACAAAGAAAGCCCTGTACTTTTCCAGTATAGGGAACGTGGCCGCTTTCGAGAGTGTCTTTGTTTTACTCACCTACGGGTTATTTTTGTTTCCCAACATTGATAACTTTGTGGATATCAACGCCATTAAGATTTTTCTGATTGGAAACCCTGTACCGACCTTACTCGCAGATGCGTATCATTCGGTACACTTAAGGAATTTATACAGCGGAGGAACGATCACATGCTGTGTACCCTTGCTTTACAAATGGTTCACTTCCTATTTGCCCAAGTCTGCTGCATTTTGGGATCAAAAGAATACTTTACGTTGGTCACAGAGAGTCATGTCTCTTACCAACTCTGACATCGACTGGTACAATCGAATCTATGACGGGATCAGGATCATTGGCCGTTATGGAAATTTCCCAAATGTGCCCCTTATAGGAACTAAGGGAGGAATCAACTATCATCCGGTGTTAGTTCGTCGTCAATTTGGATACCCAATGAGGCATGTCCCGTGCAGTGCTCATCTGGAAGGTCTTTTCTTCAAGGAAGGAGAAAATGACAGGGCACTAAAGATGGAAATAGTGCATGCCTGGAAACACGTTCATAGGAAAGGAAGAGATTCTCTAGGAAAACCAGACTGTGTCTCGGTGGAGCCTTATCTCCACTGGGTACAAACTAGAGCTCTCAAGCTGAGGATGCCTTACCCTCGTCAGGAAGTTCTTCCATTAAGGGACTCTGCCCTTTATTTCATGTCTGAGACGGAAAAACTTCAAGTTACTCTCAGCAAAGTTTAACAGGAGAAGAGGTCTTGGAGGAATAAGTACCGTATTCTGAATGTGGAGTGTAAGAAAATATAGCAGCTATTAAGAGAAAAAGATGCTCTGATCGAAATTTTAGAGCAACATGCTGTAGAAAATCAGGATGACCAAAGGAATTTGCTCGCTCCTTTCACTTGGCAAAGGAATGATAACTCGACAATGGCCCATGAGCCCCGGTCAAAGAAGAGGAAAGTACCAGAACCAGCACTTGGGCTCTCCTCAGAGAGGACTCAGGATCCATTAGTTAAGGTTTCCTTTTTCAGCACTTTGTAATCTACTGTATTTCCATTTCCGCAATCCTTTGAATTCAATAAAACGGGGTTTCCCCACTATTTGATATTTGCAATCTCATTGTCGAAGTTTACTTTGAATAAACAAAAATAATTAATAATCATTGTATTCATCATTCTCATAAACGCATTCTTCTTACCTACGAATCTTACGTTTGTGTCTCGGTTCTAGAGTCAAACTGTCTCATTCGTACAATACTCGGGCTAATCGTCAGAAAAAGATGGATGATCTCGATGAAGAGAACAGAGAGTTAGAGAAGAGATCGACACTCTAAAAGAAGATCTGAGAAAGCTTCATAACGACATGCAAGCTCTAGCTGAAGCTCATATGCAACAACAAAGGACTATGATCTCAGAGATCACATCGACACCCATAGTGGAGAAGTCCGATCCTAGGTACAAAATGCCGAAAGATCATCCCTGTGGCATGCCTATTGACTATATCCCGGAAGGATATGTTCCGCCAATTGCTGAGGATCAGGGAACCGCAGCAGGAGCCGCTGGGCCTGAAGGTTACAAACTTCGGGAAAGCGAAGATGCCAGGGGCATGACAACAACTCCTGAAGGTTATAAACTTCGGAAGGCACCGAGAGTCTCGGCCATAATGACTACATCACCACCCATGGTACACACTATCCCAGAAGGACAGATTCCATAGATACCGTCTGGTGGAAACGACATCATGTTCGACAGAATGAATGAATTCCAGGAACAATTCCTGGAAATGCAGAAAGAACTAAAAGCCCTTCGCGGTCAGGATCTATTTGGAAAGGATGCCGCGGACCTCTGCTTGGTCCCCAATGTGAAAGTTCCGCACAAGTTCCAAGTGCCCGACTTTGAAAAGTACAAGGGTAACTCTTGCCTTCAGAGCTATTTGGTGATGTACGCTCGGCGAATGTCAGCTCAGACAAAGAACCAGGAGCTACTGATTCACTACTTTCAGGATAGTTTAACCGGTGCCGCCTTAAAATGGTACATGGGGTTAAACCGCGCCGCGATCGGCACATTCAGAGATCTTGGCACTGCCTTCATTCAGCAGTACAAATATAATCTGGACATGGCACCAGACAGAGATCAACTCAGATCGATGTCACAAAAGGACAAGGAAATCTTTAAGGAGTACGCTCAGAGATGGCGTGAAATCGCCGCCCAGATTTGTCCACCTCTTGAGGAAAAAGAGATGACAAAGATCTTTTTAAAGACCTTGAGCTCATTTTACTATGACAGAATGGTCGCCAGTGCGCCCAGTGACTTCACCGAGATGGTGGGCAAGGGAGTTCGTCTTGAGGAAGCGGTTCGGGAAGGACGTATAGTAAAAGACGCTGGATCATCAAGTAGTACAAAACGATACGGTAGTGCTCTCCCTAAGAAAAAAAAGCTGGATATTGGGAATATCTCTCTCGAAAAGCAAAGGCGACGTTATCAACCAGTAGCAGCTGTAACTCCTGCTATCAACCCCGTGCCTATTCCTACGTATCAACCTTAGGTTGTGTAGAGCAAACCTAATCAACAACAACTTCAACAAAGGACACAACAACCTCTTCAGCAGGCTCGTCCTCAGTATAACAACAACCGTACGACGCGACCTCCAAGGTTTGACCCTATATCTGTGTTGTACGTAGAGCTATTTCCGTTACTACTGGTCAAGGGGCATGTCCAAACCCGGGCTCCTCTTACAGTACCAGAAAATCTGCCTTTTTGGTTCAAAGCGGATCAGACTTGTCCTTACCATCAAGGAGGACCAGGGCATAACATAGAAAACTGTCCCAGTTTCAAATCTGAAGTACAAAAGCTTGTTAGGAGCGGGGTCTTATCTTTCTAAGATACGAATCCTAATGTTCTCACAAACCCGCTGCCTCGACATGAGAAAGCTGCAGTCAATTTGATAGAGGGAGAGTTTAACAACACCTATCAAATTCATGATGTAATCTTGTTAAGGGCCAACTTGGTCAAGATGCATTGTAGACAGAGCGGATATGGCCATGTGCCACCTCATAATTATCACCAGTGTGATATCTTCTCTAAAAACAATCAGGGATGTTCTGTGGTGCAATCAGCTCTACAGGAACAATTGGATCTTGGATGGATCCAAGAGCATCGAGTTTGTGGAGTCAACATGACCTATACGAATTCCAACATCATTCAGAATCACGACATCTGTGCAATGAATGTCAACTTGGTGGCGATGCACTCAAGGCAAAGCCAGTATCATAATCTGCCGCAGCACGATTACAATTCTTGTCTGACTTGCTCGGTAAACAAACAGGGTTGATCTTTTGTACAAGAGGCCCTCTAGCGTTAGATGGATCTTGGATGGATCCAGGACTACCATGATAAAAATATTTATCAGATCAACATGATTCAAATCTTTGATATTCATCTGATGAATACCAGCTTGGTGGAGTTACATGCCAGGCAGGTCCAACTTAGTTTTCTCATTTCGCATAATTATCAGAACTGCAAAGGATGTTGTGAGAGTAACCAAGGGTGCGCTCTCGTTCAGAGAACTTTACAAGACTTGTTAAACCATTGGTGGCTTCCGATCTATATGGACGAAGACACACAACAAATCAGTGTGCTTAACGGAAACCCTACTCGGCGTCAAAGTCAAGATGTCCGATCTATGGAAACAAACCTGGTAAGGTTGCACTGCATTCAAAGCGGGCGTGGCCAGGCGCCACCACGTAACTATGAACGTTGTAGAGTCTGCTCAGAGAATAACCAAGGATGCTACCTCGTGCGAGCAACTCTTCAAGGTCAGTTGGATCGCAAAGAGATTCACCCAAACCTAGCTTCGAGGTCCGTTGACTGGACGCCGGACTACTTCGCTGATCAGATCAGAGACGTGGTTGTAATCTCTGACCCTGAGAGGAACAAGGATATCTGTACCATCATCCCTCTACTGGGCGAATCAAAGGTTCTTAGCCAGGAACTGATTGAAGTTACTTACGACAGTCAGAAAAATCAGAAGGCTCTTATAGTTGTCTATCTTCCAGAACCATTACCGTATGAATCATCTAAGGCGATCCCTTACAAATACGGTGCAACGATAATTGAAAATGGAAAGGAAACTCCATTACCCTCCGTCGTGAATATTGCAGACATCAGTCGAGTAACATGGAGCGGTCAAATCTTCAACCGAGGAGTTGGAGAACCTAACAAAGAAAAGGAACTTCAGACAGAAGCTCCCAATCCACCAGTCGGGCAATCCAGTAATCCCGACCTTTCAAAGAACAATGATGAGATGCTGAAGCTCATCCAAAGGAGTGAATACAACATTGTGATCAGCTGTTACAAACTCCTTCAAAGATCTCTGTGCTATCGCTTTTACTCAGTTCTGAAGCCCACAGAGAGGCTCTACAGAAAGTCTTAGAGCAGGCCTTTGTGGAACAGGATGTGTCAATACGACAGTTCGATAGCATCATATCTAACATCACTTCCTGCAACAACTTAGGATTCAGTGATGAGGATTTTCCAGAGAGGGGCAAAAGTCACAACATGGCGCTCAATATCATAGTTAACTGCCAGGACGATGCTTTAGCCAGCGTAGTGATAGACATAGGATCGGCCATCAACATTATGCCGAAGTCCACTTTAATGCGACTATCATTCAAAGGATCCCCGATGAGGGGCAGTGAGGTCATCGTCAAAGCCTTTGACGGGTCTTGGAAAGCAGTTATCAGCGAAGTCGACCTTCCCATAACTATCGGTCCTCACAATTTCCTAATCACTTTCCAGGTCATGGACGTCTGGGCAGCGTACAATTGTTTATTAGGAAGACCTTGATACACCAGGCTGGGGCAGTCACTTCGACGCTGCACCAGAAACTGAAGTTCGTCAAGAATGATCAACTCGCACGGTCTGTGGAGAGAAGGCCTTGCTAGTGAGTAACTTATCATCATCTACTTGTGTAAAACCTAAGGAGGCTGTTGGGACTCAGTTCCAAGCACCTTCGGTGAGCAACGAGAATCAATCAGAGAAAGGGACGTCGATTTCCTCATATAGAGATGCTCTCGAAGTGATCAGAAATAACAATACAAAATAATGGGGACAGCTTGTCATTCCTACCGATAACAAAACAAAGAAGGGTCTTGGTTTTTCTCCAACCTACACCCAGACATCTGCTAACAATGAAAGTCTTCATCCCATTCAGGACTTC
This sequence comes from Lathyrus tuberosus, assembly GCA_022829125.1. Lineage (NCBI taxonomy): Eukaryota > Viridiplantae > Streptophyta > Magnoliopsida > Fabales > Fabaceae > Lathyrus > Lathyrus tuberosus. The sequence goes on from JALAZF010000111.1 coordinate 14,657,932, forward strand.
TTCCACAGTGGAGGTTTCCTTCACCCAGTGCCTCAAACAGTCCATACTATCAACGAGGAGGATTCCTCCGATATGGATGAGGAATGGAAGTCCTATCTTAACGAGGACGGTTATATGTCTCAGGAAGAGGTACCTACGCCATTTTGCTATCCCGCACAGAGTCCAAGATTTATACCCAGGTCAGACGTCGAAATGATATATGGAGATTGTGATCCGGAAGAATGCCGTGCTCCACCAAACTCATTAGAGAAAGACACTCTGATGAGAGACAACTTTGACCACAACTGTTACGGCCCAATGGATGGCCTGCCTATTTGGCAGCCGTACCCAGGAAACTTGGGGCAAGAAAATTAGCCGAGCAATGGAAATCAGCTGAGCATCATTAAACAGAATACTTGTGTCCCCACCATGTCATGGGATCAACACTCAGGTCGTTTAGAACTTATCCAATACGACGATGAATTGGCAAAGCTTGCCGGACTAGAGTTCATCAACTACAGTTTTCCCGAGGTCAATGTCATTGAAAGAGATGACTCCTCCAGTCCCAAACAAGTGTGGGACACCTTGGGACAACCAAGTGGAAAATTCGACTTCATGGTCAAATACACCACTCCTGAAAGCTCTCGTATCAGGTTTGAAGATATTCAGTCTACTGGATGAGGAGATTTACCTGAGAGCATAAATGCTATGCAAAATACAACAGAGGAATCCTCCTACGACAACTCTTCCTGGGAGACAGATTCCAATGATCCCGCTCTAACAGAAATCAACATTATTTCTGAAGACAAATCAAGGAAAGTACCAGACTTTGTGATTCACCGAGGAGTTCGCCGCCAATGGGTTGCTGTCGATGTTCCGAAGATTGTTCATAAGTCAAAGTAATTGTCGTCTTTAATCTTTCACCCTGCCCAGGTGAAACAGATGTTTTGATAGGGCTCACTTTCTGTAAATTTCCCTCTTCGCTTCACCCAAAGCGACATAGTTTTGTTTTATAGGGTTGTAGTTTCAAGAATTGACTTGTTCATTAATAAAATAACATCGTTCAGTAATTTCCGCATTAATTGTTGTTTTCTCTTTTCGCTTTTTCAGAAAATGGTAATCCTGAAAAACAACTCAATAATAAAAACAAGCAGTTTTTTTAAAAAAATAATACGCACACACTTGCATTTTCTCTATCGCTTTTAAAAACAATCATCACGTCATACAAATTGCTTGTTTTAAACCCCGTTGAAACATACGATCCGATGTCTTCTCCCGACTTTGAGTTCCCGGTATTTGGGGCTGAAGAAGAAGTTGACGACGAAATTCCATATGAGATCTCCCGATTACTCAGGCAAGAGGAAAGGTCCATCGAACCTCACAAAGAGCCGTTGGAAACGGTCAACTTGGGGTCGGAAAAAGAGAGAAAAGAAATCAGGATTGGGGCAGTGCTCAGGCCAACTGCCAAAGAGAGTCTGACAAAGCTTCTCAGAGAATTTCTCGATGTGTTTGCTTGGTCCAATCAGGACATGCCAGGGTTGGATACCAGCATTGTAGAACATCATTTACTGTTGAGATCGGAATGTCCGCCAGTAAAATAAAGGTTGAGACGGACTCACCCGGACATGGCCATCAAAATCAAAGAGGAGGTACAGAAACAGATTGACGCGGGCTTCCTCGCCACGTCTGAATATCCTCAATGGTTAGCCAACATCGTACCCGTTCCAATAAAGGATGGAAAAGTCAGAATGTGTGTGGATTACAGAGATCTGAATAAGGCTAGTCCAAAGGATGACTTTCCTTTGCCACACATTGACATGCTGGTAGACAGTACAGCAAAGTTCAAGGTTTTCTCCTTCATAGATGGGTTCTCGGGCTATAATCAGATTAAAATGGCGCCGAAAAACATGGAGAAAACTTTATTCATTACCCCATGGGGTACCTTTTGTTACAAGGTAATGCCATTCAGTTTGAAGAACGCCGGGGCAACCTATCAAAGGGCCATGACTACTCTGTTTCATGACATGATACACAAGGAAATCGAGGTATATGTCGATGACATGATTGCCAAATCTAAAACAGAGGAGGAGCATGTGACCCACCTGTCAAGATTATTCGAGTGGCTGAGAAAGTACAAACTCCGCTTGAATCCCAACAAGTGCATCTTCGGTGTCCGTTCAGGGAAACTATTAGGGTTCATCGTCAGCCAGAAAGGAATTGAGGTTGATCCTGACAAGGTCAAGGCCATTCAAGAAATGCCTTCTCCTAAGACTGAAAAACAAGTCAGAGGATTCTTGGGACGTTTGAACTACATCTCCAGATTCATATTCCTCATGACCGCGACCTGTGCGCTGATCTTCAAATTACTCAAAAGGAATCAGGATTGCGTTTGGACAGAAGATTGCCAAACCGCCTTCGACAGTATCAAGGAATACCTGTTGAATCCACCGATTCTATCACCTCCGGTGGAAGGAAGACCATTGATCATCTACCTAACAGTCTTGGAAGACTCCATGGGATGTGTACTTGGCCAACAAGACGAAACCAAACGGAAAGAGTCTGCCATCTACTATTTGAGCAAGAAATTCACCGACTGCGAGACTCGATACACTATGCTTGAGAAAACTTGTTGTGCTCTGGCTTGGGCAGCCAAACGTCTTCGTCAGTACATGATTTTTCACACTAATTGGTTGATCTCCGAAATGGATCCAATCAAGTATGTCTTTGAAAAACCTGCTCTCACGGGAAGGATCGTCCGTTGGAAGATGTTGTTATCAAAATACGACATCGAATACAACGCTCAAAAAGCAGTTAAAGGGAGTATTTTAGCCGATCATTTGGCTCATCAACCGATTGACGATCAAGAATCAATCGGGTTTGACTTCCCAGACGAAGATGTCATGTATTTGAAAATGAAAGATTGCGATGAACCGCTACCCAGTGAAGGGCCAGAACCAGGTTCCCAATGGGGACTTATATTTGACGGAGTTGTCAATCATTATGGAAACGGAATTAGGGCAATCATTGTTACCCCTCAGGGTACCCACATTCCTTTCACCGCCAGACTTACGTTCAAGTGTACAAACAACGAGGCCGAATACGAAGCTTGTATTATGGGTCTCAAGGAAGCGATCGACTTAAGGATCAAAAACTTAGATGTATATGGCGACTCAGCCCTGGTTATCAATCAAATCAAAGGAGATTGGAACACATACCAATCAGGACTGATTCCTTACAAAGATTACGCAAGAAGGTTGCTACCCTTCTTTGACAGAATCGAGTTTCATCATATCCCTCGTGATGAGAATCACATGGCTGATACATTAGCCACTATCTCTTCCATGATTAGTGTAGGTTAGTGGAACGACCTACCTAAGATCGACGTAATGCGCCTTGAAAGGCCCGCTTACATCTTCACCATCGAAGCAGTCATAGACGACAAACCTTGGTATCACGATATCAAATGCTTCCTTCAGAAATAGGAGTACCCACTTGGGGCGTCCAGAAAAGATAGAAAGACCCTCAGAAGGCTGGCAGGCAGCTTCTTCCTGAGCGGTGACACACTATATAAGAGAAATTTTGACATGGTCTTGCTCCGATGTGTAGACAGACCAGAAGCAGACATGCTGATAAAAGAAATTCACGAAGGATCCTTTGGCACTCATGCCAATGGACACACAATGGCGAGAAAAATTCTAAGAGCAGGGTACTACTGGATAACCATGGAATCCGACTGCTACAAGTACATGAGGAAGTGTCACAAGTGTTAGATATACTTCGACATAATCCATGTACCGCCAAAGCATCTCAAAGTTCTCTCTTCCCCATGGCCTTTTTCCATATGGGGAATCAACATGATTGGTATGATCGAACCCGAGGCTTCGAACGGACATTGGTTCATCTTGGTAGCCATTGACTACTTCACCAAGTGGGTCGAAGCAGCGTCATACTCCAAAGTGACCCGACAAGTGGTGGTCCGATTTATCAAAAATAATCTCATCTGCCGTTATGGTGTTCCAAGCCAGATCATTACTGATAATGGATCTAACTTGAACAATAAGATGATAAAGGAGTTGTGCGCTGAGTTCAAGATCGAACACCATAACTCATCTTTCTACCGACCCAAGATGAATGGAGCGGTAGAAGCGGCTAACAAGAACATTAAGAAGATTGTTCAAAAGATGGTTGTAACCTATAAAGACTGGCACGAGATGCTACCCTTTGCTCTTCACGGTTATCGAACATCTGTCTGCACTTCAACAGGGGAAACCCCTTTCTCTCTAGTTTATGGCATGGAAGCAGTGCTTCCCATAGAAGTAGAGATCTCATCAATCCGAGTATTGATGGAAGTTAAGCTTAAAGAAGCTGAATAGTGTCAGAGTCGACACGATGAACTGAACCTGATCAAAGAAAATCGAATAACGACACTATGCAATGGTTAGTTGTATCAACAAAGGATGAAGAAGGCGTTCGACAAAAAGGTCCGACCTCGCGTCTTCAGGAAAGGAGACCTTGTGCTAAAAAAGATACAATCATTTCTCACTGACTCTCGGGGCAAATGGACTCCGAACTATGACGGCCCCTATGTGGTCAAGAAAGCTTTCTCAGGCGGTGCCTTGATACTTGCAACCATGGATGGAGAGGAATTTGCCTACCCCACGAATGTTGACGTAGTCAAGAAATACTTCACCTAAACTAAAAAAAAAGTCTCGGTGGATTGAAAACCCGAAAGGGCGATCCAGGAAAAAATTAGAGACATGATCAAAAATCATCTCGGTGGATTGGAAATCTGAAAGTACAATCCAGGCAAAAGTTAGGGATACTGGCAAGTAACTACGTCCAACAGGGTCAAGTTCTCCAGCAGCAGTTACACCATCCATCAGAAAACTCCAGTCAAGGTCATCTTCGACGGAAGCTCAGGATGCCTCGAATTCAAAGTTGGTAGAAGGATAGTGGTCGTTATGTTTTAATGTAGCCTTTTTCCCTTAAATTACCATTCTCTAAACTTTGTAAATACTCTATGGAATCACGCATTTGGATGATTTCCATCCTATCAATAAAATTTGAGCCCTTGTGCTTTTGTTTATAATTCTCATTTGTTTTAGCTTTATAAAACGACATTTTAACATGATCAGCGATTCTTGAGATAAAACAAAAAAATGAATTTACTTGTCAAACTTTTTCTGCTTCTAAAATAAAGATGGCAATTCTTTTGACTGTTGAACATCGAAAGAACATCGCTCGCTTCTCCAGAAATAAGCGAGCTTCAAAGTGCAGAATCAAAGTACTCCTTCTAAGCCAGTGCGCCTGGATGAAGGATCAACTGTATCAGATGCATCTTTCCCATCTGATACCCTCGGCCGAGTTCTCATCTCCTAAGTCCGACCAACATAGCTCCCCATGGGGACTATCCCTCCTAAGCAAGGCAGAATTGCTACTTTTGGACCAGCGATACCTCTTCGTCCCCCGCAGTGGCTGAGTATCCCGTTGTGTTCATCCACCAGTTTGTATGTCGCGTCAGTTTTATCAGCATATACATATATACATCATGCATTATTGATTTACATTTACATTCATATTGCATCACTATCGCCCTAGTCGATCTTGTCCCCTAGTGATAGAAGTCCTCTCAATAGAGTTGTCAGTCATTTCCTCGTCAGGAAATGTCACGTTTGAACAGTCTCTCTCCTCCAGTTTATTTCTGGATTGGAGTGGACCCTCGACCACTTTGATAACTTGAACCTCTGAAAGACCAGAAAACGTTCGACAAACATCACTCTTCGCCATTGAAGATGATATCCTCGCTTTCCCGAACTAAGGAAAATTCCCAGAGAAAGCCTCGCAACTACAGACTCTCAGCAACACATTGATTTTTCTCTCCGGAAAGTCAATGTTAATGAAGTCATCAGCACCTCAAAATTATATCACATCATATGGCATTTATTCGGGAAGATCCCGAGAAAAGTATGATGCAATATCCCCAAGCGAAAGCAGTCTCTCAAGAGACTGGTTTCCCCCAGGTAGATTTGACAAATGGCGTCTCCAAATAGAGAAGTTTGTGCACCTCTACAACTCAGACGACTAAATTCCCCAGCAACTCTGACATCAAAACTTTTCCATCAAATGGCATCTCCCCAGGAAAATTCGGTGAGAAGTTTGAGGAAAATCACTACGCATAGCATCACTTGTCAATAAAGTTTATTGACAAAAGAAACTTAGACCAGTTCCTTGGTAGGAAACCAGGATCAAGGGGAAGTTTATTACAGAAACTTAGACCAGTTACTTGGTAGGAAACCAGGATTGAGGGGAAGTTTATCATCAGAAACTGAGACCAGTTCCTTGGTAGGAAACCAGGATCGAGGGGAAGTTTACACCAGAAACTAAGACCAGTTCCTTGGTAGGAAACCAGGATCGTGGGGGAAGTTTTTACCTTTTCTAAGCATCATTGCTTAGCAAAAGAAGATGGATGGGCAAGCTACCATTCATAACCGCCATCAAAATTTTGGGTATTCCGATATTTAATCCTCTTGCACCCCGAATGCCCGAATACCTTCGCCATTCACACCTACGGGTCCAAGAAGATTAAATAGGGGCATCTGTCATACCCCAAATTTTGACCACTAAGATTGCCCATCATTCTGCAAATCATCATCACAATATGGAGGAACCTTCATGCCTCATCAGTCTCCCCAAAGATGGGTGAGCATTCACTACTATAAAAAATCAGGGTTTTAAGCATCTCTGAGCTTTAGACAAAGGATCAATCAAGAATTGACATGATCTTCAACTAGTCTAACCTCTCAAACATCCACAATGGATCAAGAGGACTCCCACATCAAGGATTAAGCACAAGGCTGCAACCTTCTAAGTGGTCAAGCCTCAAAATCAACAGTGTCACCAAATTAGGGTTTTGGTCGACCAGGGCCTCCAGATGGAAATTTTCCTTTGGGCATGAGCCAATGATTCAAAGTATAACCTAATATGCTCCATGGAACCTCATGAACCCAATCATCAAGTCAATTTAACCTCAGGGGATGCATTCACTAAAAATCAGGAATTAGGGTTTCTTGCCCTAATTCACCCCTAAATTGACTTTTGGGACAAATCATGAGCAAAGACCTCAAGACATGATTTGAGGGTCTCTAACACACTACATTGATCCATTTACAACAATGGATTGATCCAAGAAGCTTGATCAATAAGTTTCAAGTTCATCAAAACCACAGTTAGGGTTTTGCGGAAAAAAGTCAACTGTGCCTTTGACTTTTGACCCAGGCATGCTCCCAAACCTTGGGACATGATTCAGTACACCCTATAACACCTATGGAACATGTCCGTCAAGTTTGATTTAGGCCAAGGACTTGATTTCATAGAGGATCGCACAGTTTGGAATTCATCTGACAAAAAATCAACTGTGCACAAAAGTCAAACTTTGACTTTTTGAGATTTTTCACAATTATGGTTCTTTAACCCTAAAATGATGTTAATGTGTGGTTGGAATCATCATTCATCAAGAAAAATCAAGAAAAGTGGGATAACTTGTAAAAAGGGTAACCATAAAAACTTAGAAATTTTTCTAAGTTATGAAATAAAGTGGCTAGGGTACCAACTTTGGAGGATCATAACTCCTAAACCACAAGGCCATTTTTCCCCATTCAAAGCTGGATTTGTATCCCTCATGGCCCTCTACAAAAGCTTCAACTACACCTCATTCCAATTCATCATGGATTTTGAGTTATGGAATGATCAAAATGGATGAAAACATGAAATGCCACTTTTTCCAACACTTAGTGAAATTTTCACTAAGTCAGAATCTGCCTTCACTTTTTCCCAAATGTAGGGGCATTTTTCACTTGGATCCAAAAAGTATCAAAACCTACTATGATCAAACAATTGTTATATCATATAAGGGCTTTCCAAAATAGCCAAGAACTCCATCAAATTCCACTTGAGCCATGAGATATGACAATGCCAATATGCCTTGCTGCAAACTGTCATGGCAAGGCAGATTTTGGAGTTTTGCTCGATTTGCCCAAATTTTGCAAAGGGAAAGCAACTCTATCCATCTGAACACCTCAAGGGGGGACCAAGGAGGAACCAACTCTGATCCCAAGCCTCCCAAGTCTTTGGAACCAAAAATAGCATGCCAAACCTAGAAATCCCTAAAAGAGGGACAAGACTCCAATTTTGGATTAGAGCATTCAATGCATACACCAAGGTGGCATGGACTGAGCCATTCCCAACTGAATTCAGTCAAGACTTATCCAAGACCAAGGGAACCAGCAGCCTGTGCCCTAACCTCTAGTCAATGGCTAGAGGAGACTTGGATTCTCATTGCTCAACATTGGCCAAACCTCTGTTGCAGTTGTCATTCACTATATCAGCCAAAACAAACTTGCTCTACTATAAATAGAGCTCAATTGTGTTCAGTTTGAGTACACCAAAGCACTACAACACTTGCTTTCATCAAAAAAATACCTTCTTTAGCAAGGTAACTCTGAGTTTTTGAGTTAGAGAGCAATTCCACCACAGCTCATGATCCAAACACATCCAATATATCATATCTAAGCTGTCCAAACTCTCACAAGTGACCTGTAACACCAAAATCACAAAGTCGCCTCTCAAAACCTCAAAATAGGACTTTTGTGCATTTTTCAAGCCATGTCTTGATTCAGTCACTTTCCAAACCAGATAAAACCTCAAACACACTCCAAATATCATCCTTGAACTGTCCCAAATGGTTCCACGCATCTGGAACACCATTTGAGAGAGTTGTTATTTTGGTCACTTTTGCCCCTTTTGCAAGAAAGAGCTCAAACTTGCTCCTGAGGTTTCCAGCTAATTCCAACCATCCTAAAAGCTTCTAAGAGATCATTTGAGGGTGTCCAAAGCATCAGATCATTTCTGGAACAAGTGGCTTGGCAGATTGCACAAAAGCTCCAAAAAAAGGTAAGCATCACAACTTGGATTCTTTGAATCATGCTTTCTTTTGATGTCCACTGATCATGCATCTCTTATACATGTTATATGTGTTGTGTTTGCACCAATTTATCATGTAATTCATGCTTGTACCAAGAGATGGCATAGAAAATGCAAATCATGGCCTATTTCAAAACCACTATCGGGTTTTTCAATAGGAGCATGATCTGAAAAAAAACACCACCACCATTGGATTCCTTGTGAAATTCTAGGCAGGATAGACCTAAATTTTGTCCCAATCCATGGAGAAATGAGAAAGTTATGGCCTTCACGTTTTCAACCAAAATCTTGCCTTGCCTTGCCTTGGGCCAGGCTAAAAACAAGGCAAGCCTTGTATATTTGTGGTTGTGTTTCAATCAACGGATGTATCACCACCCCAGTGGTAAGGCGCGCGCCCTATACACAAGAGGTCTGGGGTTCGAATCCCCCTCGCCCCAGATCCTCTTTTTGCTATTTTTTCCACTTTTTTATTGTTTTTCTTATTATTTTTAATGATTTGGAAAATTAATAACTCCCTCAATTTTAATTATTTTTTATTGGCTCTTTTTGCAAAAAATCACAAAAATGTTGAAATTTTTTATTCCACAAAAAAATTAAGTTTATATTATTTATTTAATATAATTAGTATTTTTGTGAATATTTTCCTTTTTAATTTTTTTAAACATTTAAAAGTGAATATCTACTTTGAAAATAAAAACCAAATGAGTTTTAATTCATCTTATTATTAAAACCTCATTTTTCAAACCTTAAACAAAAATCAAAAGTGGTTTATTCAAACTTATTTGGTATTTTTTATCATTTTTATTTGATTTTCTTTAAATATTTACTTATAAAAGAAAACAAATTTAGGGTTTCCTTGATTTTCACTCAAACAAAACTTTTAAACACTCGTGGGCCTCTAATAGAGTGTAAGACCCAAACCCCTTTGAAAACCAAACCTTTTTAAACACTCGTCGCCTTTTTAACAAAAACCTTTGGGCCTCTCCTTGAGCTGTAAGTGCCATCACTTGTACAAAAATAAATCTTTGGGCCTCTAATAGAGTGTAAGACCCAATCCCCTTTTAACCAAAACAATTGTGGGCCTCAAAAATTGTATAAGTCCCTCTACGTTAAAAGAAAAATCTCAGCGCGATCGCAATTTCAAAACAAAACCCTGGGCCTCTCCTTGAGCTGTAAGCCCCACCACTTGTATAGGAATAAACCTTTAGGCCTCTTGAGAGAGTGTAAGACCTATCACTTTGTACAGAAAACCTTTTTGGGCCTCAGTCACTTGTATAAGTCCTTGTACAAAACAACAGTGCAATCACTGATAAAACCTTGGGTCTCTCCTTAAGCTGTAAGCCCCAACAATCTTTTCAAAGCACTTTCTCCTTTGATTTATAATATAATATTGTTATCAAAGCTTTCTTTGTTGAACAACTAACCAAATAGCATGGAAGCTCTACAACCGAGTAAGTGTTTATCCTCTTTCTTTATCCGCTTTCATATATATTGTCATACCCCAAATTTTGACCACTAAGATTCCCATCATTGTGCAAATCATCATCACAATATGGATGAACCATCATACCTCATTAGTCTCCCCAAAGATGGATGAGCATCCACTACAATCAAAATTAGGGTTTCAAGCCCTCTCAGAGATCTTAGACAAAGGATCAATCAAGGAATGACATGATCTTCAACTTGTCTAACCTCTCAAACATCTACAAAGGATCAAGAGGACTCCCACATCAAGGATCAAGCACAAGGCTGCTCCCTTCTAAGTGGATTAAGCCTCAAGATCGCCAGTGTCACCAAATTAGGGTTTTGGTCGACCAGGGCCTCCAGATGGAAATTCTCCTCTGGGCATGAGCCAATACTTCAAGGCATAACCTATGATGCTCCAAGGAACATCATGAACCCCATCATCAAGTCAATTTAGCCTCAGGGGATGCATTCACCAAAAATCAGGAATTAGGGTTTCTTGACCTAATTCACCCCTAAGTTGACTTTTGGGACAAAACATGAGCCAAGACCTCAAGAGAGGATTTGAGGGTCTCTAATACACTACATTTATCCATTTTCAACAATGGATTGATCCAAGAAGCTTGATTCACAAGTTTTAATTTTATCTGAACCACAGTTAGGGTTTTGCGAGAAGAGTCAATTGTATCTTTGACTTTTGACAAGGACATGCTCCTAAACCCTAGGACATGAATCAATATACCCTATAACACCCATGGAACATGTCCATCAAGTTTTATTTAGGTCAAGGACATTATTTCCTAAAGGATTGCACAGTTTGGAATTCATCTGATAAAAAGTCAACTGTGCACAAAAGTCAAACTTTGACTTTTTGAGATTTTTCATAAAAATGGTATTTTAACCCTAAAATGATGTTAATATATGATTGGAATCATCATTCATCAAGAAAAATCAAGAAAAGTGGGATAACTTGCAAAAGGGGTAACCATAAAAACTTAGAAATTTTTCTAAGTTATGAAACAAAGTGGCTAGGGTACCAACTTTGGAGGATCATAACTCCTAAACCACAAGGCCATTTTTCCCCATCCAAAGCTAGATTTGTAGCTCTCATTACCCTCTACAAAATCTCCAACTACACCTCACTCCAATTCATTGTGGATTCTGAGTTATGATTGGGCCAAAATGGCTAAAACATGAAAATACATCATTTTCCAACACTTAGAAAAATTCCAGCCAAGGCACATTTTGTTGAAAACACCAAAACTTGTGAGATCTTTTCACATAGTTGCAAGCTGAATCAACTCTAAAGGTAAACATCAATGTTGTTGCATATGTTTATAAGAATCCAAAGAACCTCTCAGCATGAATTGATTCAACTTGAGCTAAGAGGGATCCATGCCCAAAGTCATGCTGCTGCAAGCTGTTTTGGAAAAATCAGTTTGCATGTTTGCTTGCCACACAAGATTTTTGAATCAAAACCAAGGATCATTATGCCACATGTACTCAAACCAATCACAATGCATCTGATCCAACCTACAAAGCTGAGTCACAAAGCTAAGGAATCTTCCAACTTGAAGTTCATGCATTTTGGCACATTTTGCCTTGAATTCAAAGGGCGTTAATGTGGAATAGTGCATTGTCAAGATTCTCACTCTCCTCAGTCAAGTTCTCTGATTAAACAACAATTAAAATGACTGAGGAATGTGATTTCAGTCAAGGCATAGTTGATCTATTTGGAGTAGATGTTACACCTAATGCAAGAGGCATTTATGTCCAACCAATCCCTTTGAAGGTGATCTGATCCAGCAGCCATTCACTATTCCTCCAAGACAAGAGTTTATCACCTATAAATAGAGGTTCCAATGGATCATTCAAGGCACACCAAAGCACCTTATAGCACTGCTTTCTCTCATTCTCTCTTAAGTGCCAATTTTCTTTGTTTTTGAGCAACCACCATCGGGTTTTGAGTTGCAGCCCTAAGCAATCCATTCCAATTGCTCAGACACATCACATATGATGTATTTGAGGTGTCCAAACACTTAAACACCAACTTAACATCCCTAGCTCAAAATCACCCTTCAACCAAGCCATTATGCCTCAATTATGCAGTTGGAGTTCTCCAGCTTGATCCAAAGGATTGTAGAGTGTTCCAAAGCTTGCAACACACTCCACAACATCCATTGAAGCTGTAGGGATCATCAAATCACATCTGGAACACCATCTGTGCAGAGTTCTATTTCAGCTTGCATCAAGGTAAGCCTTAAAACTACATCTTCATGATCCATGCATATTTCCTCGCATGATATTTTTGCCAATTGCTTGCCATCATATGTTGAGTGTTTTCCCTCAAAAAATTGGATCATAGCCCTCATAACCATGTCTGCACGACTGCTTTTGCAAAATTAGGGTTCATACGGTTGTGATGATATAACTTGCTATACACTGAAAATAAATGAAATCAAGTATTGCCATCTTGTTCCTTGTGAAAAAACGCATGAGTTTGGTATTTGAATCATGTCAAATGGTTGAGAGATGAGTGAGATAGGGGGCTTCATGCACAAGCTCGAGGAAGAAGATGGCCATGGCGCCATTCTTTAGGTTTTCCAACCAAGTTCTCTATATATTTTTCATTTCTCATACTATATTTGAATTGGCATTGCGCCCCGGTGGTTGATCAGCTGGTTTTGTGTGTATTGGAAAACGAGAGGTCTGGGGTTCGAATCCCCCTTGCCCCAGATCTCTTTTTTACCACTTTTTTCTTATTTTTTTTGTTATTTTACATATTTATTTTAAATGATTTGAAAAATTAATAACTCACTCAATTTTAATTATTTTTTATTGGTTATTTTTGCAAAAAATCACAAAAATGTTGAAATAATTTATTCCACAAAAAAATTAGATTTATATTATTTATTTAATATAATTAGTATTTTTGTGAATAAATTTATTTTTATTGTTTTTAAACCTTTTAAAAATAAATATTCATGTTGGAAAATCAACACCAAATAGGTTTTAATTCATCTTGTGATTAAAACCTCATTTTTCAAACCTAAAACCGAAATCACAAGTTGTTTATTCAAACTTATTTGGAATTTGTATCATTTTAATTAATTTTCTTTGAATAATTACTTTAAAAATGATGAAATTAGGGTTTTATTGATTTTCACCCTAACAAACTTTTCTAAACACTCATGGGCCTCTAATAGAGTGTAAGACCCAAGCCTTTTTGTAAAATAAACCCATTTTGGGCCTCACTTATTGTATAAATCCCTCTGTGTATTTTCAAAAACTTCGGCGAGATCGTCGATTTCAAACAAATAACCCTGGGCCTACCCTCGAGTAATAAGACCCATTTCTTTTCCTAAAACTCACTTGGGCCTCTAATAGAGTGTAAGACCTAATCCCTTTTTGAAACCAAAAACTTTTGGGCCTCAATAATTGTATAAGACACACGGTGTTTTCAAAACCTCGGTGCGATCAAAATTAACTATTGGGCTTCTCCTTGAGCTATAAGACCCATTCAAAAATCATTTTTGGGCCTCTTGAGAGAGTGTAAGACCCACATCCTTGTACAGAAAACCTTTCTTGGGCCTCAGTCACTTGTATAAGTCCCTGTACAAAACGACAGTGCAATCATTGATAAAACCATGGGCCTCTCCTTGAGCTGTAAGCCCCAATTTTCCTTTCAAAGTACTTTCTCCTTTGATTTTGTAATATACTGTTTTCAACTTTTCTTTGTTGAACAACTAACAATACAACATGGAAGCTCTACAAACCGAGTAAGTGTTTACCCGCTTTCATTTACCGCTTTCATATGTATATAACTATACTGTGGGGGCTGTTTCACTGTAAGTCTTCTTTCATAAACTCATATCAAATGTGTAATAATAGTATAGATATTTAGAGTTTCCCCGGTAACTACGTCTAGAACTAGACAAAACCTCGTCTCCTTACAACAATTTTAGATAACTAGATCTAAGAAATTCCCCCTTTGAACAGTTCATATACAGAAGGCCAATGTTCCAAGTGAAACCCCTTCTGGAACTGTTCATCAGCCTCCTCTTGGGCTTAGTGCAAAGACCCAAAGGCTTCCTAAAAGCATCCCGCCTCCTCTTGGGCGTTGTACAAGGACCCGTCGACTTCTTAGAAGTTTTCACAGCCTCCTCTTAGGCTTTGTATAATGATTCTTCCTCCGGGAAGATAGCCTCCTCTTGGGCTTCATACAAATTGTCCCTCGGCTTCCTAAAAGTTTCCAGCCTCCTCTTGGGCTTCGTACAAATTGTCCTAACGACCTCTTAAAGGTATAGGAACAGAGATTAGTCATCTTAATAGAACAGTCTTTCAAAGAGTCAAGATTATTCTACCATAAACGTATTGTTCCTTAATTTCTCCTAAGCATAGTACAAAAGATAAAACTCTAGACTTGGACAGTCTAAGACCCTTGAGTCTCAAAGACATTCTCAAGCCCCTTTCAAGAATGGGAAGAACACCCGTAGACTTGGACGGTCTAAAACCCTTTGGATTCCCCGTTTCCTTAGAGAATAGGAAATAATCCCAACCCCTAGATCAAGTCCATGAGTACAACATTACTTATATAAGAACTGATTTTCTCTTTTAACCAACCTACTGGATCTGTCACTCAACTGAAACAGTTACTATAGCCTCCTCTTGGGCTTTGTACAATGATTCTCCCCAGCGGAGTTAACCCTTTTAGCCTCCATCTCGAGCTTCGTACGAGATACAAAAACACTCTCTTGTTGAGTATAAAAGACTCTCTTGTTGAGTCACCCATCCTTCAGCCTCCGTTTTGGGCATCGTACAAGACATAAAACACTCTCTTGTTTAGTATAAAAGATTCTCTTGTTGAATCACCCCTTAGCCTCCGTCTCGGGCTTCATACGATACACCAAATCACTCTCTTGTTGAGTATAAAAGACTCTCTTGTTGAGTCAAAAAACTTTTAGCCTCCGTCTCGGGCTTCATACGAGACACCAAATCACTCTCTTGTTGAGTATAAAAGACTCTCTTGTTGAGTCAAACCCCTTTGGCTTCCGTCTTGGGCTTCGTACAAGACACATACAAAAGCACTCTCTTGTTGAGTCAACCCTTTTAGCCTCTCTCTCGAGCTTCGTACAGGACACATAAAAGCACCCTCTTGTTGGGTCAATAGCCTCCTCTTAGGCTTTGTATAAGAAAACCCCGGTTAAGTCAATCAACCTTTTAGAATCAAAATTTGTGCCTTGCTCACAGGATACAAACATTAACAACTCCTTTTCCTTTAATCTAAATTACTGTAAGCGGCAAGCCTCTGGATTATTTACATCCACTGTCCCTCTTTTAGCATGAGAAATTCCTAAGGAAAGATGGCATTGCTCTAAACTGAGTTAAAGACTTCTCCTTCAGGTTAAAAATCCCCTATAAAGGAAATTATGGCATTGCTAGATTTGCATATCCCAGTTAAAGTAATTCTCCTTTATAATCAGTCACCCAACAATTGTGACAAACAGACCCCTTTAGAGATGACAAATTCTCTCTAAAGTCAACACCCTTTTAGCTTCACATCTTGGGCTTCGAACAAGATACAAATAGAACCTTCAGCTTCACATCTTGGGCTTTGAACAAGATACAAACCACCTTTAGCTTCATGTCTTGGGCTTTGAACAAGACACCAAAACACCGTTTCCTCCCATTGAACTACGATTGCTCTGATTTCACTGTTTCGGTAAAAAGGAATACGTAGGCATAAGATTGAAAGAAAAATCTTAGCGAGCACACTAATCAAAAACCCAAAATCCCGTACCTTCACACATTAATCGAAAAGCATCAGTCCTAACATCCTACCAATAGCATAGACCCGTCATTTCAGCCTTAAAAAAGTAAGCAGAAAGAGCCCCCACTTCCATATACCATTCGTAACCTAACAGGCCGTTGCTTAAACTCAGTATGCAAGCAGGGTTAGTTGGAGACATCTATTTCCCTTCCTTCACCAGCTTTAATAGAATAAAAAATGAATCGACCTGTAGTACCCCCAAAGAGCGACAGTGTTTAAGAACCACGTCCAAAATCGCTTGCTACATATATATAACTGTATTGTGGGGCGGTTCACTGTAAGTCTTCTTTCACAAACTTTTATATACCTGTCAAATATCAACTGTGTAATACTAGTATAGCTATTTAGAGTTTTCCCCCGGCAACTACGTCTAGCACTAGGTAAAGCCCTGTTGGTCACTCTTAAATACAAACAAAACTAGATCCCCATAGGATTACCAGACACAGTCTTCCCCCCTCTTGGGGTTAAACAATATGGAGACGTGAAAGGCAGCATTCTCGGTGAACCCTTTCTCAGACTGTCACCCTTAGAAATTGTCAAAGAGACTCTACTCCCCAGAGATGATCTTTTCTCCGTGAATGGCATCTCTTGAGTTTCTTCTAAATTCTCAAACTTTCCTGGCTTGATCTATTCTCTGTGAATAGCATGTCTTGAACTTCTCGGGGTTTGGGGACCCACAGACTTCTTAAAAGCATCCCCGCCTCCTTTTGGGAGTCGTACAAGGACCCTTCGGCTTCTTAAAAGCTCTCATGCCTTCTCTTGGGCTTAGTACGAGGACCCAGAGACCTCTACAGGTATAAGAACAGAACCTAGTCATCAATTTGCTAGAGCTATCTTTCTGAGTCAAATGTCAGACCAGTTAATGGGTTGACCTTCATCCCTTAACATACCAGCCTTCTCTTGGGCATCGTACAAAGATTATTCACTACCTAAGAACCGATTTCTCAAAACACCCATAGACTTGGACAGTCTCAATACCCTTTGGATTTCTCATTTCCTTAAAGAACAGGAAATAACCCTGATACTCTGATCAATCCCTAAGCACAACATTACCCATATAAGAACTGATTTTCTCTTTATCCGACATACTGGACCTGTCACTAAACTGAAATAGTTACAATGGCCTCCTCTTGGGCTTTGTACAATGATTCTCCCCAGCGGAGCTAACCTTTTCAGACTCTCTTGTTGAGTCACCCACTTTCAGCCTCCATCTCGGGCTTCGTACGAGATACCAAAAACACTCTCTTGTTGAGTATAAAAGACTCTCTTGTTGAGTCAATCCCTTTTAGCCTCCGTCTTGGGCTTCGTACAAGACACATATAAGCACTCTCTTCTTGAGTCAACTCCTTTAGCCTCCATCTTGGGCTTCGTACGAGATAGAAAATCACTCTCTTGTTGAGTATAAAAGACTCTCTTATTGAGTCAATCACCCTTTTAGCCTCCATCTCGGGATTCGTACGAGATACCAAAAACACTCTCTTGTTGAGTATAAAAGATTCTCTTGTTGAGTCAACCTTTTTAGCTTCCGTCTTGGGCTTCGTACAAGACATATACAAAAACACTCTCTTGTTGAGTATAAAAGATTCTCTTGTTGAGTCAACCCTTTTAGCCTCTTTCTCGGGCTTCGTACGAGACACATAAAAACACCCTCTTGTTGGGTCAATAGCCTCCTCTTAGGCTTTGTATAAAGAAAACCCCGGTTGAGTCAATCAACCTCTTAGCATCAAAGTTGTGCCTTGTTTATAGCATACAAACATCAACAACTCCTCTTTAGAGATGACAAATTCTCCCTAAAGTCAAAACCCTTTAGCTTCACATCTTGGGCTTCGAACAAGATACAAATAGACCCTTCAGCTTCACATCTTGGGCTTTGAACAAGATACAAACCACCTTTAGCTTCACGTCTTGGGCTTTGAACAAGACACCAAAACAACCATTTTCCTCCCATAGAATAGGAGGAACTACGATCGCTCTGATTTCCCTGTTTTGTTAAACGGGAATACGTAGGCATAAGATTGAAAAATCTTAGCAAGCACACTAATTAAAAACATCAAATCCAGTACCTATCCAAAATCCCCATGAATAGTCCAGTCATTTCATTCTTAACAAAATAAGCAGAGAGAGGCCTACAATCTAAACCGCATCTGTAAACCAACAGTCATCTGTTTAAACTCAGTATGCAAGCAGGGTTAATTGGAGACATCTATTTCCCTTCCTTAGTCAGCTTAATAGGATAAAAAATGAATTGACCTGTAGTATCCCAGAGCGACAGTGCTTAAGAACCACGTCCAAAATCGCTCACTACATGTAGCACCAGGTGTGAAGTTTTGTTCCATGTGTGTATGAAGCTTGTGTTTGGCAGCTGAAGATGGCTTATGAGTAGTCCTTTTGGTTTCAAAATTTGGTGCGTTGCTTTTGGCTTGCTGAAGGGACTTGGCGTGTTTTGCTTATGGAATTGGCTTGTGTGGGGCAGACTTGGCTCAATCGTTTTGTGAAGCTGAGGATTACAGTAGGCATTTGGTGTCTTGTTGATGTATTGTGAAGAAGGGTTTTTGGTAGCATTGGGAAGCTTGGAAAAGTCTTCATGGGCCGTGTGAAGCTTCATATGCCTTTTTATTTTTTTTGTAATTTTTGTAATATGGACTTTGTAATGTAGATGTATGGGTTTCTCATATTTTGTGACATTTTTCCATGAATAGAATTTTGTAGAACTTTGGTAATGAATGGACTTGGTTTTGTAAGGTATATGGACTTGCAATTTTTGTACCCTAGGAATTGTTCTTGAACTAAGCTTGAAACATTTAATCATGAGAATAGAAACTGGAATTGTGATGACAATTAAACCTTGAAATTCTTGATTAAAATTAAATAACACCCTGTTTGTCCATAGATGGAAGTAAGAATGAAAGTCACTTGCATTTGAATTCGAAACCACAACAACTTGAAAATGATGAAAGCATTGTGAACCAAATGAATCATGCCTTAGAAGTCAAACATGAGCAGTGGAACCAAAACAAGCCCATATTGAACTTTGCCTTTTGAATCATGATGAGCCAAACTCTTCACTATGAAACTCCTTGAGAAAGAAAATGCCTTGAAATTATGACATTATATGTGACCTACAATACATTGTACACAACCCTAGCTGAAAACTGAATTGGGTTCTGATGATTGACATAACCTAATAACTTAAGAATGAAGCAAACTTTTGTTTGACCAAGATTAGGCCAAACTCCACTAAATTTCAACCATCACTGCACCCATGCTCGAGACAAGAAAAATAAAAAGGGTAGGACAAATTTGGGGTATGACACCCAACAGTTTAATAACACATGTCATTCATATAACAACCCAATAATCAAATCCACACATAACAATTCATTTTCAATATTACACTAATAACAATCCATTGTAGGCCTTAGCAGCTCATGTAAAGTCCATGATAGTTGCATCCTAATAACAGAAAAAGCCAAGCTAATTATCATGTTGGTAACCAGTTAACCAAAGTGGTTAACCGGTTACACCTGTAAAACATTAACAAAACTAATTAAAAAATGATCCATAATAGTTCAGAATCTTTAGGCATCACAACATAGCTACAATCATCATATCAACATCTTGACTAAATAAGCATTACAATTCAAATTGACAAACTAACTCAATGCCACACTAGTTCAAGCAAGTCACAAATATCAACCTACATTTCCTCTTAAACCAATTGTTATAACATATCCAAACTATTAACAACTAACTTTTAAACCTTTTTTTTTCAATTGATCTAACATTCCATTAATTCAAATAAACTCAGCAAGTATTTCACAGATTCATAATCACTTATTCACCGACAAATCCAATTTTAAACTAAACAAACCTCACAATTATCACTAATTTCAAATTGATTAACTTCTAACAGTCCCTAACTGGCACAAGTGCTAATAGTATAAATTCTAACAACTAATTTCAAATAATTAAGCACAATTGACTCTCTATTTATTCTTCCTCTTATCATTTCATTTGGAAACTCTAACCATTAACAAGCATTAATTAAAATTTTAAATAATTAATCCAATATCACAATTCAAAACTAACCATCTAACTGTCATTTCCTTCTAACATCAATTTCATTAAACTAACTTAACTACAAACTTAACAAAGTTAGGATCATAATTGACTTCCTTATAGATTCAACTAACTTTAACCCTGCCCTAACCTCAAACAACCACTGCCTTGAATCTTCCCTAAATAGTTAGGATCAATCCCTCTATATAAACTCACAATCACCTTCAATTATCTTCAACAATCATTTTCTAAACCTTCACTATTCTCTACACTCAATTTCTCTCCAATCACCACCACTCTACAAAGCTCTTTTCCTCTATAGTTGAGAAAGCTTCACCTTGAAGCTTGCTACAACTGAGCTTAACCTCTTCCTACTATTCTACTTTCTCCAATCCACATGCAACAACAACAACAACAATACAAAGTTTCATCCTACGGACTAAGTTTGAAGAGAAAAAGAAGAAGAATTGATGTGAAGGAAAAAAGTTAAAGAATTATAAGCTTACCGAATCTTTCTTTAGTTTTCTTTATTCTTCATCATCTTCAAGCTTCAACAAGTTCCAAGGCAACCTCCACCTTGTAGGCAGGTCAACCTCACTCCTATTTTTTACTCCAAATTTGTTACCATCATATAGAATAGGATGAGGGGAATCAAAGCCCCAAGGTGGAGTGGCTTGATTCCCCTCCGTTTTAATTTAATTTAATTTCTTAGACTTTAGGATTCTTCGCTGTTTTGGTTATATTTTAAGAACAACTTGAGTTTTGGACGAAATTAAGGCAAGATATGGAGAAAGGAGGTTGAGAGGTTTATTTTGGTGGTGGTAGTGGTCGTTTTGGCATAGCTCCGCCGCCTCCGGCGCAATGAAGAAAGCTCCGACAAGGGAATCATTCTTAAAGGAGAGGAAAGAAGTGAAACAAGTAAATATGGAAATGAAATTTGGTGAGTGACTCCTTCCCCTTGCCTTTCTCATGTGGGCCTCAAGGCAGCAGACCCATGGACCTTTGCTATGTACACATGCTACTTTCCTTAATACACCCTTGCTGAACACAATACACAAAAATGTACCTTGGGCCTTCTTGCTGATCCCAACACCTCTCTTTCCAGGTCATACACTCCATTGGGCCTGTGCACCCCTGCATGGAATTTAGCTAATTAGTGATTAATTGATTCTTGTTTTTTAATTCTTGTGCGAAACATTTTCCATACTAAATTCATATTAAAATACATAAAAATATCACATAAGATAAATTGTGTTGATTAGATTTAATTAGGATTTGTCCTTATTTTTTAGTTTAATTGTTGGTTTACATTTTAATTCCATTCCATGGCATATTAGATTTTTAGGTCAAATTTTTTATTAATTCCAATTTATAATGCCATATTTCTTGTTATTAATTCCATATGTGTAACACCCCCAATTCCCATCGCGAATAAATAATACATAAATAATCAGAGTGAATAAAATTTTTATCCTTAGACAGAAACAAGGATACCACATTTAAAGAAAGCAAACACAATCCCTGCTCATAAATTTGATACATAACACAAAATGGAATAAACACAAAAGGGAAACTTTTTCCAACAAAAGGAAAGTTCGATTATGGAATAAAGCAGAAAAATCCATAACCGACTCGTTTTACAAAATAAATTATTTTATAACGTCAAAATATTCATACAAAGGTAGTACCAAATGGATCCAACAATTGTATACATATATAAAAAAGCGTTCCCTGACTCCCGTGTTACGTATCAGAGCAGACAGACTGACAAACGGATGGAGAACTAATCTTCACAAAAGCCTCCAAGACTACTAATCTGCAATTGCCTCATAGAGCAACAACCCATAACAGAAGGGTGAGAAACACAATTATAATATAGTTGCATACAATTATGTAATAACAGGAAATACGCACACAACAACATTCTCACCACAACATATACCATAATCCAAACACAAAACAACACAATTCATAATTCATGCATCCATCGCTAAGGCATATCAATCATGCTAAATACATTTATCACCAACACACACACACACACACACACACACACACACATATATATATATATATCAACTCATCAATTCCGTTCACAATTCTCACACATAATCAATTCATTCATGATTTTCCACACATAATCAATCCATTCATGATTTTCCACACATAATTAATCCATTCATGATTTATGCAAATGCACAGAGACCGACACAACGACTCTATATAAATGCAATGCGGTACCATTCCATCCATCATTCTCATAATTAATTCACTCAGGAATTATTGGAATCATCGCTTGTTACTTCGTGTAACTCCCCGTCGGGCAAACGATGTTCCCCGTCGCTTTAGGTCCTCTTTGTATAAGGCACACGGCGTTTATGGATCGCTTTAGGTCCTCTTTGTATAAGGCACACGATCCGATCGCTTTAGGTCCTCTTTGTATAAGGCACATGATCGTCTATAACGTCGCTTTAGGTCCTCTTTGTATAAGGCACATGACCGTTATAGCAGATTCCCTCTGGAATCGTTTCGTCGCTCACACCCACTAGGACACACGACATCACAAGAATGCATATCATGATGCTTGGCATACAATGACTCATGACAATCAAATGCATACATATATACAACCATGTGAACCATTCCAACATCCATAATCATGCATATACAATCAAACACAACATAATGCATTTACTTGCCCTTAGGCCACAAACCAATATCACAACATTTCATCACATGCATTCACATCATATAACAGCACACAAGCCATACGTTATATATCAAAAGCATATTGCATGATAACACATCAAATACATACAATTAAGATGGTAAAAGTCGGCAAAACGACACATTTCCAAATTCCCGACACAATTAAATCAGCCATAAATCTTAAAACCATTTTTATAAGAAAGAACATTTCATTAGCTTTCTATCGGTACCAAGAACGCCTCGATCCGAGTTACGGATCAAAAGTTACGGCATCAGACGCGAAATTGGGAAAATTCTGCACCCTCTCTAGTCATACGCGTATTGCCTTGGGCCATGCGCGTAATGCCCAGCTCGCTCGCCTATCCATACGCGTATTGCCCAAAGTGCTACGCGTATGGGCAGAGACTGATTTCTCCCCAAAAATTCCACTAAAAACCTAGTACGCGTATTGCTTACTTGTTACGCGTAATGCCTTGCCCCTTACGCGTACCATTACGCATTTCAGCAGAGGGCCGTGCAAAATGGGTTCCATACGCGTAATGCCCTCATTTCCCCCTTTCCATACGCGTATTTCCCTAACCAATACGCGTATTGCCCTGCCTGTTACGCTTATGGGCAGCGACACCTAGAATTTTTCCTGCAGAATTTCTGCTGCGAAATTCATCCAAAATCCTCTCCAAATTTCATCTAAACATCAGCAAACTACCAATTGAATACACAACAACTTATATCTAACATGTTTCAGCAATTAGGAACCTTAATTCATGATTTCCGACACAAATTGTATCCAATTCTAACAATCTCAACATAGTAATGGCTTTTGTTCTATATTCAATTTAACCAAATATCAAACAAATACATACATACATAATCATACACAAGCATAGAATAACCAAGTTTCGCACCCTTACCCGATTAATCGCGCTTCGAAGTGGTGGTTAAATCGATTCCTAAACTTTCAAGTTTTTCCTCTTCTTTTCCCTTCTCTTCCTTTCTCTCTTCTCTTTTTCTTTCTTTTTATTTTCTCCCTAAACTCTATTTTCTTTCTCTCTAATAATAACAAATATCTAAACCCCTTAAAAAGACCATTTTACCCCTCAGCTCAAATATCTCGCAAACGCTCTCAAAACTCGATAAAACATAATAACGATGAAAAATAATATATTGTCAAATAAAAGTCAATAATAAAATAATATAAAACAAAAATAATTAAATCGACTTGATTAAATAAATTGGACAAAACGGGGCGTTACAATATGCTTAGTGTGTATTTTTGACATGTTCATCCCCTTGATTAGTTGATCAAAATCATTATTGATCGATTAATTACTAGGGTATTAGATCTTTTGTTGTATGATTTCTCATGAATAATTGTATGCTCCCTTAGGTTACCATCCACATTTAAGTGATCATAAGTCCCTTGATCACTTAAATTGGATTAGATATTTGACTTGACCTTTTAGATCAACCATCCATCTTTCACCTTTTCAAAACCCTAGAACAATTGCATGACAACACGGTGCTTTACCCCATCTACATATATTTCTTTTCCTTGTCCATTTAAGAATAAAAGCTTTTTGCAAATAAAATAAAAAATACTTAAAAGTACAATGCGAATTACGCGCCACGAACATTAAGTAATGGAGAAGAATGGGAGGGATTATTCCTATCCTTGTTATGAGTATCTTTGAATACGGGACATAGGCCCCAATTATTCAAAGTATTCGCCTCCGTACATAGACTTTAGTGCAATTCAAATCAAGAAAATCTTCTCAAATTTAAAATCAATTACAACCTATCAAATTCAATTTTTTTTGCCTTTAGGCAACATTCAAAAACCTTTTCACAAAGGACATGTTATTTCTGTTCTACCACAATACAAATAACGCTTAAGCCTCCCACGTACGAGTATATAAGAAACGTTTAATTTCTAGAACACAAATGTTAACGTCATCCAATAAAAACAACCAACAAGCACTTATTTTCTACCACGAACAACGGAGATCTGATTTTCTCATTGCACCATGAGAATACGTATACACATTATTTCAAAATCTTGGCGAGCACATTAATTAAAAAACTCTTTTTTACCTTAATTAAACCAATCGCAAGTAAACTTTAGATAATAACACCCATCCACGCAAAATAATCAATACGGGTCCATTTGAGTACAACGAATATGAGAGGTGTTAATACCTTTCCCTTGCATAACCGACTCCCGAACTCGAATTTGGTTGCGATGACCATTTTCTTTACCTTTTGGGGTCTTATCGATATTTTCCCTTCCTTTGGAATAAATAAAGTTCGGCGGCAACTATGTATTTTTTGCGTAGCGACTACCATTTGCAATGTTTTCATTATTTTTGTCGTAGATAGACCTTATTTCATACTATTTGTTGTTGATATGTGTTGATTGAGACCAATTGCTCTTGTTTTTTGAATTACAGTTTTATATGGGGTATGTTCGATCTGTGAGTTTAGGGACTTGTTTGACAAATCTGTGGTCAGATTTGAGGAGATGGGCTTTTTATTAGCTAGGGTCGATGTTCAGAGTTTGGCTGTTTGAGGTTTGTGTTCGTTGGAGAAGAGGGTGGTGTCGCCTTTAGCCGTCGTCTAATTTCGGCGACTTGGTTGGAGAAGAGGGTGAGGGAGAAAGGAGGGTTTGAGTTTTTAAAATGAGAGAGAGACGAGTGTTAATCGAATGGCTTCCTCTCTCTCTCTCTCTCTCTCTATTTTATGCTTTTGTGGAGATTCCTTTTTTGATGGCAGCCACCTGGTTGGTCGTCAGTCACTTTCAGGGGACAGTTGTCCCACTATAGTTCCAGGTTGCTAGGGTATTGTGTAGTTGTTTGCCTATCATTACTTGCATGCTTTTACATCTGTTGATAATTTGTTTTGATTATTTTGGAGGGCTGGGATGGAGTCAACGAAGGTTGACTCTCCCCCCTCATTTGATTTTTTTGACCAACATGTCTGGGCTCCTCTCTATCGGGCCCTGCGCAAAATGCTATTTGCTCACTTATCCCTCCTCCCGCTTTATTTATTCTGGTTTGCTTGTGGGTTGTGGGCTTCATGTTCTTGCTAGTTGCATACTCTTCTCCTATTTTATACCCCTTTTTATTTAATCATTATTTTTTATGTTATTTATTTATTTATTTTGATTTTGATAACTATTTTAAAATGATTAAAAAATGATAATCATGGATAGTAAAACTTAATTTTCTAATTCAAATATTCTTTTATTTATTTGTATTGGTTCTATTTATTTATTAATTTATTTTAACTATTCCAAAATAAATAAATAAATAAATACTAATATTAAACGAATAAATAAATAATTATGTATAATTCTTAAAATTGTATTCTTTATTTATTCCATTATTTATTTATTTATTTCAAAATTAAATAAATATATAGTAACATTGAATAAATGAGTAAATAAATAATTACAAATTTTTCCAAGACGATTTAAAACCCTTGGTCCAATGTAAAGTGGGCTTTCTAAAACCTTGGTCCAACGACAAGTAGTCTTTTCAAACTCTATTAACTTCGTATCAACGCAATTCAAATCTTTTCCCGATTAAACATAACATTAAAATATCTTTTCTTAAACAAACACGAAAGAGAAGGATCCTTGGAGTCTCGCATTCCTTGAAACCTCGAATGATCGGTCCTGAGGCACACGTCTTGGGCTAGCCGTTTGTTCATTATTTCGTTTCTAAAATACTTAACATAAAATTGGACAAAAAAAGGAATTGTTGGAGTCTATCATTCCAGTGGAACCTATGAATAACCAACTTCGAGACACATGTATCGTTCTTGTTGAATGTTCGTTGTCCATCAAATAAATTTCATAAGTACATTGAAAGAAAAAGGATCGTTGGAGTCTATCATTCCATTAATCGCCGAATAATTGGTCCCGAGGCTCATATCTCGTTCTCATCGAGCATTTGTCATTCCCTTAAAAATACTCAACATGTCAACTTATTTTCTCGCCCCCCGTGCGATTGAAAACCTTTCACAAGAGAGCATTGTTTAATCCTTTCTAATGCGTATACAAATTAGCGATTAAGTCTCCACCGCGAGCATGCAAGCCAATGTTTAACCGTTAGAAGGCGATCTAAAGACATGTTCACTATAACAAAATTTAATAAATCAAAATTTTTTAAAAGAACATTGCTTAGTCCTTTCTAATGTGTATACAAACTAGCGCTTAAGTATCCACCGCGAGTATGCAAGTCAAATTTTAACCGCTAGAATGTATTCTAAACACTTGTTCATCAAAACAAACCAACCAAAAAAATGTAGGCTTCCCCCGAACTATGACGCTTTAAGTTCCTCATTGTACCTGAGAATACGTAGGAGCGAGACCCGCAATCTCGTCAAGCACCCTAATAAAAACACTTTTACGATCCCCTTTTCTTTTCTTTTTACACTTTTGATCACTTGAAGAAAACAATTAACATAAGCTAGCATTCAATCGCAAGTTTAACTAAAAGGTTCCCGTTGAGTACAACAGACATGAGGGGTTCAAATACCTTCCCCTTGCATAATTAACTCCAAAACCCAAATATGGTTGTGACGACCATATTCTATTTATTTTAAGGATTTTATCGATATTTTCTCTTTCTTTCTTTGGAATAAATAAAGTTCAGTGGCGACTCTGTTCGAATCGTTTTTTTCTTGACTTTGCGAAGAATCATATTTTTTGAGATGCGACAGTTGGCGACTGTGCTGGGGATTCATGCTCCAAGAAAGAGAGAGTTAGGCCTAACTTAGTTAACATTACGATGAATGTTGACTTTTCTTATTCATTTTCTTTATGTTGCTTTTTTTTCATTGTAGATGTTTGCTTACTTTCTTTCTTTTATGCTTTCTCTTTTTTGTTATGTGCTCATTATCATACTTATTTGTGGATTCTGGGATGATATCATGAGTAAAGCTTTACACCTGAGATTTGTAAAAAGAAGAGAGAACACATAGCTTTAGATTGGAAGTTATGTAATGTTAGTCCCCAAGGATCACTCATTATGTGCCTAGCATGAAGACTTCCACTAGAGTAGACCTTTTCGTAGATCTAGTTATAAGATGGCTAGCCTGTCGCTTAACGTTGATTCATGAAGGGTCTGTGAATATAGGAACCACTCTTAGAGATAGTGTCTGTTTTGATGGTTTCATAATGCTAGTCTCCAAGGATCACTCCTTGTGTGCCTAACATGAAGACCCCGCCCAGAATAGACATTTTCGTCACTCTCATCATAAAACATCTATCATGTTGCAAGACGTTGATATGATTAAGGTCCTTGACTTTAAGAACCTTATCCATCAATGTAGAAACTATCATGTGAGCGGTTTATGGGTAAAAAAAACCTAGAACTATATGTTATAAAGCCTACCTAATAAGGTGTTCTGAGTTACTTATGATATCCTGGATCCAAAACATCACACATTCATGATGAATTGCATAAATATCATGAAAATCATACAATTTTTTTTCAAAGAATCCTTTGTATCAACAGTTGTTTTGCATTCAAAGTTGTGATGGGTTCAGATAAAAGGAAAGCTTTGCAACTCAAGGCCAAGATGCCAGGCACCGTCTTTTTATTGAAGTGTTTGGGAGAGCTTTCATCATGTTTCAAGGTTGTACTAGAAGTGTTTTGCAAGAATCTACATCTTATTACCGTCAAGGTTCAGATACTAGCCATCACTACCTTGGCTCAATTCTACGATCCTCTGCTCCGAAACTTTTTGTTCCAAGACTCTCATTTAACATCAGGAGATTCTTACCATGTTTAGAATTTAATATAAAAACTCATAGGTAGTTTTGAGTTTTTATCCAGTTTTTAATTCTAATTTTCGTTTTTTCTCTTCTTTATCGACATTCTATAAAAGATTATATTGGAGCAGATGGATCAAGTTTTCAATTCAAGTCCTACTTTTTTATCGATTATGTCTTTATCCGTAATTATCGCTTTGATTGGATTGTTCCTTACCATGAGTGAGTAGTCCACTAGGGACTAAGGGTTATGAACCCTATCATATGATTATTTGCATAATTTAAGCTGGTTTTGGGAATTCCACCTTTTTTACTTTAAGAGTTCGAGTTTTATTCAAACCTTGATATGAAAGTAGGAGTGTAGTTTTTAGGTATTTGACTTGTGCCGAAAGGGTAGAGGCAATACGGAAAGCAGGTTTTTAAACAATCAAGTCCGAAGTCACGAAAGTGATCGGATGAAATTGAGAAAGGTTCCATCTTTAAATGCTGTGCAAAGGTAAAGACCAGTAACGAACGTTTCTAGGCAAGCGAAAGTCGACGAGCGTCCCGTTCGTTAGAGGTAAGGCAATAGGCTAGCAAAAACACGTGTTGCTATATTAATCTATTTTTCTATAAATTGAGTCGAAATTCCCGTAATAGAAATGCTTAGGTCATGTGGAGAAGCCTAGGGTAATAGTCATAAGCCTATGTCCTATTTTCTAAATATATTTTTACACGTTTTAGCTATTTTTCTAAAAGTGTTTTTTTGTTTAAGTTACACATTAAAACCCAATTTCGGTCGCTCTAGCTTTATACCGATAGGATAGAAATTGGTACTTAATCATTGGTCTCTGAGGTTCGATATTGTTTACAACTCTGACATTATTCATGCGCCTGCAGTGTGTCAAATGCATACTTTTTTCTTCTCAGAAAATTAGCACAAACTTGCCTTAGGATTTACTAGTTTGATCTTCAAGTAATTAACCTAAAATTAAGTGATGGTTTACCAAAAAAATCGGTGAACACCAGCTCACGTGAGCTGAGAAACCCTGTTGGTGGTTGGCACTATTTGGTTGCAGGAGGAAGGTTAGATTAGTCGTGTGTGTTAAGAAGGTAACGAACGTGGTGTTCTTTGAGTTGTGGAGAGTGTGTTTGACTTATACTATATCCCCCCTTGAGGGGAGAGATATTTATAGAGGCACTCTAAGCCTAGGGTTTTCTTGGAAATGCTCACTGCCCACCCAGTCAATGATGAATGCCTATTTCCAAGGGAGAGGTGGGTCTGTAATGATCTTGACTTTTCCCTATCCAAGAAACATCTTATCCCATGTTTCCCATGTCAGGCGATAGGAAACTCTAAGGGGAGAGGGGATATCTCCCTTTGAGCGACACTCACTTGTCGCCTCTCATTGGTCCGTATAGAGGTATCGCCTTAAGCGTGGCTCTCTATTATTATAACACTACATAAGTGGTTGTATAATATATCACTATTAGAGTTTTACAACTTAACCACATATTTTGCATGTAAATAGAATACATCATTATTTAGGTATATATTTCAGATGAAAGAATATGTAGTTATATAAAAGGTTTAGCATCATTTGAGTGAAATCAAATCCATGTAATTTTAAATATAATATAGGATTATATACAACATTTTAATCACTCACTCAAAACTCAAACACCTCAAATATAACTACGCGTATGAGAAACATATTATGTTATATGTAGCGGAAAAATATGAGACTTTAATTTTATTAATATTGAGGATATAACACAAGTAGTAGTAAAATGACATCAATAACATAAGACTATAATATCTTCAATATAAGTTTCCATAAAATAACGTTATATTACGTAAATGATATTTGATTCTCATTTTATAATACTGACATGTAAATTCTTCCACTTGATAGAAAATAATAATTGAACTACAATTGCGAGTTATGAAAAAATTTAAATAAAGATTCAATTATTTTCTCTATCATACAATAATCATGTCATGTAACATCATACCGATAGGGTATATTCACCACTTACATAATATTTAGAAAATTGAATTCCATTTTAATAAATAAGATTTAAAATAAATAATTGGATTTTCATTAAACTAAAATACTATATATCTTTAAAGAAAACTTCTTATTTATTATAATCTCAAATGATAATATCTAACATTAATAAATAAAAAATATAATATAATGTACAAATATTACATTACTAAAATTTTTTAATACCGATAACATATTTGAATCATAATTTGCATAATAATAAATTAAAATTACATTAAACAAAAAACAAATTAAATTAATATTAACACACCAATAAAATATGATTATAACTTTTTTTTTTAATAAAGCAACTTTGATTAATTCAAAAAATGAAATACAAAGCTCCAGGAGATTTCAAGGATCCAACCCTCTACAAGAGCAAGAAAAGCAAAAAACTAACACATCATCAGCTTAGCGATGTGTTTTCTAAGCTTAACACTATACCAACCTCTATACATTATCGTGTCAATAATAATCTCTTCTGTTTTAGTATTATCCACATTGTTTTCAAAAAGCTTGTCATTCCTATACTTCTAAACTTCATATATTGTTTCAGCAACTCCCATTTTTAAGATCGCAGCTTTTCATCCTTTCCTTTTACGTAGGTTCGCTATCCACGTCAATTCCTCATTCCACTCTTTGGGTTTGTGACCGTGTTGGGTTAAGGATCTCCCTCCAAATCCCTTTAAGAGAAAATTTTTACCCCATACCTCTACATTTATCCCCATACCCGTACTCATCAATTTTTTGGGCGAAAATACCCTCATATAAATAGTCTATATTTCAAAATTTTCACTTTTTTCCTCATTTTGTCTTTGTACAAACGGTAAAAATCTCACAGAAATTCACTCCCGGAGAACCCACACAAGCTACTTCCGGATCACAAGTTTTGCAAACCGGAGAACCAATACAAGCTACTTCCAAATCACAAGTTTTACAAACTGGAAAACCAGCACAAGCTACTTCTGGAGCACAACTTTTGTAAACCGGAGAACTCAAGTAAGCTACATTCGGTTTGCTTTTTTTTTTTGGCACACCCCGGATAACTTGGCATCGTGTTATCTGGTTTGTGTAATTCCTACACCGGATAACCTGATGTCAAGTTATCTGGTTCGTAAAAGTTCTTCACCGGAGAACTTGCTGTTGGGTTTTCCGATTTTGTTTCGTCATTTAATTTTTTTTAGTGGATCGCTTTAGAGGACGTGATAGATTTATTTATCGACGATACGATGATGGATCAGTAGTTCGAGCACGGTATATTCGAGATGAAGATCAGATAATTGATCCTGCACCTGTACTAACAACGACTCACATTCCACCGCATCCACCATTTTCTAGAGGACCGACTGATACATCACTTTTGGTGAGGTATCAGAACCACGTGGCTCGTTATCTGTGGGATGGCCAAGTAAGTAAATCTATGACCTTTCTATGGTGAATAAAATGTAATTTTAATTATTTATGCATTATGACATATTCTACGAATTATTTTTCAGGAGAGATCTCCGAAGAAGTAGCTGAAGGTTGCTGCACATGGCAGCAAACTGATTGGATGGGTTCCTCATAGTCTCCCACCTACGATTGAGCAGTGGGTATCTGGTTCTGGTTTACCCTCTCTGCAGAATACCAGTTTATCGAGGATAGATCAGAACTTGTTATCTGCATTTGTGGAGAGGTGGCATCCCGAGACATCGTCCTTCTATATACCATTTGGCGAGATGACGATTACACTGGATAATGTTTCTTGCCTCCTTCATATACCGATTAGAGGGGAGTTATGTAACCCTGCACAAGGGTTTACTGACTCAGATGCTATTACCCAGGCTATTGGTCTAATGGGTGTTTCACTGGAGGATGCAGCTGAGGAGATTCGTATAAACAAAGGTCCTTACTACAGGCTAGATTGGTTGAAGAAGCTATTTGTCTGTCTGCGAGCCGAGAGCAGATTTGATTGTGCAGCTAGGGCGTATATGTTGTTGCTACTAGGCTGCACTATTCTTACAGATAAGACCTTTACTCTTGTAGAGGCAAAGTATTTACCACTCTTTGAGGACTTGGAGAGATATGGTAGATACTGTTGGGGGACTGCTGCACTTGTCAACTATATAGATATCTCGGAGATGCTTCGTTCTATAGTTGCAGACAGCTTGGTGGATATGCCTCTCTACTACAGGTAGAAATGCTTAATTTTAATTTCATTTAGACTTGTATTATATTATTTATAGGCTAAAATACAGTTTTGGTCCCCCTGTTTTTCAAAATTCACAGTTTTGATCCCCCTGTTTTTTTTTTAACAGTTTTGGTCCCCCACCCCAATTTTGGCCCAAAAAAAGTGATGAACAGTAACCTGTCCGTACATGCCCGTACATGAACAGTACACGTCCGTACATGAACAGTGAGGGGTGGGGGACCAAAACTGTTAAAAGAAAAATAGGGGGACCAAAACTGTGAATTTTGAAAAACAAGGGGACCAAAACTGTATTTTAGCCTTATTTATAATACCTTTAATTGATGATATTCTTGATGTGTCACAGTGTTGGATTCATGAGTATTTCCCAACTGTTGGGAAGAGAGGATTTTCGAAGATTGCTGGTGTTGGTAGTCCACTTTCCAGGGCGATGAAGTGGCAATACAAGCAAGGGATGCAGAAGGTTGATGAGATTAGGGCAGTGTTGGATGGATTGACACCTACTGATGTCATTTAGCGTCTGTTTAAGGATCACAGACAGACCATACCATTTACTGATATTTGCAAGTACAGGGGTGGCCTGAAGTGGTATGGTACAGATGTTCTTTATTTATCTGACAGATGTTTACGTCAGTTTGGATACAGGCAGTTCATACCATCGCATCCACCTGATATTGACACACTTGATATAGACTTTGAGTTGGTTACTTACCATGCGAGCGTCTCGCAAGGGGTGCAGCAGGCCGAGTTTGCAGATACTCCGTATGATACGGTGGCTGATTACATGGCTTGGTACTACACAGTTTCTTATCCTCGTTTGATACCACTACCTCAGGGGGAGGTCAGTGGACCGGCAGATCCGAGGTTACGACATATTTCACATGAGCTGCGTCGCTGTCTTGCTTGTCACGAGACCGAGGCGGATGATGATGATTATGTTGAGATCTTTCGAGCACTACGTCTAGCTCTGGGTGGACCGGTACCTCAGGGTGGACCGGTTGCTTATGTTAGTGAGGACGATGATTGATGTATTATTCAGACCGGTTACTTATGTTACTTATGTATTATTCAGACTTATGATTTATATTTATGTGATAATATTTAGAATTATATTATGATTGATGATGTATAAAAAATATGAAAAACAATATGAAGGTAAACGTCACTTATAAAAATGTAAAAAATAATATGAAGTTAAACGTCACTCATAAATTAACATGTTTTGGGAGCAGAGGCGTAAGTTGCTGTCAGTGTTGTAAACGTCCAGCAAATCCAATTATCCATGATGTTGCATTTGATGTCCGATGTTTCCTCAAATCTGTTGTGACTGGTGGCAAGGGAAATCCCTCATTCATGTGTACCTGTTAAGAAAGTTAATAAGTAAGACGTAAATCATATATAATTAAGTAATATAAAAACTATAATATTTACCTGAACCCAATGATTAGATCAAATAATATGGACTAGTGTGTGCATGCTCAACCTCATAAAAACTCTTCTGAAATGAAGCTCTAATATTGCCCACTTGAACCTTGATGTTGCCAATCATAGCCTCCCAACATTTGGACATATCACCTAAACTGTTCTCCAACATCTGCTTCAGTTTCCAATGCGCAGATTCGACCCTAACAAAAAAATCAGAAGTTCAGTATAAGTATCATTAATATTACCATAAACAAACTATGGCTATAAAACAAACACATTACCTGTTAGTCGTGATGTTGCCTAAATGCAACACTTTATTGATCCAAGCTTGAACAAATCTATGCCTATGAGGTGTCAACCATGTGTCTTTCGCATAATCCAGAAAATGTCCATATTCCAAACAAGCATGCTCAAGCAATTTCAACTTTTGATGCTATTCCACCTCATCACTAGCTTTTACAAGTTCGTACCAAAGCTCCTCTATCGGTTTTCGTATATCATTCACAACATACTCCTTGCACTTTGCTTTCACATTCTTATTTATGTGAAATCGGCAAAGCAAATTAACTGTCGCAGGAAATACTGTTTCAATTGCTTTCATCAAAGCAAGATCTCTATCAGTTAAAATTACTTGTGGCCATAACCCTTGTTTAGTGAATAACTGTTTCAATTTACCTAGTATCCAGCACAAAGTCTCTGTTTGCTCAGATTCCATATAGGCAAATGCAACAGCAAATGTTAACTCAGTTGATGTCACACCAACTATTTCAAACAAATGTTGCCTATAGTTATTGGCTTTGTAAGTACTATCCATAATCAACACAATAGGAAACATATTCAACAACTTCACAGAGTCAGGATGGGCCCAGAAGATATCTCTCACAATTTTTGACTCATCTTTTTTCCTACTCCAATAAACATAATCATATTCCTCTATCAACTTAAACAACTGTTGCATTTCCGTTCTAGGTCCCCTGATGTTTTTTTAATCTTACTCTTATGTTTATATATTTGGGTGATTCAAGTCACATTCTCCGGATCTCGTTCTTTCAATGACAATAATATGTGTCTTGGAGGAACATGACGTTTTGACAAATCAACAATATGTTGTTGGTCATCATCATTGAGTCGACTTACAAACGCATGACCTTTAAATCTATCAGGTAAACCATGGTTGTGAACTCCACATTTTACATCAATTTTCCAACCAGAACCATCTTTTGAAGGTGTTGATCTTACTATGAAAGGACAATTACATTTTTTGGTAGCACTTTGTGTTTCACTATCCCCTTCTTTGTATTTTCAACCTCTATCACAACCAAATATAACTTTGTCACTTCTTCCTCTCTTGCCAGTATTGGTGTCCGACCGGGTTATTATAATAATGACTCTATTCCTGAGTCCAACCTCCTTAATCCATCTAGTCGTCTCTTCTCTTGTAGGAAATTTTTCTACAATCGAGAATATCTCTGTTGTATCTACACTTGTCAGGTCTTTGTCACATATCATCAAAGGAATGTTCATGTCTCCTAAACAAACATAAATTAAAAAAAAAAGTAAAAAAAAAAACACTCAGGATAACTATGCACCAAGTTATCCGGTTGACAAAAAACCCCAAACCAGATAACTTAACAACAAGTATTCCGGTGTTGAAAGGTATACCAACCGGATATCTTGGAGACAAGTTATCCGGTTATATGTCTGACATTCACAACGCAAACCGAAAATCTCTATGTTGTGTTCTCCGGTTTAGAAAAAATACTTAATCAGATTTCATAATACAAAGCTTTCCGGTTTGGAAAAAAGACATTCCGGAAATCCTTACCCTGGGTTCTCCGGTTCTCGTCGAATACTGACAAAAATTACTTTTGGACTCATCTGACTGCACGGTAAAAAGAAAAAAAAATAAAAAATAAAAGGATAAAATTGGAATTTTTGAAAATTTGTAGGGGTATGGGGATAAATGTAGAGATATGGGGTAAAATTTTCCTTTAAGAGTAGTGCAACCAAAAAGTAAATGATTTATACTCTCATCCTTGTCACAAAAATTAAAACTAGTATTAGGGGTGTTCATGGGTACGGGTTAACCCGCGAACCTATTCACCTAACCCAACCCAATTTTTATTTTTATCCAATCCAATCACGTACGAGTCCAACCCAAACCAACCCATTTAAACCCATTGGTATTTGGTTCGGGTAACGGGTTTAAAATTTTAAACCCGCGAACCCAACACATTGATATGTCACACTATTTTTATTTTATTTTATTATAATTTATCTAGCATAATTCTTACCATGCATATTTTTTTAATATAATTATAGTTTTTATTAATTGTAAAAGCTTAAGTCTAAATTAAATTTGAGAGATCAAATCTATTTATTTAAAAAGATATATATCTTACTTTTTAAATTATACTTTACACCATTTGTATATTTTTTTAATTTTATGTGAATAGTAAAAGAGGTTTTAAGTATTAACTGATACATTTTATTCAAATTAAATATTAAATATTTATTATTTTTTAATGTTTTTGTAACATAAATGTGTTAATTAAATTAATATTTTATTTAAAATTTAAAAATTAAATTTTGTGGATCACCGACAAATTCAAACTAATCCAACACATTAATAAACGAGTTGGTTTAATTCGAATTTAATCTTTAAAAATACAGATTGAACATTCAATCCAACCCAAATAATAATAATCAGATATTAGATTTAATAAAATGAGATTCAATCAAATCCGCAAACACCTATTATCAACCATGTCAAATTTATGCGGCCTATCCTTTCTAGCTAACCTTGCATGACAAACTTGCCATGAAGTCATCATGGCTCAAGGTCTTGCCGCGTTA
The DNA here is from genome assembly GCA_022829125.1 of Lathyrus tuberosus. Classification (NCBI taxonomy): domain Eukaryota; kingdom Viridiplantae; phylum Streptophyta; class Magnoliopsida; order Fabales; family Fabaceae; genus Lathyrus; species Lathyrus tuberosus. The sequence goes on from JALAZF010000111.1 coordinate 14,695,227, forward strand.
CTCTAAAATATACTCCTTTCGATCACTATTATAAGCATAAAAACACCTTAAATCTTGGTCACTATTATAAGCAAAAGTCATTAAATGTTAGACTAATTAATATTTGTATTACTATTATACTCTTAATTTAATTCAAAAGTATTTAATGTTGAAAGTTGATTCATCAAATAAACTAAGAATATTATCGTAAATTTTATTTTGATTGTACATGAAATTAAGAAAATTAATTACACTTAACTAACTTTCTTAATACGTGTGAAAGTAATTATTTTAGCTTATAATTGTGACCGGAGGGAGTAATTATTATATTTATCATAATTTACATATAGTTAGCTGCACGTGCGATGACTATACTCTAAAATATAATTATTATTAATATAATGTTTATCATAATTTACATATAGTTAGCTGCACATGCGATGACTATACCCTATAGTTAGCTGCACGTGCGATGACTATACTCTAAAATATAATTATTATTAATATAATGTTTATCATAATTTACATATAGTTAGCTGCACATGCGATGACTATACCCTAAAATATAATTATTATTAATATAATGTTTATCATAATTTACATATAGTTAGCTGCACATGCGATGACTATAGGCCTCGACGATATTGGATCCATGGCCAACCCACAACACATTTCTATTTTTTTTCTTCATTATTATTTTTTTCGTTGCACACTCTGGTTTCCAGAGAAAAGGAATCTCAGTAATTCAGAGTTCGTGTCAAAAGATACTGACACTGACTAAGTATTGTTCCTACCAAAAATCAAACTCAATATTTTTTAAACTTTTGTTTTTTAACAGAAATTCGTTTACCACTCGAGTCCAAGTATTTAGTTATTTTAAAATAATACAAGCCATTCTAGCTTTTAGAGTCAACTGCTTAATGAATAGAATTTCAATTAAAGCACTCTACAACTTGTTACAACCGACAAATTCATTAGTGATATAAAAAAAGACATTTTCCTATAGCCACTAGAAGTTACGATGTTAATAAAAGTATCTTCCTAGTTGTCTAGATGATGAGCCTCAAAACAAAATTAAATAAGTAGGCATATTTTAATATAGTTTCTTAAATATTTTTTTATGTAATCTAACAACTTCTTTGTTGGAATACTTAAATGCAACTATGTATGTAGGGTAAACATTTTTAGTATTATTCATTGTCAATTGCATATATGTCTATTTTTTTTTATATGTTTGTGGTCGTTGTAAATATTTTAAATTTTTGTTTTAATTTTTCAAAATATTTCTTTTAAAAAATAGTTTTTTTTTCATAATCTCTTATCACCGAACTATTGCATCAAATGTGTTAATTTTTAAAAAATGAAAATAAAATAATAATAATAATAATAATAATAATAATAATAATAATAATAATAATAATAATAATAATAATAGGGTATTGAAAATAACATTTGTTGATATTTCAAGTGAAGAATATTTGTATTATATTTTTTAATATTTATCAATAACAAATGTTTATTCTATTTTTTAAATATTTATTTATAAAAAATATTTATCACATATTTATTAATATTATAAATAAAAATAATTATTTCATTTTTAAAAATATTTATCCTTAAATTTTGGTCCAACCGTCTTTATTAGAGATGTTCAAATTCAAATCGATTCAAATAAAAACAGTAAACAAATTAAAAAAACCGAAACCGTCAAAAGCTAAATATTATTATATGTGTTTGGATGTTATTTTGTAAAAATCGTTCGATTTGAATTATATTTCAGATTGGGTTTTCAAAATCGATCCAAACGAACCAAATCATATATATTTTTATACTTATTTATTTTTTATTTATTTTTATTATACGATGATACTTATTTTTAAATACTATTTACTAATTTAATTTAATCTATTTATTATTATTATTTTATATTTATTATTATTATATTATCGTTCTCATTTTACAATATTATTATAGGTTATATATTATATAAAATCTTTATTCATTAACACTTTTATAATCTTAATAAACAATATAATTTATAATTTAGATATTCAAAGATTGATCCAAATTAAATCATTTAAAATTGAATTGAATCAAATCGAGTTTTTTAATCAATCATCTAAAATGAATCAAAGTACAAGTAAATTTACTTTTGATCAGATAAATTTTTATCTCAAAACCGATTCAAATCGCACGACAAATACCCTAATCTTTACCTTCATCATATCCAACCAAAAATAACATAAACTATTTATATTCCATCTTTAATGGTGGCATTAATGATATGTAATATTAATAATATTGCTGTAAAAAGCATATCTAAAAAATAAAACAATAATAATAAGCATAGTGATGGGGTGCCATACAAGACAACAAGGGTGCCAAAACTAATCCAAGAAACTTGTGCATAAGATTCTGTTGATATATTGTTTGTTTTATTCCTTGTCCCTTTCTCCCCTTTATCTTCATTGTAAAATATAAACAGATATATACAAGCTAATCCTTCAATCTCTAGCAACTCATTTGAACAATACATTATTTCTCTTTGTACTATAGTATAGCTATGGCAGTTGATTTGTTGTCAAGAATCACTCTGCGGCCATTCAAGTTAAGCGACGTGGATGATTTCATGTTAGTAGTATGTGATGACAGAGTAACAAACTTGACTAGAAGGAAAACTTTGGTTTCAAGGGAACAAACTTTGAGTTATATTCAAGATGTATGCATTCCTCACCCTTGGACACGTTCCATATGCGTTGACAATAAAACTATTGGATTCATTTCAATTTCTCCAGCTGGATCTGGTGATCATGATGATGATGACAGGTGTAGGGCTGATGTTGGCTATGCTGTAGCTGCTAACTACTGGGGTCAAGGGATTTGCACCAAGGCTGTTAAGGTTGCTGTATCACAAGTTTGCAAGGATATTCCTTGTTTGGTAAGGTTACAAGCTTTTGTTGATGTGGAGAATCAAGCTTCACAGAGGGTTTTGGAAAAGGCAGGGTTCTTTAGGGAGGGTGTACTTAGAAAGTATTCGTATGTCAAAGGGAAGGTTAAGGATATAGCTATTTTTAGCTTTTTGTTAGAGGATACTCATGTGAAAAACACATAATTCAACTGCTGTATATGAGTAGTGCATTTTGGTAACTGAGTTACCAATATATTGATTTGTCTTGTTTAAAACGACTTTAACTGGGTATTGCGTTTTAGTAATTGATTATTAGTGTGTTGAGAATTATTTTTAGAATACCTGTGAATCGGATACCTGAAAGTTATAACTAGGTTACATGCAAACAATTTCTGTTTTTTCAGTGGCTTGTATCCAAATAATTCTACTTATGTATGCATGTATGCATACCTTTGAGGTATCAATTATTGAGAATGTTGAATGAGTACTCTCTCTCTCTCTCTCTCTC